>BPPX01000021.1:0-600000 GCA_022179045.1 Colletotrichum liriopes | reverse complement strand
ATTGGTTAGCTTTGACTGTTTTGGAGATTCGGCCACATGGGTGATTACAGGCCCGCCGACTGCCCCTAAGAGGACTGCATCGGCATCTTTGGCGTCTTGCAGCGCTTCTGGAATAATCGGTTTTCCGTGTAGATCAAAAGATGCCTGGATTGGAAGAATGAGTAATTAGAGCGTTGCGTACATGAGGATGGCCCGAGACGAGTCCCGTGGAAGAAGCAACAAGAAAAGGAAAGGGAAAAAACATACTCCGCCAATGGGATGGTGCGTCAGATTGAACTTGACCAAGGGATATCGGAGAGCGACTTCGTGGAGGACCTTCAAACCCTCAGACATGACCTGACAAGGTCAGTGAGCTGGCCAACAACGGGGGACAAGTGCAGCAGCCATTCATCTTTGCGAAGCAGAACGGCACGCCGGGCCGGGATCAAGTATACCTCGGGTCCAGCATAGTCTCCCCCGAAAACGACAATGTTATAAGTTGTGGTAGCCATTGTAAGATACACGTTGAAGCAATGGCGGCGGTTGTTCTGCTCAACGGTTATGGCCACTTTGCTTCGAGAGAACAAAAGCAAAGATCAGCTTCTCAATTGACGAAATTGTCGTTCGTTTTCGCTCCCAGTTATGTCCACAGCCACCAGCACTTTTACTCTAAACACTGACAAGTCGACATTGAAACCTACATTGCTGTGCCGGGCTAGCTTATGGCGCCGCAGAAGCTGTTGATTGACGGTGTAGACATTGCAGGGAGAGAGATAGGACATCGCCTTCAAACCAAACGAAAGCGTGGACACTGCATTCTGACAGGGTAGAGGTTTGTTTGTGAAGCACCGGAGATCTATGCAAAGATCAGGGGCTCATCCGCCCCTCCCGCACAATGCGTATGTTGACCTTGCATAGGCTCTGGTCCCTGTCCCTGTCATTCCATGCGCGGGTTTGGCGCATTCGTAACAGGTCACCGACATGGCCGCCCGGCCCTACTATCAGGCCAGGTCAACGTCAGGCCCGCTACATCTTGCTATTTCTTTCCTTCTGGGCTTTTGGGGTGAAAAGTGGAACTATCCGAAAATGACCCCGGATTCGTATGTGTCATCCAATGCAACGTACAAAGTTTGATTATATCCCGGGCCATCCGTTCGTTCTGACAGAGCTTGCGAGCCAGAGTGCACGCAGGCTTCTAGGGGATTATGCCAACTGCAGAGGCGGGATTGATGCTTCACCTCAAAGAACTGGCCTTTGATGGCTTGTACTCCGCCGCCGCCGTGCGACCAATGAAATGTAATACTATCCAATAATATCATTTTTAGCTAATACTAATTGAAAAGGAGAACTTCCATCTTTGATGGGCCTGTACTACTTCTCTTCTAGTCATAGGTAAAGTCAGAACGGTTATCCGGTCCATGCCCGCTCAAGCAAACCGCTTACTACTTTGCATGAGAGAAAGCGGGCATTGCAAGCCGTGGAGGCCGAATGCCCGGATGCTTTTGGCTGGAACCTTCGCACCGATGTCCATCTACAACTGACATGCAATCAGGGACGCTGCAGATGATGCGACTTCACCTGGTTGGGTCTGGCACCTACAGCTTTTCTGGGTCAACCGTCCACAGGACTGAAGTGGACGGAGCATAACGCATGTATTCGTAAATGTAAGGTCAACCGGATTAGCCCGAGTCTGAGCCTCGAGCCACAGGCTGACATTCAGCTTTGCGTTCAGATGGGCTCTCATTGGTGATTCGGCAATAGCCTGGGGTTCCCACTTGTATCGGCTCATCAAAGACTCCCAACCTCTGTTTTGTAGCTATTTCACAGCACGAGTGGTTCACCTTTTCTGCTGAACTCTGGGACTTAAAAAGCCATACATTAGCGCTTCTGTCGGATCTTTCGTGGAAAAGACTGGACTCGTCACAGTGATTTAAAATAAAAAAAACTTCATTTTGCATTGATACCGATTTACTATGGGGTCAATTCCGAAATCCCCCACCTCTGGTCAGCCGCGCCGCGATAGCGAGGCGCAAGACCTCGCCCAAGTCCGCCCACCGAAGCCAGACGTGGATTGGCAGAAGATCGGTTTTACACCATTTCAGGGTCAGTTTGATGCTTTATTCGTCCTATGATCTTACGCTCCTTCAGCGGAGAGACTTTCCCCATGTGCAGATATATCGCCAAGAGATCTGTTAATTAAGTAATCCTACCTATAGTCAATGGCCATATAGAATGTACCTTCACAACCAAAACAGGCAGTTGGAGCCGGCCAAGATGGGCAGAAGAACCTTATTTGCGGGTTCATGGGCTTTCGCCGGCGCTCAACTACGGCCAACAAGCATTCGAGGGCCTGCGCGTCTTCCGTAGCGAGTCAGGACGCATTCAATTGTTTCGCCTACAGAGTCACGCGGCCCGATTCGCACGCTCGGCCGCTGCCGTCGACATCCCGGCAGTGCCCGTCGAGTTGTTTGCCGAAGCGGTACGTTTGGCTGTCTTGCTCAACAGCGACTTCGTGCCCCCTTTCGAAGGCGGATGTTCCATGTATGTCCGCCCCGTCGCCTTCGCCAGCAGTCCGACCATGAACATGTACACGGCGGACGAATACACCTTTGCCGTGCTCGTTACGCCCGTCGGACTGCTGTACGGGGGAAACGGTCTTAAGGCGCTTGTCGTCGAGGGCTTCGATCGCACGGCGCCGAGGGGTACCGGTGCATTCAAGGTCGGAGGGAATTACGGCTCCACCATCCGCGTCATGGGACGGGCCCGGCAACATGGCTACGGCCTGACCCTGCATCTGGATTCCGAGACACAATCGTTCGTCCACGAGTTCTCGGCTAGTGGGTTTGTTGGGGTGAAGAAGAACCCGTTGGACTCGAGCGCCCAACCAACGATCGTCATACCCAAAGACGAGCATATTCTTCCCAGCATCACGGTGGACAGTGTAGGAAAGATTGCTGAAGATCTCGGCTGGAACGTCGAAAGACGCCCTGTAAGTTCGAGTTTCATTCCAACCCACCCTGCATAAACCCCGTCCCACCGTGTGCCAATGAACCCCATGTTCGCCAAGGCGGGAGATGTGCACTTCAGTACACAGTCTCAATCCGAAATGGATATTGTGAGAGATCTTGATTGGGTTAGGGTTCTGTCCAACGAGTTCAAGTGGTGTACCCCGTCCTTGGCAAACCTGCGGCCCATTAGCACCCGGTGGGATAGCATACTACGAACACCACTTGACGGGCTGGGTGGGGAAATCAAAAGTCTTTGGCTGAGGACTTGGACTATTGCGGGGAGATCGACGCTGACTTCCCAACGACATGGTATCAGATCCCGTTCACTGAGCTTGGCGAATTCGCTGAGGTGTTCACGGTGGGTACGGCTTCGTCGTTGGTGCCCGTAAGCGGCATCACGCGCGAATCCACTGGTCATCACTTCGAATACGACGTTAACAAGACCTCTCCGGAATCCGCACATGCCCGGTTAACAGACCGGCTGCAAGGGATCAAGCGGGGTCTGTACTCTGAGCCGTGGGGATGGGTGGAGGAACTCGGTGGGGGCAAATTGCAACATGATGTTAGAGTTGATGCTAACAGGGATCGCTGAAAAGCGTGAGAGATAGAATCTTCGTCCGTCTAAGGGTGTACGCTAGGTTTAGGGTTTTGAACTCAGATGAAAATTGGTAGACAAGCAAAGCAGTAGTATTGTCAATCAAAAGAATCTCTTGAAGCAGAAGAACAAAGCTATTAGATGAGGCATGCATAATGGCGGGCACTTGGCGACGGCGGGGCTACATGTCTGACTTCTGTTGGACAAAGTAATGTTGTTGATTGAGCTTGATTTATTGCTTCCTTTCTATGAGTATCCCTCCTTTACCCTTAGACTTTCGAAACTCCCCGTGTCTAATGGAGGCTATGCAGCAGTCCCCGTTGTGGACCGTCGGGACGTCGGCGCCTGGTCGCACTTCGGGTTCAATCGCGGTCCGTGGCCTGGCCGTCGCCGAATGCCCTTCATTGCACACATTCAGTCTTGCAAACGGACGGAATTGAATCATTCACTTGAACCATTTATTTCTGATATTGCGTGCATGGCTAGCGCTCAAGCTAGCTGCAGGGACATTTCAAGCTCTACACACCACAACACACATGACCATCATCAATTGACGTACTTGGACAACACCCCTCCTCTCAGTGGCACACGTGTTCACATGGATGACTGCTGATAGTTCAAGTTTGTCCATGGGGAGAGTCAGTCACGTACACAAATTACCACACAGGCTATCCATAAACCAACCGATAGTTCATAGTGACTCGGTAAGCTTGTCAGGCTCTGATCCCCGTCCCTCGCCTGTCCCAAACTGAATCCGGACGCGGCGTACTTCCTACTTAGCCACCTCCTACCAAGTCATGACGTCCTGGGCAGGCCTAGCCTTCAGCTCCTTCGCCAGGCCTGCCTTTGGGGCGCTCTGGCCCGTCAGAACATCATAGATACGTTTCCCAAACTGGTTGAACGCGTTGGTCATGCCTCCCATTTTCGTCAGCTTCTTTTCAAGCTTTGACAACTGAAACCCAAAGGTGACGCCGTCAACCGTCAAAACGTTACGATCCAAGTCGATTTCAATGTCGGTCCCCGTCTGTGCCTTCTCGTAGAACAGGGGTTCTTCAATTGTGAAGCCCCAGAGACCCAACGAGGGCTGGTTCCGACTGTAGATGAACGCGAAACTTTTGGCAATCACGCATTGAACACCGATACCTGGCGTGATGCTATTAGTGCTGGCTTCGTCTTGGAAAAAAGGGAGAGGCTGGGTGGGTGTCAAGGTAGCCCCTCCACACACACCAAGTTGAACTCACCCAACAATGCCTGAACGGCCTCTTGACGACTGGATCCACAGCCGAAAGCGTTGCCGGCGACAATGACCTTGTGGCCTTCTTTTGCCAGTTGCCGATATTCCGGGTTGGTGAACTCAAGGCAGTGGCTGCCGAGTTCCTCGTTGTTCTTCGAAGTGAGCAGATATTGTGCCGGGGCGAGCTAACGGGCGCGGAACGGGCCGTTAGTGGCAGAGACTTCTAATGCGCGAGCTAGTGCCATGAACTTACCGCGTCCGTGTCGACAAAGTCTCCCAATCGGAAGATTTTGCTCGCGATGATGCCTGACTCGGTCTTTTGGTTGGCCTCACTGTCCTCTTTCTTCGGGCCGGGGCGGCTCTGGTCGTCGTCTTCGTCCCTTTCGTCATGCTCTGCGGCATCTCTACCCGGAGGCTCCACCCATTGCGGCTGGCGAAGGATGCCGTCGGCAAGGGACCCTTTGCCCCTGACACTCTTCCATCGATCCTCCGGGATGAGGTCAACAAGATCTTGCGGGGATGTAACAACCATGTCGAAAGACGACGCAGCCACGGTCGCCGCGGACGCTAAGCTGCCGATGGCCCCTGACACGCCATGGGTTAGCCGAAATTGCCAAGGTAGCATTCTCCGCAAGACGGCGCCACTCATGAGGAACATGAGGTGGGGGTTTTCCCGAAGGGGATACGAAGCGAGCCAAAGGAGGGGGGTTCCGGGATACTCACCCTTGCCCATGCGATTCTCGAAGTTGCGGTTCTGGCTGCTGAGCCAAACCTCTCCGGGGTTGGCCATGTCCGCGCCCATACCGACGCAGTAGCTGCACCCAGGTATGCCTATGGTGAAGCCTGCACGCTCATAGATGTCGGCAAGGCCGGTCTTGCGCAAGTAGTCGGCGATTGGCCGACTCCCGGGGACGACCCGGCGTGTTCCCCGAGCAATCGGCTTCTTTCCCGCTTCCAGGCCAGCCTGTAGCACAAGGGCGCCCATCACCAAGTCTTCCTCGGCCGTCGTGCATGCGCCAATGAAGACGCCGTCGAGGTGCGTCCCCGCCACGTCAGATACCGGCACAACATCATCGGGGCTTGGGTACTTGGCCACAAACGGCTGGGCCTGGGAGATGTCAATGGTATGGGATTCGGCGTAGGAGCACGCCTCATCCGGCTTGAAGTAGTACGACGCCGTCTTGTGATGGGCTGTCTTGCGGGCATCAATGAATTCTTTCGTTACTTCGTCAGGGACAAAAATCCCCGTAATCCCGCCGAATTCCTAGCGACAAGGGTCTTTGGTCAGCTTTGTTCGAGTTGGTCACGAAGAGCCAAGCTTTGTTCGACCAGGATCAAGGTACATGCAAAGCTTCCGCAGCGGGATCCGACTCACGGTGGTCATGTTGGCAATGGCGAAGCGGGCATCGGAACTCAACCACCGGCACCCCGGTCCTGTGTACTCAACGACCCGTTCCGCTGCCACAGTATTGCGCTTGAGTTGCTGGAGGATGTAGAGGATGATGTCCTTGCCCCCGACTCCGCGTCGGGGTTTGCCTACTAGCCGGATCTCGACAACCTCGGGAACCTTGAACCAAATCTCTCCCGTCACTAGCGCCATCGTGACTTCGGTTGCGCCCAGCCCAATCGCCAGACAACCATCTGCCCCGGAACTGCAGGTATGCGAGTCCGAGCCGATGATGATCTGGCCAGGCTGCGCCCTCTCGCGGTAGAACTCGGTGTGCATAATGGTGTAGTTGTTCCCCTGGTACTGCGTCATCTTGAACTTCTTGCGCGCGAAGTCCATCTCGCTGACGAGCTTCTGCACTAGCGGTGTATCCATGAGCCTGGGGTCAACCACATGGTCGCCGGCCAGCCAGAACTTGGAGTTCGAGAAGATGCCGGGGTCCCCGAGTTTGTTGTAGACTTGAAGCATGCCCTAGTCGCATTTGTAAGCGGTATGTACATGTTTCCTCGTATGGCGGCGAGGAACATCCGGGCGCGTATAGGGGTCTAGGGTTAGAGTGGATAGCACGCAGAGCTTACATGCCAGCTAGCCTCGCTAGCCATGATCCAGTCGACGGAAACTCTAATTGTGTCACCTGCGCGAACCCAGCCTGTGCGAGTCACGTCGTGCAGGGCATATATCTTCTCCGTAACATTCATAGGACGGCGGCCGGCGGGCCGGCTAACTAGAGGAACGATCGGCCCCCCCGTTCGATCGGATGAATTGATCGACTCGAGCCCTGTTTTGTTTGGGCCATTAGCCATCCCGATGAAAATGGAGTTGAACAATATGGGCGAGGGGCATCTCGAGATGAGAAAGAACTTTCATACACGCCGATGTGAGCAGGATCAGCTCACTGCGGTCCGTCTCGGATAAGTTCCCGTCCAACGACAGGCCCATGCCTCCGTAGTCTGGGGATGAAGTGGCAATGCTCACGACATGCAGCAGTGCGCCCGCTTCCTTATGTCGGCCATCCCGCTGAAGCTTTCCCGCGAGAGCGGACAGAGTCGCCAGCGGAGCTCCGTCGATGCCGCGTTTCCCGGCGGTGTTTTCTTTTTCAGTGTCAGACCGGCGAGATGAGACGGGGCCCTCGAAAGGGCAGGTGGGGGAGTCTCTACCATTCAATGTCCAGTCATCGTCCAGGTGCACATCTCGGGTGGCATCAAGCACGTTTAGGAGCTGGGCTCTAAAGTCTTCTGTCATGTTGGTGAGAAGTCTTGGACAAAGAAAACTTTCACGGCTTCGGTGTCAAAATATGTGAGAAAAGTAGTCTTCGGCTTGACGGTGAATCATGCCATATGAGCTAGAACTCGGTCGAGAGTCTCTGTAATAAATACTATAACCATTGAAGGCCAATGAGGATGGGTCTATCTCAAAAGCCCAACATTCAGAGGGTTCAACAGATTCCCTCCCTCCCTCCTGTGCATTACATCGTGTCAGGAATGCCTCGTCAGATCGACGCGACGTCATCTCATCTGCGCGCCTTTCGGTGCTCGGTTCTCGAGAGCCTCCCTGGTTCGGGCGCCGATCGTTGCGAGTCAGCCCTCTCATTTCACTGGTTTACTCTCTGGACATATATTCCGACTGCGTGTCTCCACAGCGCGCAAGGCATTGTGACAAATACTGCACCGTCAGCGGGCTCTCAAATCACAGGCTGGCAGGGAACTTGGATATCTTTTGGCTTCAATGTTGCTGTAGCGAGTCTTGACCATTTGTGATCTCCATCAATCCCATCGGCGCCGAACCCACACATTACCGAACCCATACATCGTGCAGGCTGCAATCTGCATCTCCACTTGTATTGGAAAGCCGAGGCAAGAGGCTCAATACTCTTCATTCTCCGTGCTGTGCGTGCCGATGACGGTGCAGGGCTGCTCCGCAATGTGACCCTCCTCGTTCAAGGCGTCAATTGCCTATGTCTTTGAGGCGACAGATCATATTCTATTCTCGTTCCTCAATCGTCCGCCCTAACTGGTTACTCGGCATCAGCAGAGCAACATTGCCACTTTTTCAGGATCCCTGTGCACTAGGGTATCTAATATTCACCTTCAAAGGGATACAAGCCCAGGATACAATATTTCCAGAGGTTCTGAAAGCGTGAGATGGTATAGGCGCATGTGGCACTAGAAATATCAAACCACGGCTTGAGGCCGAATGCAGGGACCAGAGAGCAGCTAGAGACTAGAGTAGACTAGCACATTACTGGCTGTAGAAGAGGTGAACGAATCATGTGTAGGAAGCGACTTGAACTCGTTAAATCTTTATATGACAGGCGCAAATGGGTAGACCAAGAGAACCAATTCATCCCGACTTGCATTCCCTATGCCCCACCCTACTCTGCCTGTCTCCGTGTCATGCTCCCATCTTGTTGCAACATTGCTACCTATGCCTTCTATTACCCCGTCCTCAAGCCCGGCCCGTCTCTCCATTTTCGAGTTCTGCTACGTCAGCTTGGCGCCATGGCGCAACAATCGCTCCACCAATTTGTTGTTCCCACTCTCTGATGCTCTGTACAGAGGTGTGCAGCCTTCGGGGTCCACATAGTCGACGTCGGCACCATGTTCGGCGAGCATAGTCACCATGGAGCCGTGGTTGTTTCTCGTCGCGTAGTGAATCGGAGTCAGCCCTGCTTTGTCGACGGCGTTGATATCGGATCCGTGCAGTAGGAGAGTTTGGGCAACGTTGATGTGGCCGTGTGTGGCGGCGATATGTAATGGGCTGCCTTGTATGGGTCTGGAAAGCTGCTGTTGACTGTGAGCAAAAGTCTCTCCCCAACTGTCTGCCCCTTGCGTAACGACGTTTTCGAGCCAGTGCAAATAGCAGAGCTCCATACACCAAGCAATCTCGTCATGAAAATACGCCCAAAAAGTAGCTGATCAAGACTCACACCTAAACAGAGAATATCTTCGGTTGAAATGTCTGACATGTCTTCGTGCGAGTTGTTTAGTGTCATGAGCGTCATGTTCGCGTCCAACCCCCACGGCTCAATAAAATCGGTTGGTACCAAGGTGTGCGGGATCTCCGCTGGATATGAGCTTCCGTCGAGATCATCGGTGACGGCATCTCGTGGCAGTGTCCGTGGAGTGACCTCTCCAGACGCTGCGTCGTCCGAACCAGAAAAATTAGCTGGTGCCTGGCAAAAGTCTTGGGTTGATTCGTGCGGCGGGGTATGAAGTGAGCTGTATGGATCAGAAATGACCGTAGCATATGTAATGTCCTGTAGTTTCCAATTAGCCCAAGGCTGTAACAGTGGACAGATTAGACGCATTTTCACACTTGCTGTGGCAGCTGTGGACAATGACGGTGTTGCTCTTGTCCTCGCTGTCCTTCTTGTTGCCGCAGATGATGACGCGGCATTGCTGGCGGCATTGTTGGCGACTGCTGCGGAATTCTTTTCCTTGGCACCTTGACCGAATCGACCTGTTGGTTTCTGAACGTTCTCCATTGAATGGGGATTATTCTGGGGATGAGGAGAGGGGCTATGAAGTGAGGGAGTAGGTAGGGTGTGTGTAGGTAAGGCGTGTTGGCTCTCAAGGTTGGAATGCATACGGGACTTTCGTTTTGCTAGACGGTTTTGTGTCCTCCGTCTATCTGCCGGATTGACAGGAATTGCCATCAAAAGAGACCTGATGTCACTCTCACTCATGGTGGTGGCACATTGGGTAAACTTCACAGGAACCTATACACGGCTTCGCGTAATAAGTAGTACGGGCTGCAGCCAGTCAAGCGCAGTGCGTGCCGGATGCTGCAGAATACTTCTTTAACCACATCAGACGCATACCGCCATGGGCCGCACCGGGAAGGTTACAATATGAACCCGAGCAGCACGTGATGGGTCAAGAGGCGTCACCCTGCGGCGCCATTCAACAACCTTGAAGTCTTGAACCCTCCGGCGCTTTCGCCACCGACCGAACCTTAAAGTGCGGGCATTATTCCCGGAGCCGGAGAGTTGGCGACTGCGCTACCTTGTCAGACGTAAAGCGGCTAATACAGCAGCGTTGGCTTGCTATGTTACCACGAGAGCACGGTGGGCCGATCAGTATTATTCGTAACCTCAGTAACCCACTTCTCACTCACCCCCTCATTTTGCTCACCCCGTCTAACCCACAACACCATAACTATCCCCCCTTATGAAACTTAACAATAGTGCCAATTTTCCTCTCAGCACCATCACTTGTGGCAAATGCGTGATTTTGCCTATCATGGTGGAGTATACTGACTATGAGATAGGCTAGGTCTTTAGAACTATCGCGAACGGTATATATATTAGAGCATTGGGTTAGGAGTGGTACGATCTTTTCTTAACGCTTTGATGCCGCATGAATGGCATCCAACTAAGATCATTTGCATGTGCTGGCCAGCAGCGGGTGCCCCCTATCCAGGAGAAGCATCTGGCAGGTCAGGTATGCTTCCAGCACGCTCTACGGCTCCGACCAACCCATCGCCAATTAAAAGACTTTGCTGCAAGAACTGGCAATTATAGGTTACTAGGAAAGAACTTGGCCTATCTGCCGTTTCTACTACTACATACATCACACCTCTAGCCACTAGATCTGTTTGTCTTTAGCCGTATAAAGGCAGCCTATCAGAAGACTTTAAGATATCTAGATCTATAGAATGATTTAAATATTGCACGCAAAGGGAACTTTGTGAGCTGTTATAGAAAGGCCGGTCTAGCAGCATTAATAACCTAGAACATCAAAAGTGGTTGGAAGTAAACCTAACTGTGGCCTGTATCTAAAACCTCTCCTCCTAAGAATCTTAGGGCTACTCAGGATCGGAGAAGGAACCGAGAAGAATATAAATAACTGAGGCAAAGGGTATTGGGATTTTGGGGATCGTCGGATGATGAGGTGTGTGGTGAGCATCTGCGTAATTTTGTTTGAACGATATTTCCGACGAATACTCGTACATGCTGTTTTTCAGAACACAAAATTGAGAGTCTCGCAGTGATGTTGGTTTGGTACAACACCAGCTATCCTAATTGTGTTCCCAGTGGCTTTCCACTGACAGTATGACGATATAGAATCAGCTAATATGAACCTCGAACGATTGCTGACTTTGCAGTTGATGCTGATACCATCCAACTCTTCTTACTCCGGTCTTGAGTTATGGCCCAGCCAACAGGAAGGTCGTGTTGGCTCGGGCTAGAGGGGCTTCATGAGGAGCAGTAGCACCAACGTTCTACGTCGAGACAGGAAATACCACCGGCACATGTCTACAAGATGACATGACAGGCCACGGCTAGAAGGTCTCGACTCGGTTACCGGTTATGCCCAACTTCCATGATCTTTTCCATCGGGTGACCTGGCAAAGACCACGTTACCTTTTCGGACACACCAAGACGCTCGAAGAGACGTAGTAGACGGCCTACGACGACGCGGCCTTGAAGATGCCGGACGAAAGGTCCGCGAGGCAGTTATTGGGGTGCTGTCCAGTGCCCATCCAGCCCGACACTGCATCGAAATCGACAGATACGAGCACTTGTACGCGGCATCGGGCAGCAGCAATCGGTCTAGGAATCCTGGCAAGAGCCTCGGTGATTTGCTGCCGGCCGAAAAGACGCCGGAACTCTCCGGCTGCCTTCGGGTGTCCGTTGACAGGCGCAACTCGAACGCGCACTCCTCCAATTTCAATGACTTCACGGCAAGTTAGGCGTAAGCGCTTGGTTTATACATGCGAGTCGGGCCGTACGTTACTTTGGTCAATGACTCGACAGACTGGAGCCAAGTCGCTCCTCAACGGGGGATACGGTTGAAGTTTTGGGTCTTGCCAGGAGAACAAATGAGCAAATATTTTAAAGTTCCAATCCGGCGATTTCCCTGTCCTTATCTCCTCATGCATTTGTCGAAAGAGAAAGTGACCCAGTTATACTGATTTATATTGATACGAAAAATAGAATAAGCCTGTCGACGGCAGTCCCCGAATCCTTCTGTTCCCTGCCGTCCCAATTTCGGACTCTAGCAGCAGCTACTTGCTTGGTATGGAGGCCCCATCAACTTGTCAGACCCAGCCCCAGAAAATAAGCCTTTCGGTCATCATTGTGCTTCTGATGCCGTAAAGAGAGAAAAGAACGACTCGGCGATTAGTTTTCCCCTTTTGCCCATGATTACGACGCTTATGCAGGGGATGCGACTGAGCATAGCCGAGGATGACCGTGCGTGTAGCGGTCAAAGTGGGTTGTGCGACATCGCTACAGTCTGGGGTAAACTCATTGGATATCTGTCCGCAACTCTTATCGATAATTGTGATGTTCTCGTGGTCCTGCGATTGAATTTGCAATCTTCTGGAAACTTGCAACAGGTCAGGTTTTGTAGACAAGAAACCACATGACGACAATGGCCTCGACGTTTTCTGTCGAGAAAGCCCAGCCTCAGTTCCCGTCGCTGGGAAAAAAACCGATATTGAGCGACAATCTTGGCGGAAGTCAGGTCCCAGAGTCCGTCGTGAAGAGAGGTCAGGAGCAAAATATCTCAACCATGAGATGGTATTAGGCAAGCCGACCATGCACTGAAATGGTAAAACATTTCGGAGTACCTCCTCAACAACAATGTGCAACTGGGAGCGAGCTACAGCACGACCAGGCAGTCCATTGCCATATTTGATGAAGCGTATCAGGTTGCGACGAAGCACATCAACGTTGATGTCCACGAGATTGGTATGAAAGCCTGAAATCATTGATGTTTGAATGTTGCAGGGTGAACAAATCGCTGACATTTCCACTTGCGATTCGTAGTCGTTGCTCCTTTGACGACACTAGCGTTTTGAAATCTCGCTGCAGTCCTCAAGTTGGAAGCCGGCGACGAAGTCGTGGTCTCCCACTCGGACCATGATTCCAACATCGACCTGTGGTTTCATTACGCCGCCATCGCTGGTGCGACGGTCGAATATTGGGCCATGACTGACGGCTCGATCCCGAAACTTGACACCAAGACGCTCCGGGGCCCATTGACAAATAAGACTCGCCTTGTGGCGTGCTCCCATGGTAGCAGCATTCTTGGAACCATAAACGACATCAGGGCTATTACAGACGTCGTACACGGGGTCCCACGCGCTCTGCTTTGTGTTGGTGGCGTTGCATATGTTCCCCATGGATAAGTTCATGTGAGAGATCGCGGTCTAAAATCACACGCCGGGGAGCTATTTCCTCGTCGGCTCGATTTCTTTGGAATCCGATGCACTCACATCTCCAAACGACTTGCAGAGAAGATTCTTGGCCTCGAGAGGGATCGCTGCTTTGGAACGATGCAGCGGGACAATAACGATGCACACAAATCGTGAGTCCATGGGATAATATGATGGAACCAGCTCAAGAGAAAAGGTCTATTTGATCACTTTGTCCGCAGACCATAGCTTTAATCAAAATGAATTCCCCAATACAAACAAGCGTGTATTCGTTGCGCAATATTAACAGCTCTTTACTTTTGCATGCTTGAAGGCGTGTCGCCAGGCCTGGGATTTTCGGAGTTTGTCCCGTCAGATGACTAGCAGGGAGGGGAATAAGTTCATTATCGACTTGGGGAGAAATCGCCTCTTCGTGTCCAACACCAGAATCTCTTCTGATCATCTATTGGTGCCCCAGCGGTAGTGAAGGAGCTGTGCACTCCATCTGGCATGGTGTTTGAACATGGATCCTGCTGACCGTTGCATGCCGAGGTCATCAGCTACACCTTGGTGGAGAACCCTGGCCCTGACCAAGTCTCCCACGTTGCACAGGTCAATACCCACGTTGTTTACCCCGGCTGGCTACCTGCATTGCGCACTGTCAAGCTGCAAAGTCACAGCCTCCCCGGTAGGGAACTTGCTGATTGAAATCGATGCTGCCAGGCACTGTAGTCAGACTACATATTGGAGAAGTCGATACATATAGCTGTAGGATTGGCTGCAGGGTGCTGTATAATCAATCACATTACCGCCAAATTGTCAATCATTGCTAACATTGTGCTGTCATCATAAAAGGAAGCAATTGTCTCATTATAACACCGCGGTAGGATCCCCAAAATGTACGTAATCTAAGAACATACCCCCAGCCACACAATAGCAACCTTGACATACCTCAATATCTAGAATATTCAAGAAGAAAATCTCACCTATTGCTGTGGTACAGGCTTCCCGATCCTCATACCAAGTACACTGGATTCCAGACAATCCATAACCCAAACAGGAAATGGCCCAACAACACATTGACCAAGCCTCCCGTCTGGCTCTCTACCGATCTTCGGGATGGCAATCAGTCCCTTATCAACCCACTGGTAAGCTTTGCAATCTGGGTTCTGACTTTAATGCAGGGGCATGCGAGAAGGTTTGCTGATATTTTTCAAAGACCATTGAACAAAAATGGGAATACTTCCAAATGCTTGTGTCCATCGGCTACACCGAGATTGAAGTCAGCTTCCCGGCCGCATCGCAAGTCGAATTCGATTTTACCCGGCGCCTTATCGAAACCCCAAACGTTGTTCCAGACAGCGTGCGTCTGCGTGGGCTGTCACCGACTCGCGAAGACTTTTTGGCTCGTACCGTCGCCGCCCTGCGTGGAGCCAAGCGAGCTTCTGTGTGCACATACATCTGTGTCAGTGACAAACAACTCAAATACCAAGGCTTTACCAGGGAGTATGCCGTGGAACAGGCCGTCAAATCGGTGCGCTTTTTACGTTCCATCACCAAGGATGACCCGGAGTCAGCGGCCGTGACGGACTGGTCGATGGCATTTGGACTCGAATCATACAACGAGGCTGACAATGAGTTCGCGATTCTCATCACGGAGGCTGTTCAGGAGGCCTGGGAGCCGACCGTGGAGGAACCCTTGGTGGTGGTTCTGGCCACGAGCACCGAAGTCGCGACGCCTAATGTCTTTGCCGACCAGGTTGAAGTCTTCCAGGCCTCACTTTCAGAGCCAGAGAAGATTTCCATCTCAATCCACACGCACAACGATCGCGGTTGCGGTATTGCTGCCGCCGAGTTAGGAATGCTTGCTGGCGCCAAAATGGTCGAGGGATGCCTTTTTGGGAACGGTGAACGGAGTGGCAATGTGGACTTGGTTACACTTGCTCTGAATCTGTACTCGAGAGGCATCCATCCAGGCCTTGACTTCTCAAACCTATACGAAATCAAGCGCAAGTATGAGAAGATGACGGGGCTGGTTGTTTCCCAACGTACGCCTTACGCTGGTGAGTTTGCACTCCAAGCCTTCAGCGGCAGCCACCAAAATATCATCCGTAAGGGGATAGCGCTACGAGTTGACGCCGCAGAAAAAGGACAGAGTCCGATTTGGGATATTCCTTATCTGCCACTGGATCCTGAAGACCTGGGCATCCCACTCGATACAATCATCCGCGTCAACTCGCAAAGTGGCAAGGCCGCCGCTACTTGGATCCTCAACCGGCGATGGGGGCTTGACATCCCTGTCGAGTTACAGGTCGAGTTTGGACGTCGTGTCCAGATGATGTGCGAGGCCCTGGCGCGGGAGATCACCCATCAGGAGGTTTTAAACCTATTCATCGCCAGCTACGCACTCACCCCCACCGCAAAGCACGATATTTCATACAAGACGGGCAGCATCAGTGTCACAAACGACGGGACTTTGTATACTGTCGTTGGCATAATCAACCCCCCGGCAGCTTCGCTATCCGTATTGACGGATCTGGAAGTAACATTGCTTCCGCTGTTATCAGGGGTGTTCATTTCATGAAGGATACAAACCCTTCTGCAAAGATACATCATTCCCAGAAGCTACTTTCTAAATATGCCGATGGAAAGTTTTGCGTTCTTGCAACTTGCCAAGAGGGAGACAAAGTCACCTGGGGATACTTCATCCACGAGGACGAAGAAAATGCCCAGGCTATGGCCGTTGTTTCGGCTGCTTTGGTAACGTGCTCTAATTCAAATATCGCGCGCGATGTGACGCTAACAAGATCACAGCACATGTACCGTCGCAAGTTGTCGCCACTACCCTTGAAGAAGGACAGTAGCGTGAATATAATCAACCTCAAGTCCGCACCCGTGCAGACCGCCAAAACATTTTGAGCAACATGTCTATGCTATCCCGCCAACATGACTGCTTTCTTGCGTTACATGACAGCTATTTTACTTAGGATAACAAATTGGAATTGAGGTATGGAATGTACATAGAAACGTTAAGCAGATTGAAGCTGAACTACTTCATGACGAGCCTTACTAGCTAGTATCACAGAAAGATTGATAGGCTTACGGTTTTAGCGCAATCAACCAAGTGCTACAGCCCCTTTTTCACAATCTGTGTACCGTAGACAAAATATTAGCAAAGTAATAACACTTACATATAAAACTCACCTAACCACCCACAGTGATTTCCTGTTAATGACGAGATGATATTCTGTCTTGAAGATAATGCAAAAGCAGAACCATAATTCTAGCGGTGCAACTGTAACTTTTATCTCTGTATCTAAATCTCACTTCGTGTGTCGTTTCTGCCGGATATTACGGGAGGCATCCGTTCTAAAATTGTAGAATGAAAAGCAAGCGGAACCTTCCAGTAGACTAAGATAGATACAAGTTGGACAATAGTCTTCAGGGGATAAGTCAGGATATCTACTTTAGTAACAACCATTCTTTTAGAACACTTAAATATACATTAATTCTACAACCACTATTTTCTAAGAAATACAACTTCTTTAACCTCTATCTATACAACCTACTTATTCTACATACGCCTATTAAGGTAAAATGATCTAACATACATAAGATAAGATTAGCTATATAACAGGCTGTTAGTAGCAGTAAAGGTTTATTTAAAGCAGCATATAAAGATAGTATTCTATTAACTACCTTTTAGTAAGAAAGAAATAAGATGTTTAAGTAAACCCTAATAAAAAGTCTACTAACATTAGTAACCTATAACAGCCCTGGATTAAAGCTAGCAAAGTTAAGGCTAATACGAATGAATCTAGTGTATCTAATTACCCTAGTGAGGCCAAAAGCTGTATTGTAGTAACATCTATCCCTAGTCAATAGCTGATTGAAATAGGTGGTTGTATCGCCATAGCCGCATTTCAGGTGTTCTGGATGAGGGGGTGTTCCAGAGTAGGTATCCTGACTTATGATCTACAATGTACATGCAAAACGAATAACTGCACAAGGTTGTCAAAGAAATAGGCTAGAAGGGCAATTAGTCCCAGCATGAAAAAGAGGAATTTTGCATTTTTAGTGCCCCAAAGGAGGGAAATGGTTGCCTTAGTTCTTTTCCGGATCAGTTTCCGTAACTCCGTTATCTGACGATATCACCGGCTCAGACTTGGACTTGTCGGCTTGCTTTGGTGTATTTCCAACAATCCTTGTCCACTTCACAACCAGCGCTGAAATAACCATGGCAACGCCAGCAGCAACCGCCATGTAAAACACCTGGACGATAGATAGACTATAGAGTTCAAGAACCTGAGGCAATAATGAAGGGTCAACGATGCCTCGGATTTCAGTAGCGCCACTTTGAATGATCTTGGTTACATCGACCCTTGGATTGAACGGAGATTGTCCTGCAGCTTGTTGATGAAAACAGCCTGCGCAATGGCGAGACTAAGAGCACTTCCTACCATGTTGCTGAAAAGCATCATGGAGATTGCGGTCGGTGATAGCTTGCTCTCAACAGCATTGTGGGCGACCACGATTGGCTGCTGTGTGGCTAGTGCGGACATACCCGCAAGCGCGGAGTAACCCATGGTTCGGGAGTCGGTGATCGAACCGTTAATGGTGGTAAACAATCCGGAGACAATGGCTGTGAGGGTTCCGCCAAGCAACATAACTGGATTTGCGCGGCCGATGACGTTTGCCAGCATTCCTCCGGCCATAACGCCGACGGCTGAACAGGCGTTAAGAGGTAGGAGCAGTATTCCAGAGCGTGCGGCCGAGTGACCCTTGACAACCTGGTTCCAAAGAGGAATCTGTTGTCATTGTCAGATCATGTCCTTGTCTGTCGAAACGAAAACTGGGGCACACTTACATAGTAGTCGAACAAAGCTACTGCTATGCCAGCTGAAAGAGCGAAGATTGCTGCGAAAGAGATACTGCGGTTTCGAAACAACGAAATTGGTATCAATGCTGCCTCGCCTTTGCGATGCTCCCAGTACAAGAAACCAACAAGGAGGGCGAAGCCTACCGTTAGCATGCTGATGGATTCAGCACTGTTCCACGCAAAAGTGTTGCCGCCAGACTGTGTAACGAAGAGAATGAGGGCAATCGCCGGCGTCATAATGAGGATTCCAACTCCGTCAATACATCTCAGCTCTTGGAAAACTGTCTTCCACGGCTTTTTCTGGGCCCTAAGTAGGAAAAAGACGACCGTTCCAGCGACAGCTCCCATGGGAACGTTAATCAAGAAGCACCATCTCCACGAGGCACTGTCAGTCAAAGCGCCTCCGATGAGCGGGCCCGTGATCTGCCCAACCAGTTCCATGGAGCCCAAGATGCCGATCATGAGTGGTAGACGCGATGGCGGTAGAATTTCAGTCACAAGCCTGGAGGAACACAAACGTTAGCTTGGTGCAATGGCTTGGAGACAAGAGACGGCTTGTCGCACACTAGAGATGTCGACACAACACCGGAGCACCCAAGGCCAGAGAATGCCCTCCCAACAATACACATAGTTGAGGTCGTAGCGAGTCCCGCAAGCAAGCACCCTAGCTCGAAGAGGAATATGCCACAGATGTATACATGCTTGTGAGCCACGACGCGATTTAAAGCGCCAAAGACGAGCTGTGACGCTGCTGCTGACAGAAAACTGCAAACTTCAGTATTCTGCATGGTATCCGAATGCTCGGAACGGGGCAGAAGCAAGGCGGACATACTAGGCAGATCCAAGCCAGCCTACGTCACCCAAATTCCCCAGATCAGTCGTGATTTCGGGGGTAGCTACACCAACAATTGTACCGTCCTGTTGATACAGTGAGGTGTCAGAAAAGGCTGTGCATTCATTACTTGCACCAGAAATGCTGCATTTTTTGGGACATGGTTTGCAACGCCTCGCAACGCAAATGGTGCGCCAACTTACCATACCGATGAGCCCAATGGTCAAGGACAGGGCAATGCACACCGCCAATGTTGTGAGAGGTATTCCAAAGACTGTTCGCTCGATTTTCTCCTTGGAATCTATCTCCTTGGTGCACGACATCTTCTTCTGAAATCCAAGTTTTACTTGGCCGATAGGTCTGTCGTTGGTTTCGTGCCTAAAGACGGTCACACAGAGTCGGCCGAGTGGATCGAAGGATTGCCTTTCGGGACTCTTGCGCCGAGAGTGACAAAGCGACGTGGTTCTGAAAGTCTGCACCGGTTCCGTGGTAACGGGACTTCAGACTTAAAAGGGCTGGTCTGGCAAGGAAACAGGGTCAAACTTGGAGTTAGCCAAAATTGCCGCCTCGAACTTCGGTCGAAGTAGAGGGCTGTTATACAGCCGGTCGAAGTTACATTGAACCAAAGGCATGGATACGAGTTGGCGATTGACTTGCGAAGGTCTCGGCACCCTGGAGCATATCGATAGTCCGCCATGGCTCGCATGGGTTGGCATGCTGCACGCGTTCACATGAATTGGGTTTGCATGGCTGCCGGCCGGGCCGTAGCTCGACATGCTCATTGCAGTGTCCTCCACCCCAAATGCTCCACGGAATGGCGCTAGTGGCCGCCTATGCCGTCTGCCATCTAGATAGATTATGAACATTTGTGCGTGCTTGATGGTCCGTGCAATGGTTTTTCACAAGAGATTGGCCATGACCCATTAGCGTGGTGCCGTGCAGCAACACAAGCTGGCTTGTCCTGTGGGCCATGCCACAGACAAGGACTTGCTGACCTTGCAGCGGCCCATCGGTGTCGGCCCCACGACGGACCGTAAGTAGCCAAGTCTAGTGTGTTCTGCAAGACAAGCTCCTCTGTTTCTGCAAGGGGGTATATAGAGTTTGTGTAGCACTGTATACGAGACCGAATCCTGGACTGTCAGCTAGTAGTGGTGTCAGACCAAGACGATAGGGAAACTGACCGTGCCGAGGAACAATTGTAGCCAGGGGATCATGATGCGGGTTGCTCACTCACCTTTCATCAAGAATGACAGGGCGGAAGTCAAAACGTTCTTGAGGTCCATGGTTCGTCCTAGTAGAGCTCATTGCTAGGTGCCTCAATGGAACGGTTCGGAACGTCGTTCTCTTTGTGTCCAAATCCAGTCATGACCGTGCCGCTGGGAGGAGGGGTCCTTACATACATGCACTGAAGGTTTTAGCAGGGGCCATCGCACTGTCAGGTCACACATTAACGTGCTGACAGCCAAAGGCGTCCGCCGGAAAAGTCGCAATTTTGGTGAGGCCAAGCTATCGCTTGCTATGTTGAGATGGCATGAGGGTATGCACTTGTGACAGGGGATGTCATCTTTACGAGCAAGTATATATCTATAAGAGCCGAGGCTCAAATGAGCGGTCCAGATTCTTTCTCTTCAAGAATTCATGCCTCCAGCCTAACCTTTCCAACTATCTGTGTTGATCCCATTAGCTTTACAAGCTTTTTGCAACTGTAAACCGCCGGTTTATACACTATGGGACCAACATCGATAGCTCTGTTGGCTGCACCCAAGGGTCTGCAAGAAGCTTGTTCCAAGCACAATCTGCCGCCTAGCGCCTTTATCAAAACCGCTTGGGCAATCACAGGCTATATTCACACCGACCTCGACGCTCCAGTTCTGGCATACCTACACCAAAGCAACAATCATAAAGACAGTTACCACATCACACTACGTGATATGAGTACTAGTCCTAATCCCGTCACTCTTGGGAGCCTCTTACAGCAAGCGAATCAACCAGCTGGATCTGAAGAGACCAGTGGTACTTTGAGCATCAGCAAGAGTCCAACCAGATTCTTCATTGCAACAGAAGATCTGCCTGTCACAGCCACTAAGACTGTTTCCGAAGAGGTGAGGATGCCATCTAGAAATTCAAAGATCCAGTATTGACTCGAGTCTAGCTTTGCTACATCCTGACTCTAAACGAAGGAAATCCATTTCAATCCAGCATTGCCGTGCTCGACACGGCCTTTTTGAAGAAGGCAGAGGCAATTGTGAATAGATGTCGCATTATCTGCCATCAACTACTAAGCCCCGGCGTCAATTTCGACTTGGGGATCGACCAGATCGATATCCTTCCCTTCCAAGACACCGCGCAACTCTCCATGTGGAATAGTACCATTCAAGTGGACCGTCAAGAGCTGATTCATGACATAGTCACTGCTCGTGCTTCCCGCTGTCCCGGAGACCTGGCGGTATGTGCTTGGGACGGGAACTTTACCTATGGAGAGTTGGACATCCGCTCCGAGGCCGTGGCCCGCCATCTTGTGTCTCGGGGATGGACAAATGGCACCTTCGTACTGTCCAAGATGTCGAAGTCACGCTGGAGCATAGTCGCAATGCTGGCTATCCTGAAAGCCGGCTGTGTTTTCGTCCCCGTAGACCCCAGAGCACCGGCTGATCGTGTAACTGCGATCGTCAACGAGGTATCTGGCAGGTGTATCATCACAAACGTCGATGATGAGACTTTACCCGACTTCGGGCCGGCCACGCAGACGTTGAAAAACCTCCAAAGAGTGGCCGAAACCACCCCTATGCATACAGTACCACTTCCGATTGTTTCACCTTCCGCTCTTGCCACGACTTTCTTCACATCTGTAGATACAGGCGTGTCCAAAGGTGTCTTGCACGAGCATCACGCGATTTGCAGCGGCATCAGAGACGTCCTCGAATCCTTTCATATCGATCAGGAAACCCGGTGTCTGCAATTTGCTTCTCCAGCTTTCGATGTCACCATGTCTGAGACTCTAACAATTCTTTACGTTGGAGGCTGCATTTGCATACCGAACAGCCAGCAGGTTCTTGACGACATCAATGGAAGCATGTCAAAGCTTCGAGTCACTCACGCTTTCTTGACTCCAACAGTCGCCTCCCAGGTTGACCCAGCCACTGTTCCCACACTCAAGTACCTGATACTTGGCGGTGAGCCCCTGCGCAAGTCTGATATGGCGTCTTTGAGCCCCATGCTGAACCTCATCCACACATATGGTGGTACTGAGGTGGGCAGTTGGGCGACTTCGACCACTCCCTTGACGCCTCACAGCGACAACAGAAATGTTGGCCACACAGTCGGTGCCAAGATTTGGGTCGTCCATCCACATGACCACGAAATCCTCCTGCCAGTCGGTGTGCCTGGCGAAGTGCTTGTAGAGAGCACCGCACTAGCCTGGAGCTACTACCGACCCGTTGACAGGCGAGCAATTGTCAACGAGCCCAAATGGCGGAGAAGATTTCCTCAAAACAGCAAAACGCGGTTCTATCTCTCGGGAGATTTGGGCCAACATCAGCCAGACGGAAGCTTGGTCTTGTTGGGTCGCAAAAGCACCCGGACAAAGCTGAGGGGTCATTTATCAGCGCTGCATGGGTCCCAAAACTCGGTTAGGGCGCCGCAGACAGAGATTGAGCAGCAAATGCAATCTGTATGGGCATCAGTCCTAAACATCGAGCCGGAGCTTATCGGAAGAGACGCGGTCTTCTTTGAGCTCGGTGCGGATTCGATCGTCGCAGTGACGGCAGCTAGAGCCGCCAGAGACGCTGGGCTCCCTGTAGGCTTGTCGGACTTCCTCAGATATCCCAAGCTTGCCGACCTGGCTGCGTTCGCTGCGAACGCGTCACTTGTCACTGATGGTACTGGAGTGAAGCCTTTCTCTCTCATTCCTACCCACGAGGCTTTGGAGTTGCGTCGGGAAGCTGCCCGGCAATGCAGCGTTGCCGTAGCGGACGTTGAAGATCTTTATCCCTGCACTCCCCTCCAGGAGGGCTTTTTTTCGCCTTCAACCAAGAATGTCAAGTCGGAAGCATTTATAACGAGGAAGGTGTTTACCTTGCCAAGCCACGTGAACATCTTCCAGTTTGAAGAGGCCTGGAATACGACGGCTTTGGCCCATCCGATTCTCCGAACCAGACTCGTCAACACCAACGACCACGGAATGTTACAAGCTGTGGTCAAAGGTCCATTGCCTTGGAGTTTTGGGAACGATCTCAATGCTTACCTCACGCAAGATTCAAAGCAACCCATGAGCTTTGGGACGCCACTCAGCCGGTATGCTTTGATACAGGAGGAGACACGTGTACAGAGGAAGCCTGTTTTTGTCTGGACCACCCATCATTCTGTGTACGATGGCTGGTCAATGTCTATTATCAAGGACACTTTATGGCGCGCTTACCAAGGCCATAGCATCAGTCCTTCCTCCGCATTTGGTAATTTCATCAAGTTCGTCTCTGATATCGATAACAAAGCCTCTCATGCGTTTTGGTCGTCATATCTGGATGGGCCAGATCTGTCCTTCTTTCCGCCAGTCTTGTCGTCGGTTATTGCACCGAAACCGGATTCCATTATCACGCGAACGTTTCCTTGGGCTTGGAAGCCAACAAAAGGTCTAAATAGATCAACCCTGCTCAAGGCTGCGTGGGCAATTGTTGCGGGGAGGTACTCTGGTTCACGCGACGTCATATTCGCGAATACCTTGAGCGGCAGAATCGCAACAGTTCCCATAACCGGTTTGAATGACATGACTGGACCTACCATCACGACCATTCCAGTTCGGATCCGATGGGAGTCGAACATGACAATCCTGGAGCTCATGGAAAATATTCGACGTCAAGAACATGATATGAAGCCCTTTGAGCAGAGTGGACTACACAACATTGCGAACGTCAGCTCGGATGCTCGTGGGGCCTGTCAATTCACTTGCCTCTTTTCGGTTCAGCCTCCTTCTACAGAGAACTCAGAGAAGTTGTATGATGTGTTGGGTGTTGAAGACCGTGAGAGGTCCATGGAATTTGATGACCATTCTCTGTCTATCGAATGTGAGATGGAAAAGAATCAAATATGCGTCACCGCCAGGTTTGACAGCCGTGTTATCAAAGAGGAGAGACTTCGGCGAGTTGTCACGCTGTTTCAAAAGACAGTGATCTCTCTTGGGAGCAACATTGAGTCCAAGATATCATCACTAGATCTGATCACCGATGCAGACCTCCGTCAAATACTGGAGTGGAATTCCGCACCACCAACTGTTGTTCAGAAGCAGGCGCATAACCTGTTCCGCCAGCAAGCAATACTGCGTCCAAACCATACTGCTCTCAGCGCTTGGGATGGCACTATGACCTACTCTCAGCTTGACGATGCTTCGGACCGCTTGGCAGGCCATCTTCGCATTCTTGGAGTTGGCTCCGAGGTTTTGGTGCCGATTTGTTTCGAGAAGTCTGTGTGGGCCGTTGTCGCCATGCTAGGTGTCCTGAAAGCCGGTGGCGCATTCGCTGTTGTTGAGCCATCACATCCACTTGACAGAAAAGCAGTCATTTTGCAGCAGCTCAACGCCAAAGTTGCTTTAGTTGCGCCTTCTACTGAGGCCCTGCTACCCCACGGCTGCGTCAATACGACCGTTGTCTGTGACAGCTCCATCTTGAAACTGCCTCTTCCCAAGAACAATCTCCCGGCGGGCAGTCCAGATAATGCCATGTACGTCATCTTTACCTCTGGCTCTACGGGTACTCCCAAGGGCTGTGTCACTGAGCATTGGGCCTTCTGTTCGAGTATGTACGAGTTTGGACGCGACAGCGGCTTGAGGTCTGACGGCCAGGTATTGCAATTTGCTTCTTATAGCTTCGACACCAGCTTGGAAGAGATATTTTGCACCTTGTTTGCAGGTGCCACCCTGCACATCCCTTCAGAGTGGTCACGCATCAATGACCTGGCCGGCGAGATTCAACGAACCAAGACCAGCTGGGCCGAGCTAAATCCCAAGGTGGCTTCACTTCTTGTTCCCGAAGAAGTCCCTTCTCTCAAGACGATCATTCTTGGCGGTGACAGGTCCCATGGAAGCGATGTGAGCCGATGGCCGGAGAGCACCAATCTCCTGAACTCGTATGGCTGCACCGAAGCGTCCGTCACCTCAACCCTCATTCCACTGAACAGACGGAGCAACGACGAACCGCCTATCGGAAAAGGTGTTGGCTGCAACCTCTGGGTCGTCGACCCTGATGACCACGACAAACTTGTTCCTGTTGGTGCGCCCGGCGAACTTTTAATTGAAGGTCCTGGACTTGCGCGCGGCTATCTCGGAGATCCCGAGCGTACGGCAAAATCTTTTATCTTCGACCCGGCCTGGGCCAAGGACGGAACTGGAAGACGGCGTCGTTTTTACAAGACTGGTGATCTCGTGCATTCCGACTCGGAGGGCGCCGTGTTCTATCATGGTCGTAAGGATACGCAAATCAAGCTCCGCGGTCAACGTGTTGAGCTCGGAGAAATCGAACACCAGCTCAGCCAGGCACTCCCGGACTGTCGTGTTTCCGCCGAGATTGCAACAATGCAGTCCAACAGCCAAGCTCCAGATACCCTTGTTGGCTTCGTTGTGTTCCCCAATGACACAGATCAGTCCACAGAGGTCACTGCTTGTCTAGAATTTGCGTCCGTCGAGAAGCTAGCTACAATCAGGCCTAAGCTTATAGCGGATCTTTCCCGTTCTTTGCCAGCTTATATGGTGCCGACCCTCTTCATCCCAATGAACACAATGCCCTTGACAATCTCAGCCAAGGCAGATCGCCGCAAGCTTCGTTCCCTGGCACAAGGCCTTCGCCCGGAAGACGTCGCACTGCTTCAAGGCACCCAAGACGTCAAGGAGCGGCCGCAGTCCGAGGCCGAGATCAAGATGCTGGCTGCCTGGGCCAGGGTGTTAGGCGTGAAGCCTGAGACCATCGGCGTCAATGACCATTTCTTCCGCATTGGTGGTGATTCGATCACTGCCATGAAGATGATTCCAGTTGCACGCCAACTCGGTCTGCACATTTCTGTGGCCGACGTCTTCCGCGCTCCAATTCTAAGAGACCTTGCTGCAGAAGGCGACTCCGCTGAGAAAAAGGTGGCCCATGAGGATATCCCCGTCTTCTCCTTGATCGATCAAGGAGACAAGGAGACTATCATTAATGAGGCGGCCCAACAGTGCAGCGTGCGACCCGAGGAGATCGAGGATCTCTATCCTTGTACACCTCTCCAGGAGGGTCTCATGTCACTTTCGGTCAAGCAACATAGTTCGTATATCTCGAGGCAGGTTTTTGTCTTGTCGGCCGATATCCGCATGGCCGACTTCCACCGCGCATGGGAGCAAGTTGTCCAGGCGCACCCAATCCTAAGGACTCGCCTCGTCAGCGTCGGTTCGACCATGCTCCAAGCCGTCACAACCCGGAACTTGTCCTGGGAAACCAGTATCGACCTCGATCATTATATCGAGAATGACGACGAGCGTAAGGTGGAGCTCGGTACCCCCCTGAGCCGATACGCGATTGTCCCCTATTACGATCGCTTCATCTTTGTTTGGACTCTGCACCACTGTGTCTACGACGGCTGGTCCTTGCCTCACCTCCTGGGGGACTTTGCCAAAGCCTACAGTGAATCCACACTCGGGACGTGACGATTCCATCCTTCAACCTTTTTATCAAGCATATCAATGGGTTGGAAAAGAGCAAGGCAGAATCATTCTGGTCATCTTACCTCGAAGGCCCCTGCACAACATTCCCTCCTTCACTACTCCCCAACCAGACGGCACTTCCAAGCGCAATGGTTGAAGAGAACGTCGGCTTTGCCGTCAAGGGGATTGATGGCATCACCCCATCCACCATTTTCCGCACAGCTTGGGCACTGCTGACACGGAGCTACACCGGCGACTCGGACGTGGTATTTGGAATGACAGTAAATGGTCGCAACGCCCCTGTTCCTGGCATCGAGCACATGTCCGGTCCAACCATTGCCACTGTCCCTACCCGAATCCGCTGGGACTCTCGAGGAGACACCACTCTCCGAAACCTACTCGAGACCGTACAGATGGATGCCACAGCAATGATACCATTCGAGCAGACGGGCCTGCAGCATATCTCTCGCATCAACGAGGATGCCCAAGCTGCCTGCCAGTTCGGGACTCTTTTTGTTGTTCAACAGGACGATGGCGAGGAATATGAAGCCTTGACTTCAATTATGCAGCTCTACGACACAACAGATAACAGATCGACAGAATTTACGACGCAGCCTCTGTTAGTCGAATGTATTACGGATGCTTCGAATAAGTCTGTTTCCATCAGATTGAGCTATGACCCAAACCTGCTGGAGTCTTCTTTGGTCTCCGGGATAGCAAGACAGTTCAAGCACATCCTGGCCCAACTTGTTCAGAGCGGCAACCTTGACATGCCCATTGCGGGTCTTGACTTGGTCAATCCTACGGACCATGATCAGATTCTTAAGTGGAACGAGGGAAGAACCAACCCTGTCAACAAGACTTTGCACGAGCTTGTTAGTGCCGCCGCTGCCGCTCATTCTACGCGCCCAGCCATAAATGCCTGGGACGGTGAGATGAGTTACGCAGAGCTCGAAACAGCATCTTCGCAGGTAGCCGGTCGACTCCGCAGTCTTGGTATTGGCGGCAGGGGCGATGGCGAGATGGTGCTTTTGTGCTTCGAGAAATCTATCTGGGCTATCGTGTCAGCACTCGCTATTCTCAAGGCCGGCGCAGCATTCGTGGCTCTCGACCCAGCGCAGCCTGATGAGCGACTAGCCACTATCATGACGTTGTCAAAGGCTCGCCTCGTTCTAAGTTCCAAGGGACTGGAAGAGCGGCTGGCTCGACTATCAAAAAATACGCCCAACGTTGTCTGCACCTCAGAGCTCGTTACTACGCCGGATTGTCATACTCCATTCATCAAACGGCGCAGAGTCTCGGGCAGTAATGCTTTGCTCAAGAGAGTTAAAGAGTCTCCAGACCACCTCGCCTATGTCATCTTTACCTCGGGCAGCACTGGTGTACCCAAAGGTGTAATGATTAGCCACCGAGCAGCATCCTCTAGCATCATGGCGCATGCCACAGCCTTTGGAGTCGATTCATCTAGCCGAACTTTGCAGTTCTCGTCGCTCACTTTCGATGCTTGCATCTTTGAGATCTTCACCACACTCTCCACTGGCGGTTGTATCTGCATGCCCTCGGAATCCCAGCGTGTCGACGATCTCGCAGCAGCCATCAACTCTTTGTCTATCAACACGGTGATGCTAACCCCCTCAGTCTTGGCTCTGTTGTCGCCAGAGTCCATACCCTCGCTTCGCTCTATCATTTTCATCGCCGAGCAGGTCACCGATGACGATATTCAACGTTGGTCCGGCCAATGTCGCATTCAGAACGGATACGGGCCAACGGAGTGTACAGTGGTATGCGTTGTCAACCCTGACCTTCGCGATGGTGGCCGCATCGGCCATGCGGTGGGATGCCGCGCTTGGGTGGTTGAGACAGACAATGTTGACAAGCTGGTGCCGATTGGATGTCCAGGCGAATTGCTCATCGAAGGACCCAGCCTTGCAATGGGGTATCTCAACGATGCAGAGCGGACACAAGCTTCCTTCATCTCCAATTCTGCCTGGACAGCCAAGGGCTCCCCAGGGAACTCGGCAACGAGGCTGTTCTACAAAACGGGTGACTTGGTCCGGCAGACCAGTAATGGCTCTTTTATTTACCTTGGGCGTAAGGATACTCAGGTAAAACTCCGAGGTCAAAGGATTGAACTAGGGGAGGTCGACTTTCACATACGCCGCGCTCTGCCGTCCACCACGGTGAGGTCTGACATCGTGGAACTCCGACAGCAGAAGGCAGGCAGCAGCATGCTCAAGGCTCTTGCTGCGTTTATCGTACTTGATGGTACCACTGTTGACCTAGAGGACCACGCACCCCTGAGTGCCGACTCGCTCAGCAAACTGGGAGAATCGATATCAATTGCCATGACAGAGCTGGCACGTTCAGTGCCCCCTACATGGTCCCTTCGATCTTCATCCCAATCACCAAAATGCCTCTCACTGTGTCAGGAAAGACTGATCGGCAGCGTCTCAAGGCTATTGCAGCCAAGATTCCTCATAAGCACCTCGACACCTTACGGGCCCTTCAACGAGGAGCTGCTGGCGAGGGACCCAGGGTCGCGCCGCGCGATGACAAAGAAAGACGGATGGTGTTGGCTTGGTCTAACGTTTTGCAACTGGAGCCAGACAGCATTAGCGTGAACGACAGCTTCTTCCGACTAGGAGGCGATTCGATCTCCGCCATGAAGCTTGTCACAGCTGCAAGGTCAGTAAGCATATTGATCACGGTGGCAGACATCTTCCAGACGCCGGTCTTGGCAAACCTCTGTCGCTGCGGCAGTACCGGAAGTCAAGAGATTGAGACGGTTCCGCCATTTTCACTCATCCCGGCTTATGACAAGCTCATGCATCAAGAGGCCGCCAGGCAGTGCGGAGTGCCCCCTCACGAGCTTGAGGACCTGTATCCATGCACTCCCCTCCAGCAAGGTCTCATCTCGCTCTCGGTCAAAGAAGAGGGGTCCTACATTATTCGTGAGGTGTTCCGTCTCCGCAGTGTGCGCACCAGTCGATTCCAGAAGGCCTGGGAGTACGTGGCAAGCATTCACCCGATCCTTCGCACGAGACTTGTGCATCTCGACACATACGGCACGCTCCAGGCAGTGATGAGCACAAAACAGGCAATCGAATGGCGCACAGCTTCGTCTCTTCAAGAGTATCTTGCGCAAGACAAGAAAGAGGCAATAGGCTTGGGCACTCCCCTTAGCCGCTATGGGCTCGTTCTCCCAGCCAGCCCGGAAGATGATGTCCTGTTTGTATGGACAGCTCATCACGCAATGTACGATGGCTGGTCAATGCCCATCATCAAAAACGCCATTGCAACCGCCTACATGGACTTCATGGTCCCCGAGACCCCGGCCTTCAACACATTTATCAAGTACATCCGGAACGCAAACTCCGCAGCTGCTGAGGACTTCTGGCAGTCGTACTTTGATGGCGCCGGCACCTCACCATTCCCGGCAGTCCCGCACGGGTCTGTGCAAGACTACCGCGCTGACAGGTCCGAGACGGTCGTCATACCGTGGAAGTCAAAGCCTCGCGAAGGAGTCACCGACTCAATCATCCTCCGTACCGCGTACGCACTTGTCGTCGGTGCCTATACTGGGTCTTGCGACGTTGTGTTCGGCACAACACTCAGCGGGCGTAATGTACCCGTTCCTGGCATTGAGATGATGACGGGCCCCACGATTACAACCGTGCCGGTGCGGTTGCTGTGGGACGCGGACATGACAGGACAAGAGCTCCTCCAAAACGCTCAGCGCCAGGCAACAGATATGATCCCATTCGAACAAATGGGTCTAATAAACATTGCCAAGGTCAGCGATTCAGCAAAGGCCTCTTGTCAGTTCCAAAGCATTTTCGTCGTCCAGCTCAACAGAGAGGATGATAGTCCCGCGTGTAAAAGCCTCTTCGGTCATCAGCTAGAGCATAGCGCCATGAACGAGTCTCCCAGCCAGGATGGTGCGTCACACCAGACTTATCCCCTCGGCATCGAAGTTTCGGTAGGGAACAACAGCCTTCACATGTCTGCCACCTTCGATAGTCGTATCATCAATCCCCTGGAAATGCGCCGCATCTTGTTCCAGCTCGGCCATGCGGCCTCGCTTCTGGACCGAAATTCTAACGTTCCGATTTCGACGTTGAATCTAGTTGGATCGACAGACATGGCACAGATCCAAGCATGGAATGTCCAAGGCCCACCTGCGGGTATCCGCGAGGCTATATACGATGTCATCGGCAGAAATCCTGCTGCGGAACCCGCTGTTAGCGCCTGGGACGGTGATTTGACCTATGCTGAGCTTACTAGACTGTCCAATGGTCTAGCCCATCACCTCCGTGCCAAAGGTGTTGGAGTCGGCGCCGAGACAGTTGTGGCTTTCAGCTACGAGAAGTCTAAATGGGTCCCTGTCATCATGTTGGCAATTATCAAGGCTGGGGGTGCATTTGTTGCACTGGATGCTGGCCAGCCATCCAGTCGTCTCAAGTTCATCGTCGAGGAAGCGGGGGTCACTATCCTACTAACTTCGCCAACGCTCGCACAAAGCCCCTCTTTAGCCAGTCTTCCCGTTAAGCAAATCTATCCAGAGTCACTCAGCTTTTCCACCGAAGAGCAGGATTCGACCCCGACACCTGCTCACGACGTGCCAGTGGCAGATTCCCTGGCATACGTGGTGTTCACTTCTGGCAGTACAGGGGTCCCAAAGGGAGTCATGGTGTCCCATTCTGCTGCAGCGTCTAGTATGTTGGCTCACGGATCTGCTATGGGTATCACGTCAGAGAGCCGGGTCTTGCAGTTCTCCTCATACACGTTTGATGCGTGCGTACTCGAGATCCTTGGCTCGTTGCTGGCAGGTGCCTGCGTCTGTATTCCGTCGCACAAGGAGGCGTCTGGGAACTTGAACACCGCAGTCCGCAAGTATGGTGTCAACTTCGCCGCGCTTTCGCCCCGTGTCGCCTCTCTCCTCCGCCCAGAAGAAGTCCCGGCTATCAATGCCATTGCACTGGGTGCTGAGGTAGTGACTAGCTCTGATATTCAGCGCTGGGAAGGCCGGCGCGTCAGCAACGGCTACGGCCCAACAGAGTGCACCGTCGTGTGTGTCATTGAGTCTAGCAATCACAAGCCGGGACGCATTGGCAGGGGTGTTGGTTGCATCTGCTGGATCGTCGATCCTGGAGATCCGAACAAGCTGGCTCCCGTTGGTGCGCCAGGCGAGCTGCTCATCGAAGGACCATGCCTGGCGCGCGGATATTTGCATCAAGAGGAGAAGACTCGTGCTTCATTTGTACAAGACCTGGAGTGGACCAAGGCCTTCCCTATTCCCTCGGGCAAGTCGAGGCGCTTCTACAAGACCGGGGACATTGTGCGCTACGATTCAGACGGAGGCATCTTGTTTATCGGCCGGAAGGATACACAGGCTAAGCTAAGGGGCCAGCGTATTGAGCTTTCAGAGGTCGAACATCATCTTCGTCGACTCCTGCCTGATTATCAGGTTGTTGCTGATATCATCAGCTTCCCGCAGCAGAACAATTTGATGGCTTTAGTTGCTTTTGTTGTTTCCCCGGACAGCAAGGGATCAAGCAGCGGCCTAAGCTCTATGCTTCCACTTGACAGCGAGCCTGCGAAAGGGCTCTCACAGGCCTGGTCGGCGGCGATGGCTGAGATGTCACAGGCGGTCCCGTTGTACATGGTCCCTTCAATGTACATTCCTCTTGAAACGATACCACTTACCACTTCGAGCAAGACCGACCGCCGCCGGCTGCAAGCCATCGTCACAGACATCACTACCGACGACTTGGATCTGCTCCGTGGTGTTCAGGGTATCAAAGAGCCCCTCGCACAGCCCTGGAGAAGAACATGCTCTCCGCATGGGCACAAGTCCTTGGCCTCGCCCCTAGCAAGATCGGCATCCGCGACAGTTTCTTCCGTCTCGGTGGCGACTCCATCACCGCCATGCGGCTGGTGCCGATCGCGGCGGAGACCGGGATTTCTCTTCGCGTCTCTGACGTTTTCAAGTATCCTGTGTTGGCCGACTTGTGCCAGCATCAAACAGAGGGATCTTCGTTCACAGACGAGTGGACTGATCTTGGCGGCAGTCAAGATCTCAGTCCAGGCACTGAGGAGATTGATGACGAGACTCTGAGCGGCAGTACAAGCACCGGGCTGTCGACTGAGACCAAGGCATCTTCGACCAGTCATGTCAAATACCACGTAGCGCCAGCGACAGATTTCCAAGCTCTTGCTTTCGAATACTCTCAACTTCGTCGTCGCGGCTGGGTTACCTATTTTGTCTTCCGCTTCCTCGACCAATTCAGCCACGAACGTATCCGTAATGCATGCACGCAACTGGTACGACACCACTCGATCCTTCGCATGAAGCTCAAGCTCGCGAACAGCCGGCTTTGGCAGCTTGTTGCCCCACAAGATTCCGTTCATCCTAGTTTCGAGCGGTTGCACGTCGCCTCGGATGACATTGACACTTTTACTACTCGTTTGATCGAGGTCGATGAGGCGCGTCGCCTGGGTGCAACCGAAACTCGCACCAAGTTCTTCATTGTTGAGTCGCCATCGCAAACACATCTTGTCATGAGGCTTGCCCATACGCATTATGACGGCCTTTCTTTCCCGTTGCTTCTCCAAACGTTCACCCAAGCGTTGAGACAGCGTGAGCCACCTGCCGAGGTCCCCTTCTCCAACTTTACCTCTGACATTCAGGCTCTGCCGTCACGTCAGTCCATGGCCTATTGGCGACAACTCCTGAAGGGTTCAAATATGACACCAGTCATCACCTCCGCTGCAGTTGCTGCCAACGACGGTATCGTAGGCTTGGCCACGCGCCTCGTGTCATTGCCAAGCCTCTCTCAAGCGAGCGTGACTTTCGCCAGCGTTCTCAAAGCCGCATGGGCAGTGGTTCTTGCTCAGCACTCTCATCGTTCTGATGTCGTGTTCGGTTGTCTTGTTTCCGGTCGCTTTGCTCCTGTCTCAGGCATTGAGTCCGTTGTCGGCCCTTGCGTCAACATCTCACCTGTTCGCATCAGCACTGATGTGCACAATAGCAGCACACGCGCGTTCTTACAGGCTGTCCATATGCAGCACACCAGAAGCATGGAGCACGAGCATATCGGCTTCCGTCGGATCGCTACTGGCGCCACCTCCTGGCCTGCTCGTACAACATTTGCTGGGGCGTCCATCGTGCAACATCAGAACATTCCGTTGGCAGCTGAGCTGAACGAGACACTGCCTGATCTGCCATTCGAGCTGAGTGCCAAGGCAAGCACTGCAAACGCCGCGGCCGTTTGGATCACCACCACTGCTCTGCCTGCGGAAAACCTTCTCAGCATTGACTTCTCTTATGCTCTCAAGACCGTTACTCCCAGAGTTGCCGAGACTCTTCTGCAGGCGCTCTGCGTCGCCATCGAGCACTTCGGCAACAACTGGAATGCCGACGTACCTCTCCCGGATACTTTCAGCGGGGCGACGTTGAAGACCGACCAGCCACTTTTGCCGTGCAATCTAGAAGTTGCCTCCGTCACTTCAAAATCGGTGGCAACTTCCGTGGGTGGCGACGATGATGTGTGGAAGATAGTTAACCGGGCGTGGGATGCACTGCAGAAGGATCACGTCCGAGACTCGGCACCAGCAGAAAGAACAACTTCCATGTTTGACCTATGGAACGACAATCTGGTCGCCGTGGCTCTCAAGGCTATATACGAGAGTCTGGGTGTGTACCTAGACATGGAGCAATTACTCCAGAATCCGGCTATGGAGGACCAAGCCACTTTACTAGCCTCTCTTGGCCTTTGAGCAGATTCTTTAGTCCTTCATTAGATACAAGACTTAAGTTGCAGTCTCCTGCTCTTTGTTGTCCCAGAAATGGCAGAAGCAACATAATTATAATGTAGGCCTTTTCAGGTCATTTCTGTTTGAAAAATGGCCCTTGTATATATTTCTAAATTTAGTAATTCTAGTTGAGATTAGTTCATCCCAAGTTCTTTTAACACCTAATAGCCACCGGGGGGGGCCACCGGCGCCGTAGGATGATGATCCCGACGCTCCGGTATGGCGAGAAGCTAGTTATCCATACAGAGAAAGGGGCTTGATGGAGCGGCAATGCTGGTGAAACAGTATGGGGCTATTGGGACAGACCATTAACGAACAAGGCAATCAATCAGAGCCCTCTTGCAAGTAACCAAATTTAACTACGTGAAATTCGCAGGCTACAGACGCTGCCTTGAGATAGAAGAGTCCCTTGGGACAAGAAGCGATGTGCCTCTGAACACAACGGTTGAGGTGCAGACAGCTGGAAAGGTGCTGGTCATTGCCTAACGTAGGGCCATCTTTCCAGCTGCCTGAGTTCTAGGTGAGACAACTGCAAGGCCAGTTCGTGCCTGTATGTTCTAGCAGCTCGGTGCTTTCTTCACTCTAAGGACCCTAACGCTAGAGGCCGCTACGCTAAAAGTGCTATAGCGAGAGTAGGTCTAACTAGAACAATTTAACAACTGCAATTTTATAATACGTCTCCTTAGTATAATTCTTTAACAGATTATTAACTTAATTAATTAAGTCTTATTCTTAGTAAGTATATAAGTAGTATTAACAGTAGGGCTTATATATATATAAGTACTAATAGATCTTTTAGCTATATAGCTTTGTTAGCTTTTAATTATAAGTCGTTACTATTAACATCTGTTATATAAAAAAAGCTGTTTCTAAATTAATTTATTTTTATAGCTTATTAATTATTATATATACCTTTATTAAGTTAATTTAATACAGCTAGTTATATTTATTATATAAGATAAATACAGTTTTAAAAGTATACATTTTAGTTATTATTTTAAAAAGCAGTATAATTACTAGTTTAATTTAAAACACTTTAGAAATTATAAGAGTATAATATTAAACTATTAATTATTTAAAGTAAGATTAAATTTTATAATGTTATAAGTTATATATATTCTTAATTATTTAGATATAATAAAGAAAAGCCTAGAAAAACCTTTGTTTTTAAAGGCTTCCTTATTAGGCAAATCCTAGTACTGGGGAACGGCGGGCAAGCCGCCTGTTAAGAAGGCCTTCCGTTCGGAAGACGCTGTGGCTGCTGGCGTGGCTGGTGCGAGGGGGGGCCCAGCCCCCCCCCTCGCGCTCCCCCCTCCCACCCTCTGGGGAGCTTTGTGTTGCCGTAGGGCTGAAAGCTGCACCAGCTGTTCCCAGGTGCACATAAGAAAGCTAGGGAGCTGGAAAGTAAGACCGTTTGCTGATTGGCTCTAGGACCCCTGTAATGACTCTGATTGGCTACAGAGCCCCAGTAACAGCGCTGATTGGCTGCTGAAAAGAGGGAACCAATCAGCATCGATTTTTGCTCAGACCAATCACAGGGCGCAGGACAGGGGGGAACCAAGGCAGAGGGACTTTTTCTTTCCTTTGCTCGCGCCTCGGGTGGAGGAGTTAACCTTCCTAACGGAAGGCAAATCAAAAAGCTCTAATTGGCCTAATCTGCCTGTAAAATAGGTCTAACCTTGGACGCTTTTGCTGCCTATTTCTCTGCAAATTCGCCACGCACAGCAAGCATCGCAAGCGCCCTCGCTTATCCTATGCGTATCGCTGGTGACAATCTCACCACTTTTGACAAGAGGTCTGTCGTGTTCCTGTGCGTCCCGCGTTTATTCCAGGTGTCGTGTGGCGGCCCTGGACCTGTTGTATTTGTCAGCGTAACAGGTTGGGCCTATGTGATTGGCCTTGTTAGATCTCAGTCATAGAGTCGACTCGCTCGGGCGGGCGCGCATAATCCCTTATGAGGGCAACCATGACAACAAGCTACTGGCTTGTTACTAATGAGCCCTTTGCGGCATGGCCTAATGGTTGCGTGCGACGCGCTGATGGCTGACAGGCCTGGTTGCCCCTCTACGCCTCTCTGGGCCTAGACCGTTACAGTCAGATTGTAACAGTCAGATTGTAACAGTAAGGTGTACAGGGAGGTAGTCCTTAGCTTAGTAAAAGCTTGAAGGTGTGGGAGCGAACTGTACGCGTAGACAGATAATCTTTACTAAAGAGCAGGAAAACTGCAGAATGAATCTTTCTTAGTAATTGTATATGCCCTGTACTACTTATAATAAAACGGCCGATTGTATTGAGGTCCCTTGTATTGCTGGTTCAGTAGATGTCATTTGCTGTTGTAGATTAGATTTGCCTACACCGATCTTTTGACAGATTCCGTTGGATTTTGGCACAAGCATTGGTAAATTAGATAGATATCTTGTTCCCGCCCCACTGAATCCAGATCCCGAGGACCATCGCAGGCGTTTGTAACCGGATACTACCAGATAGTCTACATCTAGAAGTGGGTTCTCGGGATTTGGGGGTGTTTGTGACCCACAGCAAGCACCGGAATATTGAGTAAGCAACTCTAGGCAAGTTGGGCTATATATACATAGATGTGTGCGCTGTGTCTATGGGTAAGTTAGTTCTTTTGAATGAATCTATATTACGAGGCATTACCATCAATACTCCAAGATCACCTTGCCACACACTCATCACCAAGGCTCTCGATAAACATACATCACAGACAAGTCTGGTCGCAAAGACACAGACATGGCGTCACACGTGCTCCGGGACCTCCCAGAAATTAATCTCACCTTTCCCTCTTCCCCTCTTATCAGCGCCGCCTTTGTCTTCTCCCAGCAGCACACAGACAAAGCCATCTGGAGCCACACTGCCCGCAGCGCTTACTTCGCGCTGATCATAGCGAAGAATCAGCCTCAGCAGTTCGGACACGTAGACCGCGAGGCGGTGGTGCTGAGCTCTCTACTACATGACCTAGGCTGGTCTGCGGCCGAGGGTTTCGGGTCGGCCGACCTGCGTTTCGAGGTGGACGGCGCCGATATCGCGCGCAAATGGCTTCGGACTCAGCCGGGCCCTAAGCCGGCTTGGGACGACCAGCTACTCTGGGATGCCATTGCGCTGCACACCACGTCGTCCATCGCGCTGCACAAGCAAGCCGAAGTGGCGTTGACGCACCTGGGCGTGATGGCGGACTTTGCAGGGCCGCGGCTGCCAAACAACATGCTAACTTTGGACGAGTTCAAGGCGGTGATCCGCGTGTTCCCCGGGACGGGTTTGCGTTCAAGGATGTGCAGAAGGTGTTATGTGGGCTCTGCGAACGCAAGACGGAAACGACGTTTGAGGGGTTCGTGGCCGAGTTTGGCCTGCGGTACGGGTTTGATGGTGAGGGACGCGGCAGGGATGAGTATGAGAGGAAGATGAAGAGTGCGAGTATGGCGGATGCATTAGAGGCGGGTATGAAGTACCTGGACGAAATTTCAAGGCAGGTCGCAGGTGAAGCGAAAGTTTAAACGGGTGTGGGTGGGAGTGATTCTTGGAACTAGATGAGAGCAATCATGAAGGATGCCAAAAGGCAACGGGCGCAGCATATTACGTAGCCTAATGACTAACTGAACGGCTTGCCAAATTTCCTAAAAAGCATGGTAATTAATACGAAAGATTGTTAGATTAAGGAGTTTGTCTTTTCATCGCAATAAGATGCGATTAACGTCCTTTAAGGTAGGCCTTTAAATTACTTCTTTGTAGGCTTAGTAGCTAGTGTTAAATACGATGTTATATAACGCCTGGCTAACGATAAGACTAATAAGGCAGGTAGGTTTATAAGAAACAGATGTAATAAAAAATACAAACCTGTTATAATGTTAGTGTTAATACTTGATAATTATAACATAGTATTAGCAAAATAGATAAAATTATTAGAAATATAAGGCTACAGAGGTTTTTAGTACTACAGAAGGCACCCAGACACTAGTACTAACCTAGCTCTCAAAACAGGTCAGGCTAGAGAGAGAAAACGTGTTATAAGTTAGAAAGAAGTATAGAGACTTAGGAGGCTAGTGTGTCTTAAAAGATCTAGGAAGTGAGAAGAAGCACTAGTACTAGCCCGCTAGGCCACTAGTGCTTATCTATTAGAGGGCCATATACCCAATAGATAGCTAAAATAAAGGCCAGAGTTAATTACACTTACCTATTTACACCTATCTTAAACCTGTTTACCGTTAACCTTCTTACTTTATACTTTAATCCCTAACAAATTCCATAATATGTAGTACGATGCAGGTAATTTAAATAACTTGGTTAGGTTAAGCCGGAACCCTGTAGAACCGCTGCCAGATCCACGTTAACCTGTTGTTAGTTGTTGAGTTACTTGATCATATCTTGGTACCACGCGCGTTTGGACTACAAGACGGTTGGTACGAACCGATTTCTCAGCCAAGGTGAAAACCGGTAGGTACCAGACGCAGACGCACCGTCTTTGAAACAAGTCGACGCATTTCCATTTCCTGCAGCAGATACCACCGTTCCACAGCCCACGTCTTTCCTGACGCCATCACCCTTTACTGTGTTGGCTGACACCCATCCCGATTTGAATCGTTTCTCTTCTGCCTTTCGCCTGAAGTCCACTGGCCGTCCTGGTCTACTTTTTCTTTACTTAGAGGAGACCAAACAGCCTTAGCACACCCCATGAAGACTGCAGAGGCGTAGGATGACATTAAGGCTCTTTTTGCAGGAACCTAGCTCAGAAAATTTTCCTTCCCCAATTTGAATTTCTCTCAAGTCGAGAAGCTACCACAAACAAACAGAAAGTTTATCTCGTCTCGTTCTTTTATTGAATTGGATGCAGAACCAGCCTAACAGACTATGTCCTCAACAGCACTAATTGGCCGGGGAAAAGTATAAGATATTAAAGCTTTTTAGGAAAAGAGAAACAGGGTTCTTTACTTCGGTAGACTCCAAGATGAACGTTTTTCACAGCGGACTTAACCTCGTTCGACCTAACTATCGTTATAGACGCTCGTAGTAGTAGTCATTTTCAGGCGTGAGATGCATCTCTAAAACTAGTAGAGCTGGAATGAGGCCTGCAGGCTTTTAATTATACAGGTACGATATAACTCCCCTATATGAACACCTTTAAACCATTCTCAAAAGAAATAAAAAATACCAAAGCACTTGACGAGGAGGGTGGGAAGGCCTCTAACTACCCGATTAGATGGGTGTGTGTAGAGGTCCCAGATGCTAACACCAGATTTAGATTTTACAATTGTTACTAAAAGTACGGCTGAACTGCTTCTCATTATCAAAATAAAAGGCCTCGGAGCCAATCTCTACATTTATCCCTTCTCGTGAAATATTTCATGTTTTGTGTCCCCGTATTTAGCTTACTTGCCCAATCGATCGCCAGATTCTGCACCTTCTGCACCTTTGTCGTTGTTCTATACCATTCCGTGCCCGTGATGCGCACGTAATCATTTTGTCCCAACGTTCCAAACAGTTGATCTTTCATCACCGTGCCTACATAGTTTCCAAAGAGGTCCCCCGCCTGCTGGGTCTGCTGCGAGCGGATAAGGTTGACCTCTTCCCAAAAGACTGTTGTCGCACATTGTCAGCCAACATAACCCTCAAAGAGGGCGATGGAGTAATAAAAGCGACATGAGAAATAGAAGTCGCTCAACTCACAAACACAATTGTGTGTCTTGTACATGTCACGCCTATCTTCGGGCGAGCTTGCGTCACCGATCTTGATCCATATCGTTTCTTGGCCATTGACGAATGTCTGCGCCCCAATAGTAGGATCAGGAGTGATGATGATATAAAAAGATTCAGCCATAGTGCTTTTTTCGTAGTGTTTGATTACCGTGGGAAAGAAAATGCAGGCATGGAAGTTTCATGCCCAGACCAGGTCATACTTATTTGCAGATGCTTCACCTATTGAAAGCGGAGGACTGACCTATATAATGATCCTGGCCCTCTGCTAAGTTTAAGGAATCTATTAAGTTCAGCAGAAGGTCTGGATTTGCTTTACTTAGCGCTGGGCATGCTAAGGAAAGGCCTTAGAGCTGTAGCTTGATCCTGCAGCCTGAATAAGCTAGCTAAGATAGGTTTTAATATTTGCATAGTAGATAAGAAGCTGAGCTAGAGCTAGCTACTTTTAACTGCTGCTAAATAGATTTAGTCCTTTTCTAGAGTGTAGATATTTAGCTGTTGCTAATTTAATATTTAGCTGTAGCACTAACACTTTACTTACTCTTTACTTAACTATCCCTCCTAACCCTTCTTAATACACTCCTTACTCTAACTCTATATAACCCTAACTATAGCTACTAACCTTAAACCCTAACCTTAACTACTAATCCTAAGCTTATTCTCTTTTTTTTTTATATCTTAAGGGCGTTTTACTATCTAAACTTATTATCCTTTCTTAGAAACTTATAAGGTAAGTAAGTTTATCTAGAAAAAATGTTAGTATATATTTATAAAGTAAAAAGCTTTAACATTTTTTATAAAAGCGCTTTTTTTAAAAAAGGTTAAATATAGCTAAATATTAAATTATCTTTAGCTAAATATCTATACTCCTTTTTTAGGCTAAATTACTTTATATTTTAAAGTATAGATATTTAGCTAGAGATAATTTAATATTTAGCTATATCTAACCCTTTTTAAAAAAAGCGCTTTTATAAAAAATGTTAAAGCTTTTTACTTTATAAATATATACTAACATTTTCTTTAGATAAACTTACTTACCTTATAAGTTTCTAAGAAAAGATAATAAGTTTAGATAGTAGAACGCCCTTAAGATGTAGAAAAAAAAGAGAATAAGCTTAGGATTAGTAGTTAAGGTTAGAGTTTAAGGTTAGTAGCTATAGTTAAGGTTATATAGAGTTAGAGTAAGAAGTATATTAAGAAGGGTTAGGAGGGATAGTTAAGTAAAGAGTGAGTAAAGTGTTAGTGCTATAGCTAAATATTAAATTAGTAACGGCTAAATATCTACACTCCACATTTTAGGTGTATACACACCTAAGAACTTCTCCTTCTGGGATGAAGTTCTAACTGAGCTGCCGTCTAGGCTGAATAAGGCTAGGATGACCTACCCTTAGACACAAGATGTCTTGTAATAGAAGGCAGCTGCTCAGCCAGCCTTTATTTAATATCACATTTGTGCATCACGCATTCCTGCAGGTATTTAACCACCCAACGAGATGTTAAGGATAGCTCATCATCTAGCCTTTCTTCTACTTAATCAATAGTTACATCTGTATTTCAGCTTGCTTAATTGGCTTAGACTGGAAGGCGGAAGACACGGATTCTATTTCGGGGTGATTTCCGGGTTGAATTGAATCATCTGATGCGGGTTGGCTGACCACTCTAATGTGCATATATCAAATTAGAGAAGGAATGGGCCAATGCTACTCCTTGTCAATCCTTGTTGCCTTGTGTACCATTCATAATGTGCACCTTAAGTTCTAATAATATCCTGTTGGAATAGGAGGGGGGGGGGGTTAAGAAAAAGTATTCGTGCAATTAATTATGTTGGATTCAAAAAGAAACTATTTTGTCGACCTTGATATTGTTATATAAAACTAGATAACTTCATATTTATGATATCTTAATCGCTTTATACTCTTACCTCTCATCCTCAATTGACTTCCTTGAACTTCACACTAAGTCCCAAACCGGCGCTTGGTCATGAGGTATTAGTTTGGCAGCATCTATGCGTGATGCGCAGGGACAACCAGTTTGATTCCGACTGCAGGAACCCTTTTCCGCAAGCTCTAATTGACAACCAGAACGAGTGTCATGGCCCATCTGCACTGTACTGTGACCCCGTGTCAGGTGGCGGCGCCTCAGTGTGCGTGAATGCGCTATCGGCGGCGATGGAATCAAGACACCGGGAATTATGCGGTTCCACCTACTGAGCTTTATGCACACTAGGGTTTATTCCTTCAAAGATTCCTAGGAGTGCCGTAACGTTTATAGTGATAAGTATAAGGTTTTGAAATACTTCAAGAGGTATCTTTGAGAAACTGCATTGTCATTAACCATAGTAGCTGGGTATCAGCTACCTATTCTTCACAGCACTTTTGTTTCCTTCAGTATGTATTACTGCCTTTGATTAACTTTCATGTTAACGTGTTTAATTCAGGCAACGAACTTGGAGGGAAGAACTCACTTGGTGATGGCACATTAAACAGAAAGATGATTGAAGTACGGAAACCGAGTTACTGCCATGCAAAACAACTATTGGTTTTGTTCAGACACGCTCCAAACCAACGCAAAGCGCTGGCTCTTAGTGACATCAAGTAGTACGCTGTCAAGCCTTACTATAACGGTCACTATCGCATCGCGTGGAAGATTCTCCCACAATACCTGTCCTACTGCGTTGACCACAGAGCCACCGTCGGGCCCATTTAGAGTCCCGGACTTGGTCTCAATCTTGTTGTCATAGTTGACGGTCACCCGCAGGATGACCTCGTGTTGAAGTACGGCGTCTGCAATATCGGTCCAAACAAGGGTTGTCTTGAGCGTGCCCTTCGCAGCCGTGTCCCCCATGTATTTACTCAAGGTGAACTGGTGATCGACTTCGTCCTTACCCACCTCCTCTGTTAGTTTTCCCTCGATGAAGTCTCTGTTCTTCGTCTCCCCTTCACGATAACCTACGGCATGGAAGTTAGAATTTGCCAAGCCTGGTCAGATGGCTCTGCCAAAGGAAAAGGGTTTCCAGAGCATTCATGGGGGACTTTACCGAGTTATTGAGGTCTACTCGACCAAAACCCTGCTCCTCTCGTCTCTTCCCCATATCCCTTGCCCCGTTGATGAGCATGGCCTTGATGAGCGCAGCACTTGGACTGGCTGAAGCCTTACTCTCGATGAGCGCCTGGCGCAGAACTGCCGCGCACCCAGCCACGAGGGGCGTGGCCATGCTGGTGCCCGTGTTGAAGTACCACAGCGGATCCGTACTCACGCCAAAGTTCTCTTTGACGGTGATGCTTGCGGCACGGGTCTTGGCCGACAGGATCATGCTGCCTGGGGCCACGACGTCGGGCTTCATTCGATTCTCCCACGTCGGGCCCCGGCTGCTGAACCCAGACACATTGGAAGGGTTACCCTTCGCGACACCCGTCGCATCAAAATGCATGCAGTGGACGTCCTTCGCTGGGCGCTGGTTGTCGCAAGACCCGACCGTGATGCAGTTCTTAGCGGCCGCCTGCCCACCGATGTGGCCGCGCTTGGTTCTCTCGCGCCCGTCATTGCCAGCCGAGAAACAAACGACCATGTCGGGGTTCGCCCAGACAAAGTTGTCAATGTCGGTGGAGGCGTTGTTGTACGGCACCTGTTCCGTGAGGGTGTCCCAGTTGGGCCCCCACGAGTTGGTGTGCACGCGTGAGCCTTGTTCGTAGGCCATGTCGAGTAGTTGCGTCAGAAGATATGAGGAACGGCCAAAGACCCTGTTGTTTTCGTCTGCAAGAGCTTGAATGATCAGCTCCGCCTCAGGCGCTGTGCCCTGGATATCACCGCCCATGACTTCTGATGAACCATTTCCCAGCGCTGAACCGCAAACGTGCTAGGGCAGGGAGACGTGTTAGCATTATCTCAACGACTCAGCCTTTACCCGAAGAAAGCGGAGGGAACTTACGGTTCCATGTCCCACTCTGTCGTCTGTCTGGCCCGACTTCTGGCGTCCGACGGCAATAAGGCTCTTAACACGACCCGCAAAGGCAGGGTGCGTATCCACCATACTGCCCTTGTCGAAGCCGCTGTCAGCTACAGTGATGATCTCCCCCTTGCCCCGGAAGCGGGTGTTGTTGACCAAGACGTCGGCGTGCATCACCTCGCGGGCCACGTTGTTGTGGAGAGCAAGCTCGTGAACTTTCTCGATGGCGGAAACCCGGGGGTCCATGGCGACTTCAGACAGCTTGCTCTGGGGTAGTTCGAGGCGTATGATGGAGTTTTCGCGCCTGAAGGCCATGGTAACAATATCCACACTGCCGCGTCTAGCAATGTCCTCGGACAATTGGCTAATCGAGTCGTTGGACTGCTTTTCGTACAAGACGATGTCGACGGTGTGGATGGCTTCTTTGGTTTCACTGTTCTTGAGCTCAGGCTGGATCTTGAGATCAAGCGGCACATCGCGTGCGTCCTTCACAAAGTCCTGACCCCGCAGGAGCGAGAGATCTATCACGGCGGTCGCGTCGTTCAATTTGCAGAGCCAAGTATTGGCACCGAGGTTCTTTTCCAGTTCGAGGTGGGCCTCATGGTGAAGCCACTTTTTCTGGTCAAGGTTCAGCTTGACCTTCGTTTCAATGAGAACACGCTTGGGCTTCTCCTCTGCCTGGCTGAGATCAAGGCTATTGAATTGAGACCCCTCTGGCTCCAGTGACCCGAGCGTGAAGGTATTTCCGTTCAGCAGAGGCATTATTGAATGGGGGCTTAGTTTGGCAGAAAGATAGTACACGCTTTGCGCAAGAAGAAACGGAGAAATCAAGGTAAGCGAGGACTTGGAATCAAAACGTCTAATATAAGAGTTTGAGAGATGAGTATTATTTTTGATTTGGTCAATGGACAACCTTGCTTAACACTGATAACCGTTTTATGCTACATGATCCTCTTGTCGCTTCCCTCCCCCAGGTTCGCTTGGATGGTTTCGGAAACGTAGATTTCCGGTGGAAATACTCCAGGACACTGTTCTGGACTCTTGGCCGATGGAGAACAGGCACTCGTAATCTGATTCGCCATGGCTGGCTGTCGCGCTTCGCTTCGAATTCCGCGCAAGCCTGAAAGAGGGCAGTCTCCGTGTTGCAGAGACGTCTTCGTCGATTGAGTGGATGCATCTTTCAGCTGTGCAGGGGGCCCCGGATACGATCATCAGCTCTAGACCAGGCCATCCGTTACATGCATCACCTCCATTGCCCGCATAATGCAAGCATGATGTCTAAGGTGTGCAACGAGGTGCTGCGAATCTTTGGGGATATAATAACTCCTGCAAGAGCTCTTACATTGGGAGGAGAGAAAAACAAATATTCCTAAATTCTACAGTTTACTTTGTGTTTACACGCTCACGGTCAGATCGCCCAGCATGTCCGAAGTACCTGATCCAAACCAAACTCCGCCACCTGGCCCGGCCGCACCTGCACCTACCACCAAGCTTGAGGCCTCGGATATACCAGCGGACTGGGCAACTCGGACGATGAAGGAAAAGGTTCAGTGGCTCAATACGCAGCCGCTCCCTAGCGACCCTACCGTCTCCCTCGGTTCCTGCTATGACCGCGGCACCCGCTTCAACGTCTACGCTTTCGGCGTATGGAAACTTGTTGCCGCTGTCAAGGCAGAAGTTGATGCCAAGGGAGACCAAGGCGGTAAACTTCGAGAGTATGCTAACCTGATGATGAGCACATTCAAACAGGGGCTGGGTTTCTACAGCAATGCCGTCGCCGCAGATTGTATGGAACTGCTGGATAATGGAAAATATGGCGATAAAGCACAGCCCCTGACCCCAATGACAATTCCCGGTATATCCGCCATTGAAGCGGAAATGGCAAATGCTCCTACCGGTCCTTCGAAAATAGTATGCTGTTCCCCGCAACTTGTTCCATTTCAATCTTTAAAAAAAAACGACGCTGCTAACACTCGCCGTTCTCACCCCGCAGCCTGTCGGCTCGTCTGCCGAGCAAACTTCAATATGGGCGGCCATCCACAATGTCATCACCATCATGACAAAGAGCGATGCCCTTAACCAACCAAGGATGAACCTGGGCGGCACGTCTTGGGCGACCCTTTTCCACGCCTTCCTCGATGCTGGCAAGAAGTTCTGGGAGGAGTGGAAGAAGACAAGCTCGAATTCCGGCTTCACGAGCATTGAGGTGTCTGGCCCCGGTTCCAGTTTCAAGGAGGTGGGCTCCGAAAGCGTGCTTGAACCATGCTTCATTAGCTTGTTGTAGAATTCTGAGGTGAAGGCGTTGGCTGAACTCGCTGGATAGATCGCCCTGGTTAATAGTTGATAACATGGGTTTCTCGCGTTCCATCCAAGCACAGCCGACTGTTACATTGATACGCGTGCCTCGTAATGCCGGATGATTGCTGCATGCCTTTAACGTAGCTGATCAAAGGTATGCATTTAAGCGACAGCTGTACAATGTGCGCTAGTTACATCGTATGTTACAAGGGGATGGGGCGGCTGCGGACCGGGCCTGACGGGCGCAGAATAACAGGCGGATTCAATAAACCCAACGACTAGCAAATATCCTTTTCACATTTCTATCGGTTTTTTTGCCACGTTTCTGAAGCGGGGTCAAAACAATATTGCAACCACAATTGCAGTGCCAACCCCACATCGGAACTCAGCTGAAAAAAATCATGGGGTGGATGGAGACGGTTGCAACCACAACTATCAGTGTCGATGGTGCATAGGGGAAGCAAAAGCGAATAAGAGCATCTCAGCGGACCCCATATCAACCGATTGTAGTCCAATGAAACTCATCCATTGCCTGGCGCTAAAATATGCCCGACAACCTTCGGAAAGTTGGCCACGTTGTGGACTTGGTATGAAGGGCCTAGAACACATTGACTCACAAATCGTGTTCATATGCGCTAAAGAAACGTCGGTCTCTTCCGGCACGAACCGGCCTAGGGCGTTCTAGACTACCAACATGCATGCAGAGTTCCGGCGAGACTAATGAAATGGAGATTTTTGGGCGAGGCGACACGACACCATGGGGGGGAAGGCCGATCTAAGGAACACTAAACTACTAGCTGAACTGCCAGGGTATATCTGGCCTGCAGCAGAATATTGAAAGCACAGACCACCATATGGGACTCTGTATCTTGAGAAATCGGTGGCCTCCGGATTAGCTGTCCGCCGTAACTCAGCTGCCGGCGAATCTCTACATGTGCAGGTGGCTGTTTAACATACGCCCGGCAACACGGCCAAGGAGACCGGTGCCTCTTCCACTTCCCAGTCATTGAGCACTGGGCCAGGCCACTCGAGCTTTTCACCCTCAGTAGCCAGGTGAGTTATTTGTGTGGGATTCAGAAAACACTCCGACTTGACATGCCCACTGAGGGCAACAATCCAAACTCTTTCTTGGTTCAGGAGCTCATCTCACCTTTTTCTCGACAGCACGAAATGTCCTGTTGCCGTACACACATTTTGCCCGCCATGGCTGAAGGAACCATCGTGCTCAAGTCCACCGCGACGAAGACTCTTGAGGATGTCAGTTCCGTCCTCGACCAGACCAAGAGCATCATCGGAAATGTTCATCTCCCAATGGCCCAGATCGTCATCATATTCAATAAGTTTGATGGTTACATTGCCGACGCTCTTGATTTCCTCGGCTTCGTTGACGAAATCCTCAAGGTTCTTCACGAAGGGCTCCAGCTCTGCAAATACCTGGGACAGCTGATACCAGAGGTCGGTCCAATTCTTGCAAATGCAGCTGCCATGATCGAGAGGCTTCAGATTGAGCAGACTGTGAGAAAGATCGTGCACCAAGTGAGGAGTCTCGTCGAGAAGGGAAGGGACGGCGTTGTGAAACGGGTTAAGCAGGCTGCGACCCAGGTGTCTGCAAAGCTTGAGAGCTTGCTCAATCAGCTTCCAGGCTGGATAGATACCCTAACAATCGTGTCTAAGCTGTTCCATCTCGTTGACGTGGGAGCGTACCTTTTCTCGGGCGGGAGGACTGACGATCTGATCAAAGAAGCACTCAAAAAGCTGGCAGGAGGCGCCCTCGAGAAGATAGAGCTTGTCAAGGCTTCCCTAGAGCCCGTCGAAGCTTTCCTCAAGGGCGTGTGGACTTCCTTCAGGGATGCCATTCTGAAGCCTCTCCAGGAGGGGTTTTCCGCCATTCTGGCAACGCTTCGCCCGGTGATGGATGTGGTGCGGAGGTGTCTTGACATTTGCGGCACCATCAAAGACTGGTTTCAGCCTTTCTTCTGGGTCTTGGTTCGTCCCCCAAACCCCATTTTTGTGTTTTTGATGATCTGTACAAGGGGCGCGAAAAGCTAATCCGAGGTTCACAGAACGCAGTTCAATGGATATTTCAGAGGACCGTGGGATGGCTTATCGATAAGGTCATGAAAGAACTTGGGTTCAAGGACTTTATCGAATCGCTTGTACAGAGAATCAAAGACGCTCTCGGAATCACGCGTATCGAGGAAGAGATCAAACAGCTGATGGAATCAGCCGTTCAAGAAGTCCTTAAGCCGTTGGCGGAAATTGCGGACCCGGAACAAGTCAAGTCAATTGCGGTCACCGTTGTTGAGTTCTCAAAGGGCATCGAGGAACTCCGGAAGGATCCCGCTCAAAAACTGATCAAGGTAATTCAAGATGTTCTGGCTTCGTCTGGTGCCCTACCGGGTTACAAACCAGGACTGCCGTACAGATGGTTCGACCCGGTCAGCGGCACGGTAATAGGAGAGCCTTCCGCTGCTCCTGTTAATGTGTCGGGTTCCGGCTTCCATGATGTGGACGTGCTCAGTTATGAGACACATAAAGACAGAGTAGTCAAGGAGATCGAGGCATTCCAGGATGAAATGGATCATTTTGTTGAGAACGCAGACAACCCAAGTGGCTTCACGGATGTGAATCCGTCCGCCAAGCTTCTGAAGTTCGGTTACGCTCTTTTCGACGGAGACCCGGTCTCCATTCTTATTCGTATCGGTCAAAAGCGCGTCGTAGATCAACAGGCTGCGTGCCTCTTGGAGCCTCTCGTGAAGTCGCCGTCACCCGAGGTAATAATGTCCGCTGTGGACGGCGCCACTACGCCTCCAAGAAGTTCAAGCGAAGCCAAGTTCCAGGGGTTTGACAATTATGCAGCCAAACACAGAGAGCTACTCGTCGAGATAGGCAAGGCCAAAGCCTTCCTCGCCCGGGTCGAAGAAGCTGCAATAAAGGTGGATAATGGATTTTCAAGCTTCAAACCCGAGGCACTAGCTTTCTGTGGCTACTACGCCAGTATGCTGGGCGGGCTGGACCCGGTACTCAAAGCATCGCAGGAGCTTCTCGGTCTGCCGCTCAAATACGAAAGTGTTTTGACCCAGAACATGTCCAAGTGGGTAAAGGACCTCGGCTTGCCGGACTTCCTGTCGACGCATCTTGTCCCGGGCCTGTACAAGGTAGTGGGCCAAGTCAAGGCGGCCATCGCAGCGCTGGAGATCGAGAAACAGCACGCAGTGCAGAAGGCCACAACGGTTGAGGAGGCATATGCCGGGTTTCACGCCCAAGTAGCACGTGCCTGCTCGAAAGATCGATTCCCTAATATCCTCGGCCTTGGCGTTACCAATGTTTCTTCCCTGATACGGGTCCTCAAATCGAGACTCGATAGCACGGAGAACGCTTACGAGGCAGTATACAACATTGGTGAATCCATATCACTAAACCGCGATAAGATGATGACAGACACCGATGCGGTGTGGGAGAAGCTTGGCGCAGTGTACAACGATTTGCTCCCCGTGATGGACGTTACTTTGAAGGACATCAAGGAGATACCGGAGAGGTTGGATGATTTGTACGACTCCATGGCCATCATACACCGCAACGTACAGACATTCTTCCAGACGACGGCCACAATATTGGACCTGTGCAGAAAGGTGGAAGCAAAGGTGATGGCGGCAGACAAGCTGCAGACGTATTGTGCTAGGATCAACAACGCTATGGGCCCCTTTGAGGCGGTGTTGGAGGAGTTCGGGGTTCATCCCGACGCCCCGACGACAGGTGGAGAGGCTACATCCGCTTCTGTCACGCAGAACTTATTAAAGGGGGTCAACGAGCGTCTGTCCCAGCCTTTGGAAAGCCTGTCAGATGTTTTGTCTGAGGGGCTTTTCTTGGGGATTCAGGCGCTGGTCGAACACTACATCAATCTCGACCATGTCAACGTCGAGATGGACGCAATAGAAAACACACTCCGCCAGAAATTTGCCGACGACATCGAGAGATTCGACAAGGCGGTACAGAAGCTCATTCAGTTGGTTGAGCCCAAGAGCAGCATCATGTACACCGTGCCAGCATCAGTCGACAATGACAGCAGCAATAGCAACAGCCCGACAACTTTTGGTCGAATTGAAGGCTCCGATCTAACCAGGTTCCAGGTTTCCAATCCTGTTCTGGATGAAAACACAGCGCAGGCTCTGCAACAGATTCTACGAGAGATCAACACCATTGCCGCGAGTCTTGCGGCGTCCCCGCCTACTCCTGGAGGTGTGGCTCTTGACCCTGTCGTGGGCTTCAACTCCGTCGTCGTGACACCCAAGTGGGCCACCCCAGGAATCAACCCGGAACCCGTCATCGACTATTTACTCACCACTCGAGGCCGCGAATGGGATGCCCTCGAGCCCGCTCATCCCAGTGAGGTGTTCATCGAGTGGTTCGGCCTGCTGGAAAACCTTGACCGTATCATGGCGCAACGATTGGCGTCGCAGCCCCTGTCGCAGCCGATCCCGGCGTCCATCACGGCCGATGCTGGCCGCTCTGCCCTATGGACACTCCTCCAAGGGAAAGCCTGCGTGGGCGGGACGATGTATCAAGAGGCCATTGGAAAGCCTCTGAGGAGGCCGCTCCGGGATCGGCTTGATATGCTGCTTCAGGGGAAGTTGCGGCTTGAACCGGGCGAAGCGACGGACAATGACTTTCTGAAGAAACTACCAGTTCCTATGGAAGGGGCCATGTTGGTGCCTGCATATTTCCTTCGTGTAGGGATCGTCGCGCCGATGGCCGCGGGCATAGCGAATGGCACCTCTAAAGCTCAGGGGCATCTTGCGGCGCCAGCACTAAACCTTGAACGCGATAGAGACGAGTTTGAAGCGGTTGCTGGAGAGCTTTATCCACGCTTAGCTGCCGCAGAGAATATTTACAAGTCTCTGGGTCTTGCCCCAGATATGGGTACGTCGGCACTTACTTCTATTCGCGTCGACTACAACCTTATGGATGCGCGGAAGTTGCTTGAGATCAGTGAGTCTGAAGAGACCGCTAGGAAGTTCCTTGGTATTGTTGGTGATGGAGGGCGCCTTAATAACTTATAGAAATGCGTTCAGTAATACAGAGAACAGAATATTAGGCTGGCTACTACTGATTACTAAGAAGGGAGGCTTCATCTATATGCTTAACGGTATAGAGCTTCGGTACGCGATCCGTTTAGCTTTAGAAGGCCAATATCTCATTCTCACCTAGGTTCGCCACTACGTGGCAAACCTAGGGGCAACGGCGGACACGAATCTGGCAACTGCAGAGGCATCAGGCACTTAACAGAAACAGAACAACACACAGACAGACTTCTCAGGGCGAGGATAGACGAAGGGGTCTAATAGGACGACGTGGGAGCGACGTTTTTAGATAGGCTACTTGTACATACCACCTGGGCGCCCTTTACCCTTTTCAGGGATAGAACCGGCGTTAAATACACAAAAAAACAAACAAACAAATCAGGTTAACCAGATGTTGTTGCCAAGAGTCTTAATCCGATGCTTGTCACCAGAGGCATCGCAGACCTCCTCGTCATCGTCCTCGCCCTCCTCGTTATCCTCGTCGCACTCATGCACGGCCAGCAATGGTACGAGGTGGGAAAATATAAACTGTCGCACCAACACCATCATCATCACAAGCTCAATAAAACCCCTTTGTGGATAAATCATCTCGAAAACTCGCCATTGTATAACCTGCTCTTGTCTCTCAGTAAGAATGTCTTCCACCAACTCATCGGGCGCCGCGTTTTCCTGCATGGTCCAGGGCTGCACGGCAAGCCCACTTGAATCAAAAGGCAACCTGATGCGGCACATCAAGAATAAGCACAGTCCCTTCGCCCTCTGGGTGAAGATGCCTTGCGATAAGGTGTTGAAATCAAACCTATACAACAATCGTCGTCACTTTAGAGGATGCAGCAGCGTTTTCTGCTGCAGCTGCAAAGAACCTGGCGAAGTCTTCTTCACCCCTGTTCACTTCACCAAGAACCAAGTTCAGCTCATCGTCAATACGAGAGGCTTCATGAATTCCCGGGTTGCGGTTCTGAATTAGGTTTTCGTCGATGCCGATACACACTTCCTTAACAACAAGCTCAATATCAACGGCTCGGTCACCATGACTTAAACTCAAGCTTCCCTCCAGCACGCAACGGAGAACCCGCACCATGGCCTCCATACTTTGTAACGATGTTTCCAAGTACGCTAAGGCCACTGGATATCCATTCACTTCAGTGGCTACGATATCAAGCATACGCGAGATTCAACTGGGAGCAACATGATCCGGTGTAAGTAAGATTGCCTAGACACTGTAACACAGCTATGATATATGTAATCGGAAACTACATATACATACATACTTACTTTCTGTCACAAGCTAGAGCGCACAGCAAGGCATAGGATTGAGATGTACGAAAGCGCTTGAATTGAGAAAGGGTAGATGAGAGCCTACGCCTAGAGAGATAGTGCTCTGGTGAGCCACCGCGTGATAAGGCACGTAACATGGCTGAGCTTGTCAACCACGATATCATGAACTTCTCTTGACACTATTCTCTGCGTTTCCTTCTTACCCAACGAGGAAAGCCAAACAAAACAATGACAAAAGATAGAGATAAAACATACAACACCAGGTATTCGCTGGTCGTCACCGACCCAACTACTAATCCGGCCCTCGTTGGCTTATCTATGGGAGAGCGGACGGGATCCCGAGTTTTCCAATGGGTATGGTCGTATGTGGCATTTTGAGGACGAGATGGCAATTATGTAGACCTGCGGAGAGATCGCAAGGGGTGAGCTTAAGTCGCAACAATCAGAGGTCTGGATACAGCCTGCGACTCACTTATTACAGAGAAAATGGTCCCTAATTAAAATAGACTAACGCCAAATTCATGCACAACGCTATCCGCTTTATCCGAGCCGTGAATTTACCCTAACTGTTGATGAGGGGACCCAGGACGATGTTGTCGGCTAAGGTGCTGATTGAGGCAGACACAATTGTCTGCTGTGGCACGGTTCAAAAAGACGATGATGCAGAGTACAGCTGTCTACTCAGCCGCTGTGAAGTTGAGGGACACCAAGCTTGAAATGCCAATCCCGAGTTGGAGAAGAAAGAATGGGAAAATGGCACGTAGTCGTAGACTGTGAACGCTGGCCGTCATTATCCCTTCGGCGCCAGGCTTAAGCTCGGGGTCTGAGCCGGGGTCTTAGCCGGGGTGGATGCCGCTTGTGGAGCCGTGTTCCGGGCGGTGCCCTTCCCCACCTCCCCGGCCGACGTCTTTTTCCACAGAACCTAGCCGGAGCGCCAACAGCAGTCGTATTGATCAAGCTCTTACACAAAATAGAGACAGAGAAGGGGCGAAATGGATAATCAATCAGGAAAGAGATCGTCCGCAGCATCGTATGATGCATCTTAGGCGACCGAGCCCACGTGTCATTATGCTTCTAGGCAAGGTTGCTGCTAGGATATTCCCAGGTACTCGCTTCTGTTTTTACGTAGTTAAACATCAGCTGATCGACGGTTTTACGTTTCTCTCTCTTTACGTTTGCAGGAGAGGCAGCGGGGGCTGGTAACGGTCTAGACCTTCCATGCACTACGAAGCAACTGGCCTTAACCCAAACGCCGGCTGAGTCACCGAAAGTGGTGTTCAAAAATTTATCTGATGCAGTGTAATAGCTTTGATGTTGTTAAATAACTTTGAAGCTGTAGGGAAAGGACTAAGACATCAGTCTACCACCCGGAGTACTTTTTAAGCTTGGTTCTAGGCTCCGTCATCTAAAGATTGGGTTCAAAACCCTATTGGTTACTTAGGGATTCTAACGTGATTGCTCCCACACTAAAGTCTAGTGCAATACCACTAGCTAATGCTGACCAAGGCTCGCCTAGACCTGGTCGTACAACGCAGTTCGGGCTCCGCGGTGCCAAGGCTTGATGGGTCTCAACCCCTTTCCAGACTGTGCCCATGACTCTACAGACCTGGAATCTTACACCAAATGAAGGGTGGACTAAAGCCTCACTAAGGGTCTCCCTCTGCGACAGGGCCCTACAAGATCGGCAACAACTAGAAGTATGGCCGACTTCTTAGCTATGGCCTAGGCGAAACATAGTCGTTGTTTTCTCTGAAACCATTGGCGGGTGAAATTAGCTGACTTATATCTAGGCTGAGATTGTTGTGCTCTACTATTTTGCCAGCGAAGCTCCTCAGACCAATTACTTCCTGGACATCCATCAGTCAATGTGGGTCTCAGGCTGTGTGTATTCTGGTTAAGCCAGGGAACTAGACATGCTGAACTACTGGGCAGAAGTCTTCGCTTTCTGATAGTCTGGCTGATAGTACACGGTGTTGCTACAAGCCGACTGTTCATGTGCCCTTGTACAACAAATATCTTTAGACATTGGCAATCGTTTGAGTCATCATGAGTCGTTTACCTAAGTGGATTAATGGTGGTTTCAAGGGCCTAGCGTCAAATCAGAGGAACATGGGGGAGGGGGCTGGCTCAAGAATTGAGGCCTCGAATCCCCTCGCGGGAACGGTCTTTGTGTAGATGGTCTAGAGGCAGCATTACAAAAAGCGGCCGATTCCACATCTTCTCATGGACCCTTCTTCACCCTCATCACCCTCTTTAAAGTAGTCATTCCGAGAAACTCGCTCGTCTCATTGGTTACGATCAAACTCTTACAGGAACACTCATCGGCTTTCTCTCCATAGCTATCAGCACCATCATTTAGGCCATGGCCGTCCAACCAGCCCTCGCGGCTCGCGTAGGTGTTACGGCCATGTCTATGCCATACCACAGTGACTCACGTTCAACAATGCCACGGCGATGGGAAACAGCAGGACTGCTGCTGGGGCGAGGGCTACGATTCTTACCAGGCTCGGAACCTTAATAATAAAGTCTGGTTCCTCAACGACAAGGGAAACTACTGTAGTAATGTCATAAAGCAAAGAACCAACACTCCGGGCTCCCAAAGCTGCGTAAGCGCATCTTTGTCGTTCTGGTGCAGTAGCCCAGTTTACTAACCTCATCTTCCAGAATACTAATTACTATAACACCATCACCGGATGGTAGATCGCCTGTCCTAAGTAAGCATGCACGGATGAATAGGATTATGGCTTCTATGGTGTCCAGCTGGGAAGTGGGAGGAAGACTAGTGGTGTCGTTCACTGTAGTTCAGTATTGGCTGTTCCCTTGTTTGGCTAACATGGCGGTTATGTCGTCTATATTGAACAAACAACGGAGAAACATTGGCCTCCAACTTCACTTGACATATTTTAGGCACTGGCGTGTTTGAAAGTTGCAGCTCGATGACAGCCGTCGCCGCTCGTTAAGAACGACTCACATGATCTCCAAGGCTCATCAGCATCACAAATTCACGTAGCAGGTAGATCCTTATATCCAGACAAGAAACGTTTCAATTGGGATGCTCCGTGGCAAGTCATTGTCGAAGGCTGAGGATCAATGCCGGCCATTCAGTGTAAGCTTGGCGCCCTCACTCGCCACAAATCCTTCAGGCTTGATAGGGGCATCCTCCATTCGTTTGGCCTTCTTTTTCTTCATTTTCTTCTTGTCCTTCTTAGAAGCCGGCCCCAGGCTGTTGCCCAGGGTCAACTTCAACTCCAATGCAAGTTCGCCGGTCAGGTCTTGCTCATGCTTGGCAGCCTCTGACCAGGGAGACGCGGCGCGCTTTGACGTGACTGATAGCCTGATTCGACACGAAGGCTAGGACTTGCTCGGGTTTACAGAAACCGAATAGTTGCAGAATATCTTAATTATGATTTCGACGAGCAGCTTTAAGTACGTCTTCGCGCTGTCAAAACACCCTAACAGGCCCCACTTGTTCAAGGAAGCTGTGTTCTTAAACAACTGTTGGACGCGACGTTTGACAAAGGCTGAAGACCATAGGTTGTCTTTCCTGAGAAAGGCATAGGAATCTGAGGCCAGCAGAAGAACGTTAAGCGGGGATAATGACTCTGCATAAAGAGAAATCTTCTCCCTGGCAAGCTCTGCTAACTGGGGGAACTTGTAGGCCTGCGCAGCTGCGTAGACATGTATGCTGATTCTGAGGTGAGTTGTGTACTTTGCTGTGTCTGGCGAATCTTTGACCCTGATTGTCTGCCATAAGTTAGTGTAGAGGTATTGAATAAGCACATGGCCGGCTTTGTTGGGTATGTGCTTCAGCTGTATCTGGCTAGGCCAAGGTGACGGATGTTCTTAAGCTCTCTGCAGAGAAGATTGTAAGGACCCCCGAACGGCTGTCCGCTCTGAGAGTAGAAATTGCACGCCAGGCTTGCGTACGGCCTTTTGAGTGGCTAGAGTAGGACAGTAAGACACTAAATACCTACCAGGGATAAACTTACGACACCTTAGGTCCAACATTCTGTAAGTTGTTAACGGGGGCTTTGAGTCTTTGAATCCTAGTGGTATCCTACGACGATGCCAGCGTCTAACCGTTGGTTTCCATGATTGGCAAAAGGCTTGTTGGTCAAGAAAATCCTAATGTTAACAGCAGGTCCCAGCGTAGGCTTATAAGCATTTGGTCCGTCTGCCATTCATGTTCCCATGCAGCGCGGCGCCAACAGTGGCAATGGTCCTCGGTAGACTTGGTCTGCTTTATGCGAGGACAGAATGAGAACAACCACTACTCTATGCATTGCGGGTGCCACGTCAAAGCGCAGCAGGCTCCTCAAGTGTCTGCTCACCGAACTATACTGCTGCCTTGAGAGGCCATCTGCCTGCTGGCTCTATTAGGCCTTGCAATCTTACGTGACACGCAAGCAGTGAACTTGGTGCTGGCCATTCTTAAGGCTTGTCAACAAAAGCACGTTAGTGGGAATGTACCCTGCGTTGTCGTTGCGGAACATTCGCGTCCTTTTGGCTTGAGAGGTACGCTCTACACCCTCTTGACGACTACACGCGCCTATAGGTGAGTCTCTCACCCTGGCAGCCTTCTCCGTCAATGCGTGCTATCATACCATTCATATGTTGTAGCACATGAAACTCCTCAGGTGGCCTAGCTTGTGTGATTTGCTAGAGGAAAGCTACCTAGAGTTAGGCGTGTGCTAGTTACTGCCCGTCAGTGTGGATTTGTTTACTGCTCTTATTTGACATAGGAAACCGTTATGAGAAGACTACTATGAGATGTCTTTCTATTATGCGATCGGCAGAGGGCGCAGGGGACTTTGCCGCCCAGTCCAAGCCGTGGAACAGTAAGGTTGCTCTCCAGCAAGCGGAGGCCAATGACCCATGAACCCCGCATCAGATCCTCGATATTTCGAAGGAGGGTTTTGTTGTGAACGAGGGTTGCAAGGTGCAGGACAAGAGGCCTAACCTGCCCGCAGCGTTACGAGCGATGTTTGCCCGACGCAGACCATCGACCATGACTCGACGATTCAGACAGCGGCCGAGAGATTCACGGTCCTGAGGGAGGCTCAGATGGGCCTGCCCAGCCCTAAATACGTTCCTCAGGGCGTTGTTGTTTGCTGAGCAGTGTGTCTTTGTGCCGAGTGTGCTCCTTCGCGAAAGGCATTAGCGCGCACTATGCAGTCGTTTCTGTCTTTCCACTCTTTGGTTGACTTTGGAATATTGACGAAAGGGATTAGAGAGCACAGAACAGGTGTTGAGTAGTAGGATAGCTACTAAGCCGAAAATACGCAACTGGGACTGTTGCTGAAAAGGAAGATGTGTGTTAGGGGACAGGAGCGCGAGTTAGTAAGCGAGTTGCACTGAACAGAGGGAATAGGACGGGAAAAGTAATTGAAGAGGAAACCAAACTGGTCTGCTAAACCTTTTCGTCTACGTTTTAAGGGCAGAGAACGACACGGAAACCGCTACCAGCTGGACCAAGGATGTTGGGTAGTCTGCGTGACCACTACAACCAAGTCCATCGTGGCCAAGGATTGTCTCTAGAGACCAAAAGAAACGTTAAGGTACTCCCAGGTCAAGACCTGCACCGAATTTGGCTCCTGGCGGAGCCGACGGGACATGTCCAGCTGATAGTAGACATCTGTTTACGGATTGTAGCAGACTGGCGGACAAGAGCATACAGATCGTTAGCGGCGCGACTGAAAGCACGGCGCAGGGCTCCGGGCACTTGATTTCACCTTATAGGCGAGGGGTGGTGGCAAAGAAGAGGCATGTCTTTCTTCATTAGTGACATGTCAATAAGACGTGTAGTCTCACCGGCAGCCAAGGGTACCACTACATCGCTCAAGAATGGCCTCCCGGATATGAAAACCAAGAAAGGCACACCTTGGATCAGTAGAGTTCGTCAGAAGGGGTACGGGTGGCCTCCGGTGGCCAATAAGTGGACAAACATGCGTCTCCACGCTCTACACTATGACCTGCCATGCGCGCAGGCCATGACATAACCAGTGGCAACGGCCAAAACCTGCGGAATCGCAAACGTGATCCCCATAACACACCTCCAGAAGACAACAGTCCGCCCAATCCGATCACGGTCCATATGCCCCCCAGCCCCAGCATTTCTCACGAGAATGCCGGTCGCAAGCCGGCCCAAGAGAAGAGACACGTGAGATGGTCCCAGTATGTCCTGATACGATCTCTTCGGTGGGGCAGTGTAGGCAGTTTCGAGTGTAAAAACCCTGAACCAGGCTGGGGGCGGGAGCCTGGGGACGAAGTTGCCGGCAGGTGTTTTGGGCAGTTGGGGTTGGGGACCGCCCGAGATGCAGAGGTCAGGTTGAGATTAAGCGCCGTTAATCTGTCGAAGGGAAAGGCTGGGGCTCTCATCATTTCCCTTCCCCAGGGTCGCGAACACGTCTGCGTTGGCAGATGCGGCTGCCTGGACGATGGCTCGACGTGACACTTTTTTTTCCTTGGGAAATTACACTTTGCTGTCCACTAGCTTCTTTGCTTGTGGCACCTGATAGTCGGTGGCCTGTCCGGACGGCCAAGCCGTTTCTCTCGAGGATATTGAGACTGCCCCCTGGCAACTATTTCCTTCCTGCTTCAACCCCTGGGCGGACGGCCTTGAGCAAGAAGGTTGACAGGACACGTGAATTTCGAGATTGTGAGTCACGGAGGCAGTAATTCTAGTTCACCGAGAGCAATGCTCCGCCTTGGCGACGCCACGACCGAGGCCAAGACAGCTTGCAAATCGTGGACTTAAGCCAATCTTCTTTTTTCCCACTGGTTTTGGTCAATGTTGATACGCTTGAGTCACTTCGGAAAGGAAATAACGTCTTCACCTATGCACCACCACCCAACGTGTTGTCGGCGGAGACTCCACCAGGTATGATGGGTGGTAGGTGTGATGCCTCTACATCTGAGATCTCCGGTGCGACATTATGACTGACGTTGGATCTCTCTTACGCCACTGAGATTGTAAGTAACATCCCCAGGCCCGTGCTCTCTGTCGCAAGATGGGAGCTTGAGCTGGCGGCGGGGCAAGACCGCCGGCTGATGTGGACCTGACCAGCCGCGACCGGACAAGCTTTGGGGCCGCGGAGCCGTGGCGGCCCCATGTGACTCGGAGAACCGGCTGCCGGGCAGCCAGTATTTTCCCGCATGGGCTAGGTCTAGTCATCCTTCTTCGGCCCAAAGCGCATTCGTCTCCCTCGCCCAAATACTGACCCGGCAATATGGACGGTAGAAGATTTGCCGTATTTCCAGAATAGGGGAACCGCTGCGCTCGGCCAATCCACAGCGGGGCGACCAAAAGGGAGGATCTGGGACATGATGCTTACTATGTATGGTATGCCGTAAGTTTTGCCTGCGGGTCAGGTATCACGCAAGGTTGGCCTGACTAGCCCTGCTCTTGTCAGATCAGACTGGCGCCACATCCGGAAAGCGAACAGAATACGTCCGTGAGTAGCCAGATGTACTGATGCCGAGTTCAGTGTGGCTACAGCTTTGCAGGCTTCTTGCCCCACGTGGAAGACATTTGCCGGTAACCACAGTATACATAGTAATAAGAGGATGAGACACATGGGGCAAGGATGGCCTAACGATAGCAAAGGGAGGCAAAAAAACCGACGCGGAAACGCTACCGAAGCTGAGAGTCTGTAGAAAAAGCCCGTGTCTAGAGGCTTGACCCCGGGTGTAAGGAGCGAGATGAGGTCTGATGAGAGTTTTGCGCAGTTGCTGCTTCTTGATTCTTCTATCGGTTCCTCTGCCCTAGGCAGGGTGCCTTGGGCTCGGAGGTCTTTGGTGGAGGTTAAAGCCAAATAGGCGCAATGAGCCTACTATGCATGTATTGATACCGTTGTCGCCTCGTTTACTTTGGTTCCGTTTGTCAAGACGGGGGGGAGGGCAAGGGAATTCCTGGCCCAATTCGCAACTACGCTAACGCCAAATAGTTGGATCTGGCAAAACAATCTTCACGTAAGTTACCTGGGATGAGAACACCTTCCAACTATGGCAACTATTGACTCTGCTCTAAGTGCAAGTGCCATCGAACATATATATGCGCATAAGCGTAAGGCCAGGGAAAACGTAACATTTTTCTTCCCTCATTTCGCCGATGAGACACCGCCATCCGCAGAAACTACACTTCGGTCGATTATCCGACAGTCACTTGACCCAGTCAGACTATCCAGCGACTGGGAAGCCCGTCTAACAGAGCTAAATCGGAAACCCTACTCGGAGCTAGACGAATTAACATTGCTTCTTCGACATACAATCGACCAGTCGAACGCATTTTTTATTTTCATTGACGAACTGGATGAGTTTGAACTGGTAGAGCGACGGGCCTGGCCTCAGTCAATCCCGGGTCGGGCTTGAGAGTTTTTATTACGAGCCGTGAAAGCTTATAAGGCGAACTCAGAGACAGGATTCCAACCATTGACACAGTATTGATGGTGTCTGAAAAGGCCAAAATCGACATGGCTACCTTTGTTGAAGAGGCACTTCACAAAAGGCAGCAAAACGGCAATCTTATGGTCCAAGACCAGTCAGTTATTAATAATATCAGGCAGGCTCTTATCAATCACGCTGACAGAATGTAAGTTAATAACGCCTTGTCTCTAAGTCAATTACTGACTGGTTAGGTTTCTATGGATCACTTTCCTTCTGGACGAAATTTATGCCTAAATCTGCAACAATAACATTTGAGACACTGTCGGACGTCTTCCGTAGAACTTGACTGAGGCACTAGGCAGAGCCCTCCATCGCATCATTAAGCAGGAAAGATCTTCAATTGCAAACAAGGCCTTCTAATGGATTGTTATTGCGAAACGCACTTTGACATTAGATAAGCTCAGCGAAGCCATTTCTACAAAAGTCGGTCAAGCATCCTTCAATCCTGGACAACTGGTCAGTGATTTAGATCGCCTACCTGTATGGTGCGAATATATCGTCCTTGTTGAGGAAGAATCAAGAACTGCAGAGTTTGCCCACAAGGCAGTTCACGAGTTCATTGTTGGAGGATTATCAGGACCTGACTTCACTCAGTTTCACTTCAAGTCGGAGGACGCAGACCACAACGCTGGCGAGCTTTGCGTCACTTACCTCAACTTTAATGACTTTATGACAACTGTCGCGCGACGGCCTCAGCCAGTCAAAATTGACCCAGCTAAAATGGCCTATTCAGCATTAAAGAACTCATGGAAGGTGTCAAAGTCGATCAGTAACGCTATCATCACAAAGCGAAAGAATATTTAGAAAGAGAGTGACGTTCGTGCAATGCTGGCTACATACAACAGGTTGGACGATGCAGAAGCTATCAATACGCTACAAGACCATTATCCTTTCCTCAGATACGCGTCAGTACACTGGATATCCCACACTACTCGATTCAGGCGCCGTACGTCCTCGACATGGAATATATGGCAACGTATTCTCAGCCAAGGACATGGTCTGGCAAAAATACCTTGGTCAAGATGACAAAGGCCAAGAGCTCCAAATTCCAACATGTTGACTTGGATTTTCGCGAATCATCATTTTGCTCTTATCCGATACCTTGGAGATCTCGTCAAGATACCTGATACGGAAAAAGCCAAGGACTTACAAAGCTCTGCGACTGATGGTGATGTGAACATGGTGGACGCTCTACCTGAGAGTAAATTTACGGTTAACATCGCCTCGTCGGATCTACAAGCGGCTTCAGAGGGCGGTTACATCGAGGCCGTGGAGCGATTGCTTTCTGCGGGAGCCAACGTCAACGCAGACCCTGCTAAATCTCATGGACGGACTGCTCTACAAGCAGCATCTGTTAGAACAACCCGTCAGAAACCTAAGAAGTAAGTGGCATAGAAGTAGCGGGAGGCACATTTAGCTACAGCTAGGTATCTTAGGGAATTGCTGGCTATTTCTGGCTAATAGTATTACAGTAGTTTTAACGTACTTTAATAGCAAAATCTAAGGCAGTTTGTATATTACAAACTTTCTTCCTTCTACTTCTTAAGTAATTAGGTATTACTAGACTTATACTACTGTTTTACTATACTACCTAATTAGAGATTATATTTATAATACTAATAGGTCTGTTATATAAAAAAGATTTAAAAAGTAAAAAAGTAAAAAAAGATTATATTTATTTAATACTTAGTAAACAGTAGTATATTACATTAAGTCTTAAGCTATTATTATTACTAATATTAAATTAGTTTTATTAGCTATAGTAAGATAAAGTTCTTATTACTAAGTAAAGTTAAATAACTTAAGTAAGTATAAGTTAGCTTAGTAGTATTTTTAGTATAACTTACATTAGTATAGCTATTAGTATTATAGCTACATTGCCTTAATAGGTTATTTAATAAAGCAGTAGTTTAATTCTAGTTATATCTAGTTACTTAGAAGTAAAAAACAAAGAAAGTTTATAATATACAAACTACCTTAGATTTAACCACAAGAGTATAGAGAAATCCCTATAATGCTATTAGCCAGGAATAGGCAGCAATTTCCTAGTATTCCTGGCTGCGGCTAGAAGTAGCCGAGGCCACTCCTGCGCTCCTTACTCCTTAGGTTCCCGACGAGTTGTTTCAACAGTAGCTTAGGTAAGCTCGGGCTGGAATGTCGCATAAAATTAGCAGGTAGACAGCTAATTCCCTGGGCTGAAGCAGCGCTTTACTAGCGCTTTCCTAGGTGTCAGTATGTCACTTATGGTGATTCGACTGGCGGTGGTACTGGCCAAGAGGAACATTCTCGGAGCTTAGGCCTGCTCCTGATTCATTTTGCGGCGGGGAATGTGCGAATAGTCACATGCTCAGAATCGCGAATACATATTGGTCGCTGTTCAAGCCTGCTTGCGGTTGCAGCTGATTTGGCTTTGGTCGTTCAGCCAGCCACAGATAAGGTCTTGGTATGATTGTCTGGCCGGTACGTCGACATTGTACATGATTTCTTTAGTATGAGGATGATGCTTTAGGCATAGCATTGGGGCTTATGAGCAATCTTACAATTTACAACCGCATATGCTTGCTGTATTTGACACTTCGCCGAGACATGGTCTGGCTGAGACCACAGAGCACAAGCAAGGATAGTGCTCGACTAGTGCCCATCTCCGAAACACGATTTATCATAACCCAATGAGCGTGCCGGCAGAGTTCCACACAACTATATGTAACAGATTGAATGAACCAGCCGTAGGGCAAAAAACCGGGGGTGGCGCTTCCTAACGTCAGCTGAAAGCTGAGCCAAGACAGTCCCTTGAGCGGAACCATACCTGTTATGGCACCCATGCCGTGTTTTCACATGGCTGTCTCGACCCAGACTCGTTGGAACAACGCCATATACCGCTCCTGGATCCCTGCTTATGATGTTTGAAGCCTCCAGATTTGTTGGGAAAACTATACTCTGCTGCAGGTAGTTGTTCAGCGGGATATGCCACTGGAATTGGAGCTTCTCGTCGAGACAAGTCATGTCCTCCTAACCAAGCTCATCAAAGGTCAAGATTTGATCACGCAGTTGAGGTACTTTGTCCAACGACTTACATGGGAGTGCATTAAGTAATGGCTTACCATTCGTTTTCTTCAATTCGGAAAAGGGAAACTCAGAAATAATTTGGGTGACAAACTCCCCACATGTGCCACTTCGCGAGCCGGCCCGGGCCAAACATGAGCATGGTGACTGGTGACGATCTTGTGAGACAGAACGAAACGAATTAACGGGGCTCAGGGCTCAACTGGCATTGACAGACGCCTCCTTTGTCAGCCCGTTGCATATCCCAAGTAGGTCCACAAGTAGCCGCGGAAACGATTTAAGACGAATGCATGTGCTTTAGATTAAGCTGGCGTGTGGAAACGGAATATGTTTTAGGAAGCCGAAGTGAGTTTGCAGAAGACCTCAGATGCCGAGCAGTGCTAACCAGATACCTGACCCTTGACCTGTCCAAAGCACTTTGCGTGGTCAAAAGAGTTCTATATAAGATTGCTTCCGTCTCCGGTTGGTGGTAGAGACTTTCCCAACCACAACAAGGAATCACTAGCATGCCCTAAAACTGCAACCCGCAAAACCATCGCCACCATGAACAACTCTACCATGGATCAGCTGGACGAGGCCCATAAGCAGGGTATTGTACTCGGTCTTGCTGACTTTGGTGTAGAACAGCGCGTTGACATCGACGTCATGCTGACCGAGCAGCCCGATACCTTCAATCTTTTCCTTATCGCCTTGATGGAACTCCAAGGGATGGACAAACTGCCTTGGCAGAATCAGGTTCCTGACGGCTTTTTTTTCAAGGCAGATGGGAAGCAGCTGGACTTGAGAATGTCCTGGTTTCAACTCGCTGGTTTGTGAACTTGGCCTAGCTTAGTGCATAAATCTTTCAGCTGACCAGTCCTAGGCATTCATGGACTACCCTTGAGTCCTTGGGATCGTGAGGGAGACAAGGGATGGTATTGTACCCATTCCCAGCCGAACTTCGGAACCTGGCACCGTCCGTATTTGGCAATGATGGAGGTAAGACAAGATGTATGCAAAACCTCTGCATACACTGATTGTCGCAAATAGCAAACCCTGTTTCGTCAAGTAGCCAACGTCGCCAAACGGTTCTCTGAGTCGGACATTCCGGATGAACAGAAAAAGAAGTATCTCGCTGCTGCTCAGCATTTTCGTATTCCGTACTGGGACTACTATCGCCCTCGAGGGTACAATTCTTCCTTCCCAGGAGTCAGCAACTCCAAAGAAGGCACGACGACCGCTCCTTATGACTGGGGTGCTCCGCAAATCTTCACACTACGCCAGGTCATGGTCAGGCGTCTTCCAGATAACGAACTTGTTTCTATGCCAAACCCCTTCTTCCAGTTCCAGTTCAATAGTGAACAGTTCGAGAAGCTCGCCAAAGGCGAAATGATTCCGCCTAAGCTCGTAAGTATTACTTTATCCTCCAAGAAATCGATTGTTACTTATACATAGTGTAAAGACGTCAATCGAAGAGACGATCCGCCATGGAGGATCTGATGCAGACGCTACGAAAAAGATGAATGACCTATTGAATTCAGTCCGTGAAGACCACATCCGCCTATGCCTTGCTATGATTGAAGACCAGGTTTACAGAAATTTCAGAACGTTTTCAACCAACGCGGTCGTTCTGAATGCCAAAGAGCAACCCGAAGAAAAGCTCGGACAAGCTTCCGGATCCATCGAGGATTTTCACGGTAAATATCATGTCACCATCGGCGGCCCGCCCAGGACGGGCCCCACGGGACATATGAGTCACATTGCGATGGCGGCCTTTGACCCGATCTTCTGGATGCATCATTGGTAAGTCTGGCAGGAAACGATGCATTGGGTTCAGTAGCTGACAACGGAGCCCAGCCAAATTGACAGACTGTTCGCGATTTGGCAGGCTGCCAACGGCGAGAAGCACTGGTTCAATGAGCTTGCTCCAGAGCAGCAGGGAATGGGCAAAGACAACCTGACACCGTTCCGCAAATGGCCCCTGGTGGACAATGCAGATGTCGAGAATCGGTACTGGAACTCCGACCGAGCCAGGAATACTAAGGATTTTGGTTACACATATCCAGAATTGGCAGACGGACAGACGGGGGACACGGTTCGTGAAGATTTTGCGAAAAAGTATGAATGGAGCCGACGGACCACCGCAAAGCGAGTTTTCGGCACACCCCCGGATGGTATGCAGCCTATACAAGTCGGAAAGGCCCAAGTCTTCCAGTACACGTCCGATACCCCATCTGGAGATCTCTTGAAGCAACCTGGCTTCCCTGTGCATAGGATGCAACAGCAAACTGTCATGACCGCAATGACATCCACCCCCCAGTACTCGGATGATTGGTACATCGATATCGTGGTCGAGAGGTAGGAGTACACTTTCGCGCTGTTCTGGCATTGGCTAATTCAACTTCACAGAATGTTCGCGAATGGGTCTTACACCATTTTCTACATCATCGGTGACGTTCAGGGACAGACCGGGGAGCAATGGTCGTCTCTCCCTGGCTTTGTGGGTATGTCCCATATCTTAGCCGCGCCCCGCAACGTGTGCGAGAACTGCGCCCGTCAAGACGAGCAAGCCCAACTTGTGACCAGCACAACTCCAATCACTTCGCTGCTCCTCGACTACGCCCAGATCGGAAGGTTGAGCAGCATGGAGGCGGACGACGTGAAACAATTCCTCATTGAGAATTTGAAGTGGCGAGTCCAGACTGTAAGTGCAACTTGCTCTGGCATTGCGTTAAAAGGCCTTCACGAGCCGGACTGACTTTTTTTCCAATGAACAGATAGCTGGCGAGATCCTTGATCCCAGAGAAATGTCCAGGAACCATAGTTTCAACCTCAGTGTTAGCCGCAAACGGACGCCAGTGCCACGCAGCGCAGGTGATGTGCAATATGACACTTACCCTGATGTCATTGAGGCTATTATTCGTAATTCTTCTTAGCTACGTATGCAATCTCTTCTAGATGGTGCATATTGCCCCCCTGAAGATAGTAATTCCCTGTTTTCTTCCTGGTATTATTGATAATAGAGGCTCTTTAGATAATTAGCTGTAATATGTTTTACTATCCTTTGTGGAACATTTGCTACATCCACGTGGCGTATGGTAGGGATACGACTTGGTGCTACGATGTTAAGGTATAAGGTAGTAACTAGCCTGTTAGGGTAGAGAATAAAATGGGATACTTAGGTAGAACAAGCGAATCCTTTAGAAAGCGTTACATTATAATACTAATACGTAGGCTATAGGTGTTAGTATATTACTATTACATAACTACGTAATACCTAGAAAACAGAGAGTGTATAAATTAGATACTTAGTACTTGGTGTGTTTTAATATAGGTTAAAAGTATTAGACTTAAGAAAAAAAAGAAATTTAAACTTAATATTTTTAGTATAAAACTTCTTTAAATACTAAACAAAGTTAATTTATAATAGTAATCTTAGTTTTAGCATATTAACCAAACATATTCTGTTTACTAATAGTTACTATAATACCTAAATATACTTATAATTAAAAATAAAGTGTTATTTAGAAGTACTACTTTAAATAGATTACTACTACTAAACAATTTTAAGAAGATTTCTATTTATAATATTAAAAAAACTATAATTAACTAAAGATACTTATAAAAGGTATATAAAAGTAGTTAATCTAGTTAGAATTAAAGTATAAATAAATTCTAGCTAGAAACACTTATATAAAAAGAACTATATATTAAGACTTATAATAAGTTATAAATATTTTAGATAGTTATTATAAGGTAAGCTATAGAAAGTATAACAAGGCCTAAGGCCTACTATAATAACCTATCTAATTAGCCTAGATAAGTATATAACATAAGTAAGTATGCCTTATGTATATATATAAAAGGCTGTATATATACACCTTTACGTATACTTAGTAATATCTCCTCTTTAGCTTAGAATTAACAGTATTTAACTACTACTTACCTACGTAAGGCTGTGTTAGCCTTGTATAAAAAAGAAGATACTTTTAATTCTTATGCCTACCTATATAACATTAGGTACTAAGATTAAGAGAGATAAGGTATAATAAGCACTTTAAATTACTAGTAATTAGACATATTAAAGGTAATATTTAATAGTTAGTCTAGTATTTATATATAAAAGTAATACTTTTGTTAACTACTTTTACAGCATAAGGGGAGAAAAAAAGATAGAAAATTAATAAAAGGTAAGCGCAGGCTGTTACCTATAAACCTATCTTAGTACTTATCTAGAGCCAGAAAGTCTTATAAGGATTACGTCTTTAATAAAAAAAAATACATACGTAACTAGCTTCCTATAACTTCTCTTAGTATTATGTATAAGGAAGCATTGTAAATATGGCGTAAGTGCTAAGGCTATGCAGCCGAGGTTAGAGGCTGCAAATCAACCCGTGTCAATTTACTGTCGCTCCCACCCCCGAGCGAGCGCATGGCATCTGGGCTGAATACGTGCTGTAGAGCGCGGTCGCTGCAGAGTGCGGTCGGCTAGCTCTTGATACAATCATCCCTATCCATCACAAGGGATGTGATAAACTGAGAAGCGGGGAGAAGGAATTAGCTGCTTTGATTCAACAGACCATTCGCGCAAATGATGGAAGTGCAGTGCCGACTGGACGGGCCCTGGGATCACTTCATCGCCCCTTTGCTCCGCCTGACTTCTGGACAAGATTCGCTGCGGACAGTCGCAGTAGAAGACAGGCGATACTGTTTCATTATATAAAGGTATCAGATATGTGTGTGTGTGTGTATGTGACCCGCAGATTTTAGGGAATTCTGTAAGTCAGTATACTACTTCTGGAACACCCCGCCCCGGAGGAGGGTGTGCGATCCCCAAGAACCTTGATTCGATCTCGGGCGCCCAATGCCGCTCTTCCCTTCCCTGCTCTGCTCGGTGTCCATACAGGCGAGACGCGTCGATGCATCGTGCGGTGAGGTGCTGGCTAGGCAAGTTCCTCTGCGATCCTCTCGCGAAGGTCGCACACCATGGCTTGCATCTCGTCTGGCGTATTGCCTGCATGTTGAACCAAGTATCGAGCGAAGAGTCCCAACTTCTCGGGGTCGGCGTCGGCGTCGACCACGCTGCTGGGATTCGCCGGTTGCGAGTCGTCGGTCACGCCTCCCGCGCCATGCTGCTGCGATGTGCCCTGAGGAAGACGTCAACATGGTGTGTCGTGAGTGATGGGAACCGTCTGCGCCTGGCAGGGTGTGATTGGTTCCTGGACGGAGGGCCAAGATGTTTGCTCTGTCGACTCGAGCCACATAGACGACATGGTGCGGGATGGTTACGAGGCCTGCCCCAACCTCGCGCTCGGGCCTGGGAGTGTTGCCAGTTGTCGCGTGGTGCTCATGCCGGTCAAGATATCAGAGGAGCAAATGGTCTGTGGTCTCATCCGCCCAAGCAAGCTTGCTGCAAGGCTGTTGGGCTACTATGGGACCTCTGAGGAGTCTGGAGAGACCACGTTGATTCATCTCTTCCACTCTGTCCGCTCCCCTTCAATTCCACTGCTCCTGTGCGAACGCGCGGCCAAACGCGGTGAATGCGCAGTGCATCAACTAGTGATGTCAGAATTGAGGCTCTCAGAGGGCTCACGAAGTTCGCTTGGGCGCGCGCCATGGGCACCAATAGCCATGTGTGCTGAGGCCGTAAGAGGCAAAACAGCTGGTCTGCCATGTGACCAGCACCAGCTTCTCATCTTGCACCTTTCCATCCACGTGCCCCGTGCAGAGTACGTACCACGGAGGGCCTTTGATCTTTTTCTTCCCATGTTTTGAGTTGAACTTGACATCGGCGACGTTGCCAAGTCGTTTACACATCGAACCCGCCCAGCTTGACGTGGCTGTGTCGATTGGGGGCGTGGCTTGGGGGCTGCGTCTGGCAACGGACCTCGACTGCTACTCCAAGGGACGAATGTTCAACGGCCATTATAGCATGTACTTCCCCGGGAACGGCACCCGCTTTTGACAGGCCGGGCCCGCCTGGTACTTCTCATCAAGCATGTGATTCTCCTCCCCATGCACCGCCAACAGGTCGCATCCGTGACCTGCCTTACGAGCTCGTTCTTCCCGTCACCGTAACTTGGAGTTGGCGCGCCAGAACGAGACTTTGGGTAAGCTCAAGGAGCACCCCCTTGCCTGCTTCAAGGTCGGAACAGGGGGCTGCGGATACCCGAGATATAGATGGGGACTTTCTCGCCACGCACGACCAATGAAGGCCGTTGTGGCCAAACACGCAGCCGAGGATACAAGGGCAAAGGCAGCGGCGACGAACGAATGGCGGTCGGGGAGCGGAGGGGGTCTGATGAGGGCGGTTTCGGCGATGCCGACGCCAAGACTCGATTCAGAGCTCGGCATGGCCAGAGTCTGACCCATTTCGTTCGTAACCCCAAAAAGGAGCAAAGCAAATAGAAACCGTCGCACGCCTCTTGGCAGTCTCTATTGTTCTTCTCTCTTCTCTCACGGAACTCGGCAATCAATCAATTGAAAAAGCCAGCACGTCACATGGGCGTTTGCCCGCCCGTTTGTCCACCGTCCCACGTGCTCTCTCCCCCATGACAAGCTCTCCATCGCCACCGCCATCTCCCTTCTCCAAGTTCCTCCCCTCTGTTCTCATGAACGCGCGCTTCGCCACCGGCCACACCTTCGCCCCTACACGAGCATTGGTCGCGAAACATGGCTGCTCCTCGCGCTATAGTTTTTGGGTATTTGTCACTTGACCACCTCTATGAATCACATTAGTCTACATTGACCATCATGTTATTTGACCTTGGCAGATGGGCGTGTTGGCCTTTTAAAAAATCTCATTGACTAAGCTGTGGCCCTTTTGTCTCTCTTGGGACCAATTGCTTTCTATTACGATTTGAGTGTTGCAGTCTCGATTGTAATCAGGGGAGGGTAAGAACGACCAGTTAACCGAAAGAGTTGATTTGAAAAGAAATCAACAGTAAAAGAGTCAAAAAAAACAAGGTACGTCATTGACGAGGGGTATCTCGGTGTTTTTGCCTAAACGCCTGTTTGCCTGCTTACTTGCCAGCTCTTGCCTGCTTTCTTGCTGGATGCCGTGTCCAATGCTTGCATAGAGTCTTCTTCCTTGCAGTCTACTTAGACTCCCACCGCCTCGTTGTTGTTATCCTGGGCGGTGTGCTGTCCAGCGCCGTCGTCCTCATCGTCATGGACACCTTCGCTCTCGTTGTCTTGGCCACTCTCGTCTTCGGAACCACAGGTGTTGAAATGAATTCTGCTTGCTTGACGCAAGACGCGACGCAACGCGGAAAAAGAAATGTTGACTTGTCCAAAGCTGTAGCGAGAGGAGAACGTTAGCAGTTGGTCAATTGAGGACGACGTGATGAGCGAGGCCTGGGGTAATAGTGCCAGCTAGGATAATACTCACGTCTGGACGTCAGATTCGGCCACAAAGACTCTTCCGGGACCGCGAGTCAACTCTGTCGGAAGAGGGCCTGGGAGAAAGTCGGAGGCGAAGATGGCAATGGCGCCATCGGGCTGGGTGTCAGCATGCTTGTCGTAGAAGACGTGATGATGCATGACGGGCTGGAACTGTGTCTTCTGGGTCTTGTTGTCCTCGCTGGTGCTGTTAGCGTGGTCGTCGTCGTCGTCGTCGCCGCCGTCGCTACCATGGGCAGTGGCAGGCTCATGCAGACCGACTCGGATAGCGGCTGATTCGGCATTTGGGTAGGCCACGTCGATGATGATGACCATTTGGATGCTGGTGGTGGTCGTGCAAAAAGTCGGATCCGGCGCAGTACCGGGGGCGAGCCAAGCTTGGGCCTTGGCCTCGACCTCTTGGGTGGACTGACTCCAAGCGACCTCGCCGATGATCGAGGGAAGGCCCCGCCGGACCGGGCAAAGAGCGACATCGGCCTGGCCAGTGGCACCACCTGGAGTGTTGATGCAGGCGGTGCCCCAATTGAAGATGTAGCGCAAGTCTCTGCTGGCGGCGCGGACGCCGGAGAGGTACATGGAGTCTGGAGGAGTAGAGCGAGCGACATGGCGGTTGATTTGGAGAAGCAGCTGACCCCGGGCCAAGAGAAGCAGAGACAGCAGCCCTTGCTGGCATTGTTGGTGCATGTGCGACTCCATCATCTCCAGACAAGCCTCTTGGGCGGTCGCGTTGTAAAAGAACCGCGACGGTTTGAGATTGGGCTTCGAAACAATCGCCTCGAACAGGGCGAGGTCGGCGGCATCGACGCGCAGGGCGAAGGGGACCTCGGAGTCGGGCCGGCTCGATCGCTTCGCTTGCTGGATGGCTGAGAGGACGAGTTTGACAATGCCATTGTTGTTATCGGTGTTGTTGTCGTCAACTATTTGTTTTAAGGTTGCGTCCTGGGTGTCAGTATCGGTGCCTCCCTTGTCGTGAAGCGTGTGAATCTTGGCCCACGGCTGCCGGGGCAAACGAGGCATCGTGTGAGATTTGCGCGTGTGAAACTGAATGGCTGCGGGAGTGGTTGCGTGCGAGAAATTGGGACCGCTGTGTGTGAATGAATGCTGAGCAACCAAAGGCGGGATGTTGGGGTTTGACTGAATTTGAGGCTTGGGGGAAATGGATGGGGAGGGAGTGTGAAGGGAGACGTTCATCTGTCCACCAAAGCTTAAAACGCAGGCTGACTGACACCCCCGGGTAGATATAGAAAAAGCCGTGTGCAACCGCGCCTGCGCTAATCCCCGGCCCGGCCCGTCCCTTTTCTCCGATCTCCCCATCCATTTACACCCGATAACTACCACTCTGAGCGTCTGGCCACATCGACCTGACCACGCCGCTTGCCCGCTGCCCATCCTCGACTCGCCCTTCCGTCTGCCTCTACCTGAAGCCAAGTTTCCGCAGACTCCCGGAACTTCAACTGCCCTTCGGCTTCCCTAGATCAGTAACAGCTGCTCGTTATGATGCTTTAGGCATCCCTAGCTGACGAGCAACTTCCAGCGACACCGATTGACTTCGGTCCCTCTTCTCTGAGCGGCCCTGCCCGCCATCCACCAACTCGTTTCTCTGACCACGCACGGAGAGGTCGGTTCGCCCTGATGGCGCCCCTCCAACGGGCCCGCCAGGATTTGCGCATCCTTTTGGCCCCTCTGCTCCGTGCTCACGGATTTATTGTGCGCGTTCACGATCCTCTCCACGACGTACCCCTTCTAGCCGTACGAAGGAAAGCACAGGTCTACGCCGGATGGACAGATACCGAAACATTCAATCATTGACAAACAGAGTTCGGTGTGCAGCGCAACGTGCCTCCAAGCGCATACAAGTTTGTCTGTTTGTTCTTTTTTCCCTGCCACGTCTTCCGTCGCCTATCGCCCATCGCCTCGCCCATGCCGAATCTGCCGTCTCGTCCGCCTGGTGTCCACTGCGTCTTGCCCGTCCGCCGCTTCCCCCAACAACGACGCAGTGGGCACGTCGTTACCGCCTGCCACTCGCCCCGCGTCATGTACATGCATCTGCTGCTCGCCGTTCTGGCGTCCCGTTCTCGTCACCTGAAGTGTTGCTTGGCTATCGACATTGACAACAACGCGCAGGTAGTCGACCTAGTGGCGGGAAGCCCCACCCCGCCGCTCCCAACGTTGGGCCCCGACATGATAGAAACGAGTTGGAGACAGCGGCGTCTCGGGTACGTACCAGGTAAGGCGCTGCAGACAGTGGAAGGGAAGCTACGTACCCACCCATCTGTGGGCGGCGCGTCACTTCCACGGTTACTTGTTGACACTTGCTGATTCCGAGTGACCAATTCCAGGGGGAGGACCGTGGGAGGAAGGATTCAGCCGGCAGCGTGGACGCGGAAGGAGGCAGGATGGAAGAGACAGGCAGGTACGAAGGGGTACTTCGTTCGGCGCCGGCCGCAGATAGCGGCAACCTTTCCCTACGTATCCATCTCGTGCGGTGGGAAACCGGCTGCGATTCGTAACTATATCGGCTGGATGTTGGTGCTGGAACACAGTGGTTGGTTGGCGGCTTCTGCAGGGGGTTAGGGGAGACGGCAGGTAATCAGTTGTGGCCCAGCCCAAGGCACCTTCAGTGGCTCTACTGCGATGATGGCCTGCAGGCTTCCACCACCTCCGTCCCGTGCCCCGAACAGGATGACTCTGTGAGCTGCGGCGTTCACGCTACAGCAAATGCCCTGGTCTCTGCCGAAGAGGGTTCGCCACAACTCGACCAGTCCATCATCACGGCTTCCCGAAGACTCCTTGCGGCCAGGCTCTTGTCCACCCCCTTCGGCATCACCGATCGAGATGACGCAACGCTCAGTCTATCGCATTCCTGCGGGCCATCAGCTGCACACCTGGGCCATGGGACGCATCAAGTGCCTGCAAGCCCTCGAGATGGCAACCGAGCTCTTTCCATCCACCCCGTCTTCCATAGCACGGCGACGACGCCGTCTCCAGGACACCACCGTCCGTCCGCTGCGGTCTGCCACGGCCACGTTGACTCGTGTCGGCGGACCTGCCATGGTCCTCCAGACACCATGAAGCACCCGCACCCCGAACCCCCCTGCCCAGAGCGAAGAGTCATGTTCGAGCAAACCAACACCCGCGTCCCGGCGATCGGTCGCTTCACCAAGCGGGGCCGCCAGCTGGAAGCGAAGGCGACAACTATTGCTTCGATTGGCCCCCATCTCAGGCCCTCTCGCGACGGTCCATGGCCCAGCCTCAACCATCGCCGGCGACACACAGAAACCAGCCGCGGTCTATTTGGGCGGACCTGCCACGATCCGCCACGGCGAGTGTCCGTACCTGCACCATGCCTAACTCGCCCAACGAGGACGACGGCCACTGGGAGGGCACGACGCCAAAAACAGCGACTTCATCGAAACCACGAACGCGACGAAGCGCACGCAGCTAAGCGGGCAACGAGGACACGCTGGAGGGGGTGGAAACGGATGGGTCAGAGGTGGTTTCGTCAAAACGTAAGACGCGCCGAAGCACTGCTTGACACAGGAGATGCGGATCGATATGGAGGACTAGAAGATCACCAAGCCAGGGCATTGGGCCGGCGCCCTCATGTTGAGTCAACAACTGGGGCAAATGATACAGGAGCAACCTGATTCTTACTGCGTTCATTGCGAGGCTTCAACCATTCTCTACTATGTATAATCGTGTGAGCATTGACTGGTTTGTGGCTGTTTGCTATTCTCCTCGCGGCACGGCAATGGGTTCGCGAGTCCGAGGGAACCGGGCGAACGTGGGAGATGAACCAAAGGGAAGGAAGAGCTGGCGTGAGACCGCAGCAGGCAAGGTGGAATGAAAGGCGGAAGGCGCAAGGCAGAAGGTGCAGGTGCGGTGCGATGCGGCGGGTGCGGGGCTGTCGGATACGGGGCCGTCGACGCTTGGACCTTGCGGGGCCGATGTTCGGCGTTGGCAGCAGGGCCGCAGTATCCTACTGCCCTATTCTCGTTACTCAAGACTGTGATCTAGCCTAGTAGCAAAACGAAGCAAGCACCACATCTGTCTTGGACCGGCTGGATGTATTGCTAGTTGTGGTCTGATGCGTAAACGTGGACTTATCCCCCCTGCCGCGCTAGGTCGTCTACGTGCTGCTGGTTGGGCGCCCAAGTCGTTCATTTAAGCGCAAACGTTGCTACTTTTGGCGCCTCATCAGCCACCGGGATCACCAGCCAATCCAGGACACTGCTTACGTAACCCAACAGAGCGCAAAATATGTGCTGCCGGGGCGCGAATTGACGGCGCGCCAGGGGTTGATTCCTTGGTGGCGAGAACAAGACTAGACGAGCCATCTGGCCACGGTTGAGTTGGCGCAGTCGCCGTTTCGCCGACCGGCCATCTCGGGGCTGTCTGCAGAAACAGCCATGTTGCTCGTTACGGCTAGAGTGTAGAAGATACCCACACCAGATCACGCCCATGACTGTCGTTCTCAGCTCACCTGCTTGTGTTCCTTGACTGGGTAGTGTTGTGGTGGAAGAGCTCAGCGAGTTTGGTGAGCGGGTGAATTTGGAGAGCGGGTGAATTTGGAGAGCGGGTGAGTTTGGAGAGCGAGTGAGTCTGGAGAGTGGGTGACTCTGGAGAGTGGGTGAATTTAGACAGCGGGTGAGTTTGGAGAGGGGGTGTCTGAGAATCAACCAAGTCCAGCTTGACCTATGGATAACACGAGATATCGCTTAGCGTGGATGCGACCTGACAGCTGCCAAGGGAGTGCGCGTCAAACCTGTGGTGCCAAAAGCGCAGGTTGACGACGGAAAGACTGTGCACAGAGCGAGAGACGAGATGAAAGACGAAGCAGTGGGGTGGGTGAGAAGCATAGTCGGGGGGAAATGGTCGAGGTTGACTTGCTAGACGGCCTTGGCGTATTGGCCCCGGTGCAGGTGAAGGTGGGCGATTGTTGAACGTTCCTGCCAAATCATCCCTGCTGGGTTGGACTTGGCGCACAGCTGCACACGGCCGACAACCGCTCGTGCCGTGGGTACATACACACCTTACCCAGCGCACGTGTCCGGGGTACGTAACTGGTAGGACCCCCCACCCGCTTGCCGTGGTCGAGAAAAGGCAAGATCGAACACGGCAGCCGCACTTTCGCTCCAGCGTCCCATTGGCGAGGGCAGGAGGAGGTGAGATGCTAGCGCTCCCCTCGCACGCGGGTGAATACAAAACAATCACCTCCCCCCTGCCCTCTCGGACCATTTTCGTGTTTTTCTCTCTTCCACACACACAAACACGCGCGTACACGCATGGCTCACCGTTCCTATTCCTCCCACCTCGTCTTCTTCGACATGGCACAACGGCAAGCTCCCGCCGCTCCGCAGGCCGCCGCCGTGCACCGCCATCTCTCCGACATGTCGCAGCTGGCCAGGTCTGTTGCTGGGTTCCAAGCTGCGGGAATCTCGGGCGAGACAGTGCTTCAGAAATACAACCAGACCAAGGACGCTGTTCGTACGAAACCTGATGGAGCATCCTTGTTCTGCCTCGCTAAATTGATCCTTGGTTGAAGATGGGGAGTAGCACCCTCCTCCGCCTTCCGCCCGAGACTCTTACCGCCGTGGCCCTCGCACTCGTCGAACCCTGCGACCCTCGCGGCCCCCGTTGTCGCGCGTCTCTGCGTTCTCTAGCCCATGTGATTTGTAGGCTAGGGAAGAGGTCCGGCAAGCGTGCAACACAATAGTCAGTCCCTAAATCCTACATTTTCGGCATGCAGGTTGGCCGCATGCCATTCCCACTCTTGCTTTTCTGCAAAGGACCTTTCTAGCTATTCGTCGCTCTTGTCCCTACTATCTTCCCCTCTATCTGAGACTACTCGCCTGCTTGATGCCCCTGAACTCGAAGTATCTCTTGGCTTACTAGGATTACCTTAACCATTGCGCCTATTTGTATTTTCTTCCGCCGACACTCTTAAACAGCTTTGCATTGTTCAATCGGTGTAGCTGCTAGTCGTGCGGGAATGGCGAACATGGTTGAGGGTTATCTATGACCTCAAGTCATGCGTTTTTTAGTTTGTCTCTGGTTGTCGAAATACCTGGAGCTGCTGGAAATCGGCCGAGCTTCACCATACCCAGTCCGTCACGTCCAATCGCCTGCCTAGGTCTTTCTCGATACGGGTTCGAGTACGAATACGACGATGACCACAGCACTATCACCCTCGGCCTCTACCTAACCACATGTCTGAGTGCCGTCGTCATGATACTCAACCGCCCACCTGCGAGCGTCCTCGCCGTTCCCATCTTCCTCCCTTTTACTAGCCTCGCTTCAGCCTACGATCTCGTTGACCCTTCACATCCCCGTCTTCTCCGCTCTTGCGACACCGCCCTCAACGACAACTACGATCAACAAGACGGGATCGCCTGCCCACGTGCTTCAGTAAGTGGTAGTTCAGACGACGTCAAAGTCGCAAGCGCACCAAGCGATGGCCAAGCAGCAAGTCAACTGGTGATGGTGCGCAACCCATGAAATGAAGCCGCGCTCCAGTTAACGTAGGGTCGGGGTGCCACGGCTGAACCGGAAAGACGGCGGCCACAGGCGGACCACACAGAAGAAGACAGGAACGCAGCCGGCGTCTGCAGCCGCCGAGCAACCATTGCCGGCTTCTTCTCATGCTGGTTTCGTCGTGGCCTGTGTAGTACCCCTTACGACCTGATGCCTAATGACCCGATGAAGGTAGAGAAGAACAGAAATGAAGGGTAAGGAGTGAATTGATGCCCGGTATGCGTACATGCAGCCCTCCAGAGCATACGCTCTCACAGCTGGACAGGTTCTCTGTAAATCCGAACCGAAGCTCGCCCCGGAAGCAAACCCGGTTCGTCTCCTGCTAGGTCTTATTTGCCATTCACGGCTGTAGCAACAGTGAATCTGCTCTTTAGGCTGCTCAACAGGGCACGGACAGGATCCGCGGCGCTGGGGATACTGAAACGGAACGGTTTGGGCCCATTCCATCCGCCGAGCCTCTGTGTTCGAAGCACCCATACCGGTCTCGTTGAACGCGCCTCCCAACTTTCCATCGCCAAGGACCATGATTCGTACCTGATGAAGTGCACAAGATAGTGGTACAAGACGGTACGTGCGATTCTGGCCGTCGTCTAGCGAGCGCATGGCACGGGGCTAGCAACATGGGCCGAAGCAGACTTTATGGGCGAGGTAGCCGCTTGGATTGACGCAATCACTCCCTCGGAACGTATCGGATTATCTGAGCCCTTCAGTACTTTTCGTCGTGGTCCAGTCGATTATGCTGGGTTTGGTTCTCGGAACGTATTCTCCTGGCAGCAACGAGATCGTAACAGCAGTTGGCTGGATATTATGCGTCTTCTTTTAACCACCTGCCGCGCCCTGTAAAAATCACAGGCACGATTTGCCGATCCATGCATGATTCCTCTCATGACTGGATTGTCCTACGCTACAATAGTAAGTAAGTGACTGGTGTCTCTCCCAGGCATTTCTGTCTAGCTGACTTGCTCTAACGCGTTGTCGAGATCACTGGGATTTTTGCCTTTGCCTCTCCACGAGATGAACGGCAAAAGGAAAAGACCGACTCTGGCAAGTTCTCTGTCACCAGAACCGGGATTATGGCTAAAATTCGCCTAGTTCATGGAGAAGGGCAAATTGGACCTCAACGCCCCCAGGAGTCAACAAAAGTCCTACATCAGCCAAAGCTGACCCCCTTTTTCTCCTCCTCTCGGTTCCGGTCGACTTCGGATACTCCCCGGATCATTTGTTCGTAAATCTCCAGACCAGCTGTAGGGGCCCTTCCAGGCCTCCTAGCCCTTCCGTGCTGTTGGCGTCATCAGGAAGGCCGTGATGACTTTGTTCCTGACTGATGTACTTGTTACGAGACAATGGCCATGATGTAGGGGAGACGGATGACGTCTGCGTGCGCGGGCGGCAAGGGCCAGCAGTCAGGCGTGGTGGCGAGAAGGCCATCATCAAGGACAGCGCGGCGGACAATCAGCGACTCTGCGGCCGAGTGGGTTGTTCGGTTCACCCGGATGATAGACCGTAGGTCGCTGACCGAGGCGTATCGTGAAATGGCAATGAGGAGCTCGCCAGGCAATTTGTCCATGGCGATCGATGCTGGGCAGGCGTGTCAGCCACGTGGATGGTAACGGTGGGAGGGGGTTGCGAGAAGGTGAACGGCGAACGTGGGATCACGCAAGATGTCTCCTCCACACCACGCGCCCCGGCAGACCCGGCGGGCGACGAGTTCCTACACCGACCTGCCCTCCTGCGAAAGCCGGGCGTCGTCCTCTTGCGCGTGCGACCTCCTAACCGCGCAGGACGACTTTATTGCTTCTCTTGCACGAAGAGGAAAAACGAAGAAAAATGAACCATGAAGAAGGACTCACTAGGGACGCAAAACGTCAATTGCTGCCCGTAGTTCTTCATCTTCTTCCCTACTGTAAAACATAACCACTTCTAGCAGGTACCATGAATTGCGTCCTGAACAGGCCTCACGCTCTTGGAGCAAGCGAAGCGTCCTCCAACGGACGGACACTCTGGTCCTCATGCTGCCGTTTCATCTGTAGCATGCATCAAGAACTCTCAACGGCGGCACTTAAGCATCAGTCACTCGGTCAAAGTAGATGTTTGTCGTGAGCGTCCAAGAAACGTTGCCAGTGTAGGATGGGTGAGTGTGACCCGCTGCTGTTAATTGCGGTCCGAGAGATGGGAACGATGGACAGCACAACAATAAGCAACTCGACAACGCCCAGAGCTGCGGCAGTTAATAGTAGCATTTGGATCCTCCTAACCATCGGCGTACAACAGACGGCCTTATTTTAAGCCTTAGTCAAAGTGCCCTCGCGACTTGTGGTTGTTCTGTTTAAGAAAAGAAGGTCAAAAGATGACAAGGTAAGACGGGCGGGATTAAGTAAAAACAACGTTGACGCCCGTGTATCATGGCATACAGTCCAAAGGAGACTGAAACAGAACCACAAACAAAACACCTTTCCACAAACATGTGCCCTCTTCCCAAGCCAAGAATATCCCATTGGCCTCCAACTGAGATGGGCACGAGGCCAGGTCCTCCCTACCAACCAACCTCACAAGCCCCAAGTTTTCCGCCATTCCTCCCCCTCCTGTTTTTCACGTCGTGTCGATTTCAACGCTTGATCGCGCCCTGAGGCTGGGTCTCGGCGTTGGCGTTGGACAACTCCTCCTCGTGGTCAAAATGCCACTCCTTGGCTGTTTCCAACACCTCTCGTAGAGCTGCAAAGGTAATGCGAACCTGTCCAGGGTAAGGCGCAAAGGTGCTGATGTCGTGAACCATGCTAGTTAGCAAACGCCAGAAAAGGCAAGGAAGGCTTGGGGCAGGGCGAGCGTGACTCACGTTGAAATGGGATCTTGGTCAGTCTTGTTGGCAGGGCGGCGGGGACGAATCAGACCATCGGGGAGGTCGGCGGAAGAACCGAGCAGGTCGGAAGTGAAGAGCTCCACGGCGCCATCCGGCTGAGCGTCGGCTCCCTCGATGTAGAAAGGATCGAAATCCACGGCCCAGTACGGCTCGGCGCGAACGTCGTGGTCGTGGTCGTGGTCGTCATGGCGGTCGTGGTCGGCAACGAACAGGCTGACGCCGGCTTGATTGGCTTCGGGGTATTGAACGTCAACAATGAGCACGGCGTGGACACGATGTCGGCCAAAGGGCTCCATCCAACGCACAGCCTTCTTCTTGACGTTGTTGGTGCACTGAGAGTAGCTGATCACCCCGACGAGGGAAGGCAGGAGGTGGCTGGCGCGGGTCTCGTAGAGGGAGAAGTCTGGCTGCATGACCCAGCGACCGGGGTTCTCGACGGTGGACGATCCGCCGTTGGCGAGGCGCCCGAGACGATTGGCAACGGCGGAAAGCGGACGAGCGGGCTCCTGGTCGAGGTGTCGACGGGCTCCGTCGCGGGAGTCGAGGAGGAGATTGACCATGCCGAGCTGTATCTGTTGATGAAGAATGGTCTCACCCATGTCGAATGTGGCAATCTCAGTGGCGAAGTTGTAAGCGAAACGGGGTATGTTGTTCGTTTCGGGGAGGAGGGCGCGTAGGCGCGAGAGGTCAGCGTTGGGGATGCAGAGCTCGAGAGACGAGCCAGGCGCGAGGGCGGCGATGGCAGCGTCAGTGGCGGCGGCAGCGGCTAGGATATCGGCTTCCAGTTTGTCGGCATCGTCGAGGCGAATGGGACGGCGGACGGAGGAAGGAGGGCTGGGCTCGAGGTCGGACTCGATCCCGGAATCATGGTGGCTCTCGTTGTTGGGGACGAATGTGTCGTTGCGATCCGTGTCAAGCTGATGTGCGCTTTCTTCCATGGGACGCATTGTATCCAGGGTGGCAGGACGGCCGTCAGTAGTAGAGGGGGATGACATTGTTGTGGTTTTGCGCTTGCGGTCGCGCACAAGGGACAAATCGACTGTCAATGAAGCCAAGGACGAGGATAGGCCGCGAAGAAAGGGATTTGCGTGGACACTAGTGAGAAAATAACAAAGTGTTAGTTAACCAGGATGAGGTGGAAGAAGGCGAGAATAAAGAGAGAAGGGAAGAAGATGGAAGGTGTTAGCTAAAGCTAAGTACTTGCCTACACTACCTACCAAGGAGTTCAGACTCTGCCCCCACGGGAGCTCGAGCCACCTTCAGCTCATTTTTCCAGATCCAACCTCCTGTTGGATTGCCGGCCCCAGCATCGTGCGACTTCTCCAAGTTCAGTTTTCAGGTAATCGGAACCCATTCGAAGTGCAGCCCACTCGGCTTACGTCAAGTATTAGCTCTGTGCATTGGGACTAGACATAAGCAGGAGAGGCATCCAAGGTCCTGCGGCTCAGATTACTGTAAGCTCGAAGATGCGCAGAGTCAGAGTCTCTCACTTCTCTTCCCCCCTCGCCTTGCCCCCTTTGCTGTGCTATCCTCTCTCACGGCTTTGAAGCGCAGCTTTCACCGAAGCCAAAAACAGAGCCGTCGGTAGTATTGGGCCCTTGACAACGACGCAGCTACATTGCGAATAACTAACTCGATTTCTTTTATAAATATTGTCTGTTGATTTACACATACAGTACACTTTGCTTGGCTTCTTGCTAACTACACCAATCGAGAACAAGAACATCCTTGAGTCAGAGGATGAGGATGGCACAAATGCCAATGGCCTCAACAATAACAATAACACTAGCAGTGCTTGATTAGGCGTTAGTGATCTCGATTTCTAACTTTCCCTGATGTCTTTTTGATTGCTGGTTTATGTTAAGCAACATGCGCTATTACTGATTGGCAGTCAGGCTCTATGTGAGCGGTGGACCGAGGCTTTTGCAATCTTTGACAATTCTCGATTACAGTAAGGGATGGAGATTGACATTCTCTTCTATGAACAGTATGACGTGTATGCGTCGCCGTCCTTCATGACCACGGCTGGCAGGGAAAGAGAGGGTAAGTAGAAAACGAAATAAGCACATTAACCTATTCACTACAAGCTCAAGCCTGCTGTTTGTCCGGAAATGATTCAGCAGGGGCTTGCACTAAAGACTTCATTAGACCACTTCTTCCACTCTGTGTGCTATCATCTGTGTGCTAGCAACGATGTATGCCAGCATCCATGTGCTAGCACACGGAATAGCCACCACACAGAGTAGCCAGCAATGGATGCTAGCACACGGATGCTAACACCCAACATAGATGCTACACAAGCACGGCGAGAGCTTAGCAGAGAGGCCACTAAGGCCGCCAGCCCACCTGCCAGTCTGTTAGAGGACCTCAATCAACCAACCACCACACTTTTCATCACGATATACCGCATCACTGCAATTGCCCTGTATCACGAATTGCCTCATCCTTGCCCCTGTGAAATCGAAGTTATACCAACAAAATATACTACAACTAGTAACGTAGAAATAAATATAGCTTATTCTACTATGAATGCGTGATAGGCTATTGGGTAGTAGGAGCGCTTGCAAGGGACAACACGTAGGTGAAAATGGGAAATAGGGGACGGGATAGTATGGGCAGCCTAATCCATTCATGGGATAGAGAAGTCGAGGAAGGTGAAAAGAGACAGATTAGGTATGTGTGCCTGCCTACCTAGGTAGGTGCCTTGGGCAGAGCCGAGGGGGAAGGAGAGGGGTGCCCCTCCTTCCACCAAAGGATGCCTCCTTGGACATCTTGAAAGCGCACCTCCCGAAGAGCCCCCTCCATTCTTCTTCATGCACACCACCTGAGTAGATACTCGTCGTGACTTTTTGATCCAAAGCCTAGCTTATGGTGACTTTGTTTACTCCCCTTTCCCCTTTTGACAAGCTGACCGGTGTCGATTCCTGGACGGTATTCGACTGTACGGGGTGACTCGACAGTACTAGCTCTTTGGAGGGATCCTAAGGGGGTCGCCCGGAAGGCCTCTGTCATTCTTTTCCCTGGGCATCTGCCTCTCCTCCGATACGCCCCCTCTCTGTCATTTCGCCATCGCCAAACTGAGAACCCAGCTTCTGGCCGTACGAGGTAACTCGACGGTACGTTCGTTTACGAGGTTTTTAGCTTGGGTACCCTCTTGGCCCTGATTCCAACCACGGTAAGTGGAAACTTCAGACTACCCAAGCACATTGACTTATCTCCGATAGGCGGATGTTCTCCCACAGAACCAGGTCAACCCCCAACCCCCCGACCAAGATCTCCCATTCTACAGCACCTCTACAAGAAACGACGCATCTTTGGTCCCGATCGAAGAGTAGAAGATATGGCAGGAACAAGCAACGCAGAGTCTGATGTTGAGCCTTGGTTCCAGGAAACACGACTCATACTCCGTACGTCGGATCTTCATCCCTCCCCCTCTCCCCCTTACTCTGTCGCTTGGATTTACTAACAGTCCTACCTTAGCTAACGAAAACATCTTCTTGGGTCCCCCGGAGAGAGCTGCCTCTATCGCCATCCTACAGGCCGCCGACACACCCCAAAATGAGGCTTTGGTACGAACATATCACCCAGCCTTTGCCTACACCCACGACATTGACGTCTATATTAAACGCGAGAAGACGGGCCGACGCATCTGGGTCATAACCTGCACAACAACGTGCTGTGATTGGACGCACGCAGGTGGTCTCGAGATTCACCATATCCCTGACCGCCAGTTCTTCTATGAGCTCCCCACCTGAACCGTTCCCGGTGGGCGTATAAAAACTTGTCGCACGATGTAGAACCACGCAAGCTTCTATCAGCCGAAGACCTAAAGACAATTCGAGCCATGTTTCCCTTGGCGTGTGGCGTACGCGTCTGGATAGGCGGTTTGACACAGATCGTATACAATACCCCCGAGGACCTGCACAAGTCAATATCATCTGGGGTTGCGTTGTCTGTGGGATGCGCTGAACCTGGTTGGGACGTTCTTGACGTGCAGCCCTCAACATCAGCTATGCAAGTAGGCGGACAAGTTGCCAAAGACCTGACGTGTAAGGCCCTAGCGTGCGTTGGACTCCGGCTCCGTCTTCCGGACCAAACCGCAGCGATAACAACTGTCACACACGCCTTTGTTCGCCTACCCTTCGAGACCCCTGGCATTGTCAATAAGGCTCGAGATATCTTCTCGGTTTTCTGGTCTATCAAAGACCGGCTGCTACGCTTCCGGGTGCCGAAGCTGGAGAGCTTTTCCGCTAGCGGCTACGTTTGCGCCAAAGATGTACCATCTTCCAACAACCCCATCGGGAAGCACGTCTACATGGCGGCGGGCAACCAGTTCGTTGGAGAGATTGGCGAAACGTTCGACTCTCCCAGTCATGCCGAACGGTTCCCATCCGGGTACCAACACGATCTATCACTGATCAAGGCTACCAGGGGCCACACCCTGCCGGAAGTACTTGCGCCCCCTGGCTATCCAGTTGTTGACGGATGGGCCAGCATTGAAGAAGCTCTGGAGGGCAAGCCTGTGTTTGTGAGCGCACACTTGGCAGAGCCCAGGAATCGGAGCGACTTGCACGGCCACGTATTAACCAAGACCGAGCGGCAAGAATGCAGCAAAGCTATCCAATGCGCAATCGTAGAGGGTGTCAGCTACCACTTTGGAACAGAGAAGGACACCTCCACGGCCCTCCTCTGGAGAACGGTACCGAGTCCGCACGAAGCGCAGCAAGCGATAGGAATGAAGGACAAGTACGTGGTCCCCTTTGTCGAAGCACCGCGGTCCGCTGTAGGCTTCTCGGGTTCCGTCCTATGTGAAGGAACTCCCACCGACGCTACAGCCAAGGCAATCGTCATGCAGAATTTTGAGTTGAACTGGCCCAAAACACCACTTGGTCCGAACAAAGAAATACAGTCCGTCCGTTTGATCAAAGGTGGTTTCCAACTCCCCACGTTCATTACCAAGCACTGCACCATTGACGTTAGCGTTGCCGGGCAACACACCCAGGCCGCCCCCTCAACATTCAGCGGTCGTGAGGCCAGGACGGGTGCCCAGCGGCGAAGCTTTACCGGTCACAGATAAGAGGACACAGGCGAGTCTGTGTCGAAGCGGTGGGAAGGGAAGGTGGAAGCTAAGTGTGGTAGACGAAGACAGACATGGTTATAAGTGGGAGAAAGTCAGTTCGAATAGATAAATCATTGATGCGAAAGCTGTCCAACGCAACAGTAGCGGCCTTATCGGGTGACCGAAAAGGACGAGTGACAGACATCAAAACTCGTTCAAGCCAGCTCTCCCTCACCCTGTGACTATGCTTTGTGCTTCGAACTTTGCAAGTCAACCGCCGCGAACAATTAATGCAGCGCCGCGCCGAGGAGGTTGAGCCTGGGTACCTGGACCATGACAACCCCCCGTCTTCACACGATGACCTTCTTGAACAGTTTGGTTCGTTGTGCTGCAAACACCAACCAACCAGGGCTAGGGCCACCACAGGATCAGTGGATTTCGGAGAATTAAATCACGTAATGGGGCCATGACCGGCTTCCGATTGGCTGTGGAGCCTGTAGCGATTGGGCTGCTTATTGGCTATGTAGACGCAACGAGCTCCCACTTTTTCCTCTTATCTTTTTCTCCATAACCTGCCTTGCGAGGAAAGTTGTGAAGGCAGCTGCCATTTCCCCTTGGATTATCAGGACCTTTTCACAGACTCCGGCGTGGGTCTGTTTCTGCGTATCTTTTTTCTTTTAGATTAGTCTGGGAGGACAATCCTACGGCATCAGTTTTCGACGTGTTTAGCGATCTTGTGGTGACCGTCGGAGGTGACTCCACGGTACTTGATCTCTCGGCTTGCTGTGTTGATACCCTTGAGACCTGCTCACGGAGGCTTCAGGTGTCGTGGTTGAGTCCGACCTTGTTAGGAACGGGGGGGGTTGGTGGGTCAATTCGACCCTTGTTGTGGCAAGCTTTGCTAACTTAGAATAGGAGTTGAGAAGGATCACAGTTATTGTTGTGTCGTCATGTCTCACTCAATTCCCGACCAGGAGGGCAACGCCACGCCCGAGGACGCGAGTGCTTCTGTTACTGCGACGCCCTCTGTTAAGTACTGAAACTACGTTCGGAACTGCGCCTTGCTTTTGAATGACGCTATGGGCCCTGTGATCGCCAGCTTGATCAGCCTGATGAAAATTGGAACGCAGCTGGTCCTTATTAACGCGCAGCCCTGTGAACCATACATGGGATTCGTTCTTGCGTTTACGATAGGCGGTGATAGCCAAGTAGCGAATGAGTCTGTGGGTTTTGGTTTTTGCTACGAAGGTATCTTCTAGTCTTTTTACGAGCTATGAGATATTGCTGACACCTTCTAGTTGACTACAAGGACATGCTGCCTTGCTGATGTATCCCTAGCTAAGAGCATAAGCTTTGGATTAAGTTTCCTTGCGGTAAGTTTACTTACACTATTGAGGAGGCTAGTCCTGAGGTGTTAGCTTGTTTCCCTGAGGGTAAGAGGAAAGGCTGATGCATTATGACCGTTAAGCTTTATAGCGATGCGCGTGTCTTAGTCTTGGGATTTAGCATTCTATTTGCTAACTATGCTAACCCTGAGGTTAATGGCTAGGTTAATAAGAATACGCTAATTATTAATAACACTACTATATTAGACATGTTATACTAAGATACGTTTATCTTTGTCCTTAACAGCACTATTGTTAACGTATAGAAGTAATAGAAGGAATCTAATCTAGCCCCTTTGTTTACTTACCTCTATAGTAATAAGCATTCTTAGGATAAGGTTTGCTTTAGAGAACTGTTGGATAGGCATAAGTCTGACGAAAAGTTTGAACTAGCGCATTAGTAAGTATTGCGGTATTTCCTTTGTGTTAATTAGGGCTAACCAGTTTTATTATAGTTATAATAGCTATAACTTCTACCTTACTGCCGTTATTTATAGTGTTATCTAGGACATATTTTAGGTCTTAGAAGCTGCAAGAGAGATTTAAGATTATAAGGTCTCTGGCTATTTTATATCTTGCGATCCTAATAGTAACAAAATATACTACGTCCTAATTTGCCTCCTTAAGGGGTTTAAAGATAAGTATAACGCTGCTTAGTGGCGCCTGATTAAGGAGGAGAAGTTTGGCCTCTGGATCTTCTAAGATAAGACTAAGAAGCACCCTAAAGGCGTATAGTATACATTAATACTTGTAACCTATTTTGGCATTAGCTAACAGGCGGAAGGGACTGTCTAATTATAAACCATCCTAAGTACATAAAAGCTTTGCGGGATTATTGAATGTCCTCTAATAAGTCTAAGACTATGGAAGAGCTTGTCCTTCTTACCTGCCGTCCTCTGCCTAATGCCCTAGTAAGAGGCCTAAACCTGTCTGTCTAGGCGTTTGGAAGCCGTTCTATTGCTAACGCTGTGTTTAAGAAAGACGAAAACCAGTAGCACTAGCTTTGTCTGTCCTTTGATGTAAATTTAGACGATACTAAGCGTAAGGTTAATGTAGCGCTTCTCTACTACCTAGACGCTAAAGTAACTAATGTTAAGGCTTAGAAGTCGCTTTCTAAGGACAGTATTATGGATAGAATGGTGCTACACTAATGACTTATGCTTAGGTCTAGCTTCTATGACTGGATAATGTACACAAAGAGCCTAGATAATGTTTTAGAAGTAATGGCTGCTATAAACCTTAACGATAAGCCTGCCGTTTGTCTTATTCCTGTGGTTAATCTCCTAGGCGTTAGTAATAATGCATACATTAATGCCTTAGTTAAGAAGGCCCTACTGGCTAACTAAGTTTGTTTCTGCTAATACATAGTTAACTAGCTGCTTAGGCTTAGAATTATTATAGCTGTAAGTTATCTATTAGATTTACAACATCCTAAAATTAAAGCTAATTAGTACTATAGGGTCCTAGTTTTAGTAAGACGACCGCCCTTGCGGCTGCTACTCTTAGCATGTGTGCTATAGTTAGCAAGGTTTTTTACTACAGCCTATCTAATATATCTGTTAACAATTTTGCTAACTGCCTAAACTAAGTTACGCGCAGTGTGTTAGCTTAATATAATAAGGGTAAACCTAAGGGGGATAATAGCTGCTTGCAGCACTAATTCGTTATCTGTACCTTTAAGATTAACCGTAAGGTTAAGGCAGCCCTTTATCTATTAGCAAGGCTAGATAAGACCGATATAACGTTATTTCTTAGGGTTAAGGAAGGAAGACTAAATAGTAGCCCTATCTCTCTGTAGCTATCTAGATGTTAGTCTTGCTGCACTCTTAAGCTAAGTGTATCTGGACCTTTTATTCTAACGATAGCGAATGGCTTTACAGAAAGCAGCGTACTCTAGACACTAAAAACCATATAAGTCTGCTTTAAGATATTGCTAGAGGTAAGAAGGACTATAAGCCATAATTTGTGACACCTGTTAAGAAGATGCTAACAAAGTTAGCTGTTAAGCTTGTTTAGGCAGCAGACCTTCTTTGCACGACCGCGTCTGCTTTAACTAAGGAAGACATTTTTGTAATGTGGAAAGAAAACCTTGCCTGAGGCGTTGTATTTGATAAGGTGGCAAACATGAACTAAGCTAATCTGGCTAATGTGTGGGGGAACACCCTTCTTCCCTGTCTTATAGGCGGTAACCCTAAGCAGCTGCCTCTGACCGTTATAACGAGAGATAAAAAAGATAAACGTAGGAACCTTTTTAATTACTTCTCTTATAACGGCAGTATTTCGGCATTAGATTTTTAATAAGCAGCTAGCTACCCTGTCTATTGGTTAGTTACCTAGCTTTGTATAGGCAATAGCCTTTTTAATTAGGTTATAGAGCTAATTTATCCTGACGTCCTATTAACCTACTTATCTCTCTGCTATATTAACTAGCTAAAATTCGCTCTTAGTTATAACCTAGAGGACTTTATCTGTAGTAAGTACCCTAAGGTTAAGGCTCCTCTTGCTAATAAGTTCTGGCTAGTGTTTCTTTCCTATAAGAATAGTTGTGTCTTTATTAACTGTAACACAGGATCTAAGCAGAGCAAGGACTAGGTTAAGGTGGTACTTAACTTTGCACTTAAGTTTATAACTATAAAAAACGTTAACCTAGCAAAAGTTATAATTATCTTACTATATGCTGCTAATATTAATTACCTTAGCAGAATGTGTAAGCAGCCTGAGTACGCCGCCTTAGAGGGCATGCTGTAAGTATCTAGTGTTAACGGTTTCTAAGGACAGGAGAATGACATTATGGTTGTCGTTATAGGAACCGCGTTTCCCCAGCCTGGCGCCGGATTCACCTCGAACCTGCAGCACCTTAACGTCATGCTCACGCAGCAAAGATGCGGATTGGTCGTTGTAGGGCATATCAAGATGCCTGGCGTTAACGATGATGGCGAAGAAGATGAAGGCAAGGGCAAGGGCAAGGGGAAGCGAAAGGGAAAGGGTCCTGTCAAGGGCAAGAAAGAGCGCATTATGGCTCTTAACGAGGAAGGGGAAATGGTGTGGATGGTTGTCACCGTCTTGAAGGAGATGTACAAGAGGATGTACACAAATGGCAGAGTGGCCACAGTGACATTTGCTAAGTAAGAATGCAGTTAACTCTTTGGTGAAGCTACGCTAGTGATGTCCCTTTTCTTTGTTATACAGCAGAATCTCTAGGCGTGTATTAAGGCAGAATAGCTAGATGAAGACGTTAAGTCATGATGGACGAAACCGAAGAGTATATAGGGCGGACGCCGACGTTAACAGTGCAGTGCTCTGTAACAAATGTAGGGAGTTGGAACCCCCCTTTGGTCTTGCTGCGCTCTTAAGTCAAGTGTGTCTAGACCCTCTATTCCGACGACAGCAAATAGCTGCACAGAAAGCAGCGTACTCTGTACAGAGTAGCATCACTAGGAGCTCCTTTGCACAGGACGGAACCCGAGAAGCCCGCAGAGGATCGACCGTTGCGCAGAACACCGTCATCCCCTTTAAGTACCGCTCTGCCTTCTAAGCCCTCCAGCTGTTAAAACTACTGCTCTTTATATTATACAGCGAAGTCTTATACAAAAAGCCTTAACGCTACTTACTTAAATCTATACCTGATTAAAAGGTTTCCGAGATAGATCCTAACTAGGTCTTAATGTAATGTAAGTGGCGTTAGGGTAGCTCTGCCTAGGATTTAATAAATAGCTTTAAGCTAATGTTTCTAAACCTGCGGCTAATTATATTAAAAAAACTGCACCCTGTAGAATTACACTTAACACTAGGTTAAACAGGAGAAAAGTATAGTATTACGTCTTACTATTAACGGTCTAGTCTGTCTTTATCTACTATACACTTTACAGCTTTTACCTAAGATAGAGACCCTGATTATCTTTGTTTTTAAGAGAACACTTAACTAATAAAGAACTGCATCGTTCTAGTTAATAAGGCTCTAAAGACTATATACTAACCAAAGTAATACTAATCCTAGGCTACATTAATATTTAACCTTTTTACGTTATTATACTACTAAAGTTATTAAAAGTAGTATATATTATAAGGCATAAATAGTATATAAGGCGTTAATTACTGCCTGTAATTGATAGCGTTGTTCTTATAATAGTATAATTATTATAAGCTATACTGTCACAGGACAAGAGAAGCGTGACAATAGGGGCGCGTTGGGACGCGCCCAAGAAAGCGCAAGATGCACGGTCACGTGACTAAAGCGGGCGCCAGCTTGTAAGGTTAGCAAAGTGTCTCAGCGCGCGGGGGAGTATTTAGAGAGGGATCGCAGGCGATTCCTAAGGGAAAGACTCCCTAAGATTTCAGTCTCTGTTCATGAATGTAATCGACTGGCATGATACTTGATCTTTGGTTTTTTCAATCTCATAGAGTGATGTATAAATCAGAAGTGTTATAATTAATAAAACATATCGAATAATGCTGTCAATCGCCTGGTTGTCCTGGCTCATACTACGTTGCTCATGGCCAGGCTTCTCAACAGACCAGTTCCAGCAGCAACTGAAACTTACTCCAGGAGTCGTAAATTACTGCTTATTCGGAACCGCCGCTCAATAGAAAATTCATAATGCTTAATAATAATGTCACTTTTAGACAGCCTGTACAAAATGACTGTTGAAGAAGACTCACAATGGCGGCTGCCCATTCGTGTCTAACCATACATTGCAATTAACCTTCGAACTCATGATTTATAAGCAAACTATCTAGTGTCCGAGTTCTTACTCTAAGGATTCTTTTCAATAACAGCAGCACGCTCCTGCTTTTTTGCGCCCTCCGCACTCTGAATATCAACATCTAAGCCTACCCCCATAAGAGTAGTCTCGAACCCTGTGACCACACAAGGAATAAGCGACTCCTTATGAGGAAAGAAATAGTTTAGCGTGTAGTAGATAAAGATGGACAGAAAGAAGCCATATAACCAGTTAAAGCTGAAGAGGTTGTTCAGACCACTGGAAAGAGTAACAGAGGAGGACACCTTTGCTACGAGACCGGGCAGCAATGGTATGATCACGATGAATGTTGCGGCTGCTGCGCGCCAATTGGTGCCATATTTGCCGTAGCGGTAGATCCCTTGCGGGTCGTAGAGTGCAGGAACGTCGTAACGTCGTCGCTTGATCAGCCAGTAGTCCGTGAAAAGGATACCGGCCATCGGCGCCATAAAGATCGAGTAGGCCGACATGAAGTTCATAAACGCTTTTCCCGACGCCACGATGATCCAGGGACACAACGCCCAACCTCCAAAGAAGGCGACAAGCACGGTGCCTCGGCGGTTGTCAAACCACTTGGGCGCGAGCGTCGTGATGTCGTTGGCGAAAGACACCGCGTTCGCGCTGATATTAACGCTGATCTGTGCGAGAAGCCAGATAGCGGCGCAGAAGAAGGCCGCGGCGCGGCCGCCGGGGTTGTCTTGCCATGTGGCGATGATCTCGAGCGGTGTCCAGTAGGAGACGCCCCAGATCTGCTGTGCGGCTGCGGCTGATATGACGCCAAACAGAGCGACGATTGTCTTGAAGAACGGAATGACAGGTAATTGCCAGTACTGGGCGCGGCTTTCTTTGCTAAAGCGAGAGAAGTCGGAAATGTTTACCGCTAGGGTGCTGTAACCTCCGGTTACACTGGTCTAAAAGTAGTCTGTTAATGCCCTTTGAAGGAACGAAAGGTTAGCTGGCTTGGGATCACATACTAGGCTAGAAAGCCAAAGCCAAGCTCGTTCAGAGCCATGGACTTGAGATGGCGCATGAAAGAAATCTCCTTGGCCGCCGGCCCGGACAGATATCCATATAACCTTGGATCATCACGGTTAGTACTAAGTAGCTTGAGTGAAATGTGAATAACTCGCTTACCATGCATATTGCCATTGGTAGTGTAACAATTGTCTTCACCCAAAATAGTTTTTGCAATTTGTGTGTTGGAACCAGTAGAAGCGGAAACTGAATGAGCCAGTATAGAAAGTACGAAACCATGCCGGCCGTTGTCAAGCCTGCTGAAGCTGGTAAATGGTTTGGGAGGGTTTTGAAACTGGGCCAAATGGATGTGATGATCTGGAATCCCCCAATTGGAAACGGGTCAGATCCATATAAGCCATGGACACGGCAGATGCAAGACTTACAGCTGTAACGCATGTTGCGCCGTTTGCTGTCTGCACGCCGAACCAGAACATGGCCAGGACGCCTCTGGAGACCACAGCAAAATAACTAAACCAGTAGCCAAAGCTGGCGCGTGATGCAATGGGAAAGGCAATATGGAGGCTTGAACCAATCGCCCCGTTGAGGACTGTAGGGATGGCGTTGCAGAAGCCAGCTAGCAGGACGATGAGGATGGCATCCGTAGCAGTCAACCCTGAGCGCATCGATTGTCAGAGACGATCTCAACAAGAGTCAAGAACTAGAATAGGTACTGACCTGCTGAAACTATGGCCGACCCAGTACTCCATGTTGAGATGGTGACCAGATCAGAAAACCAGTATGTGATGAAGGCACCTTTCCCCCACGTTCGTTTTTCAACTGGCACAGGGTCCATATCAGAGTTTGTCCATACATTAGGCGGCGCAATGCTGCTCGGTTGTTTGGGCAGTTGCCAGCTCTGGGGTTGCGTGAGCCTGAGCATGGCTTTCTCTTTCACGGAGCGAGCTCGCGCTCGCAAACCGAGTTCGTCGACCATGCTTAGCTGCCAATTGTGTAGACAATTCAAGGTGTTCAGTGAGTAGAGGCAGATGACGGGATGTAATGGGACGTGACAGCGCAAAGTCACTGGCAGACAGAGTGTATTTCTAAATGAGCAAAAGGTCATCGCCGCAATATACGACGTTGCTTCACCATCTCTCCCTGACCCATGTAAACCCGAGGACGGCGAGCCACATGATATGAGAGCCTTATCCCTCAAGAAGCGGATTCAGCAGCTGGGTCTTATCTTGCCAGTAATACTTGCGGTAGTTGTGGAGATCTGGGGTATTGTGTTTGAATTCGGCCAACGAAAACGAGAGGGACTGGGAGATAAGACATGTTCCCCGCGTCAGCGCCGGGTCTGCAAATCAAGCATTCCCATCCTCGGCCGGAGCTCTACGTCTCGCAAGGGGGCCTTATTGGACTCCTCCGGCCAATGCAAATCAGTGGCATGGATTACGCAGCAACGAGCTCTTCCTTAAATGTGATCGGCCGATTGGTGGCTATCGCAACACGCTAAGTCGAATCTCCCTTGCCGTCTGTGAGTGGGACCAGTGCTATTCGCCTCTGCAAGATAAGATATCTAGCCCGTAAATACCGCCCTCTGATAAGGCCCCAAATCCTGCTTTCCCTTATCTCCCAACTTCTGGATCAGCTTGATGGGGCCGTTCATACAAACACTCAACCACCCCGGCCGAGATCCCCGAGTACCCTCTCGACCCTCGGTCAAACTTGTAAACTGTCGATTTTTGGTGAAGGGCCGTTCTGTAAAGAAAAAAAAACCATGTCAGCGTCCCTCACGAGCCGTAGCAGACTAGCCTGCGCCCCATGTACACGCCGAAAGGTCAAGTGCAGCAAAACAGTGCCTTGCACGAACTGCCTGAGAAGGTGAATGCCTATCGGACGCTTTCCCGAACCACAATTTAACCGAGGCTTAGAGGGGAAGAACATTCCTGCACTTCTGATGCAATCGACAATCCACGGGTTACTTCCACAACATCGGCAAGACCGTCTTCGGCGCAACCACGTCGTTCGGCGTCCCCTTCGACCTGTGCAGCTAGTATTGTGGAGATTACGTATCTTCGTCGCAAACTTTCCGAACTCGAAAACGAAGCACGACTGAATTCTTTGAGCAGTCCGAGGCATCATGGCAGCTCAAGTGAGTATGCCAGCCCGGGCCCTCAAAGCGCCCTGTCCAGATTCAACACCATGCAGGACGATCCGAGACTGGAACGGCCGTCATCGTCACAAATTGTTGTAAACGACAATGCCTCCGAGAGAACCGAAGTTGACGATCCATCCATGAAAGACGCTGCTTCCATACTTGAGTTCCTGGCTTGGGGTCGCAGGAAAGATCCCGAGTACCATCCGATCGCATCACCTGAAGCAACGGCTATTTTTACTCAGGGCTCGGAAGGGTCCGGGATCAAAGAAGGGGATAAAGATACAATACTGGATTTCAACGAATGCTCTCAGCTAGCTTTGGTCCAGCTTCTGTTACCGGATCCACGGCAGGTATGGGACTTGGTCAATTACCACATCGAAAGCCTTCTTTGGTACCATGGATCATTTTTTGCAGCAACATTTCGAACACAGCTTGCTGCATTTTACACGGAGCATAAAGGGCTAGTTGAAAGTGAAGGTGTTGACCTTCAGTGGGTTTCTCTCCTCTTCTCTGTCTTGACTGCAAGCCTAGTATGTGCGCCATCACGACGAGCGCACGCTTGGGGCTTTCAGGACAGCGAACGCGAAACTCTCTCTATGCGTTGGTTCGAAGCAATGGTCACATGTTTGAATCAAGCGGATTTTACGACAAATCTCAATATCTTATCATGCCAGGCCATCGCGACCGCTACAATATCGGCCCATCCTCTGGGCCATAGCAACTCGCAAAGCATACATCTCGCTGCGGCTGTTCGCATTGCGCAATCACTCGGTCTTCATAGACTGAAGTACAGTGTTGCTGGAAGCAATGTGGAAAAAGAAACAGGGCGGCGTGTGTGGTGTCAACTTTGCAGCCAAGATTGGTTCGGCATCCCTTTCTCAGAGAGCTATCTCATCAGCCCTCTGTATTCGACCTCGGATCCGCCTCAGAACTGTCACGATCATAACTTGTTGCCCCTACCGAAGGATGTTCCGACGATAACAAGTTACTGCCGCTTTCTCCGGGAGATTGCTGTCATAATGCCACAGCTCCAAGATGGGCTCATGACTAACAATACGGCCTACACCCGATACAAAGAAGTTCTGACTTGGGACGCTCGTCTCCGCACTCTCGCCACGGCAGAGCGTCCTAAATTTCTTACAAACACTCCGATCGAGACGAGTTGGCCTATCTGGGTTCCGTGGGCGCGGCAAACTTTGGCCATAAGCTCTAGTCACAAGATCATTATGATACACCGCTCGTTCTTGTCCGATAGTTTCACGAACCCCGCATTCACATTTACAAGGTTAACGTGCATCGCAGCATCCAAAACCATAATCAAGGAGTACAAGCTTGTATCTCAGGAAGATGGGCCTGTACTCTGGGTACACCAAGCATTCTCGGTCGCTGCTTCCATCATCCTCCTCTTGGACGTACTTCATCGAACACCAGAAGAGTCAGAACATTTGGAGCATCGTCAACTGGCCGAGAGTGTCATCGAGATCCTAGGGTTGTATGGTAACAGCACAATTGCCACCAGGGGAATCAAGCTACTTCAGGCTCTTCTCATAGAGGTTTCGAATGCCACAAGCATGAGGCCAGTTCAGTGGCGAAGTAGAAAACGTCCGAGAGAAGACAATGACCCATGTATGACAGGGGGCAGACATACGGCAAAGTTTGATGTGCACAGATTCGTTAGGAGATTTTGCGAAGCCAACACAGCTAACCAATCTCGGGAACCTGAAAACAACCGCGCATCGCCTAGACTTCGAGACACCCCTGGCGGAGCTTTTTCGTTTGAAACAGCGCCAAGTCGTCACGGAGATAGTCGCAGTCACGGTTCAAATACGGTGGAATCGAGCGTAACTGATCCTACCTTCTCTTTTCCTTTTGGTGGACTGGACAGTGGAAATAACTTTGAAAACCTCCTCTACCTTGCAAACTATGACTTTTTTGCCTGAAACACGGACTGTAATACATATTCTTGCCCTATTTTACCACCAGAAACTTGAATGCGTACTGTCTCTGTGATATTGACCGCTAGCATCTATGTCTGTATCCCATGTTAATAATCAATGAGAACAGACATAATGCATATCGAACTTGACGTTTATTTCATAAGAAAGCGGCTGAAGTCCTGTTGTCCAGAAAGAATTTGGTCTTGGTTGACAAACGAAAGAGGTGAACGATAACCATGTCGTTTGTCAACCTGTGTTTCGCTGACATTTATCGTAGAATAACAACATCCATGTTCAAAAAAAGAATCTTCTCTGACCATGTATATGATCTCTTTTGGAATGAATAGTCTATGGAGATTTCTCAAGTCGCGCAAAGAGTTCTTCCAAAGCTTTTCCGACACCTTCTGTGTCTTCCAATGCTTGCTGATGACCGCTCCTCACAGTCACCAACCAGCTTTCACCACCGATTAACTTGCTGAGTTCCATAGATCGATCTACTGGACTGATGACGTCTTTGTCACCAGCCACGAAGACTGTCAAACATTTAATGTTGTTGTAATCAGGGTCCGTGTGGTCTAGATCAACCAATGCCTCACAAGTCTGAGCATATCCCTCGGGATCGGAGCCAGCGACGGCTTTCCGTACACTCTCTCTCGCAGATTGGCTGGCTGATCGTTCGGGGGTATCTCCATAGAAATTCGACTGGGCGGCAGCATCAGCTGCAAAGCCTATGCCTGCACTCCTTACGTTGCTAGCAAGTTCTAGCATGCGCTGCCTCACAGCAGGAATGTGACCAGCTGCTCGTCCAGACCCAAGGAGAGCGAGGCCGGCAACTGCCTTAGGATACTTGGCGGCGTAATGCAGGGCGACAATAGCTCCAAATGAGTGCCCAATACAAATAATCTTTTCTGGTTTTGACGTGCCAGCGCTCTCCTGAACAAACGAGATGAGACAATGGATATCGGAAACTGTTCCTGTGATAGTGATCGGCTTTGCTGCTTTGTTCAAGAATGACTTGCCGAATCCTGGAAAGTCAACGAGAATGATGTTGAACGATTCTGGCATTGATGGGAGTAATGGGAGGAATGTTTCGTTCGAACCGCCAAGACCATGAAAGCAAACTAGGAGAGGACCAGAATGTGAACCGGACTGGAGAAAATGTATCTTGTTCCCCGAAGGGGCTGTGAAGTAAGAGGAGGTAGTCATTCTTGGCTGTATTGCTGAGCTCAATGTTCAAAGGCTATGGTTGAATGCAGGTGCTGGAGAACGTTATATTTCAGAATGACAGACCCTGTTTACGGACAGATATTTCCCAAATCATCAAAGGCGATTTGATTCGTCTCTGCAACAGGACCCCGGGGTCAGGGATCATCGATGTCCGCAAATAGGTGGGAACCCCAGTCCTCGGCCGAGGTGGATCCCTACAGTAACGCACCCGAACCCGTAACCGAAGATAGATACTTCCAAGGCAGTCCATCTTCTCGTTTTGTCTTTTAAACCAAGGAAGATTTTCTGGTTTGTTGAGAGAAAAGAGTATTATTTCTGCCAACCAGCTCTGACTCTTATTGGGGAGCTGAAGAACTAGTCAAATCGAGAGTCTGTCTCTTCCAACAAAAGAAAAATGGTTATCGCTTCAGTTGTGACAGAGGAAGCCACGGACCTCCATCTTTCTGTGGAAAAATGCTTCTTTAAGCTTCCTCACGCCGAGAAATCGACAGGACGGGTGGTTCCAATCCAACACCCCCAGAGCAGCAGTGTCGATTTTGGCGCCGAAATCTACGGGATTGACTTGAACTCTTTCACGGATGCCGATTTTGAATTTATCTCCAATGCGCTACATACGCACAAGTTGCTCGTCTTTAAAGAACAGCCGCAGATGCTTACACCTCAGCAGCAATACAGACTGACCTCGAGGTATGGCCACTTTTTGTACCAGATTCTGCTGTCTTATCCTGAAACTTGACCAGCTTCGACCCTGACGAAACCACCGGTGGTTTTGCACACGGGAAAGATCCCCTTTTGACGACCCATAACGGGGTCGACATATACGGCATCCCCAAACGTCCAGCAATCCCCGAGCAACCTCAAGTACACATCCTTGGTCGTGGGCCGCTACCCGAAAATCATTATGGTTTTCCACCTGGGTTCGAGGTTCAGGGCATTGACCATGAGGAATTCCATCTCCCACCACATATCCCAGCCGCGGATCGAGAGGGAGGTGCTTCCCGTTTCTATCAATGGCACTTCGATGGCGCGTTATACGCAATTCCCCCACCACGGGTGGGCTGCTTGTTGGCCGTCAAAACGCCCAAGGGCCCCGATGTCACTGTGAGGTGGGATGATGGTAGCGGTACAGAGATGAAGATGGCACCCGGATCAACGGCTATGGTAGCCGGTAGCAGGGCCTTGGCTTTGCTTGATGAAGAAACCCGGAACATTGTTTTGAACAGCCGTATTGAATATGCGCCGCATGCATTTTCATGGATGGCCGGAGCCCACAGCACGCGTCTGGGACACCTGCTGGAGACAGAGGGACTGGAGAAGCCATTGAGCCGGCTGCCTAAATGGGAAAGCGACAAGGTTTGCGTATATCCCATGGTGTGGACCAATCCCAAGACTGGTCAGAAATCGTTGCAAGTACACGGTCAAGGGGCTCTGAAGCTCTACTTGAAAAGTGAGCCAAACGGCCAGCAGACAGTAGTGGATGACTTGAAAGAGGTCAGAGGTTTTATGGATAAGTAAGTGCAACGGCTATACTTACAGATCTTTCAACTAATACAAGCAGGATTATGAAACCGGTACTGCAACCGGAAAACATCTACGCCCATCCCCATCAAGAACAGGACGTAATACTCTGGTATAACAGGGCTTTGTGGCACAGCATTGTCAGTCAAAACCAAGAAGGGGTATTGCAACTTCGCTAACTATTGAATAGACGGAGTTCCCTAAGGCATATGGGCCTCGAGTGATGCACCAGTGCAATATTGCCGCTAGCGATCATCCTTCAGGGTGAAGGCATCAATCACGTGTAGAGCGGTCAACACAATCGCCCTCTCATAGATTTAACCCCAGAATTTATAGATTCGTATGAAATTGAGGTTTGCACCTTCAAAGAATGCTCTTGTAATTATTTGAATGACCTGGTGCCATCTGTATGTAGCCAAAGACAACCTGCCGACCAACAATGTCCTTGTTGAAGCACTCCACTTCCTCTTAATTACATATAACCTGAACTCAGACTACGTGGTATGGCGATTCAATTGTTTGACGGAGAAATGAATTCGGACAATTAGCTCTCCTTATCATGCAAGATCACAGATGTAGTTATACTCGATTGTTTTAGAGGCTGGTGAGAACGATAAGACGTATAATTGAAGAACAATTTGAGTCACAATGACCAGCGGTAACTCTAGGCTTGTCTGGGTATCACTGTTGCACTAACTATCGCTATGCTCAACTTCATGCCCTGACTGTCCTTGTCCTGCCTGTCCAGCCTTATCTGACCCTAACAATGTGAACGGGTTGAAGAGATAGGACTATTGGTCATCGAAATAGGAAGATGGATGTGAAAATACGGTGCTCATACTTAATCTCCCTTGGCAAGAAGTGATGCCGCTAGAGACGTTATCAGTCTTCCTCGACCCCCTGGAGACCGGGTGTGGGTCAAACGATTAAGCCGGCCACCCCAGAGATAAGCTCGGCCGAGCTCGCGGGAATCCACCAATCCGGATTCCCGGCAACTTTACATGTAAGATTCAAACGCTATCATCAACTTGAAGTCCGACTGTTATTTGGCACCCTGGATTTCCAGGGTGGTTTCCAAAGCTAGAAAGATAATTGCCGCAGCCCTGCTCATAATTATTCGCCAACTGTCCAAGCATCGTCTTTCGTCGCCTAACGTATTGAAGTGACAGCATTCCACGACCCGCTTTAATTATTTTGACGGCAACTTACTGGATCTTTCTATCAACTACGGAAGCGACAACTAAGGCTATTTCGCCACTATGTCTGAGAAGACGAAGTACGCTGAGCGGGACATTCCCGAGGTAAATCACGGCTACTTGCTTACAGCCCGATTTCCTAGTTCAAGATAGGCTGACATCCATGTTACCCAGATTTCTCTTGTAGATTTCGAAGCTCGAGTCAACGAGATCACCTCTCAGCTATGCACCGCTGCCGAAAATGTGGGGTTCTTCGCCATCAAGGACCACGGCCTTACTGAGGCTGAAGTAGACGAGATGTTCTCATTGTCGGAGTCTTTTTTTCGACTCTCGGATGACACCAAAGCAACTGTGCCATGGACTCCTCAAAATGTTGGCTGGGAGAAGATGTCACAGGTTAGGCCGTCGACCGGTGCCCCCGATACTAAAGAGTCATACCAACTCCAATTCGGGGAAAACATGGAAGGGAAATGGATGGGCGATGAAAAGCTGCCTGATTTTAAGAGCCGCTCTCTCGCTTTCATGCATCGTGTGCAGGGCATCTCCGAAAAGCTGATGCTGTGCTTGGCACGCGGTCTTGGCTTCCAGGACGACTACTTCATCAAGTACCACGACGCTAGCCGCCCGGACTCTCAGTCTTGCCTCCGTCTTCTACACTACTACGAGGCCCCTCAAGTCAACGATGGCAAGGTATATCACCGAGCGGGAGCTCACGCAGATTGGGGCTTTTTGACGCTTCTTTTCCAGCGTGGTGAGCAGTCTGGCCTGGAAATTTGCCCTGGTCGAGAGGTTGTGACTGAGCATGCCCTGGGCGACGTGTGGACCAAGGTCAACTTCAAGCCCGGTGTCATTGTATGCAACATTGGCGATCTGCTGATGAGTTGGAGTGACGACCGATTCAAGAGCACTTATCATCGGGTCAAGGCACCATGCGAGCAAGGTGATTACTACGGGGAACGATTCAGCATGGCCTTCTTCAACCAGCCATGCAAGGATGCAATTATTCAGGGTCCAAAGAAGAAGTATCCCGTGGTAACAGGGGAGGAATTCAACAGAAACGCGATGAACAGGATGTATGCGGCTTTGCAAGAAAAGATAACCGCAAGAGAAAAAGCGGATGGTCTTCCGATGAAGACGGGGACGCCAATGATCAAGTCTCAAGTGTAGCAACTGGTTTAAGATTTCTTCAAATAGCCTAGAGCTAGTCGGATTGTTATTGTTGACTAAATTGAATCCCTTTGTTGGCACACATTGCATGGTTGAAGATATGTTTTTGCAAGAAACCCGAGAAAGTGCATTATACGACTCAGTACAAGTAAGCCCGGCCACGGCCTTGAGGGCTGCTGCTCCCGTTCGGCAACATTGGTGACAAAACTTTTGTGAATACTCTGGTTTTGTTTCCTCGCTGGCCAGTTCAGGTCGATGACAGGTCTTTCGAGCTTGCAAATGGTTGCATTTGGTTATCTTCCTATTGTCGGTGACGGAATCTTATCAGTACTGCCGATGGTGCCGAGGGCAGCAGGAATACTGGCTGCAGCCATCGGCCGAGCACAGATGTAGCCGGTTGGTGATGATCAGGAATCTCGGCCGAGGCGGCTGGTACGCTACCATGCGACTTATCCTAGCAAGTGCGTCACTCATTCGGCTCGACGCAATATGCGAGAGCCTAGGTGAGAGGTCGAACCTGTGCCCAGATAATAAGCTTGTGCCTAGCATATTTATATAGAGTGACTGTCGATAAGAAGGCTCTCTCATGTTTACATCACACCCATCCATAGTAACCAACCATCGCTTAACAACAGAACAAAAGCGACCTGTCCAGCATATACCAAGTATTGGCGAGCACTACTAGCTTACCTACAATGTCTTCTGGTGTGCTCAGTGTTGAGCCAAGCTTCACAGTCACCCCGGTGACGAAGAGCGCGGAAGAGAAATACAACTTTGGTGCCATTATTGAGGATGTAGATCTTGACACCATCAGCGGTAAGGCTCCAGTACGTGTAAACCAACAGAACCTGGCTGACTGGCGCTCCAAGATTCGGACGTCCAAGCACTTTCAGTCGCCATTTGGACACACAAGGTTGTTATCGTCAAAGGCCAGAAGCACATACACCCCAGAAAGCAGTGGGATCTTGTCACCCGTTTCGACCCTGAAGCGCCGTTGGTGCACTCGCATGGCGATCTGGCAACATTCAACGCGAAGGGTGGTCTTTTATCAGTATGGCATCTGCAAATTCATAGATGTTTTCTTATCGCTGACCGGCTTGCCAAAGAAAGGTCGCGACGTACTAGCAATCCCAGGAGTTGAAAATGTTCGAGTCATTGGCAAGGGATACCAAGGGGAAAATCATTACGGTATACTCGACAGAACCATCAGGAAGCCGCTCTCTCACGGCTGGCACGATGCAAAGCTTTCGGATGACGAGTTTGAATCTGGCCATACACGCTTCCAGCGTTGGCATATCGACGCGCCTCTGTATGCCCGCGAGCCAGCTTGGTTCACGACATTGCGTTGCATCAAGCGTCCCACGTCACCTGAGGTTACGATTCACTGGGATGACGGAAGCGGGCAAACCATGAAGTCAGAGCCCGGTCTGACTGCCTTTTTCAGCTGCGTTCAGATGTACGATCTCATGACCGAGGACGAAAAGCGAGTAGCCGATCATTCGTGGGTGGAGTACGCGCCCCATCCCTACATATGGATGGGAGAATGCAAAGGCAAAGCGAATGGTCTCGGCGTCGTCAGCCAAGGGAAGGAATTGACCCTCGAGGAACTGGGCAACTATGAAGAGGCTTCCGTCAAGAAATACCCAATGGTTTGGGTGAATCCCGTCACTGGGGAGAAAGCCTTCATGGTGCATGGAATCTGCGCGCGGAAGATGTTTGTGCGATCGAATGTGGATGAGAAACCAGAAGTCATTGATGACGTTATCCGGATTCGGGAGTGGCTTAGACAAATCCAAGAGCGGGTGCTCAAGCCCGAGTACATCATGTTGCCAAAGGCCGAGGAGGGAGACATCATTATGTGGGCGAACTACCAGACGTTCCACACAGCTGTGGACTATCCTGACAATCTTGGACCGCGGACGATGCACCAAGCAAACATTGGGGCGAGCTCGGGGCCCGTGGGTCCAGTTCCTCTTCCAATTGTTATCTAAGAAGAAGTTTGTGTGGTTTACTGTTAGGGAACAAGAGGCAAAGGAGACCGGACGATCGGAAGGGCTAAACAATTCTCTGTGAAAGTAGCTCTTGCGATAAGAATCCTTATAGCGTTATTATAATTCAGTTGACGATACTGGTCTTTGTGCAGTCCTGGGAATCAGGTGAATGAAGCAAGGGCCTAAATCAACGGAACATAGTGATAAAGAGAGCTGTTGATAGAGTGACAGAGATGATAAGTGGTTAATAGCCCTGGTTGTTATGTTGCCTGCTAAGACTCTGTTTAATAGCTTTAGCTAGCTTTACTCTGCTTCTTTTGCAAATTAAACTTACCACGACGGGATGTAATAGGCTTTAGATCTAAATTCCAAAACACAAATAAAGTAATACAACAATGAAAATAACCGTAATTAATATATAAAAAGAAATTAAAAGTAAATAAGTATAACACTAAGAATAACTTATAATAGATTATAGCGATTCTAGATACTTATAGGAGAAATAGATAGAGAGTGAGATAGACAATATAAGTAAAGGTTATATTATCATGATAATAAGTTATTACAAAGAATTTATTAACGTTTATTGAGAACATACAGTGATCTTGTGCATGTGTCAGACGCGCGAGGGCGTGATACGGGTCGGAGTGAAAGTGATGCGGGCGTCCGACAAACTTCGGGGCATATCTGTGATTTTTCACCGATTTCCAGCAGCCTTCAGTGACTTCAGTGGCCTCCGGCAACTTCGGCGGCTCGGCCGTCAGGCGGGTCTTGCCCCGGATCTGTGACCGGTGGCCAACGGACCCACTGTTCCGATCGAGCAAGGTCTCTGCAGGCTCCATGTCCTGACTGCCAGCCACCCGCGCATCATGTCTCTTTCAACCTTTTTCCTACCAGCTCGTTTCGCTTCCCCCACGACCAATGACCCCGCTACTACCCTGTCTCGGACCACCCGCCCTCTCAGCATCGAACTGGCTCTCTGATCTGCACCTTCAGGTAACGTTTCGACTGACATGGCTCGACGCCGGAACCCTGGCTCGGCCGCACCCCAAGTATACTGGGAAGCTACAAAACATTAAAGCGCCGGCTGATGTTGAGTTTCCTAATGTCAAGCGCACATGATTTTCTCCCTCTTCTGTAAAGAAGGACCTGTCTGGAATTGCACAATAATTTCCTGCTGCTTATCCTTGGCTACAGTTCCCATTTTGTGAAGCTATGTGCTGTGGTCTGGGGCGGTCCTAATGTCTCGAGATGGCGTCCACCCGCTGGCCTTCTCCAATCTATGTTTTGGCTGGCATCTGCAATTCTCTCTCCTTGTTCTGTCCCCGTCCATCGTCGTCTAGTCTCGTCGCTTTTGATCTTGTCTGTGTTTTTTCCTCTACTATCTCTCTCTCTCTCTGTCTATAGACCACCACAGCTCCCAGTGCCAGCCACTCCTACTCTGCCAGCATCAGCAACATCAACAGCAACAACGAGAACAACCACAACACCACAGCAACAGCGTGTTGTCCGAGGGAGGCCTTGATGTAAGTCGCGATACCATCCACTCTTTGCCCACGTCCAAGCCTAATGTCCATCAATATTGTAATCAGCTTATTCACTCTGCTCGACATTCCATCACCAAGGCGTCGAGACACTGACCGAGGTATAGAATCTCATCAGCCAGTACGCCTTTGGCTCGTTCTCGACCAACGGTGTCATCAATACCTGGGTGCAGGCAAGCGTGCCGCCCGGCCCCTCCCTCTTGGCCCAGGCCCTGGTCCATCACATCGACACCCACTCCACCCGCCTCAACATCGCTCTCGCCGCCCAGGGCAGCGCCCCGAAACTCCATCGCCGCCGCCTCTCCAACAATCTATAGTATCTACGAGATAGCTGGCCCGGTGCTGCTTGGTATTCTTCGGGCTGCGCCCCGAACCTGCCTCCGACAGAGAACGTTGTGACCTTATAAAGACCCTGACAAAGCTGTGGATGCAGCACAGCCGGGCCCTCCCCGACCTCTGGGTCGAGGGGGAGGACGAAGACGACAACTGCGGCCTGATCGTCCAAGCGTACCGCGCCGTCCACCTCTTCGAGGGTGTGGTCGCCGTCACCCTCCAGAAGGCAAAGGCCCGGCTTGATCCCCCGCAGCGGCAACAGCAGCCATAGCCCCAGCTCCAGCAGCATCAGTAGGGAGAGAAGGAAGAGAAGGAAGAGAAGGAAGAGAAGGAAGAGAAGGAAGAGAAGGAAGAGAAGGAAGAGAAGGAAGAGAAGGAAGAGAAGGAAGAGAAGGAAGAGAAAGGTGGACGAGAAAGCGACAAGTTCAATTCGTTGTTCTAAGTTGACGACGAGCACGCACTTCCTCGGTATGACACAATGCGCAGTTCTGACCAGGCTTGCCTTCTCCAATCTCGTTCCTACAGTACCAGGTCATTAATTAGTCTTTGCACAGCAATAAGGATAACCCAAGCAACAGCTACAGTAGAGTGGTGAGACAGGACTTCTGGTGGTGCACTGTGAAGTGAGCCTAAGCTAATGGATCAGCTCTGGAACTCTTATCCTTATTGCTTTGCAAAGACTAATTTAATTGCCTGGTACTGTATGTATGTGCATTGTCTTTGCGAAAATGAGAGAGGCAAAAAACATACAACACCAGGTATTCGCTGGTCGTCACCGACCCAACTACTAATCCGGCCCTCACTGGCTTATCTATGGGAGAGCGGACGGGATCCCGAGTTCTCCAGTGGGTATGGTCGTATGTGGTAGTTTTCTGCCTCAGTTTTTTATATAGACCTTTGCTTCTCTAAGCAGGAACCTCATGGTCGAAGTTGAGAAGTGAGACATCACAAAAGAAAAGGGCAAAAGAAGCTAACAACTGAAAAAGAGATAGAGATAGTGGGATGCGGTGATAGCAAGACGGGGAACCGAGGTACTTCTGGGTTTGTACAGCGAGAGGTGCGGCCGAAATTGTCAAAGGCGCTCGCTTGACCAAGCGACCGGCGTACTGTAGACCTGCCGGAGCGGGACGTGCGAAACAAAGCTGGCGCTAGAAAGTGATATTAAGACTAGAGCAGCGGGTTCTAGAACAACACAAGCACGTTCCTGGTCGCAGTGAACCGCCTCAAGAATATGCTTCGTGTCCCCAAGTCGTCCGAGCTAGCTTTGGCGTTCTACGAGGAGTCGATATGGAGAGAAGAGCCGCCATAATGTCAAATAGAAATTCACTGTGCGCCAAATCTCTGTCCTGTTGGACGTCACTTAATCGACACGGAACATGCCGTCCTCCGTCAAGCAGAAGAAGCATTGTTTGCGCTTTACGTTCTACTGCAGTATATTCAGACTACTACTAGACACAACATGCTATTCCCATACCCTCCAGGCTTTCGGTTCGGCTGCTCCCCCCCTGGCCTGCTGGCTTTCTTCCGCGCCTTCGGGTTTTCTAGTATCGTTGATTGTCAATCCGAAACAATACTTCAGCTACACCGTACTGACCATGTTTTCATCGGACCTAGAAGTCTCCAAACCAGATTGACAGACGCGAGCAGTGGGGTCCTCGGTCTTTCATCGCGGCTACGCTTGCCTCCCCGACACCCGCATGTTCCAATCCCGCGGGGTCGGGCTGCATCAGGTGCGTTGTTTCCTGCAGTGTCTCAACTGGTTGCAGCCATTCTTCCACGTTCCGACCCTGGAGGACAGACGGCACAATCGGCGTCCATTGCATCTGCTTTGCCCGTGCGTCTTCTGGTTGGTGAAATCTAGGTCCAAAGCCCACCTTGTCAGATTACATGTAAATATGGCGGTGAAGTTCATGTTCCACCCAAATCACATTGGTGTGGACAATCCAACTAGGTTGCCATGACTTGTTTCGCTCTCGAAGTTTGGTAGTTGGAAAAGAAAGACATTTCAATTTTCCGATGGCATTGAATTTGGGGGTCGGTATTACAGCCGCAACTCACTTGGTGAGGCAGAAAACTAACATTTGGCAACGTAATAAGGAAACCTCTGTGAAAGTTCCGCTTCTGGCGATGGAGGATTGTGCTCTGTTCAGCGTTGCGGCCAATCCGGAAATCGACAAATGGAATAGCCTCTCCCAACACCACCTGGTTATGTTTCTTTCAGCATGATTTAAGTATCAATAACGGTCGCGAAATTGCGCAGCGATGAGTAGCTGCCCTTGTCAGGAGGCCGCACGTTCGGACAGTGTCCGTCCAAATGTCTGGCGTTTTCGGCTCCACTTCGGCTGTCCGCCCGTGCCTTCAAGTGTCATCGCCACTGTGAAACAGGGAGTACGTACTCGACGATCAGATGAAACTGGGCTTGTATTATCGTGGCCTGACACGACACATGGTATTTACTCGTGCAACTATCTAACATTAACCCCTGTTCAGCAGCCGTCTTGCCTGCACCCGATACCGCGAATGAACTCGAGATCTGAGTTGATCAAGTGCATAATTACGGTACAGTTCAAAACCAACCAAGATGCAGCACGCGCACCGCGCGTCATTATCACGGGATATCCGGTGTCGGAACTTCTTTTCCTCCTCGCCCATTTTGTTTTTTCTTTTCTTCCACACTGGCCGAAATCCCTGCCTAGACTGGGCTAGCGAAGAGGGCCAAAAGGCTGACTGCAGTCACTCCCAGTAGCATCGCTGGGGAGAGCCTGGTCGATTTTTCTCCCAAAGAGATGCCGGACGGGGCTTTGGTGGTTTTCGCGCCGCCACCAGTGGGAGCTGTGGTGGTGGTGCCGTTCTTCGCGTTCGCCGCAGGCCCGGGGTTACTGACGGTGAAAAAGTTACCAGCAACCACCATGTTCGTCAGGCCTGCCTTGGCGAGCACGTCGTTGACCTGAACGCCCGAGCGGTTCGAGAGCGTCTTCAGCGCCGCAGTCCCGGCCGCCGTGATGTTGCTGGTATCGACGAGCACCTGGACGTAGCGGTGTGACAGGGGAACTTTTGCTGGTGGTGCGGGTCCCTTGTATGCCGCGATGGCATCGGCTTTGGTAGTCAGAGAGTGAATGGTCTGCTGGCCGTCGTTCAACTGCACTTTGGTGGTCTTGGCGGCGGGAGTCAGGTCCGTCTGGGCCCAGTGCAGGAAGGTGCCGGTGGCCGGAGGGTTGTTCGTAGGAATATCGATGTCGACCATGATGATAGCGTAGCTTTTTCCGGTCAAGGGCTGAGTCGTTCCAAACGTGGGTTCCGATTGTGTAACTGAGCTGTTTAGCCTGGGCTGGGTTTTCCGTAAGGCAGAACATCACTCACGGCTTTTTGCCAGATCAACACCATTGACAGCCTGATGGTCCCCGTAGGCAATAATCAGATCGACCTTTGAAGCGGGCTGAAATCCCGAGGGAGTTGCAGCCCAAACCGTTAGAGCATTGCTCAAGAAGAGGGCGAGGATAGAGTGATGCATCGGGATGGTAGTGTATGAGTGCTTTTACAGCGCAAAATAATTAACGGATAACAAACAAAAAGATATATCTGGGATTGAGTAGAAGTGAAGGTTCACGCTTGCGGATAGAGACTGTCGTCTTATATCAAGCAAGCGACGTGGTGAAACGCAGATTTGGTCAGCAGGGATTCTGCTCAAACATGTCCCACGCGACTGGCCCCTAGACATGGGACAATGCCCACTAAGACCGCACGGACGATTGAGCCTCAACCACACCAAGAACCAGGTAACCCTGGATGATCGGAAGAATATTTTGGAGACATTTTGGTTTAGGAAAACACTCATCAAGAACTTTTTTCAATACATTTATTTAAATACTTTAACCTGCACGAAAGCATTCAGTTGCGCCGGATCTGCGCTTAATCTCATCGCCGTTCCGCCAAATTCAACCAAGATTATCACGAACATGGCTTAATTGATGATTATCAAACACTAAGACGCTGCGTGTGAGCTGATAAAATCTGAGACAAAATCCGAGATCACTTTCAGCTTCATAATTTCGAACGTTCTATTAGTCCTTTCTCTCGAGGTTTCCAGCATACACTATGTGGTGTCGAGAAGCGCATCATGCGGGTCACTCATTCCGGTCTGAATGAACCATTCTTGTAGTTACGACAAATACGAGAAAGACTTTCAGATATCTTGTCGATGCAAGTGTTCCAAAGGGACCACGAAGAGGTCTAGTATGATGCGTTTCAGCGGACTTGCCACACCCTTGGTCTCAGTTTGTTACAATCCATTTCCGACCCTTGCCGGTCCGCAATTCTTGGGAATCTGGTTAAAACATAAACGAACACGTGAAAGCATCTCTCGTTTCACACTCGATTCAAGACTCGATGCTTTACTAGACTACTGCGAGTGTACAACGCGTCAGACTTTCTACGAAACAACCATTTCAACAAACCACAAATATGTCAGAGGCTGGGGTCATACGGAGTACTGGAGTCAACGAAGGCTACTCGTAGGAGTCGATTCTGACTAGTATTCGAATCTACCCCTGGAGTAAAGACACGTATAGAAACTTATTCCAGAGAGCAGAGGGACCCAATCTTCTTTGTCATTGGTGACTCAAGTCAATCTTTATGGTGAGATTAACGCTGTCTTGTAAATTCGCGTGGCGTGGTCACCTCGAAAGCCTCTTAAACATAGTGGACTGATACTAAGGTTCTTCGCATTCATTAGTTTCAGGGCTCTTCACAAAACTTATTGCCCGATATAGCTCGCGGCTTCTTGATGGCATGTCCCCCCACTGCCCTAAGACAGGTGAAGCGGTTTTGGTTCTCGGGGCTCAGAATCCATAGGCTGGTTCCAACACTGTTCTTGATGCTTCCAACAATTATAACAATTTCTATTTTAATCCATATTGCCTTCTTTCGAAATCCCGGTCCATCATCGCACCCCGAGCCTCCTTTGGCAATCTTGTGGAAGTCGGCTTCACAGGGTGTACGTCGCGTTCCGAGCCGCAGATTCACCCGGGGTGTCACGCAACAATGTCACCAGGCCATCTCTTCGTCTCAAATGCTTTCAGCAAGCTGTCGAGTCCAATGAGTCCACGACGACGCTCTTGGCCTCGGTCACTGTGCCATTGCACAAAAATACACCCAGGAACCCACGCGGCTACCACATTGGATCACATGCAGTTGATCGCCTGTTGGTCAGTCAGAGGTCGTCTAACGACGATGCTGGCGACGACGGTGCCGGCCACTTTGACACCGACAAAGCCATTGACCCCTGTGATGATGCCGGTGCTGAAGTTCCTAAGGACGCTGCTACAGTAGGTGGCAAAGCTTCTGCCCACCAAGGCAGCAATGTGCCCGACGCTTAGCAAGAAGATGTGCCCAGCAACGAGAGCGATGGAGGCTTTGGTCGTCTAGGCGCCGGTGGCTGTAGGGATGTTACTTCTGACGACGGAGCCAGGTGGCGAACGTGAGATCGGTGCACCATTGGAAGAGGTCGATGTTCCCTACGGCCGCGACAATGGTGAGTTTCTTCAAAGTATCGCTACACCCGACGACCAGAGCCACGATAACGCATAACCCCCACCGATTGGGATGGAAATGGCACTGGCGGTGATGCCTCTTCTGCCTGTAACGAAGTTGAACGCGGGCGACGGTTCAACGCCGGCTTGAGTGGTTTTGACGATGCTCCCGCAGATGCAAACACCCCGAAATCCAATCCAGAGTTGGGCCTGCCGCCAGCACCCGTCGATGATAAAGCTTCCAGCATCTATTCAGCCCCCTCTCCAAACCAGTATGCAACGAGACGCATCGTCGACGTTCCGCTATCTTGGCAGCCCCATATCTCGTGTTACGAGAGTCCAGCGAGACCCCTCTGTCGACCATCCCGAGTCCACCATCGAAGCCGCTCGTCCCCCTGCCGATGACAACGTTGCCTTAAAGCCAGTTGTACCACCGCTCTGAAGCGTCGTCGTTCTTCTTTTTATGACGTTGTCCGATTCCACAAGGCTGCTCGGCTTGATCCTGACGATCTGTTGCCGGACGAGATGTTGAGTCCGCCACCAAGCGCTCATACCGACCATCCCGCGGCCCAGCTCAAGATGCGCAGACAAGATTGTTGTTTGTCGAAGCCATGAAAATACAGCTGAAACGAAACGTGTGGTTTCGAAACACCAAGAGAAGCAAAAAGTTGATTGCGCTGTAGCCCTGATCTATGCAACGAGAGCGGGAAGCAGGAGCCCAGAGAGCTTGGAGGAACGGGGGAACGAAATCTTCACCCTCAGGACTTATCATCACAGTCTGATGTATACCATAACCTTCCCCTTAACCTGTGGAGCAGAGAATCACACTCACATGATCCATCTCTACCGTAGTCTTCAACCCACGCTCGAGTCCCCAGTTAACATTAACCAATCGTCACCTGCCGCCCTACACCGCACTGTCAAGAACGGTTGCGAATTGCTCGTTTCCATCCCCAGCATCGAACTCGACCACGCTGCCTAAGCGTTACCCCAGTTAAACTGCCTTGCCGGTCTACATGCCCATTCTGTGGTTCTCTTGCTGCCTGAGTCTCTCTCGCCTTTGCTTTTAGCTCAAGCAACTGGATTCTTCTGCTTCCCCTGTCTTTAATTAACCTAAACCCCTAGGTTTAAAACACGCCTCTAATGCCCGCCCCTGGCGGCTTTACCGCCTAAGGACGATGCTCATCACCTTACTCCCTGCAGGTCTTTTAACTGGGGCGGACACTGGCGACACAGGATCAGCTGAACACGTAAGTTGCCAATTCGTTGTGCATTAAGTCACAGTCTAGTCACGTTGAACTATTTACATCCGGTTCTCGTTATTATACCTATTGCTATGAACAAACGCTGGACTTAACTTGTGGTTACCCGTCATCCTGCGAGAGACACAGGCCCAGCCTTGTATGCTATGTGGACGTCTTTAATAATACCATTCGCTTCTTTGAAGCAAGGTTTAGTACGCAGATTTAAGTAAGAAATAACGGCTAATAAGTTGGCTACAGTACCTATGCACTCTCCAGTTTCCGCCTACGTCCTAAATATTATGCCACCTTGTTCTACCACCTTGAGCCTTGTTGATCATTTAGACTGAGTTTCTGCATTCTGTGTTAACATGGAACCTACACCTGTTTCCTTGAAACCCTCTGAAATGTGTGATAGAACTGAAGGACTTAGCAGAGATGGCTTGAAACCACTACGTTTATGGTAAAGGCTCAAAGGATAATTTGACGCGGAGCCTCTGTCCGGGTGATCTGCATCCAAGTAGCAGCATTGATACAGCGGTGGCTGTTCTCAGCACCTGGGTACAAGGAGGGGGCGCGTCTTTTTCAAGCTCCGGTAGCAAGCAGTAAGTACTTGGGTATCTGCTACAACCAGCAGCAGATGGGCGCCGCGGCAACAACAGCGTTGTTGAGCCCATCCTAAGCTCTTCTTTAGGCTCTCTTTGAAAAACCGAGGAGTTTTTAACAACGGCAGCAACAATAACCTTACCCAATACGTGAAGCAGCGTTGGTGCAGGCATATTGTATTAGGGAAGTGTCGTGAGCGGTTCGTTCGCCGCAGCCAAAGGTTCGTTTGAAGATATCTTCTTCAAGGCCCACCGTGTTCCGGCTGGCCTAGCCAGGGGAGTATATATCCCTCATTCTTGTCTATATACCTTGATGACCGCACATCAACCCACACAATCAATGCTTGCCCCACTGCAGCTGTGATCGCGATAGGAAGCTGCTAGCCAGTGTAGAACGCAGTTACTGTCTGTCAGCAACGAAGGCGGAAGCAAAGTTTAAATGCAGAACCCTTGTTGGCGCTGGCGTTTCTCCCCCCCCTTTTTATTTCTTTTTTTCTTGCTTTTCTTTTTAACTCTCTGGAATCTTTGGTTACGGTTTGCGTGATTTTGGTTAGTCTTAGGGCAAATGAGCTAACAGCTACAAAAGTGTGAACAATGTCTTAAAATCACGCGTCTTTGAGACCAATGATGAAGAAAATGAGAAACCTCAGCTTTATCTTACAGTTTTTTTAATCATCCACCTTAGCCTACACTTCACCTGTCAAGCTGATTGTGTATGTATATCGGGCCATGGGACAATTTGGCTTACATAACAACACAAGGGACAGCGATTCTGTTTGATGATGCTGGTGCTGCTAGGACATTTCCTACCCAATCCCATGTCATTGGGTTTTTGGAGTTACAGATACACCTGTTCATCTTTTTCATTTCTCAATCCTTCCCTTTACGTGACCCCAATACTGGCCTGTCGCTCTTCCTCCTGCAGCCCCTATGACCGCGTTTACATTTGAGACTAGCCACCCGTTACAGGTTCATGGTTGTACCATTCCATGGGCCGACTCAGACTCAACACTGATGGATCCCAAGTGAGAACTATCCGTTACATACTGCGCGTCTCCGTCAGGTTTCGCATACTAACGAAAAGACTTTTGATGCCTTGCCTGGAGACGGCGGCGATAGTAATGAGGAGGGTGCTAAGAGTCAATTGGTGGAGTCTTGTGGTGCTAATCTGCGTCTAAGCCATTTCACTAGCTAATTACTATCCTTGTCTAGCTGCACCACCCATTCCCGCGATTCTGCATCGCGCGATTGGTGTCACCTCTAGATTTTTTTGCCGGTCAGTCACTCAGCGACTTGCGACCAGAAGGAAAAGACCATCAGTGACGCCAGCCGTGATCGACTTCATCAGCAACGGCGCGGAGAACCACTTCAATGGCTACTCCGTTGATGCCCCTTGAAGAAGAATGGAAAAGCATCCGTGACAATGAAGAGGTTAGTTAGTCAAATGGAGACAACCCCGAGTCAAGCGCAACATCTAACCGTGAGTCGTTACCTTTGGATACCCGGAAACGTTAGACAGCATTTGCCTGCTTTCAACCCTGAGGAATTTGTTGTTAGGCAAAGAACAACTTGGAACAGCTAAAATGTTTAGTTGATGAATAAACATGGAACCATGTCTCCAACCATTACTACGCAGCTTGGGGCAAGCAAAAAACCAATGCATCAAGAAGAGCAGTTCAGACGCAGCAAAAACATACAACACCAGGTATTCGCTGGTCGTCACCGACCCAACTACTAATGCGGCCCTCATTGGCTTATCTATGGGAGAGCGGACGGGATCCCGAGTTTTCCAATGGGTATGGTCGTATGTGGCAGAAACATGAAAAAACCCGACCTATAGACGACAACATGCAAGTCGCTATGATGAGTTGCTAATGCAGTGGAAGACAGGTGAGTGTCAGCTGGAGCTGGCTGAGTACTGGCAGCACGCTTATAACTGTTGTTGGCAGCCATCAGTCTGGCGTGCGTGGAAAGACATTGTACCTTGCGTCCCAATCACATTCAAGCTGGATATGCTTGTTACAAACAAGCCGGTTTCTGATTCCTCGCTGAAGCCGTGATGCGGGTGCGGCTGTCTTTGGACACATCTGTTTCAACACACTTATCCTTTGTTACAAAGGTGAGTGTGCTGATACACACCCTCTTCTAATGAAATATATGTTGCATTATACCTGTAAAATGATTATTCTTTGCGCTTGTGACAGCCACCATCACTCTACCCCCTGAGTGACTGCACGTTGTATACTAGCCACTGTTTCGATTTAATAAACATGGGGAGAGAACATGTTCAGGCTGGCAGAGTATGTGTCATCAGTAATGTCCTCCCAGCACCGCAGTACGAATTAAAAGGGCCGTGTGGAAAAAAGCCGCTGGGTCGGAGAACATGTGTTCGGAGGCTGAATCACAGACGGTCCGAAAGTTGAGCTGGACCGGGCCGGCCCGGGCCGAGCCGCTGTCAGTCTGGCACATGCACGTCAGAGCGGACTCTGAAGGCAATCGTGGCCAGACACGTGCTTTGGGCACTATACTGGCGACGTGCTGCCTCTGTACCTATGCCTTGTGAAGTCGGTGGAAGTACCGGTGTTGATGCTGCGATAGTGTTGGATTTGTGCCAAGAAGGCCTGTGAATTTGGTGTACTGGGAAAATTATCTAGAGGAGATAATAAGAAGGCAAGGCAAGTAGGCAAAGTAGCCTTCTCAGTATATAAACTGCAACCGCCGTCAAGAGCAAGGTTAACTACTAGATTCATACGATGTTTAAAATGCTGGGCTTCAATAAACACTCGTTCCATTCAATATTGCTGTTAGCTCTTGTGTCTACAATTCTTTAAAGCATTCTATCTCGACAAACCAAGGTGGGTACATGCGCCTCCGCTCCTCTTCCCCCATTCCTACTAATTTATTCCTCCGCCTTCGCTTTGCAGCTTCCCTCCAGTTCTGTCTGTGGTTCTGAATTATCCTTACCATGTAGTGAACACATCTATAACCTTGCCACGAATCATACTTGAGTCTCAAAATTATGGACCGTACAATCCCATGAATTCCAGGCGGCTTGACTTTCCAAAGCCACTGGTAAATGAGACGTGTCGCCAATAGATCGTAAAAAAGCACGATGTACTGAAGATTCACAGTCGAGATGATGTCGATATGAGGAAAAATCAAGGTTGCACAATTCCACGAAAGCTGCCGATTGATTCTTCCAACCGTCAGAATTAATTCTCTCTCATTTGTCATTACTAATCAAATGACGCAAGGCTGGCTCAGACCTGGTCAACATCCTTCTTGGAATCAAAGTCCATCTCGCTTGCTTGAGATTCGGGCTCTCTTGTTGTCCATCGTTTCCGTCCACTCCAATTCCATTTTGCGCTTCCTTGATCTTGTCTCTTCTGAGTCTTGTGGTGGTTTGGAGCCTGAAACCTTTGGTATCTGAGGTCTGGCAACCGCCAAGTCAATTTCAACGAGCCACGGGGCCTGGTTTAGTTCGCTATCCCCTTTCGTCGCCGCATTGACGAACAATGTTTGACCTGGGTTTAGAGGCTTCGCGTCATTCGCACAGTGGCTTATGCGACAATGCCCTTGTGACTTGTATTGCAAGAGTCTCTCTCTTCTCGCTTCCGCAACATCGTCGGGTTCGTTGCGGTAGCCGAGATGCTCCAGCAATGGTGACTTCATATTATCGATGTCTTCAATATGTGAACGGTTGTTGGATAGGGGTGCCTTCCAAGCAACAAGCCTAGCTCCCCACCCTCAATGGACGTGCCCAAAGCAATGAACTTTGGGCTGTGATCGTGCAACCGCCCGGAACAGCTGAGGGCATCCGATACGCTTGCCGTCTTTTGCGATGTCTAGTATGCCTCGGGTGGGCCGTGCGTGATGACGATATCCGTTCCCGTCTCAATATCGAAATCGTGGGTGGAGTACTCAAACGCCCACCCCCGGTGCCTGGTGTGTAAGGGCTGGCGTAGAGCTTCAAAAGGGCGCCATTTCCGAGGACAAACTTGTGTGTGCCTTCTTCGAGAAACACAACACTTCCGGCTTTTGCTTCCTCGACGACGCTTTTGATATGAAGGAGCTTCCGGTCAACCGAAGCACTGTTAAATGTTTCTTGGTTGACCCGCTCCGCCTCAACCTTTTTTCGCAACGCTGGAGAGTCAAGAGATAAGTCGTGGTTACCAGCGATGAACAGCTTGAGCGGTGCGTTGAGTTCCCGAAGAAGTTGCAATGTGTTTTTGTATTCTGCCACTGTGGAGCTTTCTGTGAGATCGCCGCAATGAATGGCCACGTCGACTGGCTCTTAGGGCTTCATATCCGCCGGGAATCCCATTCCGTGGGTGTCCGAGATAATGAGGAATTTCGTTTTCACGTGAGAGGCCATGGTGATGAGATGTGCTCGTGTTATAGTGTGGTGAAGTTTGGTGGGCTAATCCGCGAAGGACGGGGAAGTAAATCCGTCGTTGTTATGCGAAAATCCTGGGTAGAAGAGGCCGAATATTATTCCTTCCCAATGATTTATTTCCAGCCCCTACTTCGGGGCGGCGTCGATTTATGCTGGCTGTCCGCCCTATCTGCGAACTCATCAAGGCCCCAGAAAACCCTCCATCTGTGGCTGAAAAGAGACTTGCCTCACGCACGGCTTGAAACCTACCCGAGGCGGTGAAAGTGCGGAGCCACCCACAGCACCAGCGTAGGCACGCAAGCTAAAGTGATTCTAAGGATACCATTCCTTAAAAGTTCAACAAACTTATGGACGGCTGTCTCACGCACTCAAGGTTGAGTGTTGGCTCAAATTGCTATTGGCCACGCAGAAATTTTCCTATGGTTTGTTGATTGTGGGTAAGTTCCAACCTTCCCGAACTTTAGTCGGAGTCTCTCTGATGCAAACTTTCGAGGTGGGAGACTGCTGCCTCTGCAGAGTAGCGGAACATCTTCCAATATCATCATCCTCACCGGGAATGAGCCACCTCAAGGAACAACGTATCAGGATCCATCTGACAATGTTCTCACCTGCTCAAACTTGCCGTGATTTAATACGGTTGGGTGCCTGTGGCCCCCTCTGCCGCCTTTCTCCTGCCCGCAGGCTAACATCATCTCTATTCCCGCCGCTAGCCGGCTTTTCCGAGGTGAGATACATAGTCACATGAACGAAAATTGCATGGTGACGACCAGATGTCGGTTCTTGGCAATGTCGCCTCCATCAACAGCAGCTGGAATCTAAGAACATATACAAAAGCGCAGAGTATCTAAGCAGATCATCAACACCCAAACTGAGGTGTGGAGTTTTAAAGCTTCCCACAGGCCAGGGAGGCTGAGTGAAATGCTACAATATAAACCGGTGATCATGATTCCGTGCTACTGGCGCCATTTCTGCATGAAACGATGGCAGAGTAGTCAGGAACGGAATCCTCATGACACAAGTTGCAAGTGACAATTCGGGAAGGGAGTGCTGCATCCCCGAGATGTTTTGCTCCCCGAGTTCAAGTAAAGATGGAAAGACAACCCTTCAGGACGGGAAGCAATCCAAATTTGGTTCACGGCCGACATTTGCAGGAACCAGTCGACTCACCTGCTTAACCTTTGAATTGATAGTGTAAGGGACATGGTGCTTTCCAGGCTGCTGCCAGCCAGGTGACTGGGGCGCGATGTTAGTTGCCGTGCCCATTCCTGCCCACGATGGCCCCTGCGTCTTGCTGCCTACTGCTCAACGCGCTCCACAAAGCCTGAAATAATCTTACAGTTGCTGGGGGTGTTCTCAAAGGTTGATGAACCAAAGGTGGAAGCAGCGGCTTATGGCTTGGTGGATTGGTGACGGAAGCCACCGGCCGATGACCTCAAATTGAACTCTCCGAGGGCTTCTAGAGAGGTGGCCGCACTTGTTTAGTCATAGCTCTGGGTCAGCACACCGCAGAAGGTAACGTCCGTCTGCAGGCACACCAGCAGCCAAAATCGTCAGCATAGCAGCCGCCCCCTCCACAACAATAGCTCAGGCCTCTCGTTTAACTCCCCTGAGGATGAGGGGAACTGATATCCCGGCAAAGAAGCCCCCTCCTACGATCTAAGTATGCCAGTATGCCTAAGACACTAAGCCCCTGGATGACCCCCAGTCTTAAACTGGCTGAAAGGTTGCGAATATTTAAGCCCGGTGTCGTTCCGAGACAAACGACCAACTGCTTCAACGATGATTTTCCACTCATCAAGGCACTCGTTCGCCTCTCTCAGTATAGCTTTGCCTTACTTTGCCCTACTCTGTTTTATCAGCTACCTTTCCCACTGTGTAACACTAACTTCCTTCATCTACATCGTCCGGAAGGATGGCAAAGACGTCCAGAGACCTTGTGCTACTGGCATAAAGCAAGCTTGCCCCTTCTAATTAAGCCTTCCACTAGATCACCCTTCACTTCTACAACACTTAAGCCTGCATTGCATGCCTTAGGCAATTTGTTGCAGACTGCACAAACTTTACACTCTCGCTTCATTTTTCCAAGTGCACAAACTCTTTGAATAAAGACTGCATGTCAATATGTATCAGACCCACATCCATTCCAGCATACATTACCCTGCACCTTTCTATAACTTCTGTGGGCGTGAGTCTTACAAGTTTGTATTTCAGAACTATAAGGAGGGATCCCAAGAGACCTAGCGCGATGAAGACTCCATTCCAAGCACTCCTTCTGTTCAATTGCATTGAATTCCATAAAGGCACAGTAGCACTAGCCAAATGTTCTGATAAGCCAGCTCTTCTTACCGGCGTTCTCCAGTGGCGGAATAAAGCGTTTAACAACCTTAAACCTCCAGCCACGCCCACGCCCTTGACGTTTTGCCCCTTCTGCCAACTTCCTGGTTAAGAAACCACCGCCCGCTGCTGCATTTTCCCGAATTCTAATTCTACAACCCAACGGTGCCCTTTACACTGCATGCTGCATCCTATGTGGACAATTCTCTTGAGGGTGCAGAGCATGACACGGGTTGGAAAAGAAACAAGCTAAGCAGTAAGGAAAATAACTCTGTTTTGCGTTAAGCGCTCCGTCGGACAGATCATGCATAAGCATCTCGCAGGCTGCCAGTACTTGTATCATCATCCTTATGTGTTTTTGTTGTGTTAAAAGCATAAGTTAACGTATACAGACGACTGCATGGTGATATTGATAGTTGCTGAGCTAGCGGAGGCCGTTGCACGTGCGACGTCTACTGCCAGTAAGTAAAGACAACATTGACAGAGTCTTGAACCTCCTGGCTGGGGCCTTGTGCTAGTGACCTGAAGGCAAGCATCCATGGGGGCCTGTCGTATTGTGATCCTGTATCTATGGAAAAAGGACGTATAGGTTATCCTGCTCGTCTTATGTGTTCTTCACTTGCTTTTGTGCCGCTGCAGCCTCCTTCCAGTAGACCAAGCAGGTTGTCCAAGTCCACTTTGAACAAAGATCAAAGCTCTTCAGCCCCTGAATCTCCTTCGCTAAAGATAAAACAAACCTTCAGCATGTCCATGCACTAAAGTAGAGGAGGCCCAGCAACCGCGTCACTTGTTGACAATAGTTTCTTTGCAGTGGGCCAAAAGATGAGGGCCATCTGGGTCAGAGTCGACTTCCTAGATTGGAGGGACGCTCGGCTTCGAGATCAGGGTAACCATTGAGATTTGGTGAGTAACAAGTTACAAAGGCTTAGTGAGCGGGGCGAAGAGCAAACAAGAGGCGGATGACTTCAAAGGTACAGCCGTAATGCTTGATTTTGTGCATCTCGTCCCTTGAGAGTAAGGCATCTGGCGTCTGCTTCAGCTTATCATCTGCCGTGGTGTAGCTCTCACCAACTACAGCTTTGTGCACGCAAAGGCCTCTGCCATGGATCTTGGATAGTGCCTGCCGGGCCGGTTGGCTATGTTTGTGCAGAGGCAACCATCTCATGGCGATGACCTGAGCGGAATTTGGGGCCGAGACTCTGTCAAATCGACTTACCTCTGCCCGAACATGAAATGCTTGTTGATGGCGCTTGAATGTCGCTCGGTAAGGATGGATCACCACGTGTCGGCGGACCTCTTTTGGTCGGGAATCTGTGACCATTCAGTCCTTGGCCGATTTCGATGTTGATGCGCTTGTTGTCAACTAGGGGTGGGTTCTCTAACCCTCTTCTCCTGATCTCAAGAAAAGTTAACAAGCGATTTGAGTATGATAGCGACGAACTGTTTATCTCACCACACCCGAGAGACGATCCTTTGAATGAGCATCCTTGTCTAAGTGTTTGTACTTGGAATAAAGGATGGTATCCTCTAGTGGCCTTCTTCTGTTAACTTTGCTAAGCTTTTGTAGGGACTCGCCATGGTCTGTTTCCCATTGCCCATTGCACTCAGTCTCTGATGTCATCAGGACAACTCCGCCTGGTGCAGTAGTCAACGTTTGAGAATGACGAGCTGCTGCGTTCTTGTGATCCTGAGAGCATTTCCCGCTGGTAAGAGTCTCTCCATCGGTGCGCTGAGGTGTTGTAGAGGAGCTGCTGGGAGCGCCATAAGCGGGGATGCCCGTCATGGCTGCCGTTCATCTTTCCACTGGGGGTATTGTCGGGCCCTACGTCGGGGACAGTGGTCTTGCAGCTCTAGGCATCAGCCGGCTCGTTGTTAAATCTCCGGCCGCTGAGACTGCGCGCTCGAAACCAAAGACAACCAGCTCGTCAGATTCAAGGGGGCACACGACGGTGAGGGCCCTTTTAGCCAGACCGACGCGAATATCGGCCGGCTTGTAGGGAGGATCTTAAGTCGCGGTGAAAGCGGCCTTGAGTCGCTGGCGGCGGGTGTCGCTGGCCACGTTGGCGACCATCTGGAACAGGGTGTCTGGCTGGATCTTGTGGAAATGTCCAACGTGGCGAAGTGCGCACCTCGACTACGCTAGGGTGCGGCCGAAGTACAAGTATATTAACCACCTCAACCAGAGACCAAGACTGGCAGCAATAGTTTCAGCGAGGCCGCTCTCCTTATTCAACTCGTCCACAGCCTCGTAAGCACAACGCAGGACGGAGGCAAGTTGATCCTCATCCAGAAGCTGCTCCGCCACGAAGAATGCAATGTGCGTGTCGCTGTCGAGGGTTTAGGCCTCGGTGAAGTATGATCAAACTAACGATGTCCACAGGTCACGAACAGTTATAGACGCGCCATTGGCGTCGGCAACAGCTCTGGCGAGGGTGTAGAGAAGGGGCAAAACCGGAGGAGTGTGAAAATTGATGAGGTTCTTTGACAACTTGGAGAGACAAGAGTCCAAAATCGGCCTTTTGACTCACACAGCGGTGCGTCAGACCAGTATGCCAGGCGAGATGGCAAAGATCATGAGTGAAACGTCATCCCAACTTATGTGCGAGCAGAGATGCCATCCGTCGTTAGAACCGTTGCAGGGAGTCTTGCAGCAGGAAAGGGAGTTTTGTAGGGAGGGTTGCCTCGGGTGGACTTCATAGGCTCAAGATAAACCTCTTTAGGTTGACTTTCAACTTAACCAACCAGCGTTCTTATATCAAATGTCAGGCACGTCAAAGAACTTGCGAATCTTCGCGCTCGATGAGAATTTACTAGAGTCCAGGCATCTTGTTGATACAACAGGGGGCCAATCATCAAAGCGCACGGAGTTGTCGAAGTTGTTGCAGACATTGCAGGAGAGTTTGAGACTGCAGCTTCAAGCGCGCCAGATGATGTAGGTGCTGTTGATCATGCTGTGTCTTTAGCAATTCCCACTTGCCCCTTTCTTTTCGTCGCTGGATGAGCCAGCCTCCACAGGCTTGGTCTGCGTGCGATATTTAATATTCTGACCTTGCGGAACATAGCTTCAACATCAAAAAAATCAAAACATACAACACCAGGTATTCGCTGGTCGTCACCGACCCAACTACTAATCCAGCCCTCACTGGCTTATCTATGGGAGAGCGGACGGGATCCCGAGTTTTCCAGTGGGTATGGTCGTATGTGGAAGAAACTGATCCATAACGCATCTATATTAGACACGCAGGCTGTGATCATCTCGTGGCAGGGCGTGTGTGCTTGATGGACAGTGGTTGACCGAGGTGTTGATGGTCATCTGGACATAGGGTAGGGAGGGGGTATGGAGGAGGTGGGAAAGGTGGACGAAGAAGAGTTGCCCATGCCTGGGCGACGGATGGCGGACGACGGACGACGGACGACTTGACATGCAAAGTGGCATCCTGCCTTACCTTTGCAGCGGCATCAACCCCAGAGGATGGGGCCGGAGTGGGGCCGGAGCCGGGATGGATACAACGAGGCCGTTCCCTTCTTCCTTCTACCCGTGCTCATCCACGACGGCCTGCAGGATGCACTCGGTCAAAAGTTCGAGGCCATGGTTCATTGCAGCGACTCTGTTTTATCTCGAACTTTGACAGGCCCGCGACACTTCCCAGGTGATGGGCTTCATGTTCATGACGCGCCGCTGCTGGACGCGGCTTTGGACGGAGACGCCAGAGTAGAAAGCAAAACATGCCGACATTCACCCATGGCGGCAGGAACGCCCCACGATGGTGCCCATAATCCTCGAGCACTTTGAGCGTATCATTGGAACGGGACAGCAACCGGCGCGCCCTGTCGGTGGCAAGGACTGTTCGTCAGTTCTGGCCGGGCAGCCGTTACCGCCAAGGGCAGAAGCCGTCAGGGAACCTGATAACGTCAAGGACGCGGCCAGGTCGCGGCGGCGATCGCCGATTCAGTGCAGCAAAGAAGGGGATCCTGACGGTAAGAGAGTTTTATAGTTGGTATAAGGACGTTCGCCAGCGCAGACATGGCCATGCGCCCGATCAGCAGCCATGAAGTGGACAGAAGTTTGATCATATGAAAAGGAAAACCACTGCGTGTATCGCCCAAGTCTTGTTCACCTCGTGGGCTTGTCGGGACGGCTCGGTTGGATCTGTTTGAAGGAGGAAGATGGACATGCCATGGCGGCAGCTGCATCAATCCCATCACCAATAACCTTAACCCACTCTTAATCTTGCCTGCCGCACCGCCCATTTGCACTGTGAACGGTTTGTTTATGGAGACGTCAGGTGTTGAAGTACATTATTTGCTAGAGTAGCCTTGTTCTATGTATGAGTGTTTGTATCTTGGAAAATCCCCTGAGTTACCTTACTGCATTTTACCAAGTGCAAAATGCATATAACTAGGCACGCGACCAAGAACTCGGGGTAAGAGTACTTATAATCTGTCACGATGTGGAGGTGACCCTATAAGCCACAATTGCTGCTCGGCAATGGTGGATCCACTTTTGTGCGCGACATAATCTACAAAACCTATCCATATAGATGTGTAGAAGCCTTGGTTAGAGACCTAACACGGTGCCATGGTACTTGCCGATACCAGCGTTGGTTTCTCCCTTGGCCAGCTCCGCTACGCCATCATCGGTCTCTTGATGTTCCACGATATCCGAGTCATTGGGCTCACAATCATTCGATACCTTTGCTTTGAAGTGTTCTGCACGGTTCGCTTCGTTGCGGTGCCTCCAAGATTCAGGGGGCGCTCTGCCCGGACTGCCCGGAAGTCAGGCAGGAGATGGCCGAGGTTGACAATTGTACATGCGGCGTGCAGGTATGCGAAGAACCTAGGTGAAGTCTGCAATGAGAGCGACATTGGTGTTCAACACGAAGCACAAAGTAGCAAGCGCAGTAGGCAAGCGTTAAGCGACACTTCTTGGGCGAGAACAAACGATTCAATAAGCCGCAATCAGCTCGTCGCTGTCATGCAGGTGGCCATCGAAACAGCGTGCATAGTCGGTAGTTAGTAAGAGCATCGACACCAACATGACAGGGGTGGCCGGGGCTCATTGGAGCTCATGGTGCTGACGTAAGAACCTGCTCCCCTGCACGTGACCGTGGTGCCCCAGGTGTGAAGCTTGTGAGCGCCAGTGTAAGTCGGTCCCGTCTGTTCGCCTTGCTTTCCTTCTCCTTCACATTTGTCCTCCTCCACTGGCCCAGAGACAAAAAGACGAAAAAATTCAAGCCCACCGTCACAGAGTGTCCTGTCGCGGTTGAAAAGACTGCAACCGAGCCCATCCGGAACATGGTGTAAAGATCAACACAATGGTTGCCCTCCCATTTTCACATTTGGTCACCCCTAACCTAACCATGATAATAACACGGTGTGAAACACAGCGCTGACCTTTCTCTTCGTTTCTTCCTCCCATAGACTTGCCCTCCGCGCCAAGCACAAGAAGCAGCCTGCGCCGACCCTCTTCACCGTGGCAAATCGACACCCGGCCCGATGGTTCCCCTCAATGCGGCCGAAGCCCATACCCTTGACAAAATCCTCCAGGTGGCATCTCTCATCCAATCTGGTAACCAAAGCCAGGCCAGCAGCTTCGACTCTCAGAAAACCTTCCGCTTTTCCCGTTCCTCCATCCCCAAGCCCACGACATCGTCACGACCGCGCTCCGCGTCAATGGCATCGACTATCCCAAGATTCGCCTCGAATTTCACTCGGATCTCGGCCAGGTTCGGTTCAACATGTCCGAAGGCACTGTCCACTCGAATCTGACCACCAAGTTCGCCAGCGCGTTCCTGGCCGTCGCCCGAAAAGCGTTCCCGACATCGACCCCCGTGGCACTTCAGAAGTCGAGTGCAGGTCGAAAGCCGGCAGTATTTCCAAGTACACCCCTGACGCCAGCTGGGCTCCGGATCGCTCGGTTCCAACGGCTAGTACGGTGCTCGAGGTGGGTGTCTCTCAGACCCGCAAGCAAGTGGACCGCAAATGCAACGAGTACATTCTCGGCAACGGCCACGTCTGCTCGGCCATTGCCACCAAGATCTGGCAGCGCTCCACCTCGCCAACCACCCACGAGGAAGTTCTCGATCATCTCGACCGCTGTTACGTCGGCCTCTAGGTGGAGCGAGACGGCACAGTTGTTCGGGCCATGGAATGGACGCCTTTGACGACTGAAGACGCCCACTTGTGTCTGTACCCCTACGACCTGGGTAGGGGCAACATCCCACACCCCAAGAGCTACTCTACGCATAACAGGTACTTCAACCTCTTCAATCTCCCGGGCTCCATACCACGTCTTCCTCTCCACGTAGCAGAGACAATGACTAACTTGGTCTGGCAAACCTTCCAGGAGCACAAGAACCTCTTCCCGGGAGGAAAGTCAGAAGCCGATCCGCATCCCCCTCGCTGTCATTATCAGCCACCTCCGCGAAGCAGTCGGAATAGCCATCGCTGCTAGACACGAAGGCTCCCCCGTTCGCAGGGCATCTCCGAAATCAAAGTGGGGAAAGAAGGGCCAGAAGAACAGGACGACCACGAACAATACCAAGAAGAAGCAGAAGAGGAACATAAATAGGGGAAATGGCAGAGGAAGAAACCAGGCCTAGCTCTGGCAGCCGTTTTGCGCGTCCCGAGGAGAAGAGGACCACGAAAGGGCGCCGTGTCGAGGTAGAGACAACGCAGATGACGGAGAGAGGAGTCCCTTACCGCCATGCCCGCCTGCCACGGGCGTTTTCGAAGTTCAGGTACCATTGGCAAAAGACAATATACGTACAGCATGCTGGCTTGGGGTAACCCGCTTACCTTGTGCTTCCGGTGACCTACAACGCACATGTTATGACTTTTTGTCTACACCTCAGTTGTGTTACTACCTGACACATTATCCTTCCATGGCATTTTAGCATGGAATCTCGCCAAAAGAATCTTGGCCTCCGCCCTGCATACACTATACGAGAGCTGCGCTTTAACGCTCGTTACCTAGAGGATAGACCTGCTCCCCGCACAAGGGAATCACAGGTTTGGTCTCGACGGGCGGATCGGCCCGTGTCGGTCCAAGACCAAAAGACCCGTCCTCAGTCGGATGAGGACTCAGCGGCGTCTCCAAGGACATGAATTCAAGCCTCAGCCCTCATCGGAGTTGGAATTTTTGTTGTCGGACGGGATTGATTCCAAAGGCGGTGATGGTATGTGTGTTTTGGCTACTGTGCAGCGAGGGGGGGTGTTGAATGGGTTGATAATGTCTTATCCAGCGGATGATGGGAGGCAGAACGGCGTGCATGTTGTTGGCCTGACGGGTCTACTGCTGCAAATTCTCGGTCTTTAGTGACAACTTTTCTTTTCATGTGCTTGGTTTGTATTGTTGTTGTGGTGTTGTTGGTGTCGTGCTCTTTCCGTAATGGAACGAAGCTGGGAGCCGAAACCCCCTGATAAAGAGGACGCGCGCCACATCCGCCACACCTGTGTGGCGGCAGCAACGTCTGGTCGACACAGAGGTGGGGCTTTCCTCGCTTGTGACATGTGGCTTGAACGGCATGACGCAGTGGTGATGTTGGTGTTTGGGAGGAACAGGTGCTATACCTTCTCTGCCTTGGCATTCTATGCCTTGTATGAGTTGACAGAAAGATAGAGAAGGACTCCTGACGCATACGAGGTAACCGTCGCTCTACCCAGCGCTTAAAGTACCTCTGCGGCCCCCTGCACCTCCCCCGGCCTCATCGTCGAGGCTGTCCGCGCCTGCAGGACCGCAAGGCACCAGAAGAGCCGCGAGCTGCCCTCTCCCAGATTGATCGCCGCTCAGCTGGGGCACGATTTCAACGAGTTTATTTCCTGAACAAGTGGTGTGTATTGTCTAAAAATCCACTAATTCATGGCGGCGGCCCCTCGGGCGATTTAAAAGGTGGGTGTGATCAGTTACCTTGCGGAACCAGTCGACCGTGATCTTGGCACACTGGCGACTCATCACCGGGCAGTCAAAGAAGCAATCATCACCCCTCGCGTCTAGTTGATCGATCTGCTTGTTGGAACGACCGATAAGCAGAACGGCCGTGTCAGTTTGCTTAGGGACAACTCTTCGCGGCTGAGGATTGCCCTTTTCGCCGCTGCGAGTGACTATCTCTTGGCAACACTGGCTCGGGTCGATGCAAAACAGCGCTCTGGCTGGCTTGGCCACTTTCTTGGTCGCGTCTGGCTCGATGAATTCCTTGGCGTGGGTACGAATGAAGGCCTTCCGTTTTTTTCGCGCCGGTCTAAAAGTCCTCGTTCGAGATTTGGCCAGCGACGGCCATGTCGAATGCCTTGAACATAACATCCAGCGCGATGGCCAATTCCCCCGTTCTTTAAGCGGACTCCATCTTGTCGCGGCCGTGATCCTGATTAAGCTCGATCTTCTCTACCTGGCCGGCCAGGCAGATGGTGGACTGGCCCTGGTTAGGATCACCGAGATGGCCAGGAGGATGGCTTTGAACATGGCCCTCGGTATGAACCGGGAATTGGCCGGCCGCTCCGAGCTGACTGGCCAGCGCCATGGCCTCTGCTTCGGCCAGCAACTTGATCTTCGCCCCGCTTGCCTACTCGTTATCCGAGTTGTTATCCTGGCGACGGCCATGGCTTTGCTAGGGTAGTTGATGGTGATATCGAGCCACGCTGGATTGCGGCAGAGTTCGGGGCCGAGGAAGACAAGAGCCAAGACGCGGGCAACGATGCGAGTGACTATGGAGGCCAGAGTGACTTCGTGCCATTCTTGAAAGAGTCATTCGGGAGCTTGAGGTTAGAGGCCGGCTGCTTCCCTCGGACTTGTCTGCGCGATGGGAGATACTTGTCGACAATCTTAGAGAAGGCTTTCTGGAACTTGGCGAGGATGTCGGCAGGATAGCAACGTTGGGAGAAGATGCCCTTGAACCCACCGAGCCATATTTGCTCGAAATCGTCGAGGAGATTCTTGAACCGGTTGTCAAGTTCCCGCGCTGGGCCAACCAGGCCGACTTTGCTCCCTTGGCCGAGCAGTCGCCAGCATTGTGGCAGCTTGCGCTGGTTGCTTTGATGATGTTCATGAGCTCGGCATACTCGTGCTGGAGGTCAGCGTTTCACTCAGAGCATCCAACCCAAGCTTGGCTTTATACTTGGTCGGTTGATCCGATCGAGAAGGATTACTCGCTTGGTTGGATTACTACGATTTTTATTGATGGTTGGTTGGGGTACTTGCTTCAGTCGGGTTGGTTGGTTGTTCTGAGTGAAACGCTGCTGGAAGTCGAACAGCTCGTCCTCGCCGTCCCGAGAGGCCACGCGTTCGAGCGGCAACCGTAGAACAAAGGGCGCCTGATCGTGCCAGGGCGCGCGGACACGGAGCGTTTCCATGGCTGGAGCATGCCGCGGAGTGCCGGCCTCTGGGTTGCCTAGTGGCAAGCAAGGGAGGGCCCCTGGCAACGGACTTTGAATGAGATGCATGGCTATCCTGCTGTAGTTCGTACGACGTGCTGCGATGCTGGAGGAGGAGTTTCAATGTTTGACATCTTGCCTTTGTGTGAGTGCTTCTGTCTTTCGCGTTCCCTGCCTCGCAGAGTGTTAATGTTCCTGACAATGTGCTCAGAAGAGAAGACGTCTTCTCGTGGGAGGTCCTGGCTCTTGGGTGTCTGATTCCAAGAAGTTTTATACGTCAGCTAGAAGAGACTCGGTGTACACGTGTGCCTCTGGTGTGATATTAGCAACGGACCGAGAAAAGAGGAGTGGATTAGGTGGCCTCATATAGCTTCCTTTAAAGCCATTCAAGTCTTAATGGCAATACCGCACGGAACACCAGCGCCTCCGTGTCATAGTTGATGGCGCATAACCGCAACATCAAGCCGGCAGCCACTAGTACCGGGAAGGGCTCTCCGTCTCGCTTGCGTCTGTACCTTGAAGCAGTCCCTGGACGAGTCGTTCTTTTTGGCTGCAACTACAGGGAGAAGAGGGCGATATATTACTTCAATTGTCTACTAAAGTAGTGCAATCAAGGATGCTGACCAGTTGTTGACGTTCGGCAACTGCTGAGGAAGTCCGACAGCTAGCCGCTGTGGCTCGCGGCACGGTGTGAAAAGTGTCACAACCACGGCCGTCATGATCAAGGTTGAGTTGGCGGAAACGAGACAGATAGTAGTAGCTCTGCCCTTGGGGCAACGTGGGCGCCGCCGCTTCCGGACCGGATGGGTAACCACGCTGCCATCTGATGTGGAGGGAGCAGCTGGTGCTTCTGACACTAAGTGACGGTGTTGCGGGGGCCGTTTGGAGGATCTGGCGTCCCCTAAATCTTGTCTTCGAAATTCTGCAATATAGGTGACTTTGCGTTTCCAAACAGCCACATACGACCATACCCATTGGAAAACTCGGGATCCCGTCCGCTCTCCCATAGATAAGCCAATGAGGGCCGGATTAGTAGTTGGGTCGGTGACGACCAGCGAATACCTGGTGTTGTATGTTTTTTTTTCGGCCTCGTTCCACGTGGCTAAGAGAATCTACATAGGAACGAACGACATTGGCCAGGGTACCCTACCCGTTCGCGGAACGCGCGCGAGACATAAACCGCGTTGTCATCTTTGGCGTAGTGCCGTCGCCTTACTTTTTCTGTTGATTCCGAGTCTTGCCTTGCTTGGGCTTTGCTTCCCTTTGCCTTTGGAATGGTAGTATGCCTTGTTCTTTTTGCGTTTTTTGCCGATTGTGTTGCTACCCAAACCGTTCTTGTTAGCCTTCCAAGAAAGCCCACCTCCATCCAGTTAGCATCAGATCTTGTCCTACTGGGGTTCGTTCAAGAACAAATAGAAATGGGGGAAACAAACTGGTTGCGGCGCCGGCGCGTTTTCGCCGCAGGTCTCTTCTGCGTGAACGGGGCTGCCTCATTGCCATAGTCGGACGGGCAGAGTTTACCATTGGTGTCGTCAACAGCCTGAGGCTTGTTCAAATCAATTGTACTAATGTGCAGCTTACCGCACTGGCTCCGTTCCGGGAGAAGGCATCGGTTCTGCTGATGTCTTCCTGTGAGTCGGAGCATTGGCGACTCTTCCGTTTTGTCAAGGAACAGGGCATCGTCGAGAAGTACGACTCGCTATCCCTGGAGAACGACATCGCCAAAAAACAGGTTACGCCATTTCTCCGCCGGCTATACCAAGACAGTGTGCCCTTAGGCCCAAGGTTGTGAAAGTAACGAGGCATCCCGAAGTTGCACGTTGCCTTTTCATGCTGACATGGGCGGCAGGTTCCTTCCAGATCGGCTCATGCTGCAGTTCATGATTGGCTCCCATATAATACACATCGGCCATTGACTTGTCTTGGACTTTTTCTTTTGTCCAAGACATTGCTCACTTCACCCTTTTCCTTTTCGTTTCTCTACATATCATTTTCAAGTCTCCAGTTCTTGGCTCTCGGTGGCGCACCCTGATTTACAATACCAGCGGCCCGCGCGCGTCGGTCCTTTGTAGTCTCTTAAATAACACGCGATGATTGCATAATCCTCTTTTCCGTTGCACCAGCCAGGCACACCACACTGTGGCCATGACCACCACCAATCTCTTCCTCCGCAGGCAGAAAGATGCGCCACAAGGACCCGTTTCTCGAGTCGCTTATCAACAGCAAAGATGCGCAGCCCGGTGCGCCAGAAGAGGGCCTCGAATATCCCTATCCATAAATCCAGGGCCAACGCCGGACACGCACTTCTGTCACCAACCACAACCAGCCAGCACTTCACCTTGCCCATCCAAGAGTTTTTTTGACGTCGTTGGCCACAGGTCTCGATCAAGGCCAGCTGCATCGGCATAACGCCCGACCATGATTGATTGCTCATGGCCTGACAGTGTTGGAGCACACCAAGAGCCAACGTGGTCGCCTTGTCGGTTGTGGTACCGATGGTGCACGTCCCCGCAGGCCGAGCTCACGCTTCAAGTCGAAGGCATACTCGGGAGATTGGCGGTGGAGGCGGTGGAGGCGGTGGGCGAGCTGGCGGGGTAGGTTACCCGCCGGGCCGGGACAGCCCCACCTGTCCCGGTCGGCGGTCCCGCCCGGCCTCCCGTGGCTCCAACACATACATACACACAAAACGCAAGCTACCACCCTGCTGTGATCCGCGCAAATGAGCATAGACCCTCACTCTCCGTGGCACTGTTCGTATCCGAGTACAAGCCATCTTCTTGTCACGGCCGCGTCCTAGAGCCAGAGCCATCGCAGCACAGCCTTGATAACCATCACTGTTCTCGACGCTGCGCATGTGTTGGACTATCACTCCGGAGTGCTTCTTCACTTCTACTGACAGTTGTTAACTTGGAGAGGTTTCGAAAATGTCCTCAGCAGTCTCGATGAGCGTAGGGTGCGCATCAAAGACGAGATGGACCATCTGCAGGGCGCTCAGATGGAGAACCAACCAGCTGCCCTTGAAAGCCATCGGACTGAGGCGCAGTTGACGTTATTACTTGTGGGTGAGTGTGCTGTGTCAAGGACGAGAGAAAAGATAGACAGAGGCAGATGCGTCGGCCTCTTCTCTTCTCTTGTCTCTAGAACAGAACGGATGGTCGTGGAACAGACAAGGCCTGGCCTCCACTCTACCGCCCCTCCGCGAATGGAGGCAGCGCCCTCACCGGAATCCCACTTGGCGGATGACCGTCTTGAATCGCAGCAAGGTTTCGAAGGGTCTCAAGCGGCACTCGTCAATCCTACGGTCCCTTCACCTCCAAAAATAGGAGATGGAGGCACCTGCACATGCAGCACCGGGCATTCGCCGGTCGTCACCGACCCGACTACTACTCCGGCCCTCAGTGGCTTATCGCTGGGAGAGCGGACGGGATCCCGAGTTTTCCAATGGGTATGGCCGCATGTGCTGGATTCCGACTTCGAGTCCCCTCTTGATTGACCGACCGCCCCTTCTGAGAGCGTAATGCGATGCGATGCAGCTGAGCACCACGCAAGTGAAGTGGCCGGTTAGGAACATGGAGGAGTCCTCGGCAAGGCTTGCCGGCCCGCAAATCCGGCCTGGCTGCCTGCGAGTGGCTACTCCCCAGTTCCCCCTTGACGTCTTTCGTACAGATGTCCATCCCATTACACACACCACAATCGCCAGATTTGTCAATAACAAAGCCTTGGCATCACGAAGGCCTGGGGAAGGGCTGAACAGAGTATCTTGAATAAACATGGGTCTCTTTTCAACAGTTGGGAGAACGACTACGCTCGCAGGGGTTGGGGAGTCGACACCAAATGGTTGGAAATGCCAGAGATGCCATGATCCCCGCGGCCTCAGAGGTGGGGTGGATCCAGACAGTGTCATCGAGCTTGTCCGAGAAGCTAACTCTCGCCACCAAGTGCCCAAAGAGAACATCACTCATCTCGTTTGCATCCCTGGTTTCTGGTTGAACGTGGCATGTACTAACTGGCGCGCCGTTTAATTTCCCACCTGACTGTCCAGGCAGCTCCGCAACTATTCGCCAGCACGCGGGCATGTCATGAACAGACCATCCCGCTGACCCGTGGCGGTGTTACCTGCGACGTCTTTCCCTTGACTCAATCTTTGTGAGCCTCCCTTTCGAGTTCGTCGAGGTGCACGCCGTTAACGCTCTCCCGTTGTCATATGGGACGAACAGGGGGCGGGACGGGCCGAGCCGGAGACATGGATCCATCTGGCCGACCATCGTATTGCCGCCACGTTCGGTGGAACGATTCCATTCTTCCAACTTGTTGGTCCCCGACACCCGCACGCATTTTCAACTGCTGGCTCTGCCAGATGGTGCAACATCCGATGCCCAATGCTCGTACCGCCCTCGACTCTGCATTGCCTCGATTTCATACGCGACACCCTTCTCCGGGGAGTGTTGTAGACCTTACGTCCCCACTGAGGTATTAAACTCCTTTGTAATCAACCAGACTTTTCCTTCACATGAAAATTCGACAGAAGGGAGGCTTTAAGGATGGGGGCGTCTTGTCCTGAGATCCGAATGGATCTGTTATGTTCCTCCCTTGAATTTTTGAGAAACTTCACTAGCAGACTACGAATCAATTCTTGAAGAGCCTATCCATATCTTGGACAGGCCTGCTGCATTACTTCCCTCCTTCTTTGCCGGATTGTTGTCCTCTTGAAACAAATTGAACTGCGAACCTCGTGACACCAGCTTCCGCGACGATTCTCCCAGTCCTTCCTGCGACGCGCAGCTCATGAAAGCATGCTGAGGATGGGACTCTGGGTAAATTTACAGGGAGACGATGGTAGGGGAATGTTGAGACGAGGGAACTTGGCACCAAAAATGCTCTTGCTGCGGTGTCTCGTGGTATGCCGGTATGGTGCCATCAAGTTGCATTTTCATTTCACGACGCTTGCGGGATAGGGACGAAAGCCCCTTGCTCTTTATCCCGGACTCAAAGGGAGAGTAGACGTCGTGACGTGAGGTCAATGGGAGGGCAGGTAATACGTAATTCTCATCCACCTGAGCTTGTAGACCAAGGTTTTGCGTCTCTTGGCCCAGTTATCACTATTGGTGAAGCATATCCAACCGGCCTTGCTGTTCATGTCCCAAGTCGGTGTCCCCTTGACAGGTCAACAGCCTGCAGCGATATGCCTTTGATTTTCAGGTTGAATGAAAATAGGCTGCTACAGGCATAAGCAAGCTTACACTTTAAGGAGTGATGAGCTTTGTCCACTGCAAATGTTCCTGCTCTAAGAGGAGGGGGGAAAGAAAAAGAAGAAGCACAGGAAACCATCAAGCTCTCTCTTACCTGTCCACCTTTGATACCGTGCCCTGCACCCTCCGTTGCCAATCATACTCGGCCTCGTCACCGGATAGGTTACAAACCGGGTTTCATAGGTCGCCAGGTGGATCTGCGGACTAGATCGTCTAGGTGGCTATTCGAGGCGGCAAGTCGAGGAACTCTTCAACCTCATAGAACACCCTCTCACTTTAAGCTGCGTAGCCTGCTTCGTCGTCCGATCCAACGACCACAAGGGCAGCAGTGTCGTCAAGTGCCAAAGGGGTTGCGCCCCAAGTGGATTCGGGGTGCTCCCCGTCTCGGAGCCGTTGTCACCACCACAGCCGCCGCCGCCTCACTCTCTCCTTCCGTCTCCATCGGCGGTTTCCAGTCTTCTATTGAAGAACTCTTCATGTGATACGCATCGAGATAAACGACGAGCAAGCAGGAAAGGTTCGGCTTGACGAGATAGTGGTTCATAAAAAGCAGAGTACCAAAACAATACTCGACCAAAAGAAGAGTGGCAAGGGAATGTAGCTCTTGCAGCATCCAACCCTCGAGTCCCTGACGCGGCCCAAAGATTACGTAGCGCTCCAATTCGCCTTCTTGCTACGGAGATTGTCAAGCTCCTCTTCCATGTCCGCGAGCTCCTCCTGAGCCGCTCTCATCGCCTGTTCCTCGGCCGCGAGGCCATCCCTCTCCTCGGCCAGCTGGTCCTCTACGACCCGCTTCCGCTCGTCCCAGGCTGCCTTTTCCTTGTTCAAAGCCTCCACTCCAGCGCAGATACACCTGTGCACGCCCTCCAGGGAATCGCCGATAGTTGACTAGACTGCCGTGCTGGTGTGGCTCGAATCTTGAGACCTGGCGCCGATGACGGCCAAGGATTCACCTGCTCCCGAGACACTAGCGCCATCTCGACAGTCCGGTTCGCTCTCTTTGGCATTCATAAAGGTCTCGTGTTGGTTTTGAGCGCCTTGAATAGTTTCCAGCATGGATTGGAGGTGCTTCAAATCGTTGGCCATCTCGGATGTACTCTGAAGGTTGACAACGGCCTTATGAGCGGCGTCGGCCTGTCGTCGTGCCGTGGTGAGATCGTGGTGATGGAGCCTGAGGCTAGCCCTCGACTGTTCGACTTGGAGAACCGTTCGGGAAATGTGCTCATCCAGCATCTTTATCATAGCCTCGTGCTGTTGCTGCAACTCCGCGGAAGCTTGCCCTCTACGGCGCTTCAAGTTGCCAGAACCAGGCGACGCCATGCTTGCCGGAAGGCTAGGAAGCCTCGTTGAAATCGGGAGTGTTTTGGGAGTCGTCGGTGTTGCAAATGCCGCCGGCCTGCTTGCACTGACGATCACGTTGGTCTCTGCGAAGCGGGATGTAGCGCGAGTACCGGGCTGGACGACAAAGAGTCAGCGCTAAACCACATGATACGATGACGTCCCACGCCGCAGAATGGTCTGCCCACCGGGATTGGTCCCGTCTCCGACGAGAGTGTGAGTTCGCGGTTGAAAGACCCAGTCGGGTCCCCGCTCGGGCCATCAGCGGCCTTGTTCGAGACTAGCAGGGTCACGGGAAGTTCGGGCGGCGGCTTAGTTGACTGAGAAGGCGTGGAAAGGAGAGAATCCGCCGAGGGCGTGGGCGTGGACGGCGTAGGTGTGGATTGCATTCTCGTGCTGTTCAACTGGCGGGACGAGCGCGTTCTGTTCAGGTTCTGAGGCGAGCGGGCAGATGTGTGTCAGCAACTATTTCTGCCAGTTTGATGAAGAGATTGGCGATGCAGGGAGTGACTTGGAGTGAACCTTTGCTGCGACAACGCGCCGGACGTCGATGTCGGTAAGAAAGTCTCGTCGCGGTCCGTGGTTACGGCTAGGATCTTGCAGGCGAGCATTGATCTCGGCGATCAACAAGGGTCGTGCGCCGTCAAGTTTGAGGCCGCGGGAAAGTGTGCGAAGGCTCTTGAGCAGATGGCCGCTCCAATGTTGAGGAGAGCGATCGGCGCCGAGAATGTCCTGAAGTGTGGTGATGGACCAAGCTTCCAGTATGAAATCGATGTTTTGGTCTAGTTGGGAGCCTGGTCGAGGGGAATTCGGTATGCTTGTCGATGATTCTTCCATGCCGCCAAGTGGCAAATCAGAAACGGTGACAAGACAGATGCTTCAGACACAGTCAACGGTAAAGCATCGTCTGCCCGGCAGGACGAGGTGACGAGGTGGCTTGCCTAGACGAGATACAACGGAGACACCTCATCGCAGGGAAACAAGGGAAGAAGAGGTGGAGGACAGGGGGGCGGAAGGGGGAAATTAGTACACCCGCAGCAGCTCAGCTTCCGACTTCTTGTTGGCTGCCGCGAGGTCACGACCGCGGAGACGGAATCTGATTCCCGCCGGGACTCAGGATAGGTGCTGTTGGTGGATTGGTGTGCACACACGAAGGGTCGGTACGGGTAGGTGCGGGCGGGAGGTGCCTGCAGTTGCGTGAAGTCCGGGCGACCGAGTTTACCAAGTACCTGATCGCGGTTCTGTTTGTCCGACCGACCAATCCGGCCAACTGTCCGGCCAACCTGTGCACCGCCACAGCCACTGTTTGAAGATTCACAGTCAAAATCGCGCGTACACAAGCATACTTCATGTCAATCCAGGAGCAATGGCTGACCACGCCAATGTCGTCTGGCTCGCTTAGTTTGTCTATCTTGCCATCTCACAACATACTCGTCTTCGCACACGAGCGGTATGCTTGCAGGCTTGCCACTAGTTCCTGCAAACAGCGGCCTGCATGTAACGAAACGGGAGAAGAAAGCTGATGCCTCTGAGCACTTCCAACCTAATCTCACTGCCATCGTCATGCCGAAACTCGGACGGTGATGATTCGACAAATATAGTGTGGGGTCCTTCTACTCTCATGTCATCGTGGCCCCGATGAGAGAAAAGGAGGGTTGAGTGCCTTGCGATGGTCGGGTGGGCTGGATGCTTGCAGGTGCAGGATCGGTCCGAGAGGGCTGCTACAGCAGGCATTCGGGATGAGAGGTGCTGAGATGAGCGCAGACGCGCGAAAAGCCCTGGGGCTGCTTTTTCAATGCCCCGTTGAGAATGGAAAATGGCTGGTGGCCAGTGGCTTTGCTGGAAAGAGATCGGGGTTCCAAAGGGCGTCGTGTGTTGTGTGTCGTGCAGTGGACGCAAAGGTGTCGCAGGGTCGCTACATAACTATGCATCTGTTTTTGTCACTGCACATTGCTGATTGGCTGCCGATAATGGGTGGTGACACCTTATCCTCGCTTTATCGTTTCGTGTCTTAGTCATCAGACCTATGGGGTGAGGGAGCGGCCGTCGACGGCGACAGCGACAGCAATAAATGTAGGTGGCGGGGTGGGTTTAAAGAAAGACATTTTTGTTTCATTTCGTTTGCGCTTGTTTGCTGGAAAATTGGCTTCACTTATTGGCAAGTGTGGTGATGTCGAATCAAAGTGCCTGTTTTGTTTTAGCAAACAGTTTGCCTGTCGTTTCATTAGACTCATACCACAGGGGTGTCTAAATTTATCATGATGAAGAATACTGCCATGTAAGCAGGCAAGGGCTCAAACCAGCTACTGCATAGCTCCAAACATGTAATCAAGTTGTGTTTCAGCATGGCATCAAAACTACAACACCAGCAACATGGCAGCCGTGACATCCTTAAACAACCCTTGGCCTGCTTTCCACGAACCAAACAATTTCCTTTGGCGACTCGGATTGGGACCTGCCATTACACGGTAGATTGCGCACCATCTCAGGGCTAACCCCATCGTCTCTGGCTCAAGCCGATGATGCCAAGGAGGAATCCCATGTACAGAGCACCCTGCAACAGCGCAGGCCAGTCCTACCAGGCCATGCCGACGAGCTGCGGAGACACGGGAATCGCCGGGGTCCGGATGGCCGACGCAAGGCTCACAACCATAGACAAGGGAGAGTCGTGGTAGAAGCGCGCCGCGTCCATGCAATCTCGGAAGGCCTGTCGCCAGAAGGGTTCCGTAAGGGGAGTGAGGGCCGAGTGGCCCCCTTCAAGGTCGTCATTCTCGGGCAAGCGGAACGTACAAGGGCTTTGGCTGAGGGATGCTTCCACCGAGCTTCTTCCGCCAGCCGTGGTGTCCAAGCTTGGCCTGCTCGACGTAAGTGGTGTGGGGGTTGTGGCAAGCGGGACAGCCGGTGTCAGCAAGGAGACTCTGTCAGAAGGGTCAATCTGCGACAGCGGAATGCCTTCCGGGCCCTGTTCACTGGTCAGACTCCAGGTATTCATGGTGCAGTTCAAGAGGTGTCGGCTCGACTCACAACTTGGGCAGGTGAAACCATTGTCAAGACGAGTGTAGTGTCTGCTGGACACTACCCAACTTGATGTGGGCGTCGACGAGCAGTGGAGGGATGAGGGGGGGTGGGCAGATTGTGCAAAAGGGATGACGAAAAATGGTGACATGGCCGAAGAAGAAATGGACATAAAAAGGCATCGGCCAAGGAAAAGGGAAGGAGGAAACAATGAGAGGGTACAGCTAGGCGGCAAAGAGTCCGAGAGAGGAGGCGGCAGCCGGGTTGGTTAGACACCAGACACCAATCGGGCCCAGTGTAGGCAGCTAACTGCATAAAGAGCAAAAACCATGAGTGGCCTGAGGATGGTAAGTTTTGTGAGGTCTCGGTGTGGTGATGAACACTCGTTTGTTGCAATGATGTCACCCTTCTCAAGTCACGTGTCTTACAGAGATGCGTGCCTTCACAAGGCTTCTTCCATCTCGCAAGTCATGTGGGCCACGTGATACAAAAAAACTCAATAGTCACGGTTTGCTTATTTGTTCTGCATCTTCTCATGTCTTTTTATTTGTCCTTTTGTTCTCCTTCACCTTTCCCCCTTTGCTAACCGTCGCAAACACGCCATCACTCCAAGGTAACTTCTTCCACCCGTCTTCACCATCACGCAACGTGCTTAATACTCCATACACGGCAGTCAAACAGAAGATCACGTCGCCTCGTCTCTTCATCTCTTCATCATGGACGAGCCTAAGAAGGAGCCGACAGAGAAGAAGGTTGCGCCGCCCACCAACCAACACCAGGACGACGGCACTGCCCTCCCCGACACACGTCTCGATACCCTCAAAAGAACCATTCCCGGCGAGGGCGCCACTGTTCTTGAGGTAGTGGCCTGGCTCCGACGCCTCTTCTTGTACCGCGGCCTCGCCATCAACGAGTCGGCCCCCTTCTACTGTCCCTGGAATGGCACCGAGCTCCACCACGTCGTCACCTAGAAGCCCGAAGACGTTAGGAAGTTCCTCCTGTACCACAGACTCGACACCTTCACCGTCGAAGGAATTCTCCGCCCGATGGAAATTTGTGTCAAGGTACGCCCGGTTCTGGTATCCACATGGTCTGTTATTCTGCGCTCCTGGTTGCTAACTTTGCTGCCGCTGCTGTTAGGACTACGCCGCCCGCAAACAGTATGCCCTCGAGAACGGCCACCCGTGGCCTGTGCCGGATCCAACCCGGTCATCTTCACCGGCCACTGCGCCCGAGTGGAGCAAGTCTGCTTCCGCGGCTTTTAATATCGTTGGCCTCTGCATCGCCTGCGTCGTCGTCGCCATCGCGGTTTTCTGTTTGCTCTACATAAGTGGTCGCGGATCCTGGTGCTTGCCGACCCAGGCAGTCGAGTGAGGGCTGGCTTGGCATGTGGCCACATGACCGCAGCATGAGTCGCTCGGAGGAGTCTCTTAGAAATGGCCTTAGGGGCAGACACCATAGGAGCATAGACCTGGACGGAATGTTTCTTGCAGCCATCCATGAGGAGTGGAGAGTAGTTTTTACCTCAGGGCCAGAAACCAGAAGCACACGATCAAGACAAGCAAATTGGAATTCGCCGCGGTGCAGCATCGTGTAGTCCTTCTTATAAATTGTTCGTACAAGGGCATGTTTATCTAAAGCCTTAGGCATACGAGTGACGTTTCAGCCGCCGTTGAGATTTCAAGTACGGCCCCCTCGTCCTTGTAGCCAGACGAGACAGAATATTGTAACTTGAGTACGTTTGATACCAATGTTGGTACCATCTGCGACGCCTCTGGATCATTTCCCCCCTCTGTATTGCCATAACAAGAAAGTAGAACAGATAAATAAATGACCAGCCAGCACAAAAGCCGTCCATCATTACAACAGCACAACATATGTTCATAGCCTCCTCCACTTGGCCCGATGGCCTCAACGGCAACTTTCGAGAAGGAGAAAAATCCCCAAAGACCATAAGCACACCGAGCCGCCTAGTAAGTAGATATCCCGGTCTCGGAGCATGACTGATGCCTGGCCGTGGCGGTTACTTGTTTTTAGCACCATGGTGTAGCCACCCGTGTGTCGTCCCCATAATCACTATTCAGCGGCGCAACGAGGAGCTGTTCAGGGTCATGTCCCATGTTTAGCATGTGTAGGATCCAGGTCTACCTTTCCTGCCTTGGTCTATTCTCCTGGGTATGACGCCACCGGCAGATTGCGTGACCAACGACTTCCTCCTCGGCTCAAACATCATCATAGCCTTGCTGCCCTCGGTCAACAGTTCTCCAATCTCTGCGCCGAGTTGTTTCCCATCATGCTGGCGAGGGACCAAGTACATCATCACGACAAGGCAGATGCCAACGAACTTTTTGTCGTTCCTAGGCACACTGTCGTCGCTCCCTTACGCATCCGATTCTCAAAGCATTGTTAAAGCTACCTCATGTCTTCCTCTAAATTCTGCTGACAGCATGTATTAGCCATGTTCTTATCAGGTTTATTCACAAAAAGGCTTAAATCTGTCCGTGCATCAGATTCACTTAGCCATAAATGTCCACCCGCAATCCGACAGACCGGACTAAACCCTTCCAAGGGAGTTTCTAGCGACAATTCTCATAATGGAGCAGCCCTTAACAGCGGTGTTGATGCTGATTTGGTGAGATGATTGACCCTGACAATAAACTTAACTGTTAAGTTAGTCTATGAAATTGACCTGATGCCGGGCTGACACTCGATGGGGTGAGATGAACGGTCGATTATCTTGGCACTGTGAACCCTCTGGCACTGGAAGTGCTTGGCATGATGGTGGTGTGAGAGTCTGAGGGATCGGTCTTGTGCTTGCTTCGCAATGGAAACAGCTGCATGTCAAGTTCTTCTTGGGTCCTTTCTTGGCGCTCTTGTGGTGAGCTCGGTCCGGCATGAAGTTTTATTAAGCAAGACGGACGTGTTGGCGGCACTGGACTACTCCTTGGTCTTTTTAGCTACTTCCATGGTGTAACGAAGGATATCTTCTCTTAATTGCTCGAATCAAGAAGGACAGAGAATCAGTTACGTTTTGACACACCACCGCGCGTAGTGTTACTACCGCCCTCAACCTCCCGGAAAGGCGATGTTGATAACACGCGAATGCCAAACATTGGATCCTCGTCGTGCAGTAACCCGAATATTGACCAGGAAGCAAAGCCAGCACTCCACCATTGGTGCTCTCAACCAATTGAGAATTCGCCATAGAAGGCCCCGGCCAGAATGGCCCCTTGATCGAAGCGTACCCTGATATCCAGCCCCCTGAGGGCGGGACCTCCTGCGAGCTCCTGCTCCTTGCAGCGTCAAAGCTGCTCATGGATGATTTGGGCGAGCGGGGCATTGACGAGGGCTACCTCGAGGAGGACGAGATAGTTGACGTGAACTACTCTAGGACCGGCATCCCGGTGGAGCACGCCGGGAATGATCGCTTCAAACGGATTGGTGCCCCGGGGTTTCTGCAGGTCAACAGAGCGAGCTGAAGGCATCTGCAGCAGGCTTGTGGGCAGGGCGATGAAATGTTGGACGAAGAGCTCGATGTTGAGGATGACCGAAAGATATGGCTTGTCTAAGATGATACAAGCGTAGCCGAAAGGAACCGAACGAACTGCAGCGCAGCGAAACAGGTAAAATAAAAGGTGTGACTTCCCGATTTAGCAAGTAGCGGACAAAATAGAAAGTTTAATATTCACAAATCCTCCTGGTAACTGTGCTGCACACCAAGCCCCATCATAAGAAGTTTAAGAGCTGTGCCTTTACTACAAAAGGGTCTTGTGCTTTAAACAGACTCTCGCAGCGTCCATGCAGTTCGTACCTCAAGTCTACATTAGGCATAGGCTAAACAGTACCTCTCATCTCAGCTCTACTGAACCCAATCAACCCAGACACGCCACAGCTAGAACGCGGCTGCTCGTGACCTATATCGCCAGTTAGAATGTCCGAAACCAACCAAATTCCCGCTTATTTTCGACTCACTCTATCCCATCAACCCGCATGTCTCCGCTCTCCAGCCCACTGTTCAATCATCCTCCGCATCCTCATCCTCGCTCGAAATTCCGGAGCTGCCATAGCTATCATTGTCAAGCGACCGTGAACTAGTCGAAGAGGGCGACCTCCGCCGTTCTTCATGTTCAGTATCTTCCGAAGACTCTGCATAGCTTTCGTCTTCATCCCGAAGACTGTAAAGTTGCGCCCTTTGCGCAGCCTCACTCTCCAATGGGTAGGCGTCATCGACTGCTTGCTGGACCTTTTTGGTAAAAACGACACGTTTTTTGTGCTTGTGCAAAAGATCCACAAGCCCCGATTGACTAGATCGACGAATTATGCCGTACTTACCAAAAGCTTGCAGAAATATCTTGGGGGTTACAACCAACGACGAATCGTGCTCCAACAGCATCTCAAGCCCGTCAATCCCATTCCTGAAAGGATTGATTACCCGAAGCGCAATTTTTGGAGTGATTCGGATACTGCTGTCAAAAGCGAGCAACATTCGCAAATTTTCATGGTTCGTGCCGTATCTCGACTGGGATATTGCCTCTGCAACTTCGTTCGAGATCCGAGTTCCTGGCAACAAGTGGTCGAGCAGTATCTTCAGGTCCACCTCCCTGCGAGCTGCTTTCAACATCTCTTGAGTGACGTGAATTTCTGGGTTGCGATGGAGTAAGTCTTCGAGCACTTCTTTTTCGCCATCTTCCGACGAGCCCGAACTCCTGGTGTTGTTTCCTAGTTTCAATGCACGAAAAACGACATCTTCGGTGACTGATACTTCGTTGTCGGACCTCAGTAGGAGCTCCATACATTTGAGGTCTTCTTGTGATGCGAGTATGTCTGCCGTGATCTTGGTCAAAGGCTCAAACTTCAGCAACGTTTGCAGAATCTTCTCATCTCGGACGGCCTTAAGCATCCTTGTTGTGACCCCGATACCTCCATTGCGTTGCATGAGATGATTGATTAGCTCCTGACCCACATACCTGGTGCTTAAAGCACGACATATTGCGTGTTCGGGGATGATTGCGTTCTCGTCACGGGAGGAGACCAGACGAAGCATTGCTGTAGGGTCATGCGCGGCTAGGCTAGCAGCGGCGACGAGATCGTCATCGGAAACGAGTAATGGTTTGACAAGCTCGAAGATGACCTCCAGTGGCGTTTCTTCTGCGTGTCTGTCCACGAGATAATGATACCCTGCGGACCGAGTTTTACTTTCGAGTGCTAATCTCAGAGGCGTCCGACCTTTTCCATCTGCAATCCTGGCATCTGCACCATGTTCAAGCAGTTTCCGAACAGATAAGCCATCATTTATCGCACACGCATGGTGAAGTGGGGTTGCATACTTTGCGTGGAAGTAGTTCAGGGGCGACAATCGGTCCAAAAGCAGGGACAGGACACTTTGGTGACGGCTCTGGATCGCAGCAAAAATCGGCTTCTCGAAGTATCCATCCGTCAGGTCCAAATCTGCGCCGTTTTCCAGAAGCAGCTCAACCATAGACTTGCTCCCGATAAGACAAGCAACATGCAGCGGGGCTCCAATAGGCCTTCCAGTCGTGTTCACGGTCGCCCCATGGGCCGTCAGGAGCTTCACAATTTCCTCGCATTTAGAGACTGGCAAGAAATCTTGGGAAGTCGAAGCTTCATAGAAGAAGCTGCGATTCACCCGATGCTCCAAGTTCGTTGGCAGGGAGAGTCTCTCCACCAGCTTTTGTATCTTGCTGCCCTTCATTGTCTCCAGGGTAGCGGTGGCGCATGACTCCAGGGCAGTTATCAATGGTGGTCCACGGTTTGAATTCTGGCATTCCACATTCGCCCCACGCGAAAGAAGAGCTTGAACGGCTTCCGTATTCAGATGCAAAGCTGCAACCTGCAAGGGATAGTCGCCATCTGATTGAGCTGGTCGGCTGACGTCTATGTTTCCCTGGTTCATCATGTACTTGACAGAAGATGCCGAGCCAAATGCGCACACCTTCAGGAACCGGCACATTGTTGGATTTGCGTAGCTGAGCAGGAGCCGAGCCACTGAGTCGTCTAGGTTGTCGATAGCAAAGGCCTCGTCAAGAGCAGCCTCTCTGTCTTCGGTGCTCCGGAATTTCTCTAATAAGAACTCAAGGATACGGAGACACCGGAGGTGGCATGCCTTCACAAGTGCTCGTGTGCTTGATTTCAGTCCTTTCGCAAGTAGTTCCTGCGCAATTTCGATGTGATCAATCCCAACGCCCTCTATCAACGTTGCATCGTCCGCGCTGGCCCAGCCGAAAGCAAGTAACGGACTACCTCGGCTTTATCGTTTGCGGCTGCGATGCTAAGAGGGGTTCCTGATCTGTCGACATTGCCTTCGATGTTCGCCCCGCAAGATACCAAGACTTTTACCACATCCAAGTGGCCTCTTGCACTTGCAGCGTGAAGCGGGCTCGCGTCCTCAGGTGTGATACTGTGGTGGTGAGGGCGGTTCCCTCCTTGGACATTGATAGGCGCTCCAGCGTGTATCAGAGCTTCCACTATGTCTGCACGACCTTTGCTTGCCGCAATTATCAACTCATGTGGAGTGTCTGACACTGAGGCGCCATGCATCGGGGTCGCCCCTCTGGCTATTAGGCTCTTGACGATGGCCAGGTTACCAGTCTTGACCCCCAACTGTAACATGCTAGCCGAATCCTCGTCTGCATAGTTGTAATAGCCTGGTGATTTGGGGAGTTTCGCATGCACGTCTGCCCCGTTGTTGAGAAGAATTTGCACTGTGCTTTCGTGCCCGTCCACGACTGCTGCTCTTAGAGCTGTTCGCCAGAGTCCCGCGATAACATTCACCTTTGCACCTGCATCTAGAAGCTTCTGCACCATGTGGTCGTGCCCACAGCGGGCCGCGGCTTGGAGAGCTGTGCCGTAGTAGTACCCTGTAGCGTTTACATCCGTACCCCGGCACAGGAGGAGGTCAACGAATTCGCGTTCGTCTAGAAAAGCGGCCATTTGAAGAACAAGCGTCCAATTCACATCCACAGTTCGAATATGTGGCATCTGTAACAGCAGATAAAAGAGGACTGCCGCAGGTCCATCCGAGAACACGTATTCCAGCGACGGAGCAAGCGTAAAATAGCCATCTGGGTCGTGCCACTTTGTTGAGTAGTTGTAGCCGTTTCTAGAAGTATCTCCTTTGAAGAATCGAAGGGCCTGTTTGATGAGGCTACTTTGCTCATCATAGTCTTTTGGAATGACCGCTCCAGCTTCTACAAGTGTGCGCACTGTGGAGTATGCAGACATCTCTCGCCCAACTGCTGCGAAGAGCGCATTTTTATTGGCACTGAGATCCTCGCCCGGTGAAGGGCGACGTGTCATGCTCAGTAAATCGCTGAGAGAGGTGGGCTCTTGAAACTGCTCCCGTGTCCTTGCACGTTTACGTCCGCGCCAGCCACGATGAAGCATTTCACGACTGGTTCAGGGCAGTATTTTGCGGCCAGCTGAATTGGATACATGGTTTGGCCGCCCAAGTCATTTGGATCCGAACCATTATTGAGAAGAAATGAGATCACTCCTTCTTGTTGATTCTGATCGGCTATTTCCTGGTCGTCGTAATAGTATCGCGTTTGTGAGAACCTGGCAAAGCCGAGTAATGAGGCTTGAAGTGGCGAGATGACTGATTTCTTCGAGTTGTGAAGTTGGTCTTGGGTGATTGAAGACCCGACATCAGAATCAATTTCGGACGTTGGGAAATTGGAGCTCGTACAAGGCGAGTACCCGCCATAGCGTATTGCGTCGTGGTTCTTCAGCATCGAACCGTAACCTTTATCGACGGCATGGGTATTGACATCCACTGCAAGATCCAACACTAGGTAGCGGACCACTTGTATGTGGCCATTCTTGCTGGCCACTGTCAAAGCCCGTGGTAGAGCATTGTTTGTAGACGATGATAGTAAATTTGGCCAGAATGAAACAAAGAGTTTCATCATGTCGACGAAGCCATTGGCAGCCGCCACGACCAACTCTTCTTCACCCAATGATGACCTTCGATCCTGGAGAGGTAACGCTTCCAGTAGTAGGCGGGCAATTGCGATTTGCCCATTCGAGGCACATAGTTGGAGCCCACGTTCGAAATCTGCCATGGACAATAGTTTTTGATGATTCGATTCAAGTATTGCGGTTGTCAGTTGAGCATCTCCGGTTTTGCAACTCTCTGAAAAGTCCAGGAGTAGCTCCCTTTTCTTGATTGCGCCATTTCGATATTTTTCAGCTTTAGCAAAGATCGATTCCCTCAAACTGGCATACTCATCCACAGAACAATGACACGATGCTAACTCAAAAGCACGTTCCATCACTTCCAGTTGCTGGTGCTTTTGCGCTTCCAATAACATGGCCTTTATGCAGGAGCTTATTGGCTCTCGGTTTTCGTCATGGCGAATAAGAAATCGACAGACTGCCGAGTGGCCACTGGATGCTGCGACCTTGATGGCATCATGTATTTCCGCTTGGTTTATGTCTAGAGAGGATCGATGTTCGAGAAGAAATGCGACTGTCTGCTGATGGCCAGCCGAGGCAGCAGCTTCGAGAGGGAAGTTCTCACGACGTGAGTATCCTTGCAGCCTATAACCTGTCCCCGAGCCTTCTTGCGTCTCAAGCTGACTTACATTTATCTTTGACATGTCTTCTGCAACCCTGAAGACTGTCTCAATGTCGGTGATCGGAGGTTTTGCTTGACGCTGTTCTCCCATCTTGAGTCGAGGCCATGAGGTCCTTGACGATTGGGATCGGCGATATCGAGGGGAGGCATTTCTCATGAGTGCCCTGTATGGTGATGGCCCCACCATGCAGGCCACTGGTCCTGGAGGCGTGATGTAGCATGTATATCCTTTCCGTAGCATCAACGTGATAATGTTCTGATGACCTCCTTCTGCAGCTGCATGGAAGGCATCCTTCGAGTATCCTTCTTCATGAACGTTGGCTTTCGCATCCAGTAGAATCTCGACAGCTTCAAGCTGTCCATGATACGCTGCAGCTTGTAACGCAGACCCGTAGAACCCAGTGTGCTGGTTAACATCAGCTCCCTCTTGTATGAGGAGCCTCATGATCAAGGTATTTCCTTTCAAAGCAGCAGCTTGAAGTGAATCGCCAAATGTGCCGGAAGAGTTGACTTGCGCACCTCTGTCCAGGAGCAGCCGGACTATCGATGGGTAGTTAAGCAATGAAGCCGTTCTTAAAGGTGTTCCGAAGGGACCTTCTGCCTCCACATTCATTCCTTGATTCAAGAGAAACTCGACCAGATTCTTATGGTTGTACACAGTGGCAAGTGCGACCGCGTCTAAAGGAAACGTATCTTGGTGGTTGGATTTTGGGCCAAGGAACTGGCGAATAACCCCAGTTTGACCACCCTGAATCGCTTTCCTTATCTTGTTCTTCATTCTGTCGGTAGTCTCCTTGCTTAGTGCTGAGAACGGCGGGAGTTGAAGTCGTTGGAATACTCTCACGAAACCTGTGAAGGCAGCTTCCTCTAAAGCTTCTGCGTGCTCGTCTTCATTTTTGATCGTAGAACTAAATTCCAGTAGACGCCACGCTACATTCTCTCTGTTGCCTCTGAAAGCAGCCTGAATTGCGTTTTTGAAAACGGAGCCGCAAGTGAAGCTTGCAGAATGTTCAAGCAGGATGTTTACAACATCCAGATGGCCTGCAAAGCAAGCAGCGTGTAAAGGGCTACCGTAATTTCCACACTCGACATTAATGTTGGCGCCACGTTTCACAAGCATTTCCACTGTAATTGGATGTCCAAATGCAGCTGCAAGATAGACGGGCGTATGTCCTAGGCCGTTTGGCTGATTGACGTCGAGCCATTCAATTTCTGACAAAGCTATGCCGAGAATACTATCAAGCCCGAAGATGCTCAATAAAAAAAGAAATCCAGTCTCTGACTTGGGAATCGCATGAAGAGCTGGCTTCATGGTGTGGTCTCTTGGTAGGGAAGGTAAAAGATCTTGTAGATATCCAACCCAGGAATCAAACGACAGAGTTGTTTCCCAGTCTTCGTCAAAAACGAAAGACAAGACATCCCGTGTGAGAGCTTCGAGTACAGGCGTGCAATCATTCTGACCCATGGCTGTCTTCGAATGTACCGGCCAGTAAATTGCAGCATAGCGGTACAAGTCGTCGCTTGGTATTAATAGATCCTCGACAGGGACTGGCCCCAGTGAGCATGCTTTGACGCAAAAAGCAGCTAGCAGTGTTTGCGCCTTGTCAGCTGCGAAGACGTCGTGCGCAGAGAGAAATTCCTGAACCGATTGATGAGTAAAACGCAAAACGTTACACTCGGTGTCCAGTACAACTAAGTTCGCGCATATGGAGATCAACTGAGCTAACTCCAGCGTCGAGCCCTGTCTGACAGCCAAGGCTCTCAAGAGGACACTAGGCGTCAAGGGCTCTTTCATATAAAGAACCCACGATAGAGCCTTAATCGCAATATCGCGAGCAACTGCTCCTAATTTGAAAACGTAGTTCAGAGATTCCTGGTATACTAGGTCGATGTCCTCTGGGAGTTGTTCCCAGAGAGCCGCGATGGCGTCATCCTCGACGGTTTCACGACAAAGGCGCTCAATCTGCAACTTAGCCCAGAGAAACCTGTACTCGTGTTAGTTCAGAAAAACTTAGGATTCAATACTGTGCTTCTAGATGTGACATAGGCCTAGTAAATGCAGAGAGCGAGGACTTACATTTCGCCAGCTCTTTCAAAGACGGTCTGCCGCAGGAGGCTTTGCAGCTGCTGATCCACATTTCCACCGAGCAGCAACTTGTTGTCCACGGCGGTGTCAACCAAATGGTTCACGAAAGCCTTCATATCTCTTTGGGTCTCTTGCCTGGTGATTGGAATATCGTAGTCGGCTTCGAGGAGCATTGCTATGCGACTTGAGCTCCTGCTGGTAACAAAAATCTTCACAACATTGTCCGCATTCGAAACGATCTCTTTAAGCGCTTTCGTAAGAATGGGCAGGTCTTTCTCCTCGACGATGTCTAAGCCGTCCAAGACTATCGTCATTGGATCTTGCTCGGCCAGTTCGAGTATAAGTCGTACGCAATCTTTTGTTGTAAGCTTCGGTAGATTCAGTTTGCTAGCTCCCGCGCGGGCCACTTGTCGTTCATACTCTGAGCGAAGGAAATCTTTCATCTGAGTTTGCTGTATTTTGTCGAGTGCAAGCTGGGCGAGTATAGTCCGCATGACGTTGTCGGAAGAACAACGTCCTCTTTCGAACTCGGGATTTGCGCAGTAAAAGTATGCCAGTGGAGCCGCAGATTGGTTGGTTTTTGACATTGACTCAATGCAGTCCACGACCACAGAGCATAGTGTTGATTTTCCTGAGCCGAGAATACCGTGAATCAATATTATTGAGGGAGAACTCGTCACCTTCCACTCGTTATAGGTCTTGTGATCCAACAACCATTGACCGACCCCGTCCAATCGGCCCTGAACAATAAACTGATGATGGTGGTAGTATGGCGCTACAGACAGCCACTCGAGGATTTGGTTGTATTTATCCTCCGAGAGAGACCGGAAGTTCTGAGTGGCTAGTCTTGTGAAGTTGCGTTCAATTCCCTGCAATGTTTCTGCATCTGATAATTTAGCGAAGCTATTGACGTCGCTTTCAAGGCTGAGCAATTCGTTCGCTCCTTCGTTCATCGTGCGGAAGGGGCTCTTCAAAAGGCGAGCTGACAAAAGTTAGCTTCTGATGACATCAGGATTGCATGTTTTTCTGATTCTCGAAACTATAGTTGAGAAATAAATTGAAAGCCGCAATACCACCAAAACTCAAGAGTCACAGTCTGATGACAGAAAATAATTGCCAAAAAGAATGGGAGTTAAATTGCCCAGACAAACTTACTCATAGTGTTCTCTCCCAAGACTTTGACGGCGTAGCCCAGATGGGTCAAAATCTGGGCGTAGAGGCGTGTCAAAGCATCTTCTAATCCCAACTCGATTTCCGAGTGTGTTCCTCGCAAATACAGATGCTCGAAGACTCGATATCGAGCCAATATTCTTGCAATTCTTTCTACTTCTCCACAAGTCAGCGCAAGTTTGGCAGTTAGTATGGGTTGATATTTGGGTAACTCACACTCACAAGCCAAATTGGCAAACGCCTGGATTTCCGATACTGATACCTGGAGCAAGAACCTCACGGCGGCCCAAGGCAAGGCTGCATGGGCTGGATCGTACTGGACCGCAATGTCCCCAACTTCTTTGAACTTGTGAACCCAGCCTACGAGTTTCTCAAGTACATCTCGAACAATGATAACGTCTCCACTAGGTGTCGTGAACTTCCATCTCTTCTGTGAGGCCAAAGCCCTTTTGGCCTCGGCTTCTTTCAGCACAGCGTCCTGTATCGATATTCAACGATCAGTCATCGGAATCTAATGCTTACTCCAGGGACTAGGAAGAAAATATTCACCAACACATCGTGTCTGTGTGTCTTCGTCACTTCTAGACTCTTTCTCAGATCTGCAGTCAAAGATTGGAAGGCTTGATCCCACAGGCTGGCCGAAGAGGGAGAGGGTTTCACAGCGGAAACCATCGTTTTTACTTCGCTAGTGCTCCCTTTTTAGGTGTATCAGCATCTGATGAAAGACTCTGGATTATGTTACAGTTTCTATTCCGAGATGAGAGATAAACTGGTCATAACAGAGAAGGCTCACCCCAAATAGAAAAGAGCGCAATGCTGACAGTGAGGGCTGAAGTAGCCTGATATTCAAAACCCCGCTCCCCTGCATTGGATGTGGCGTGTCATGGAAACCCAATTATAAACCAGGCTGCAGCGTTGGACAGGATTGTTGGTCATATGATAGTATCCCATTGGTTCATTTACTCGCTTCCGTTAGGGCGAAATCGCCGATCAGTGTTACTCACTCACGCCACTATTTTCATCTCAAATAATTACTTCTTGAATACGAGATAATTCGTTTTCCTTGCTTCCCTCGCGTACTTCCAACTTGGCAATTTTTAAGCCATGGTATCTTATATCAGGCTTGCGGGTTGCAATGCCGCCGGAACCTCAATCGGATTCAAGACGACGAAAGTGTCTCAGGACGTACCGCTACCACGGACAACAAGGGGGTTCAGAACGCCCTCGATTAACATTCTCTGTCGTTTCCCACCAATACCACCAGCCGCGACTGAAGCGATTCTGACAGAGAAAAGCGCCGGTGTAGAGCAGTGCGGAGTGCGTTGGATACTGATGAGCACGCTGAATCGCCATCGTCGAGTTGTTTCGTCGTTCCCTCCACAGAGCCGTGTTTGCAGTCATGTCGCATCGCGCTCGACTTCACTCACCTACCTCCCTCTGGCACACACTACACTAGTACAGGTACATTGCGGTCTTGTGGCCGCCAATCGTGTGCCACGACATGACCACTAGTGAGGAAATGCTGCACCTAAGCGCCTGGACGACGCTCCCCAACCTTGTGAACCGCAGACTGGTCGAACGCCTATTGGGCACACCGCGCGCACATATCTCTGAGACGCTAGTCTGGACTAGGATTGACCATTGGGCGGCGAAAGCTGCCACAGCCCAGAGATTGCATTTTTCGATGCGGTTGAGGTCTATCCGGCGACCATGCAGCCTCCGACGCGGGAGGCCAAGTGGGTGGGTGTCCATCATCAGGCTGACAGTCGGCAAGATGTGATGCGTCAAACTCCACCGAAACCCCATTCGCTTCTGGCGGACTATCTTCTCAATGTTCACTCTTACGCAGTCCAAGAACTCTCTTTTGATGGAAGTCAAGGATATGTCTGGTGAGGGCTGGCTGGGTCCATGGATGCAGTAATGGGAGCAAAGCGCAGCTCTAGCCCGACGGAGTAAGGGGCAATTGGTGCGCGACCACTCTCCTACCAGTCAGCTCGTGTCACAGTTCATAATGAAACTGCGTATGTCTTCCTACAAGCAGAAGTCGTCGCTAGGCACCATGGCCACGTTGCAGCTTCCTCCACCTTACGCCCCCTGCGTCCGCCACAGTAGCGAGCTTGAAGATATCGCCATTTCCGACATGAAGCTTAAGATACACCATCGAGGCAAGAGAACGGCGCTTCGCGTCCTCACGCCACCGGACCGCTTGAAAGCCGTCATAGCTATCGTAGAGGACGAGCAGGGGACGGCCCTGTTGCTTTAATTATACCATCAGCCTGATAGACCGGTCGTCCCGGCCGTAGAGATATTGCAGCCTGGCGACGTGTTCATTTTTAAGAAACCCTTCTTTAAGACGGCAACGGATCGCTGAAACACACTGCGGGTTAATTACCTTAGAGACATTGTTCAGTTAGCAAATAGCGATGACCTTATTATACCACAGTACAGGAAGCAATTTCTAACTCTCGGGCAATTCAGTTATTAAAGACTTTAAGTTTAGCGCAATAAAGCAGTGCAGGAGATAGAGTGGGCTAAGGCATAAAGCCTGTAACCGATCTAAAGGAATTAAGAGAAACGAATAAAACTAAAGAACTAGTGAAAACTAAAGATGGGTAGAATGTATAGTAACTATTAGGTAACCCAACGCCGTGGTGGCATGTAATAGAACACAGGTTAATCGAGATTGTTGAGGTACAGGGACAAGGAGTCAAGGACTGGCTCTTTCGATGATTCTGGCAAGGGCGCGCTGACCAGCACGATTCCTGAACGCCGCATGGTACTCTCCAAAGTCCGCGTCACACATCACACCACCCCTATACCTTCCACCACCATTCCCCTTCTCTCTGCTCCAACCATACACGCAAGCAGCGCGTCAGCGCATCGAAGTTCTCAGGCGAGATGGACCGGCTAGGACACGGTCATGGGATGAAAGAGATTGACGCACCGGGTACGCGAGACCGAGGGTTACAGAAGGCTTCTTTAGCCAGGAGCCGCTGGGGGTCAAGGCTATTTGTTATTACACTCGGTTCAAGCCGAATCCGGCGTGCTTGAAAACAGTTGCGCCGAGACGCTTGAGCGAGGATTTGAGACTGTTGTCGGCGGTTTGAGAAAGAGGTTGGTTCTTTGCGGTGCTTTGGGCGTGACGTTGCGATGGCGACTGTGGGCTCTAGATAGCGTGGGAGTTATTAGAGTCGTGATTCCAGCAGCTTTACCCAGTAAGAAGTAGTGGGAACGAGACGAGTCTGCAAAACCTCTCTTCTACCATCATTGTGCCTACCGAGACGCCGAGTCTTCAGTAAAACGAGACCCCTCGTACAACATAAGACAAGAGATCATCTAGTCTCATGTCGTCGTCCATGGCTCAAAAGACACGCAACAGGGTTTCGGCAGCGCTGCACGGGGTTGTTGACCTGATACCGGCGTCCATATTCATCGCCGAGGTGTCGGCGTAGATCTTGCGGAATTCTAGTCCCCGATTGGACCGCAAACTGGTTTCTATCGTTGCTTCAGACCAACCCGTCAGTGTGATCATGCCCCTCAACAACAAACAGCACTGGACAATGGCTTTGGCCCACATGTCAGACCGCCAGCCAACAATCAGCGTGTTCGACTCGCTCTCGGCTTCGCCGGAGCTCCTTTGTGCAACAGGATAGGAGGTGCGCCTTTGGCCAACTGCACTTGTAAAGCCCGATCCTGCGAGCCCGGATTGCACTCCAGTCCATAGCACCCTCCCTCCCATTTCCTCGTGGCCGCTGCATCCGCGGAGCAGTTCAATACAGTCGAAATCCTCTGATTGCGGCGTCGCCGTCATCATACATATTCTCTATGCCTTGGCCAATGTCGTTCTGCCGGCAGCAAAAGGCTGGGCTCTAAGGCGGCGCGTTACTCACGTCTTCTTGGAGGCGCGAGACAGTTATGAAAGTGGTTCCGGGGACGCCAAAACAGATGGCTCATCGCCAGCGGCTGCCGGCAAGTCTACTATCAACGCCCTCCGTCAGAAACACGCCGACATGCTGCAACTCAGCAACACGCCTACCGTCATGCTAACTCTCCCGGAGTATGTAACGCATACTCGAGGCAATGCGGCAGCACTGGGCCTAATTTGGCCTAAATAGGCGAATCCGGCGGGTAAATGTCGGCAACACACAATAGTTGGAATGGATTTTCCTATCCAAAATGGGGAAATCCGATGGCACGTGCATTGTGCCCGTGAGGCCACACAGGTATGGAACTAACGCACCGAAGTGAGCGATAGAATTACACAAACGGATATACACACAAGCATGACAACTGGGATAACGTGGCGATACACACACTTCAACACCAACACACTGCAACGCGCCACAAGGGATATGTGCATCTTCTATGTTTCCTGCCCCTATGTGGTGCCAGGCCCGTCGAGATGACTGCAGCAAGGGTGACGTTTGTGATGGTTCAACACGAAAAAGAGCGGCCCAGTAATGTTCTGACTTGCTTTGTGTGGCATACTTGGAGGCCTACCTTTTGATTCACACGACAGCGATAACGCATTCGCCTACACTAAAAGACACCTTTTAGCGCCCCTATTGGGCAAAAAAGAGAAAGTCGGCGAATGAGAGAAAGTCTTGTAATCTATGCAGGTCATCCGGTCAGACAAGGGTTCCGATCCTACTTCCTTAGGCGCTTATGCTACTGAGGCGCAGTACCTATCTTGAATGGCTTAGCTAGATTTGATTTATCAGCAGGCGTCAGGCTGCAGAAGGCTGCTTCGCAAGACACCCCAACAGGACGACATGATGTCTTTGATGTATGACAACAGATCTTTAGAGAACACTACCAGCTACTTATGCAGAATCCCGCACTTCCGTGCGTTGTGATAACCTGATCGACGAATCGACAGTATGACGTCCTCCTACCGCCCCGTCCCTCATCACCAAGCAGTCGATAGAGAGGCGATTGAATTACTTGACAACCAGGCCCCATTATCTCCTACATCGATGATGGACAGACCAAGATGGAGTGCCGCCTCGATAGACCCGACTCCAGAGGATGAAGCTCGTATAGATCAGTTTTCAAGTCAAGCATCCCTTATCTCGCTCCCGTCCCCACCTTGTGGCAGTAGCGTGCTGGACGAACGAAGGACAAGACAAGCGGAAGATGTGTCGTACCGAACGACTGAGTCGCGTATTCCCCTCAAAGCTCCACTGCGCACAGAGCTTAAGTTACTCCAGAAGTTATCTCCCTGGACTTCTGCGACACTTCTGCTGTCTTTCCTGTCGATTGTCGTGACGGTGGCCTATTTGAGCTTCCTATGGTCCTTCCCAAACGGAACGGAAAAGAACCAGGCATGGCTCAAGATCGTGCTTAGCGAACGGGCTTTAATCTCAATCACCATCTCTGCCGTTGTTATACGAACAGCTGTCTCTACTCAGGCAATGTGAGAACATCCAACATCCTTGGGACTAGTTAATCTAACGGAAACAGTATTACAACCTCAATGCTGGCCGGCATCATACTCGAACGTCACGGCGTACCACTGTACAACTCAGCAGCAGTTTTACCGCTTCGATTTGTCAATAATGGCCCTCTGAGTCTTTTACTTGCTTTGAAAAGCACCCTTACTCGAATGGGTCTCTGGAGCATGGTTGTCTTATTCCTATACTGCACCACACTCCTACTCCAGTTTACTTCTACCGCACTGGTTGCTGACGTCAGAACGGGCACGTTGAAGGGAGCTAAAAACACAAATGTGACACTAACAGGCCTGTCATTTCAAAACCTCAATCAAACCGCAGTAAGAAACGAGGCCCCAAGGCAATACTGGAGAGAGCCTGTCAACAGCTTTCCAACATTTGCAGAATATCAAGAGGATTACCCCCCTCAAGACTACTCCGCAACAGGAAATGTTGCAAATACTGTAGCCGATACAGGTTTGAGTTACAGAGTGTTTCTGCCCTTTAGAAACGAAAACGAGCGAACGTCAATCCAAAGTTTTACGGGGACAGCTACGGTACTGGACTCAAGAGTTGTTTGCGTCAGACCAAGAACGCATCGAAATCAGGGCATTGCTCTCATCCGCGAAGGACACCAAGTGGGTGATTATGTCAACAATCGCTGGATTCTCAATGGAACCATTTCCCTTGACCCTGGAGTCACTCCACCTGGTCTTATTCTGGCTGGCGAGCCGGTGACGCTAACTCTAAAGAACAATCAAGAATATTTCTATATGCCTACTCATCGCGAATATCTGGAGGAGAACCAGCAGTTACTGTTTGGCAACAGTGCTAAAGAATGGAATCTAGCACAATGGGGCATTGAGGCCGGCCCTCGGCTGCTATCTTCATTGGATCCACGTTATGCGGAGGTTCTTGGATCCAAACCCTCCAATATTTGGTACACGACGAGCAACAAAACTGGCGGCGAGACAGCCTACTATGAACCAACTTTCTATATGGGAGATGACAAAATCCCTCTAATGACGGGGCGTGCTTACCAGCTGATGAACGTCACTCCTGCCGCGTCTTATCCTACCATGGCCAATCAGGCCACTTTTGACGATGATTCAGAACTCCAGAATCTTCTCTTCCACACAGACCCAACGCAGCGCAGATTTGAAGGGCACGCGGAACAGCTGGTCGTCACCTTCGAAGGCGAGTGGCTGGTATTCACCATAGCACGTATACCTGGTTGGCGTATCGCCATTACGGTTTGCTTTGACTCTTTCGTCTCAGTTGACGCCGAGGTTACTCTAAGCACGAAAGGCCCCACCAGTGAGCCGCGACTAGAAGCGTGGAATGTCTCAACACGCCAGTTTGACACAGAAACTGTGCTGCAACAACTCGATGGGCATCATGCACCAGGTGGCCTAAGCCATAACCATACATACCGTGGCATCATGGCTCTAGAAACAACACCAAAACAACTGCAAGATCAAATTTGGGCCCGATACAATGATTCGAAGGCCCGGGGCTTGACAGCATCTCGTTTCCCGCTCAAAGCTTCATACAAGGAGCCCTGGGCGACTATAACGCAGGCGGCACTATAATGTGCACTGACTGTCATCTTCACACATACACTCTTGCCGACTACGAAGCTGCAAAGCAAGCATATAAGAATACGTCCTCTCGCTTTGAGGAGGATTCAGAGAAACAATTCTTGGACGATGTATTTGAGCAAGATACGCGTAAAATGTCGTACTTTCAGAATAACAGTCAGCTGCATAATCAAATTTTCCAGGACGTTATCCAAAATACGAAAAGTCCGGTACGAGCCCTTCAAACGTATTATACCGTCCTGGCCCGAACAGCGTATTACGATGTCCTTCCATACTTTGACATCCCTGATTCGGCTCTAATTTTAACGTTTACCGAAGTACCTTTTCCGAGGTCGTCAAGAGGCCAGATCGCAGTGGGAGCTGTTCTATTGCTTCACGTCACAATAGTTGCCTTCATCACTATATCTTTTCTGACAAAGACGGTCTTCTCACGGATAGGAGACAACGCGTGGCAAACCCTTGCTCAAACTCGATCTGACGAAATAGAGGATTTTATACGGGCCGGTTCTATGTCTAATGACGACGAAGTAAAGAAATTACTGGCATCAAAGGGAATGGCAAGAGACATTGTTCGCCTGAGATGGACTGGGGAGCCCCTAGATAAAGCAGTTAGATTAAAGAGGGATTAGTCTATTACGTAATAGGTAAGAATAATAGTTTAAATACTTTAACTAAGCAACATTCCTAGTAGAGAAATAGATTCTAGCTAACATTACAAATGGTTTAGGAACGGCCTTCACAGAAACCTTACTGTAAGACAATTATACTAATTTAAAATACCACAAATATTAGCTAGAGATAGATTAGAGAATCGTTATTTATATATTATATAAGGAACCTTAAAGATATATTAGTACAATATAACCTGTCTCTTTATCTAGCCTTTGTTTATATTATTATTATACTTTAAATATGCAGTGCCTCTGTCCGATCCCGGCCCCCCGCGTGTAGGAGTGAACGAGAAACCGAATGGCCGTCACGGGACTGAGCGTCTTTGGTCTTTGAAGTGAGTACCACTAAGTGACCCATCAGTATGCTGAAACCAGGGCTATGGGGACTTCTGCTACTTTCTGGCTAGTGGGTGGGCTCTTTGGGATAAGAGCAATCGTCAGAAGTTCGCCTGCCGTTATGAACGATCAGTGTACTGCGCGCTTCACGAAACATAAAGGACAGGCTCGTGGCCGTTGTGCATTTGATATAGTAAACATAGTCAATCTAGTGCGGAGCCTGGCAACCCGATGACATCGCCATCGGCTTCGGAGGTACCTCTTTACGCCCAGCCTTGCCGCCACTACAACCACAACCGCTTGTGGCACCATCCGCGCACACACACTCGACCATGGCAAAAGTGCCACCAACCGAGCTCGGGCCCTTGGGCTGATACCAAGGCGGACAGAAGTCCGGCAAGTCCTTGCCGACCGTGCGGACCTGGCCATACTTCACACCCTTCTTGTCGATGTAGTCGCTCTTCCCGAACCCGTCGAAGCGGATCTTCCACGTCATCGGGAAAGGGACATACTCGTCCCACGCAGGGGTCAAGAACGTGTCAAATCCGGGCCGGAAGATCTTGTCATTGAAGATCCTGGACGCCTTCTTCCGGTCCTCCAGCTCGTCAACTTGTTCCTTGATCCGCTTCACGCGTTCGGGCGCCATGTAATTCGTGTAGCCTTCCGCGGTGGCCTCGAGGTGCACGCGCTTAAGCTCGCCCTGGGCCGCGGGACCACGGCGCGTGTTGCGCGTCAGGGCGATGAACTTGATCATCTGCGCTTGGCTGAGCGGGGTGAAGCGGCGCGGGCTGAAGACCGCGTACTTATCGGCAATCGAGAGCTGCAGGGTCAGGAATTCGACTCTTGCTGTGTCTTGCGCTTCCTCGGCGCTGGCGGTGGCAGGAGCCTGGGTACAAAGGTGTCAGTCATTACTCCAAGTGAGGTCTTGCTATCCGCGTCCCCCAGATGAAGAAGCAAGCTTACCAGATCCAGTACAACATACTGCCCCTCCTTGAGCGTTGTGGACTTGCCCTTGTACGGGCCGTCGACGTCCTTGTCTACGCCGACGAACTCGAATTGCCCCTCCTTGAGCACCTGGCGCACGATGGGCAAGTTCACCTTGGTGCGTGCCATGTCCTGCACCATCTTTTCAACAACATTGTCCTCGTCGGCCAGTGCGGCACGCTGGAGGGCGAGCCATTTTGGTTCGGCCTTGATGTTGTCGCCGTTGGCAACTTGGCAGAGGTCTTCCATGAAGCCGTCAAGTGTAGCAGTGAACTATACAGAAAGAAATTGGTCAGCTCAAAACTTGTTACTCTTTCTTGACTTCCGGAAGTATGGATCCATAAATTCAGACGTTCAGAGAGTCAGAGGGTCAAAGGGTCGGAACTCACTGAAACGACAGCATTGTATGCAAAGTCCAAAGAGATCAACAGCAAGATCGCTGCAGCTCTGACCTGATCCGGCTCATGCTTGAGTATCTGTCGTGCCACAAACACACCCATCTGGTGCATCGGGTTCGTCTCCTCCCTGCCAAACAGCATATTGGACAAGCCGAAAATCTGCTTGGCCTCCCAGATCGTGCCCTGTCTAGCAAGCTCGATCAAGAATTCCACCGACTTCTGGAACACCTGGCGGCGCGCCATCCACTTCGTCTCGTCGGTATTGTAGGCTAGGAAGACTTGGCAGTTGGTGATGTGCTGGTAGATCTCGTTTTCGGTGTATGTTCCGTGATGTGCGGCCGAGACGGTAGAAGTAGCGGGAACCTCGCGTAGTTTGTGGCTGAAGCCGAGAAATGCCGCCATGTAGCGGGTCACAACGGGGATGGCGAAGCTATGAGTGGAAGTCGAGTGGGTTAGTAATGTTCCAGCTGAAAGGGACGTTTCCAATATCAAGTACGTTCAGTACTTACTCTCTGGTTGCGTCGATTTGAAACTCGGCGTTGGTGATGGAGACCGACTCGCGCTTGATGATACATGTCATCAGCTTCGAGAGGTATGTCTTGAGGTCCTTCTCAGCACTCTTGACATAGTTCTCCAGGATCTTCCGGTCAAATTCGATTGGCCTCACTGTCTCCCGATCAAGCACATATCTGAGCGCAGGAGGCAAGTTCGCCTTGTAGCTGAACACCGGATTGGTGAAGTGGTCACTTTGATCTCCTTTGAGAACTTTCCGGATGTCATCAAAGTTTTCCAGGTAGCATGGCTTCTGGGGTTTCTTTGGCGGGCATGCGACGATGCTCGCTGCAGCCTTTGCGCGGTCGTAGCAAGGCTCGAGCTCGATGTTGGCCGTCTCCTTAAATTGACTGGCGTAACCTTGCTGCTCGGCGTAGATGGCGTTCTGCTTGGCCGTATAAAATGGGTTAAACCACCTCAGACTGTCAGGAGGCAGCCACCCTGGAAAAGCGCGCTGGATGAGCCGGTGGAAGACGGAGCTCTTGCACACCTCGTTGTCGGGTGTGACTTCTTTCATTCCCCAGGCCGTCAGGCTTTGGGTGTTCCAGTCGACGGTATAGAATCGATCAGACCTCACCAGCGTGATGGCGTCAGAGAAGATGGCCGACCACAGCGCGGAGCTTGACTCTGCTGGCCCCGGGTCCAGACCCATCTTTGCATCGCTCTCGCAGAAGATGCCAGGGTACAATTCAATTTTATCGGGCGACTCATAGAGATCGCGTAGGGCATTCTGGATGTCCGGGTTTGCAGAGACGGACTCGAACGTGGTGTGGACTGGGAGCTCGAAGAATCTACGGAAATCGTTCAGTGTTCCAACCTCCCACTTGCGAGCCTGCATAATGCCCATCATCTCGACGGGCTTGAGACACTTGGGCACGTTTCGCGGGCCAAAGTTCGATAGAGGCTCGTCCATGGCCGCAGTCAGCTCGTTGAGCATCTGTTGGTCATCAAAGAGGTTTGTGATCTCGTTGCGTGCAAAGTACTTGGAGTTCGCGACAGAGGGAGTGGCGACGGCCGGGGCCTTCTTGGCCTTGGTGATGTCGACGCCTACAAGGGTGCCGTCCATGGAGATGCCACTGTCTGAGCCATTCCTGCTCCGGTCGGTGCTGTGCCCGTCCTCCGAACTGGGAGTTGCTTTTGTGCCAGGGTTACCCGGGACGCCGAAGGTCACTTGCCACGGCTCCACGGGCTTGATGCCCTTCTGCTTCCCATAAGCCATCATTTTGAGGAATTCGGGCAGTGAGAGGTGGTCGGGATCCTCGATGCCGAGAACGGCCATCATATACTCCTTTGTGTACTCCTCGTCACGAAGCGAGATGGCGCAGTGGAAGCGGTATAGCAGGTTGAACTCGACAGTGACCTGGTTACCAAGGCCTCGAGTGGTCTTCTTCTGGTCAAAGTCCTTCCTCGGATCGAGGGTAAAGTCTGTGTCGAACTGGTGGAAACCCATCAAGGTACGGAGGTAGTCGTGGATGCTGATGTTGACATACATGCCCTGTGTGATGAGGCGGGCAGTGTTGAAGAGATCGTCGTCCTGCTTGTCCCACGCAGCCTGCCAAGCTATCTTGAAGTCTTTGCACTTCTTCTCAAAGGACTTCAAGAGAGCTGGCGACTCGCGTTCCAGTTTGTGGCCCTTCTCTTCCAGCTTCTGCTTCAGCTGGCGTTCTACGTCCGCAAACCCCGTGTAAAGCTCCCCAGACTCGAAGGCCGTGATCAGATCAAGAGCAGCTTTCCTCTTCTTTTCAGCTGCTTCACGCAAAGCCGTCTGCTCCGGTGTCTCGTAGCTCTGTTTCTCTGGGGCATCGGGGGCATCCGGAGGCCTTGCAGCGCGGACTCTGTCCCACGAGTCCTCGTACTCGTTGCAGAGAAGTTCCACCTTTGAGTCGAGTGGTGCCTTGACCCCATGGTCATTCCGATCGGGGAGGTGTTCTTTAATTAGCGCGACTAATCGTGTGCTGCTGTACATTCCTGGCACGCTGAAGCGGCCGTTCTCGTTGATCTGGAGAAGCTGTCTGGCAGCATAGTTGTGATATCGGTTGTACATAACTAGCATAATACACACTCCAGGAGGCTGCCTAAGTAGACGGTCCTCTGCGAAGGTGTCGGGCTTGAGCAGGCCCAGCTTGTACTTGTCGTCGCGGACTTTTCGCACCATGTCTTTGGTGTACCCATAGAGAGGCGAAAGGTCCAGATACGAAGAGGAGTCCGAGATATTCTTGTCATCCTCGTTGGTGCGGAAGATGTCATGGATGATGATGGTGGCGTGGTACAAGAGCATTGACGATAGTCCAGACTGACTCTGGCGGCCCCCGTCTTCGCGAGCCATCAGCCGATCAAACAGAACTTCGGGATCAGGCAGCGCGCCGAGCGGAGCCGTTTTGGATGGTACGGTCTTCGCGTAGGGAGCACCAGCCTGCCCGAGGTGCGGGTTCAAGGCTGAGTTGAAGGACCCATCGGCAGTTCTGTACTGAAAAGCGTCGCCCAAGTACGTGAGAGGAGCTGATCATAATAACGTCAGCGGATGAAGGCACGAGCAGAAAGCCAAACGTTTTCATGTCCTTTTCTCGTCAGGTCAGGTCAATGTACTCACGATGCAGCATCTTGTCGTACTTTACGCGTACTTGACTGTTAATCAGCTTTTCACGATTAGTGCTATAGTTCGATAGGCTACCAGCAACCTGGGCAAGTCCTAAGTCCTAAGTACATCGTTAGTGAGATACACTGCCAAAACCAGGAGAGAACTTACATCAAGACCTTTGCCAGAAAGCAAACTTCCAGCGATATCACCCAAAGCGCCCCAATTGCTGGGAGCGAGTGCTGCCGTGAGATCTCCAAGCAGTCCGACCTTCTGGGTGATTTTGTTCTGCACGACGATCTCAGCAAGGACACATCCAGATACACACGGTGCAGGACTTACAGAGATCAGACTATCGCCGTGGAACTGGGCGTACTTCTTTGCATTCTCCTTGTTCCTCAACTGCAGGGTCAGGTCCATGAGCTGGTCCTCCTTTGACGGGGTCTCTGCAGTTGGTCGTGTCGCCATGCTGGGCAAGATGTTCAGGCGAACTCCGGTAATGTGAAGGAATGATGAAGACAACAGCTGGCTAAGCCTGAGATAGCCAGAACTCTGACTTGCTGAGTCCGGGATATTATGTCCGTGGCCTGCGAAGTGACTTATGCTCGATGATGGGTTACGGGGGCGAGCGACATTAATACCGTCGTCACGTCAAGCAAAGGACATAGCGAGAGCACTTCCTTGGCTGGGCCCCTTGATTGACTGTCCGACAACCCACTCGCGAGTGAAATTATAATCTCACCAGGAATGCCTGGACTTGAGCACAGATTACCTTCCGGTACATACTACGTACAAGGTTCGAGCTTGTGCTGTGCTCAGAACCCTGGCCGACGCTTTCGTCCTGGATCAATAGTCGCCTTCAGTTCTCTGTACCTCTCCAGATCGTGGAAAGGGGCAGCATTGAGAGGGGTAATTTGAGTTGCGATCCAGGACTCTTAGGCAGCTGAAGCCAGCCAAAGTGAAAAGGCCGACGCACATATCTCGACAAAGACACTGCAGAAACTTGAGTTCAAAGCTGAGCACATGTGGAACCTAGCGGCTGGCTGAAATTCTTGTCGTGTATTGCCCGACGGCATGCATACTCCAGCCAGCCACTTTCTGATGCAGATTTTCAGCTGCCACGCATAGCGTTTTTGTGCTTCTAAACCCTTATCAGAGACAACTGCTGTAGAAGCATAAGGACCGAGCCTGTCTTGAATCCTGAGAGCTTCTCCAAAAGATGTCTCAAACTCAGACCATAGATGGGCTGCTGGCGAGCTAGCTCCGGGGCCCTTCCCAAAAACAATGCGGAGGTTTCAGCTGGAAGCGGGTCTCCCGCCAGGGCTGCCATGTGATAACTCCAACACGGAATTCTGTTCGATGCCACTCTCCCAAGACACGCATGCCAGCGACACGAAGGATGATCTCGTAGCGAATGCCATCCAAGCTTTTGCTCAATAGTAGTGGCTTGACGTTGCCAAGATATCAGCCCAGCTGAGTAGTGGAAATATTGACAGGAAAAGGTCTTACCGAAATGCCCAGGTGAGAAAACGGTCCGGTCCTGGTTCATCCGTGTGCTCCTCGCTGGTCCCTTACCCCACGGAGCTTGACGAGATCGCTATTTTACTTGTACCACAGGAAACCCCCCGTCTTGAGAAGGCCATTTACCAACATCGCTCTATCGCAGTTTCTGCCAGCTCACTATTAGCTGGTGTGATCATTTATTTCTTTACTTGGTCTGATCAACCACACCTTGAATCTTCCCACTCCCACAATCGCAATGACTACCTCTCTCCCGGTTGGCCAATATGTTCGCAGCCCAGACAGCGCCAGCCGCAGCCCCTGCCCAGTAGTCAACGCGCTCTCGAACCACGGCTATCTCGAGCGCGACGGCAAGAACATCTATATGGCTGATCTGACCGCGGCCATGCGACACGTGGGAATGAGTCCCTTGCTTGGTTCCATTTTCGCCGTCCCAACCTACTTCGAGTACCACAACCCGGACAAGGCCTACCTCCAGCCTCCTGTCAGTGCATGGCAGCAGTTCTGGGGCGTTCTCATGAACCCCTACTCCTACTTCTCTTACTTTGGCTGCTGGAATCCGCAGCAGTACGACCAGAAAGGCAAGAAATATCTCAACCTTGAGAATCTCGCCTCCCATGGGGCGATCGAGCACGACATTTCTCTCTCGCGCCGCGACTTCGCTCAAGAACAGGGCAACAACAAGCCGCAGAAGGACCTGATCCAGGAGATGCTCAAGTACTCCCAGAACAATGAGACCCTCACCATCGACGACCTAGCCAGGTTCATCAAGGCGAGGATCAAGCAGCAGCTCCACGATAATCCGGAGCTCGTGTATGGCCCTGCTCAGCACCAGGTCAACTGCGGTCAGATCGCGCTCATGATGGGATGCTTTGGTCACGGCCAGACTATCCCTTTGAAGTATGTTAAGGCCATCTTTGACGAAGAGAGGCTGCCTTTTGATGAGGGCTGGACTAAGCGGACATGGTGGCCCATGGGCTTGATTGAGTTCTTCCTGTCGGTGAACAACCTTGTAAACAGGATCAATGTCAGAATCTAGATGTGGCGGATGGGCAAAGATCGATAAAAATGGATATCTTTAATGAACGATTGAGTAGCTTGTAGCTATAGTTAATGGATATAGCTAGACAATCCGCTGCCGCTTACCTTTTGTCTATTATAACCCAAGTTCCTAGCAAGAGTGAACATTGAGCACCTGCAAAACTTATCACTCGTCTCTGCGAATGCACTGTAGTAAAGCATAATTCAAAATCAGAACTTGTAAGATGCGCCTTGTTCTCGAACTATTTATTAAGGGGGTATACAATCACGCTAAGCATAGAATGCAAAGGCCAGATACTCAAAAGGTCCAGACGCTTAGAACGGCAGACAGGAGCTGCAGATTGTGCCACTCGGTAGTACCGCTGCTCCTCAATTTAGGATCCAAGTGTCACTCCCTCACCATTAGGCATCTTAGAAAACCGCTCACACGTCGTGCTTCATTCCCTTCAGTGGCGGTGGTATGCGCCATTAGGTCATCTCGGACTACGCTAATTTCCATAAGAACGATGCCTAGCAGCGCCACGCGACTACCACTGCCGCCGCGTGCACAAGGGAGACGCGTACATATGTAGATCCATCAGCAGCCTCTGCCGTGTCTGCTGTGTTAGCACTTTCCACAGACGCAGCGCAACAACGAGCCGGTTGCTACTTTCCACGGTACCGGCATTCAGTTGTATAAAAGATTCTAGGCGAGCTGCTACAGGTTGCCAACCGCAAGTTTTAGTTCGGCTTCGCCAGGCTGCTCCAATGACACGCAGCACCCAGTTCAGGGGTTTAGCCGCTTATATCAGAGATGTCAGTGGCTACATAGAGGTCGTCCGATCGGGGATAATACCAGTCTCACCGCATGTGGCTGCTAAGAAGCTGTTACAACTAGTAGGCACTATAATTAGCTTTTCGTTGGTTGTTTGGTGTACGGACTCGCTGCTGCCCAGCACTCTCCCTTGATCACCATTATCCTGATTTCCCTCTCAATATCGTCAGTCAACCAAGCCTTCCTTTACGCACCAACCCTTGCAATGCCTCTGTGGTCACGCGATTTTAAGACCTGTACGAACCCGGCCGTCCAGCGAGTCGGGAGGACTGTTTATGCTGCGACGGACATCTCTGTCGCACGCATCTTCCAGAACTGTTCTACAAATGCCCAAGCCCAGAGGTCTGTACACCCACTTAGGAGTAGGCCCTCTTAGGAGTAGGCCTTGACAGTCAGGCTCATGCCGCTGCACCAGAACAATGCCCACCAATCGGGTTCCGAGCTTCATTCGGGAACCAAGGGCAATAGGGACAGCCAGCTCCCGCCCCACGCCTGGCGCCGGCCAGCAAGGCAGAAGACGACCAGGCCACTAAAAAGAAGCGTCGACAAAACATACAACACCAGGTATTCGCTGGTCGTCACCGACCCAACTACTAATCCGGCCCTCACTGGCTTATCTATGGGAGAGCGGACGGGATCCCGAGTTCTCCAGTGGGTATGGTCGTATGTGTCAGTATTTGCGCGATTATTCATTGATATTGCAACACGGGTAGCTTGTCTGTTCCAGACGTTCTTCAGCCTTCAGGCAACGGTGGGACATACAAGCAACGAATGGCTATTCGCTGCTCACAATCCCCGACGCGCTGACCGTAGGCAGAACAAGCAAACACGTGAGCGCTGATGACAATCCTCGATGCGCCACGGAAAGGAGACGCAGGATAAGCAGACAGACGGATGCTGTTCATGATCCACAACCCGCGCGGGCATGTGCCAGACAGCCGTATGGCAGCTCAAAACCAGCAAGCACAAGAGAGACACGGGAACGAGAGACGGGCAGAAATTTCGTTGCAGTCCCAACGACCTGGCCCGAAGCCGATCAAAGAAGAAGGCAAAGGTTGCAATTCGGGGTATCTAGTCAAACATCAAGAACGCCATGCTACGCTGACCATCCAGTCTCGTCCGTCATTTCATCGTCATGAACACGCACAGATGACAAGAAGCACAAGGGATCATTCACTCAAACCACCATATCCGAAACCAACCGCAATCGGACCGAGCCGTTTGCAATCCTCCAGTCGCTTTGGAGAGACGACAAGTACCAAACGCCGCATCGATCCCCCACCACCCCTAATTTTGAATCTCATTGAGTTGTGCCTGCGACTCGTTGAAGTTTTTGGCCTCGGCAAGTGCCTCCTCGAATGCTTCGCGCAGGTTTTCAAAGGTGATGGTACTCTGACCGTGTCTGGGATAGCGTTAGCAACGCTGCCCTCAAAGACAGTAGATAGGCTCGCCTCTGTGTGTCATTGTTGGCGACGAACGGGAGTCGTCTCAGCTCGTCGGGTACGCCATCGAGCGATCCCAAAAAGTCGGAAGCAAAGATGTCAATGCTGCCGCTCAGCGGCGTCTCGGCCGACTCGTCGTAGAACGGCTTGCGGTGGACAACCCAGTACGGCTCGTCGCTCTTCTCGTCCGCGGCAAGCAGGCTGACGGTGGCTTTTTCGGCGTACGGGTACGCGACGTCGATGACGAAGACGACGCGGACGCGGCAGCTGGGGACCACGGCGCGCTTGATGTATTTCCAGGCCTTTTCCTCCACGTCGGCGGTGGTCTGCGAATAGGCAATCTCGCCGACAAATGCCGGGTAGTAGAACTTGCGCTCGCGAAAGGAAATGTCGGGCTGAACGATGGAGCCCCGGGACTTTGGACGCGGGTGGTTCTGATGGGACTGACGCGGCGGATGCGCTGGGCGATGGCGAGGGCAGCGTCGTTGGCCTCGGGTACGGGGTCCTTGACGTCGGCGGCTCCTGCGTTTCCGGTCGCGACAGCGGCGTTGGGGATAGTGGCGGCTGCTGTGAGACGAGCCAGGACGTCGTTTTTGGCGCGGTCGACGAGGTTCTCCATGTCGCGCAGAATCATGGCGTGGTGGGGGCCTCCGATATTTCGACGTAGCATTCCTCGGCCGCAGAGTCATAGCAGAAACGAAAGACGCCGCCGATATCGCGAATGTAGTCTTGGAATCGGGCGAGGTTGGTGTTTGGAAGGCGTATGGCGATGGGTAGAGGATCGATGGAGTCGGCGGCCTCGATAGCTGCAACGGCAGCGCTGTATGAGCCGGACAGGTGGAAGGACTCGTCGTCTCTAGAGCTAGAGTCCTCGAGGAGAGAGGAGGACGGGGACAAGGGAGAGGGCGTGTTAGCCGTAGCCGTAAATGGGGATGCCAAGGTAGACGAAGGCTGCCGAGAATGAGGTGTGATGGGTTGAGGAACCTGAGCTGGCCGGGGCTCTGGGTTGCCGTCGCATGTGGCCTGGTCGTCCTCTATGGGCGCATGATCATGTTCCATCTCTTTGACACGATCGGGCTCCATGGTCGAAGTTTGCGTGCTGCAGCGTCAATGGAAAGATGCAGGGAGAGCGGGGGCGGTGGAAGGCGTTGTGACGTGGTGCGTCGTTTGTGCGGTTGATATATACTTCAGCAGGATGGGAAACCTCCCGCGCGCATTCGGGCAGAAGACAGTCGTGGCAGTCGTAAAACTTGGGAAGAGGTGGGAAAAAAGAAAGCTTGCACGCCAACGGCCAGGAAAGAAGGAATGAAAGAGCGGTATATGGCTGGTTCTGGGTTCCTTTGCTTGTATGTGAAGGTGAAGGTGAAGGTGAAGGTGCAAAGGTGACGGAGTGAAGAAGTGACATGTTGATAACCGTTATCGATAAGATTCACCCTTGTCCGGGCTGCCGGCTGTGGCTGTGGCTGTGGCTGTTCTCATGGCGAAGTGCGTGGACCGTGTGTGTGGCTGGCGGTGTTGAAGTCGGCCATGCGGCAACCCAACCCAGATGAAAGTGGGGCAGTCGGGAGGAATGTCAGCTACGCTTTGGAACGGACGGCTGGAAGAGTGTCAAGTATGGTTACTTGAATCCGATTCGGACCTGGCTTGTCCAGCTATTCCGGACAATTAATATAGGAGGTTGCAGGCTACTGAATCCCTTATGTTCATATGTGGAAAAGTTACCAAGCCTTGTCCTTGCATACCCGCACAGCCAACATCGAGAGTCATCTAGAAAGCCGAACGCTATATAGATGTAGACATGGACACTGTCGAGGAGGTCTACTCATCACCGGCAATAGCAGCCACCGTAATCTCTTTGTACGACCAGCAGAATATAAAAACAAAAACCAATAGTGAACCAATCAACCGGCCTTTGGGTATCTCAACTCGAACTCCTTCGTCCGTGGCGTGCGGCCGTTGTTATTCGGAACTAGTGTCTTCCGTCTGCTCTGCTACACTGTCAGTCATTGCCATTCGGAAACCCCAGATGCAGCACCGGATGCCGTGGCAAGCAGGCGCATCATGATTTTCTTGGTGGCTTTTCTCATGTCCGCATCGGTAACGGCGTGTCGGTGGCGGCGGACAGCCGTTTTCGTGGCTGCAACAGCATCCTCTGTAACCGCTTTCGCGCGTGCTTGATGCTCGCAGGCAATTCTTGCTGGCATTGCTGGTGAACATCCAACTCGGTCATTTCGAGGTAAGCGGTGCCGATCGCGTAGTCATAGTAGGTGCGCGATGGGGTCTTCGGGCACTGGGCAAAGGAGCCCTCGAACTGCGGCCAGTGTGCGGGGGGATCGCGAGGATGGTGACGGACTCGAGTTGACTCGGTGGCTGTGGAGTTTCGATGGCCGCTTCGTAGGAAGAGAACCATTCAAGGATATTGGAGTAGAGCTGGTGCTGCTGGCGGTGGTGGCGGTGGTTGTGATGTTGCTTCTGATCTCCTTGACCTTCACTTCCACCCTGCTGCGATTGCGATTGGGGTGATGATGGTGTTTGAATCGTCAGCTTCGGAGTACCGGCACCGGCACCAGCGGCGCACTGCGGCAGAGGGGCAGCTTCAGCCATGACTGCGTTGATGCAATTGTTGGGGGGGAGGTGAGGCGTAGATTGGTGTATGGTGTGCGCGGTGCGTGGCGGGAGAGTGGCTGTATTTGTTTGTAAGCAGTGAGTGTATGCCAAGGTGAAGAACGTGAAGACTGGGAAGAGTGGGCTCACGCAGCCAGTCTCAGGGAGGAACAAGCGGCGGATAAAGCGCTTCAATAGGCTGGCGGGCTTCATCGATACCGGGCTCCAGGTAGCCATTGAATCGCCCGACGCCTCTTGTCTTGTGCCATGTGTTACGCCAATTGGGGTCATTGCAATCGCCTCGTTGCCGCCTTTTCGTTCGAAACGCCATCCTTTTCACATACACGGCCCTCTTATTTACGCTCTTTCTGAACGACAGGCCCACGCGCCCACCGAGAGTACGTCTGAGACAAAGTCCCAGCCCTCAACCCAGCCGAGCGTAGAAGACATCGATCCACGCGCCCATCCGATGGAACAGCCATGTCTCGTGTCTGAAAAATAAGCCAAGACAGCTCTGAGAGGTAGCAACGGTCTGAGACCTGCGGGCGATCCGGCTGATCAGGTGAAGTGGCGCTATCCACACAATGATGCGCAATCGATATGGATCCATAGCTAAGCAGAGCCCGAGAAGGTGGAAACTATGGTGAGGGCAGGGGGTGACTGATGCATAGGTAGTGGGTGATGGTCCAGGTTATGGCTGGAGATAGAGCCGGTGGCATTGGTGGTTAGAGGGACAAGTCGTGCGCATGTTGGATTTTGATTGACTAGACTCTAGGTGAAGACAAAGCAGTGCCAATGCTTCAGTGTGCTGTTAGCACGCTCGCGAGGCTGTAAGAGAAGAATAAATGACTGGTGAAAAGGTAACCTCATTTATGGATGGCAGTAGGAGGATCCGAGGTCTGCCTTGGGAAGGCGGGCGAACCGGGCACCGGCTCAACTCTGAGTAGCGTCCGTCGGCTCGCAGAAAGTCCGTCGATTGGCGTGTCGAACCATAACATCCGTCCCGCAATACGGGGAACGAATGCTTTGATTAATATACGATATGATCTGTATATGATCAAAACACGCCCCCGAGTAAAAGGGGGACTCATTGACGGTGTCGCGATACCACAGTCAACCACGTTCAGTGCCAACTTACTTCAAACCCCACGATAACCGCTACGAGTGTAGAGGAACTGCATCGAACCAGGCTGAAACGAGGATGGATCGGGAATGTTCTTACAAAACAGAAGATACTTATCGAGTACCGATGTCCTTGGGAGAGGGCTATAAAAACAATAAGAGGATTCTTACCTTGCGCTACTGTTGGCTGCATCTACAGTGAAGGCTCTACCCATAAACATGGCGCATTGCAGCAACACAGTCTCTGAAATAATGCAGGTCATTGTCTACAAATTGTTCTGTGATTAACGCCACAACACAATATATAGTGACTGCGCTGCCACACCAACCACGGTTTCAATGAGGCTGGTTGAATCAATGGTAGCTTGATGTCTAGCTCTTAGCTCGTCACGTATCGACTTGACCACCTAACCAGCTTGGAATATGAGCTGCATCACAGCAGATTGTCAGCACATACGACCATACCCATTGGAAAACTCGGGATCCCGTCCGCTCTCCCATAGATAAGCCAATGAGGACTGGAGTAGTAGTCGGGTCGGTGACGACCGGCGAATGCCCGGTGTTGTATGTGTTTTTGGCCTGCGAAACCCCCCAGTCTGGCGTGTCCTTTTTTCTTTTGGCAGCAGCACGCCAGCGTTCAAGCTGTGGGAATTGTGACACAAGGCCGCCGGAGGCAAAACCACCCTATTATTGATTGTTCAGTTCTTGCTGCGTCTGTTCATATTGCCACAGCGAGGTGTTCCTAAGCTTTGGCGTCAGAAGCACCATCGTCATTATAAGTTCGAATATGATGCTTATCAATCTACACCATTCCCACCTCAGTCAACGTTTCAAGCCACCTGCGTTCTCTAGCCGGCGACCCATTCTCACTCTTGCGGTTCTCTGGACCACTGCCATCCCTTGCTCTACCTTTACCGAGGTCTGCACCGTCTTTTGAGACCCCCCAACCATCCTGGATGAGAGGGTCAGAGCAGTCTGCATAGCAGACGTATTCTGTGACGTCCATTTTTCCCTTTTAGTTAGACGCTTCTTGATAAGGTCTACGTAGTGTAACATGCCGCCCATCTCCCCTAGCTCAAGGATTTCGTTCATCCTCGATCCCGGACGCGTACCAATCTTACACCAGAGTAGCATTCACTGCCCCACACACTCTATCCCTAATGACAGGCTTCTCCAGTATGAACTTGTCGTTTGTTACAAAAGCTCCTCACTTCAGGCTACCATATATCGATCCATGGCTTGGATACATTTTAGGAAGTTCTTCATATTTGACAGCCTTTGGCATGTGGGATCCCTCAAGGGACCCGAGAACGAACCGACAACCCATTTCCTTTTGCCCTGGACGATCCGGAAAACTTTCTTTGCATGGTTGTTGTTCTTCCCGAGAACGCCTGGATACTTGGCGACGAGGTCTTGCCAGCAAGGGAACGAGCACGTGAGCAGCTTGGCGCCGTCTTTCTCCACGAGTATTCCAACCGACACAGACTGCTGTACTGCGCCAAATGGTTTCGTAGAAGACATGATAGTTCCACGATAGAAACATCCATTCAGTTTCACATAGTCCGCCTCATCGCATAAGCATTCCGTTCTCGAAGTTGGGTTTGGTACAATATCCCGCCGTCTTCGTTCAGTGTTTGGGAGTGGGCCACTACTATGGCGTACCTGAAATGGTGCGCCATCTGGAATGGTGCCCCAAAGATTTCCGAAGGTGCCTCCTTCAGCGTTTCTCCAAACTTCTTGTCACCGGTAGGTGCAATTTTGCGTGAAGCGACTTGACGCTTCCAAGTTACGAGACGATGGATATGCTGACTTGAAGGGGGAAGGGGCACAGGATGACCTCCTACATAAGGCAGGACACCGAGCCCGAGACCAGAGGCCGGGCTCCATAGGTCCGTCTTCCAAAGTCCAACTACCATCGTGTTCCACAGAAACGTGGGTGCATCGGTTTTCGGGAATACACTGTTGGCCAGATATTGAACGACGGTGTCCAAAGGGACCTTCCAGTAAGACATGAGAAATTCTGGATTGATTTCTCGCCTTCACCACCACCGAACTCCCCGAACGTTGGGTAAAATTCAGCGGAATCCTCAGGTCCTTTCCATAACGCATTCGCACCAGCTACTGTAAAGAGCCTGGGCTCCTCAGCAGGAGCTTTCTTCCCACATCCAAGAACAAGAAACGGGAATGCGTAATCGATGACCGCGGCATAGTATGCCTTTTCCAGATATCTTGCAACCGTGTTGCACTGCTCGATGGTCATGTTGCTCGCGCTCAGATCTCCATCTTCGTCTCTGCAAGAGTATTGTTTAAACTCCAAGGCCGATGTGCGGGTCACCTCTGATGGGTCAAAAGAAGCCACTGTAGCCGCCAACGGTGTGTTGCTCGTTAGATCATGGACAGAGTTTGAGGTCCGGAGCCTGAGATGGAAGAGGGGGCTTCTGTTAGGCGACAGCGAGATCTTGGTTCTTCGCTTCCGGGTTGGCGTGAGTACAGTTGTATCTGTGGCATATGGTGATAGGCTGTGTACAGCCTGAGGTATGAACTTGTTACAGAAGCAAAGAAGTAGGAAGTAATAGTACTTGTCTGTATCGTTTCCATAGTCATAAGAGCACTGGTGTCATGACCACACAGCGTGTCGTTCAATTCCTCCGTCAGAAAGTGGGGAGTACCCCCAGTACGTACTTCGTACCTGGCAAGACACCCAGGTATCTAGCACCGACTGGAGGTACCTGGGTACGTGCGTCCTGGATTGGCGTCAAGTACCGCCCGTCGCGTGGGGATTGTCTCCACCACGAGAACCGTACCACGATCCAGCTACACCTATCCCTCTTTCTGCATAAGACTAAAAGTTAGTGCATCAAAGGGTGCTAGTCAAGATACGTACCCAATGTCCCACATATGGTGAGCGGCACCGCCAGACCGGCAGGCCACGAGGCAGGTCTCTGCCAAGCGTCTGGAACGGACAAGCTAGCGGTATTGCAATATAAGTTGCTTTCCGGTCCGCACCTAGCACATACGACCATACCCACTGGAGAACTCGGGATCCCGTCCGCTCTCCCATAGATAAGCCAGTGAGGGCCGGATTAGTAGTTGGGTCGGTGACGACCAGCGAATACCTGGTGTTGTATGTTTTGTTTTGCTAGTCATGTGGTGCGTTCGTCTCCTTGGCCGTGTTGGGTTGGGTATCGATGTGAATGTGTTGGCTGGCCGCGCCCAGAGATCCTCCACCCGGAGGACCCTCAACGGAGCCGGAGCAGCCCCAGAGCTCCGAACCCCACTACATGCGGGTTGCAATAGCATCAAGCCGCGAAAACAGGTCACTAACTGCGCGTTTGATAACGATTGGAAGAATTTAGTTGGTACTGACGCTCAAATAAGTCATCTGTTAGCCATCGCGTGCACCACTGACCTATTTGATAGTGATATGTGTAAAAGCTGGTCGGTTCAACAAGAGGAAGAAGACATGCATTGTCTATGTGTGATAACGTGTCGGGGAAGAGGGGTGTGGCGCAAGAGTGGAACCGCAATTGCAAACCTCTCGTGACAAGGGGGTTTAATAAAACTCCAACATCTGCCCCGACATCTATCCTGACTCCTGGGCGGGGGGTTTCGTAGGGCCTTTCAACAGAGCAGCGTATGTTTCTTTCTGCGTTGCAAGTGCGATTTTCAGTAATGCAATACAGAACAACACCTGTACTCACCGCTGTGTATTCCTATGGCTTCGGAGGCTGTCAAGTCATCAGGATCCTCATACCTGAGATCTTCACGGTACTTGTGGAATTCCATTGTAGCCGGGGGCTCTGGAAAGCGTAAGCAGAGGTCCCAGGCGGGCGTTGCTCTTGGCCAGCAGTATGAAGGCCTCGCTCTGCAGCTTGGGTATCCCCATGACGGGCGACGGCCACGCCTGCATGTTCTGCTGCGCTGTGTAGTTGCCGAGGTCTGTCGAACAGGGCAGGGCAGGCGGAGTGATGAAACGGGAGCGAGCTTACGAGGAGCAGTTAATGGGTGGGCGCCGTGCCGAGGATGAAATCAGCCTTGGTAGTGCTAGTGGGGATGGATGGTGGTCGACGTGGAGGTAAAGGTCATGGACGGACGGTGAATGGTGAATGGTGAGAGGAAGAAGGGACGGCGCAGACGAGACATCCCCCGCTGCACTGGCATAGACCTAGCATACACCGCCACATGCAGCCTCTTCGTGTGGCCCACACATGTTTCCCTCTTCCGCTTCTCTGGCACCGCCAGTCCACCTCCGCCACGAGCCACCATTGTCCCTTGTCCATTCAATCAACCCCATCCGTCGACGCCACCCACCAGATGCTGGAGGACACGATCTTAGAGCTGAGCTTGCAAGCATATCACGAACAGCAGGCAGCGACCATTCTTTTGGTATAGAAACGACTGCGTCGTGTGCCAAGCTGAGAAGGGCGTGGTGCTTTGGTTCGGGGGTGTGTTTCTGGTCAGCGCCTTGATGTTTCTCATCGTCTTGGCTGCTGCGGAGGTTGTGGATCTTTTGGTGTGTTACAAGTTGGCACTACACTAGACTAGTGAGTCGCATTAAAGTTTCCAACACGATTATGTTGGAAAATGTGATTGGCCACGCCCATTGCAGCCCGCCCACATCCGTTAAACAGTCAGTCGTTGGCGGATCCCGACTTGCATGGCCACCCACCGTCCAACTTCAACCATTCAACAAAAGTCACAAACCCCAGGGGTCAATTGTCCCAATACCTCCATCGCCGTATATTCGATTATCAAGAAGCTCCCTGCACCGCACGTCACAGGCAGGCATCTGATTACAGTATTCCCCTGAACCCAGCTGCACCCCGGATCAACTCTTTCTCGCTGCCCAAGACGGAAGACGCACATCATCACCGCACCTTAACACCCGCCATCGAGCGGACGCTGGATCAGACCCAGATGCGGCGATTGAAGACGAGGCGCCTAAGAGCAGAAGACATGTCTAAGGCGGCGCGGAGATGGGTGTTTAAGTTTACCAAAGATTCTCAAGGTCGGCTTGTAGTGTTAAATTGTGGAATCCTTTCTCAGGGCCCACGTGGCACACCTAGACTCTCTTGTACCGGACGAGGAGACAGGACAGACGACCGATCACGAAGACGAACACGCCAGACACAGTAGGCGCTTTCAAAACTAGAAACACCGGCCTCCCTCGTATACAAGCAGGCCCAGGGGTTGAGGTTGACGATTCGGGTGCGTTGTCGTCCCCATCCGATGCCACTAGCACACCAAGTGTGGATAGCCTCAACATGCTAAAAGCTGGGCTGGCCGATATGGGCAACAGCAGCCTGGAGAGGTGGCAGCCGCGCCACTGGGACCCTTTGAGCCTCGACTACTACCGCCAATCGAGATCAGACGCCGGCATCAGATTCTCTATGGCATCTTTACCTATGGAATCCTGCCTTTCGATGTTGACGGCGCCAACAGTCTGATGGACCTGCGAGTCTTCCGTGCTCCGCGTTACGTGCAACATGGAATTCGGCGACGACTTCGCGCGGGTTGTCCACGGCCGCTTTCGGCGCCTGGTCCGCCACTATGCCCGTAAATGGATTCTTGTCAACCGTGTCGTCCTCAAGGGCCCCGCGCCAGGCCAATATCACTTCAACGAGTCCGTGACGAGCACCTGCTTCGGCAGCGTCGATATCATCGAGGGTTGGCTCCGTCTGGAGCTGCGTAAGCTCAACCCTTGGGAGAAGGAGATGCTTGGTACGTTGGAAGCCAGCCGGCCGGCCAGCCCCTTTCTTCCCGGTTGTCTCCTAAGCCATGTCATTCTAAAAGCACGCCGTCTTCTGTGCCGCGGTAGACCCGGCCCTTGTTGCTCCTGCTCGATCCCGCTCCCAAGCAGAAGCCACCTCCCCTGTCACGCCAACGACTCCAACGCCGGCGAGAACTCGCATGACGCCGTTGTCGGTGGATTCACTCACCTCGCGAATGGAGTCCCTGGGTAGAAACGACACGAACCCACCAGAGACGCCGATCGGGACATCAAGACCGATGCCGTCGCCAAGGTATGTCTGCGTCAAGGCCTGGCGGTTTGTTTCTCCATGAAGATGTGCCGACGATCTGCCATCTACATCCTAGGGCGCACGCACCCCTAAGCGCTGTTCAAAGCTTCTGCGGTTTGCGCAGAACAGACCATGCTAGAAATCGCCACCTGCTGCAAATCATCGCTTCTCTTGTTGCTAGAGTCGCCGTGACTTGTGATGCCACCCTACACTGCTGCTGACGTGGCCACGCGCCCTGACGCGTTTGCAAACAGGCGTCTTGAACGACAAGACCACCACCACCCCCACCACCACCCCCACCAACGACGACATCAACAAAAACAACAACGGCCGTTGGGCCGCAGACGACACCAAGTCCCTATAGCGCGCGCGCACTTCAACAGAAACGACCTGCGGTCCTGGTGGTTAGACTCTGCTGGAGTTCAATGAAAATCCAAAGTGGCTGGCTGGCTGAGAAAGGAACTGTACGCGGAGTCAATCAAGCACAAAGTTTTCAAGTCAAGGCCCGTTAACACAAAAGAAGATCGGCCCTTGACGGTGAGAACCTCACTTTTCAACCCAAAAGCACCCTCCAAATGCGAGCGACGACGCGAACGAAACGGCGTATTCGACACCGGCACTATCCACGCCTTGCGACGAGAGGAGAACTATGACACTATTGAGATAATGTTGAAACGCCCGTTGTACCGCGAGGAGCTTCCTGGCCCAATCATCGACTCGATACGTCATGCTCAGGATTACTATACACGAGCCAAGAGATCTACCAGGCCCTCATGCGGGCCATATCTAGCTTGGATAACAGTAGCTGGCGTGTTAACCAGCGCCCCATCGAGCATCTCTACTGCTCCCTGCACCACATGGACAACGACCTCAGGCGCCTTGAGAGTTTTTAAGGAAAGTTCACGTCTCTGTGCAAGGAGGCCCTCCTCGGCAGAGACAACCCGCAGCCTGGACCCTTCATACCCTCCAAGATGCGGTAAGGTGGTACATTGCATTCAAACAACCGGACAAGCTTCGTTTCGGCACACTGGTGTCTTATAGTCGGTGTCCATGTCGTCAACAGCAGGCTTCTATGCGATTGACGGGCCTATCGAATGTCCACGTTATGCGCGTCCTCTTCCTGATCCCAGTATGCTGTCTTTGCCAACATTTCGCACTAGACCTTGGTGTGAGCAGTCGTCAGTATGACTTCTGACCGGAAGGTGTCTTTCGACCTTGAGAACTTTGTACTGCCAGGCACGCAAGTCGGCCTCTTTTTGGGTGACTGGTAAAGCTTCCGACTCGACGGTTTGTGTCCATTCTTTTTGTCATTCTTTTTTCCAACAGGATTTGGACCGATGCTCAGGATTTCGGCACCGTCGCCTCTTTCTTCTCAAGAGCGGTTTGAGTACGCTTCAACCGACGGGACGGCTAATCATGACAAGGTGTAGGAGACTGGGGCACCGTTTCCGGGCTAATTAGGTCTTGCCATCTTGGGCGGGACACCATATCCGACATTCTCGGTCGTGTTTAATGCGGTGGGGGATTCTCGTTTTGGTCATTATGTATGCACACCATGGATCTTTAGTCGGGCTCTAATCTTAACAGAGAGCCACTTGCAAGTAAGGCACCTATAACCTTAGGGACCATCAACCCAATGTCCTCGCCGTTGTCAGGTACGCTTGAACTATCAAACACTTCGCCTTACCGGCGCCCCTCAGATACGCCTTGCGCGTCTTAAAAAATAACCGGCGGCACGCCTTCTCAGCCGAGCCATAGCATCACCCTCGTCTGCTATGCCCTTCGCGAACGCACAAACCATGGCTAAGAATCATTGTCAGGGTCGCCTGCAGTCTCCTAGCATCCGCATGAGTTGAGCCTGTAGTGCTATTCTAGGTAAGCAGGCCTGAGACCTTTCTACACCTTTTTCTGCGCCTATTAAGACAGAGACTGATGAGATACGTTTCCAGAAGTTATCTACCGCCGGCGCATGACGCCTTTTTTAACTTCTCTATTAGACGTACTACTTTATGCAGAATGTCTCTTGTGTGTATTAATATGTACTTATTTAAACAACTAAACTTTCTGTTAAGTTAACTTACTTTACATTTTAGCCACCCTCCTATTTTAGCTAGGGTTTTACACTAAAACTGCTCTTTTTTCCTATAGCTATAACTAAGTCCTACTACTTATAGTACATCTATAAAAATTATATATAGTATAGATTTATATAGAACTACTATATACATAACTTTCTATTACCTCTTTAATAATTTTTGGAGTTTAGTAGCTTAAAGATTAATATTAACTTATGCTTCTTAATTTTAGCAAAATAATCTAGATAAAAGGTCCCGGAATTGGTGGACTGGGGCGGCATGGGTGAATTGCTGCTATGTGGGTGTCAAGAGATGGACAGTAAGCATAAAACTTTCCAAAGGTCAAAAGACTTGGCTCGGCACGGTTGTGGGTAGTCTAAGGACCGAATACGAGCGCGGTTAGTACATTCGAGATAACTTTGGAGCGGCAGTAGAAGCGACTTCCATCCTTGACAGGTTGTAATGACGCTAGGTCGATGGCCCGCCTTTGGTTTCGTAGAACGTTAAGGTGAATTTGGTATCCGCTGTGCGGCGAGAAAAGACAACATCGGCGGGAGAACATGGAGGATCGAAAAGCAAGAGGGGGAAGTCAACGGCTCTGTACTTAATTAGCTGCAGACCCAAAAGACCTGGAGAAGAAGATGCAGTCACTGATATCTCTGATGCCTTCGGTCAAATCCGCCCTAAGGAACACAGACTCCATCATTACCGTCGACAAGGAGACCCCGGAAGTTGTGATTGAACAGACCAGCATTGGCGGGTGGTGGTGTTTGACGTTCAGGTGGTCTGAGGCAACGCAAATGGCAACCGTGGGCGGAACTTGGCCAACTGAAAGGGATACCCTTCTGGATAGTGTAGGAGAGGTACGCCCGGCCGCCGGGTGTTAACGATGATGTTCGTTCCGTTGTACGTGTTAGGGCGATGTCTGTTACGACCTGTTGGATGCGTTCGACCAAGACATTAATTGAGGGTGGTGTTGGGAAGAGGTATGGGATGGCTTCTGGCCGTTGTTAGGCTTTTGCTCGTTCGGCAGCCCCTATTCAACGACCACCTTGATTGCATCACGAGAGACTTTGATCATTACCGGGATCCGTGCACGTTGTGGAATGTTTACACGGTGCTATTGCGGCTTGGTTAATGGGGCGTTGTGTTGTGTCCTGTTGACGAGTGCTTAGGTTCGCTTAGGCAACCCTACGGCAGACAATTGTGTAGGTCGCGAGGGAGAGGGGAAGGGGAAGAGAAAATGCGCACACCCTCACCCAGATGACGGCCCCGGGCCGTGTCGGGCGGGCGTGCGCTGTTCAGGCAATGTCCTACTGCCGACTGAGTCTTTGCACCAATTATGCTTTCCAACACATTATAGTCGGGCGTTTTATTAGTCAAAGAGTTTTGTCCGCCCGGGATTGGACCCACCTTCGACCTCTCCCGCCCTCCAATTTTGTCCGGCCCTCCAATCTTGTCCGCCCTCTAACCATGTCTTGTCTACACAACTATACCATGAACTTCTCGTGACAGAAAACGACGTCATCAGCAGCAACCAGCTGTATTAGAGCAAAACCCCAGCCCTACAAGCCGTCACCTGTGCCGCCTGCGCCACCCGACCTGCGCCACCTCCCTGTTCTGTCCGCAGGCTTGCACAACCGATTTTGCGCAAAAGAAAAACCCGGTCGCGCGTAATTTGCTTACGGAAAGCACAGGCATACTACGTTCCCCATGTGATGTCCCGCGTTTTCGCCATAGAGCTCGTTCAAACGATGCATCCTCTCCGTTGTGCACCCCATCCGCCTGAATTCAAGGAGCTGCCGTCGGCCGCACGCGACGTCCCGAGAACTGAGCCTGACGGCCAAGATGGAGGCTGCGAATACGGGACGGGTGGACGGGCCATTTTTACCAGACGGTGGACTCTTGCGGGATGGTACGTACTGATGATGAGTGCACAAACCAAGGAAGGTGTCTCTCCCGACCTACGACCTACACGTGTACCTCCTTCGGCAGGTACCTACCCACGTGGGTACCCTGCGTTTGGCCTGGGGCTACTTTCTCAATCTGTCCGACCGTACGAGCCGCAGGTCTCAGGTGGCTCCGGCTCGGGCAGGAGCAGAAGGCGTGGAAAGCGCGGAAAGGGCGACGTCATTTGTTATTTGTCATCGTTTGCACGCTGGAAAAAGTTCTCCTCCGTTCTTCATCTTGCCCACATGGTGTGTCTGTTACCTGTTCCCCACCGTCATGTCGCCCTCATCGCCCTTCCCTTGCCGCTCCATTCAAACACACGATATCACACAACCACGCCTTGTCACGCGCTGGCCGATCAGCACCGAGCATCGCATCAGGGTGTCATGGCCCTGCGGCGCTCCCCCGGGCCACTTCCACGGTACTGCTCCCCCAAGAGGGCCTGCCCCCCTCCTCTCCCTCTCGTTTTTGCGCTGTCGGATCGTCCCGCTAATCCTCCCGTGGCCCAGAACCACAACTCGTACATCTTCCGCGGTCGAGTTTTCGGCGAGATACTCAACGCTCGCCCCTGCTCTCCCTTCAGCAAGCTCGTGTGGCGCTCCTCGAACAACCTCCTCATGAAGTCCTTTTTGGCCTTCCACCGCCTCTCTGTTCACGCTTGCGTCGACGACACCCCTGCCCGGATGCCCCCGAGCGCAAGCGTTACAGCAATACCACCAAGATGGACCAAGTCATGATCCCCGACCTCATTGATCTTGCGGCCAAGACGAACATCGATGTCCGCTCGCTGAATGAACAAGAGTGAACGGCCATCTCGCAAAATGGTTCCCAGTATGACCTACGTCCTCGACAAAAACCTAAAGAATGGCACCCTGTCCAAGTCTTTCCACGACGACAGCGGAGAGGTGGCTCTCTACTGTCTCGAAGACGTGAGGGATGCCTGGATATACGAGAACTGGCGGGGCGACGAAACGGCCAAGATGTCACCGGAGGGGTTACCGACACATGCACCCCCTTCGCCACCTCCGCCTTCGACACCTCCGCCTACACATCGCTCGCTGCCTGCCCATGCTCCGCCTCCGTCCGTGAGGCGTTCCCCTTCCTTTCTGCGTTCTACTCTGTTGTCATCTCCCTCCCCGCCTACTCATCAGCCTCTCCTCGTACCCCCCAACGTGCTGGTACTTCTCACATGTTTCCATCAGATAGTGCCGCATACCGCTGCGTAGAAGACGCCGCCCTTCGGTTCTCGCAGTCCGTCTCCGCCCTCCTCAACCAAACCATCATCGAGGGTGAGGCACGCTTAGCCGAATACCAGCGTCTTCTGGCGTCTACGTCAGCCCGGGAAAGCTCCAGATGTCGCCGACGAGCCTGGAGCCAGTTGCTGCACACCTTGCTGCCCGTCCACGACGAGGCCGAAGGGCTCTCTCCTCCGGTCTAGCACAGATCTCCGATGATGCCCCCACGATAGGTCGGGGCGGTCGCTAAATTCGTTTCAGCAGATGCGACGAAGCACCATTGAAGCGCACCGTGTCCGGATCAGGCCGCCAGGGACCTTCGGGACGCTCTCGAAGGACCTTTGGAGCACTCGGCAACAGCAGGCAGCGGCGCACAATATACCGTGAGAGGATTGATGCAGTTGGTCTGCCGTTTGCCGCGCGTTGGTTTCATCAGCTTCTACGGGCTTGAAGGTCTGTCTGTTTGTGACGACGCGTACTTGGTGAATGAAATTTCATAGATGACAGATAATGATGTCGATGGACGGCAACTGCGGAAATGGTGAAATGAGCCAATGTGACGAGAATGACTGCGACTCCTCATGTCCTCCCTCTTAATTGCGTCCTTCCTGGTACACTCTCCCGTACTAGTTCAAAAGCTCTTGTTTCTCGTCTTGGGTCTTCTCCCACCACGCCACGCCTGCGACGCCTTGTGCGGCCATGGGGATGATGTCTCTGTTTCCTCTGTGCATCTGCTTAACAACCTCGGACTGACATTGCGGAGCTCTATCAACCGCGTTTGCCCGTGTTCTGGATCGTTGCTCTTGGCCATGGCTAACCATCCCAGCAGTCTGGGCGCCACCCTCATGTCCCTTTTGTCCGTCGTCCTTTGCACATGTTTTTGGCCCCTCATCTCGCGTCTCTCGTCTACCGGGTCCTAGGCTTCTGCCTCGTCTACTTTGGCCTCGCTGGTACCGGCCTTCGCATCGTTGACTGCGACTGCGGCCTCCTCGTCAAACCTCTCGCGCCACTTCCCGAGGTTGCTCCTTAACCATGTCAGGAACTGGCCTTTTGTCTCCCACGACACAAGCCACTCGACCTCGCCGGCTTCCGTCCTCGCGTCTTGCCCTCCTAAGTGCTCTAGGAGCACATGGCTGGAGTCACCCACATTCTTCATCTCGGGCCCGGCACATTGCTTGCGCCTCGCTGTGAGAAGCGGTCAGAACACGAGACCAGCCGTGACGGGCCTGTCTGTGACTTGTTTGTCGTCCGGGTTCCATGCCGCGGCCCTCTCGTTTATGGCTCCGTCTTCTTGGAAAACCCGAGACATGTCGTATCCGATATACCGCTCACAGCACAAGCCACAACCGCCAACTATTGGACGGCTCAGTCGTGATGGAAACCTCCGATGAAAGCCGCTGATGAAACTTTCAAGAGGGACACACATCAGAATCCAAAGATGATGTCAACTGGGGTGTTTCCCAATTTATGCTTCTGTCCCGAGACCCCTGTCCCCTGCTCGCCTTGTTGACCGTGTCCATCCCCCTTTTCTCCAGTCGGCGCTCCCCAACACTGTGCACGGACAAAAAGACAAAACCAAAAACATACAACACCAGGTATTCGCTGGTCGTCACCGACCCAACTACTAATCCGGCCCTCACTGGCTTATCTATGGGAGAGCGGACGGGATCCCGAGTTCTCCAGTGGGTATGGTCGTATGTGACAGGATACGACGCTGTTGATGGCTGTATAGGCTTCATATCGATGGCAGAGACCAACGATCCTAGCCGAGGCTGCACGTCTTGCAGGAAGTCGCGTCGTCGTTGATCAGCATGTCTGTCACGAAATAACCCGCCCGGACCGTGGCCCCATCTCTTGTCTCGTCGCCATCCTCCCTGCGCCCGCCCAGAGTCGGAGACGCCGCTCGGTTTTGGAGCAATGTGTGGTCTGTTGTCGCCGGTACAGATATGGCGTCGTGGGCCCCGAAAGTCGGCTCGGGGGATCCGCTTCCAGTGCTGCTCAGCCTGGGGGGTCCACGGACCGGACCAGGCCGGGCGTGGCGGGGGTGTGGAGGGGCCGGGTGCCGGATGGGGTTGTCGATGGTCGGGGTCACTCGTTGACGGATGACCATCACGTATGGTCTTGAAGGTGCGCTGCGCGTCGGACCCGAACAAGGCAGCTCGACGCCAATTGCGCAGTATCTGGTCCGAGGGAAGCTGGATGTACACTATGTGTCTAAGCGTCGTCGGCAACGTTGGCATTGGAGACGGTCGACGTGGCGCCTTGTCATCACAGCAGCAGCTGGTGCAGCGGGGTGCCCTGGGGAACGTGTGGCCAATAGAAAAACTCGGCATCGGTGCACGTGCCGTAATCCGTGAAAGTGTTGCCAGGACCTGGCCCGTGCGCAGCCAGCGGACGTGATGTGATAGTGTCCGACCTACTGTCCGACTTACTGTCGCCGGTACGGTGGTACCTCTTTTTTCAATTTCGGCGGATGCGCATGACGAGGGCGAGGGCGAGGACGACGATGACGATGAGGATGATGATGAGGTTCAGGATAGCCGAGGATAACAATCCTTCATCAAGATGGCATATATTGCTGTGTTGTCAAGGCTGCGATGCCGAGGTTGTGAAGCCGAGGTTGCTGGCGACGCAAAGTACCACCACCTGGTGGGTGCAAGACCCTGAAGACCACTGAAGCCGCGACACAGGGTAGGCCGGCGCGGGACATGCCATATCTCGTGCCGAACCAGGCCTGGTCCTTCCTCCGGATTTCTACAAAGTACTTGCCGTACTGGACTGGACTCGGCACCTTGATCCGAGGTACCAAGGTACCTACCTACCTACCTACCTCGCCAAGCTTTTTTCTTTCTTCTTTTCCCTTTCCCCTTTCCTCTCCTAACCTCCATCTCCATCACAGCCCTGGTGTCATGGCTCTGATGGCCACGCCATAGCCCGCAGCCGCACCTCGTGTCAGTTGTCCAGCCGTCGTCCGCCGGTCTGCTTCTTACGTCGGACACAACACAACACACAACACCAAACCGTACCACACGACATCACACGACATCACACGGCACGAAGTCGGTCATAGCATATGCCCTCATGTCGTCGGGAGACCCCCATGCTTTCAGCGTCCCGTCTTTTCTCCAAAAACCTGCATCTACGTTCATCACCCACGATTCCTTGGCCCGGTTCAACATCCTGGAAGCCTGGAGGTGATGGCGATGCTGGGGAGCGATAGGGGCTGTCGATGCCTTGGCGGGTGTTGATGGCCGTGGTGCTGTAGTTAACTTTTAAACATCAACACCAAGAGTTAATTGAATCTCTGTTGGCGATCCGTAACTTGTAATAACTTCCTACCGCTCTAGAAGTTTCCCGCGCCATCTTCGAGACCTGAATACTACGCGCGATCCTTGCCTAGGTGCTGTCGAGATTCGGTTCTTTATCCTTACTGGCACTGTCGGCTCACTCCTGTCCGTCTTTGCCCTATTTTCTGCTTCACTTACGGAACTGCTCATCCATCCGCTTTAGTGGCAAAAGCTTCACTACCTTGTCCAAAAGCGAGGTCGCAAGACGAAGCCGTGTCGGAATCAGGCTAGAGGGTGTCAAAACTAACCTGGCAATACTTGAATCATGACCATCCAACCTCGAATCCATGGCCAGTCACGAGACCACCAGAGCTCTTCAACAGTCAGGTCGCCGAAACCACTGCATCACCTCTTGCCAGACCTACACCTCGAGGCCAATCAGAAAGCAGCGAAAACACTGAGAACCTGCGGAGCGGTCGAGATGTTGCGAATTTCAATGAAAAGGATTGTGTTCATCAAAAGCATGTCACAGAACCGTCGATTATATCAAGATTCCGGAACCCGGTTGAAAAATCACAGATCCCATAATAAGGGGCCATCGTCAATAGCAATTGCCAAGCCCGGCTGTGGCCAAGGAGCCTTTCACGTGTACAAGATTCAAGCCTGCCTAAGAAGAACAGAAACCCTGGGTTTCCTCGGTGGGAGTTCATGTTAACAAGAGAGCTGATTGAAGATGCTGTTGCGTACCTGTCACATTTTGAGTGTTTACATTCGCCCTGTTATAGTTAGAAAGAGGAGAAAAGTTACTCAGTAAAGTTAGGATTGAAAAAGGGCAAGCGGGTTGTTTGCTGATTTTATGTTGGTGGTAAAGATTAATTAGTTTTCATCCCAATTACATAACCTGACTCTGTATTATTCTGTCTTATCTTGCTTGCATCTTCTTATGGGATTTCTTGTCTGGTCCTGGTGACTACTAATTCACCAACCGCGAGCCCTCACCAACGCTAACACCAACATCGTCAAGCACTTGCGAGATCGAGTCGACACCGTTTTTTCACATCACCGACTTCCTGGCTACTTTCAATTTCCCTCAAGACCTTCCGTTTCGCATATAGTTCCAATCAGCGCAGGAGGAAAAGAGGTTCAGGACGTCTTTTGTGGGGAAAGTGCTTGTAGCTGTGGCTTCAAGCCACGAGACGAGCAAGCGGCGAAGCGCTGCGCTTGCAAAGAGAATGAGAAGAAGAAGAAGAAGAAGAAGAAGAAGAAGAAGAAGAAAAATGAGTCTCGATGTTGATGTCGATGTTGTCTCATCATCCAATATTGTCGACCAGGCTGGGTGGCGAGATAGAGGGTTAGAAAAGGTCGCCAGAGTTGAGAAGAGCTTCCAGGCGGGAGCTTTCATCACGGTGATGTAGCGTTTGTCGTACCAAATAAAGTAGTATCTATGAAAAGTTCTACCATTGCGCTCCCCTAAATATAAGCGAAGTAAAAGAACCGAGTTCTTTTTGGTAACAAGCATAGGCTTAAATACAGCTGTAACCCTTGGAGTAACCACTGTGCAGTATATATAACGCTATTAGTGTTAAAATTGAAAGAAAGTTCAACAATAAGCCAAGCTAATACACAACAGGCCAGTCTGATTCGTAGCGGATAAGATTGATACCTAAGAACGAAGCCCCACTCTTGGCATAGTAGTGGTAAACCAGAACATCAGCATCTGCATCAGTAAAAACACCAGGGTGACCAGGTCCAATGATCGACCCATGGGTAGCCATAACCTCAGTACCACCGCCAGCCGTCATCTTTTTCCCGCTGCGATCGACATAGGGGCCATTGACACTAGTAGAACGTCCAACCATGATACGGTAGGTACTAGAAGCTCCCTTGCAGCACATGTCGAACGATAGCCACAGGTAGTAGTATTTGCCGTGACGAGTGATGTGGGGCGCTTCGATAGCACCGCCACCAGCAGTGCGCTTAGCAAGAGAGGTAATAGACTGGCCAGAGCGCTTGCCGGTGCTTGGATCCAAGGAGATCATCTTGATACCACTCCAGAACGAGCCAAAGGATAACCACCACTTGCCCTGGGCATCAACAACCAGGTTGCCATCAATAGCGTTGTAGTCATTGGCGTCTGTCGACTCGACTACTACGCCCTGGTTGGTCCACGACCCTGAAGCGCCTGTAGTGCTGGTGGCAAGGAAAATGGCTGATTTGCGGGATCCGAAGCTCGATGCAGAGTAATACAAGTAGAACTTTCCGTTGTGGTAGGAGATGTCTGGCGCCCAAAGATTGGTGTCCCCCTTTGTGTATGGCGTAGTCCAAGGAGCGCCATTCGGAAATGCAACGCCGGCGTCGCGCCAAACGGTGCGGTCGGTAGATGTCTTCAACCCTACGTTGGGTGCGGTTACTGCCATGATGTATTCGCCGCTGCTTGTCTTGACAACAGTCGGATCGTGGGCGCCGGTGCTGCCGGAAACAGGCCCAGGGTTGGGGTATTGTGCGCTGACGCCTGGCGCAATCAACGCGATGGCAGCCAGGCTACCAACGATTTTCTTCCATAACGGTGCCATGTTGAGAAGAATGACTTGTTCTTTTCAAAAATATGTACAGAAGAAGAAGTAGCCGCGTCTGGTTTCCAAAGTGGCAAGGAACCTCACGGCGCAATTCAACTGTCTTATACCCCCGCGGTGCCTGGGTCGAAATGCTTTTCCATGATGTTATTGATTCCTTACAATCACATTACGTTGCGGATATATTGGAGGTCTTGGCGTTGCAAAGCACACGACGGGATAACTGCTACCGCGGAGATTGCAGTCCTGTCTCGCAAGTAGGCAACCCCACTACACAACCAGTGGAAGGATGCCAATACTTCCAAGTTTCACATTCTATGGTCACCGCCCTTATCAGAGCTTGGCGCAGGGTACCAATCCTTATTGAGCGTTGGAAATACATGGACACTTGAAGCTTCCTCCGCGAGCGGTGCAAAGGAGCTGCCGGAGGCAATAGCAGAACCAGTTTTGTTCCAAATAGCTCTCGCAAGCAGCGCCGAACTTTTTGTTTTACTGTCTTACCAACTAAAATAAGGTTGTAATCTGGATCTTCTGCAGGTAGATTATACATAATATCATGATCATTATTAGCTTTACATCGGCGCGCCTTACCTTATTTGTAGCGCCAAGTGCTGCAAGCGGTAAGTGCCGAACAAGGGTGCTTGTTAATATCCGCACCAATGATATTCGTATTTCAGAAAGCAATTGAGAAGCGGCTCAATGAGGAGGCGGTAACCGGCATACAAGGATTAGATAACCCAAGGACCTCCTGGAATGTCACATTCGGATCCAAATCCCACGGGCAGTTGCCGAAACATCAGGCACCCTGTATCGGCATCTTACGTTTGGGCCCAATAAAACGGTAAGGGACAACCTTGGCACACTATGTTACGCCAATAATATAAGTCATCCTAAATTGCGCTTAAATCCAAAACGCTCGGTTCACTTTATCTCTATTACAGGACACCGAGGAAGCTATGCAGAAGTGTCTGATTCTAAGCTATTGCGTGCAGCGGAGCTGTGCCTTGCCGTTCCCAACGACTTGACCACCAACTTTGGTTGGGAGCAACAGCGGAAGAGGCTTCGGCCTCAGTGACGGTTCCAGAATGACATTCTAACACTGTGAGGACCTGGGCGTGGCTCTCAGTGTGCACTGGGGGTTCCGGGGTGTGTCTCGGTCTGTGCAGTGTTGGGCCCGTTTTCATGACGGACGGACGGACCCGGAGTTTGGACGCTGCCGAGCTCATCTTCCTGCACTCATTTGGAGGCAAAGCTTCAATTGATTCCAGGCTGGTAATACGAATACTGTAGTTTTCTTTCACATTACCGTTGGGCACAATCGAAAAACCCGGCGAAGCAAGTATTCCCTACTTACGCAGTTGGCGGTTTTGTCCTGAGTTTGCTCGCTGCGGCGTCATGACTTGAAGACCCGATGAGGGTGGTGAACCTTTCAGTAGCTATATATATGTGCAGTGGCTCGTGGAAATTCCCTGTGTTTCATGTAATCTGCCCCTTGATGGATAGATGATGAGGATACATGATGAAATCAACGTTGGAGATGCCCGGAAGTGCTAGCGACCTCACTCTCAGTCATAGGCCACACAAAGAAGCCCCATACTGACGACCTCATCGCACTGTATTGTGGCCCAAGAGCTTGAGCCCATTTGGAATTCGACTTCTGGCCCTTTCAATAAAAAAAAATAGAATAAAAGCAGGCTCTACAAGCTTACGCGACACAAGAAAGTAGAAGAAACAGATGCTCGCCCTGCCCATTTGACTTGACCCCCCACCAGGCTCTGCTTCTCCAGATAGTGCCCGTCTCTCAAACCCACCCCGAGTACGTCGTTTATCATGCCCCTCGATTGAGAAACGACCGAAAGTCTATGATCTACAGGAAAGTTTCTTGAGAGGCTATTATTGTCTGACCTGCCACTATCGTAAGCCATACGCCAATAGCTCGCAAGCACCATGACCGCTCATGCGCACTTTTTGAAGGTCCCCTCCATCTCCATCTCCTTCACTCTCGCTGCCTAACGCAACCCAGATACCGTTGTTGGAATCCCCCGTCATCAAATAAGACTACGCCAAAGAGTCGATCCAGAAACACTCTGTCGGGAAGCCGCTCACCGCCGAGGCGTCGGGTTGGTTCCTCGTCGCCCAGTGGCATCTGCCCAAGATACGATCTCTATGTTTGTCTATTGTAAGCCTTAGTACAAGCGTCATTACCGACGACAACGACAATCATGACAAAGCCCTTGGCGGATCTCGCGTGAGTGACTTGTCTCTCTCCACGCACCGAAATACCCTTACTCTCAACCGCCTGGCCGCGTTGAACACTGACTTTCAACGGAACCTGGAAGAAGTGCGCGCCCGTCGACTCGGACTACAGACAACGGTACGATCCACGCACCACCATCACAACCGCCGCCGCCATTTTCACTGTCCATACCGCTGTTGCTGCGTTGTTGACAGTGCCGCTCCATGTGTATCATCCATCCACTGTGATTGCCAATGATACTGCTAACAACGCCGGCACCAGAAGCAACAATAGCAAGACTGATAAAGCCGTCCCACTCTTTTCGTTAGCCATGAGGTCGCGGACCCGACGCGCGGAGGATAAAACAGCACCGCCCAAAGTGCTAAAGCGCAACTGGATCGTTGAAACCCTGGAAACGTGGGACCGTCCTCAGAAGCAGACGTTCTGGCCCTTTAGATTTACACTGCCATCTCCCAACAAATGAGCTAATTCGGAAAACTAATGCGCGAATACCAGGGGCTGGAAACTCACGTGTTGCGGTATATGCTAGTCGACGCTGAGTTAAGGAGGACCGAGATGTGCATTCTTGGGCATTCGTACTTATATTTCCGAGACAGGCTGCTTTAGTACCTTTCGTTCGCTCATGCATAGTATATTTTGCGTGTGTCAAGATAGGCTCTTTGTTTGCACTAATGTCTTCTCTGTCGTTTGTATGCGGCTTCTACACAATTTGCTTCTGCTTTCTCATGCATCGCCCCGGCGTCATGCGAGATTTATGCTGCGCTGGTTGCCATTCCCCGTGTGCATATCTCGCCGTGATCCATCCCATCTTTTATCCAGTGATTGCTTCTTTCTCGCCCTTTCGGCCGGAAAGCATACCGGCGCAAATGTGAGAGCCCCGAACTGCCCAGGTGAAAGTCCGCTGTCGTCCGAGGCAAAACAAGAAAAGCCGACATTTCCTCTTCTCGGGAGCATTCCAACGGGATACGCCTTGGCGATCCGGTTACCTCTACCGCGTCGCAAGAAATGATGTTTGTCAAGCACATTATGCGGCACAGCTTAATACCCTCGACGTACAAAGAGACCACTGTTCAAATTAACAAGCATTGGATTGATTAAGTGGTGCTTAAAGGGCGCTGTCATGTCGGAAGTGTTTATCTACCCAGTTTGCTCCTATCAAATCTATGAATGCGCTGTTTGACTTTTATACATACTTCTTGGTCTCCTAGATTTTCATTCAGCTCAACCCAAGATTCAAAATCATTCATTGACGGGCCACAGACCGGATGAAGACTGTCGTGCCTTGGATGCGTCATCTTACAATGCCAACCGTTCGCTAGAGCTCTAGATAGCGACGAACTTTGTGCGACTGTCAGATGGCTTCAGGGCTTGTGATCTTTCGGTGGAATGGAAGATGCCGCAGTTGAGCAACAAAGTCAGGGAGTGGAATTGATAAGGGGATAGTTAAAGATCTTTTTCTTCGTATCAAATTACTAGAAGAATGTGGTTTCCCGGTTTCCAGAGAACACTCTCACTGGATCCCCTCCAATACCTCTTCTATTAGCCCAGTAGATACTCGGACAATGAGAACTTTAATTCAAACGAAAAGAAACAGGAACCAAAGACTATGAGTAGCACAATTAGCCTGAACCTTAATCTCGCTAACTCCACACTAAAGTTAGCTGCTTCACCGTCAATGAAGTGTACCGCAGAGATGAAAGCTTACTAACACAGCTATAACAAACTAGAGGGTGAGGAGAGGGAAAATGGAGTGATGAAGATTTAGTTAAGAAGTGAGGCATCATGGTTTTCATCACTGCTCGAATCTTCCTTCTTGGCTTAGTGCTCTTCTTCAACCATCCTCTGGCTTCCATCTGAACCTAGCTTGTTGGAATTTCCATTCCACGTTAAAATAACGCCTTGATTTTCTCCAGCTATAGTAATTCTCAATCTCACCTTCGCTGGTGATCAATATGCCTCGCTATTCAGTTATCTGAAAATACTAAAAGCAGCAGTCCTTTTATTACCCTTCTACGAGCTCGGTCTATTACTGTTTGAAATCACAACAGCAGGCCGACGTAGCTTTCTCTCATGGCTCTACCTTACGGTCTTACAATTTTCTCGCCGTGAACAGACGCATTTTAAGAAGCGCTACATTAAGTTGTAGGATAACGTTCAGCTGGTTGTGATGCCGATGATCATCGTCAGCCTGTATTTTATTCGGCGCCTGTTGTCAGGAAACATTCTGTATCCTTGTTTGTTGATATCTACAGCGTTTGGTGGCTACAAGGTAAGAAATCAACACTCAGAATGCTCAGCTTGCTGACTTAAAGTAGAATAAAGGTTTCCCTCGCTGTCTTGCAGCTATTCATTACAAATATTGACGCTGCTATGTCTTCTCACCTTGGATAAAGTGCGAGGGTCGGTTGCCATGTGTTAGTTACAGCTTAAAGGATAAACTAAAATAATAGGCCAAGGAATCAGAGCTGCCGTTCATTAAGGGTATTTTAGGGATACTGTTATCTTGATATCACCGGCTGTGCTCTTTTCTAAATAAAAGCAAGAAGCCGAAACAAGCGTCTATATTAATAGCTAGAGATATAGAAGTTTATACTTCGTATATTCATGTCTACAATCGTGAACAGACCTTTAAAAAAGAGTCCTATACTGCCTCTAGGCCCTTCGCATCCGACTGTTGCCAAGGAAACCTCTGCTCGATAGACCGGATCAACTGTTCGTGGCGGGGCGACCTAGGCTTGATTGTCGCTTCATACGGAGCTACATGGCTGATCGCGCCAGGTAGTGGTCTAAACTCTGGCTCAACCTCTTTGCCGTCAACAATCGGTTTCCCAATGATGAAAACAGCCAAAGACTGGGCGAAGTTGAGGTAAAGCGAGTTATCGGCAAGGACTCTGCCAGGGCAGATACGGCGACCGAACCCAAACACATATCTGCGCGGATCAGGCTCCGGTTCGCGGCCTTCGCCTTCTAGGAATCGTTCAGGTCGAAACCGGGAAGGTTCCTTGTAGACTTCTGGATTGTTCATGAACCACCTGCGTGCTATTAATAGGAAGTCCCTACAGGCTAAACAGGTCCAAGATCGGGTGTCTCAGTAAAGATATTTACCAGATATTGCAGAGCACAAGAGAGCCCTTGGGAAGTCGGTAGTTCAAGTAGGTCGCCTCCTCTGAGCTCATATGAAGAAGACCCATCGGGGCAATTGGATGCCAGCGCAGTACTTCCTTGATGAGGGCTTCAAGGTATGGCAAGCTGTCACGGTCGCTAATGGTAGGTAATCGGTCACTGCCAATCACTCGATCGATCTCTTCCTGGGCCCGCTTTTGCGCCTCGGGAAACTTGGCCATGGCGAGGAAAAAGGCGTTGACTGATGCCACGGACTGGTGGTCGTTAGCTCATACTCATTTCTCTCCCTTTCAAAGTCTTCTTGCGGCTGTTACATCCACCGTAGCTTACCGTGTCAGCACCACCGCTAAAAATCGATCCTGCAGTCCACATGTTGTTGTGTATCTCCTCGGGTGTATTTTCACTGGTTGCCATCGCCTTGGCAAGATATGAAAGGTTCTCCCTGCCTTCAGCCATTTGACTCTCAACGAATCTATAGGGTCTTTCAACGGCATCGTGAAACTCAGCGCGGTATTGCCTGGCAAGCCTCTTCCATGTAGTTCCAGGGAACCAGTCAGGAAGGTATTTGACTTTCAATCATTAGAATTCCAGACCGCAATTCCATCTGTATACACCATATGACGGTGGGTATAGCTTACGTGCAGGGAAAAAGTCCACCAAGTAACGCCCGAGAACAGCTGACTGAGCAAAGTCATCCATCACCTTGTTCATCCTGCTGAGAAGGGGGTCCTTGTTGAATTGGTCGGCATTGTAGCCATATGCAATCTTTAGCGCTACAGTACCAGCCTCTCTGAAAACCAGGCACGCATTAGCTATCATTTCGAGGTTATGACTGACGCCACAATGTTGACTTGCTTGTGGATATGCTCTTTGAGATTTTCCGGACTATCAAGGACATGCAGCAGGAAGTGGCCAACCTCGGCCTCCTGGAGTTCATCGAACTGGGACGCTGTTGTCTTGGTCCCGATAATGCGAGCAAAGACTTTACGGTGAAGGCGGAAGGTGTGATTGTATGGTATACCGCCTGTCGCCTTGACCCAACCAACCCTGAAATTCTGTTAGAGATAAAATACTGAGGGGAGCGAGCAGAGGGAGATTCTGTTCATTGCGACGGCGTACATTTCACCAATAAATGTCAGGCTGGGTCTCGATGAAAACTCGGCGGACTTCTTCTCCAAGATATCTAGCGCAACCTGAGAATCGTTGATAATAATAAAGGGCTTTCCGATGACTCTAAGGGCGGTGAGGGGACCTGTTCGAGTCGCAATAGCAGTCAGCTGGCTTCCATCGTTTCATGTTGCTGTGCTGGTGCTAACCATATTTATCTTTGAATTTTGCAAATTGAGGGGCTGCAAATGTGTCTTTCTTCGGAAGGTCAAACATGTTTTGAACGATGGGAAGACCTCTGGGGCCGGGCGGTAAAGGGAAGCGGCGGGCATCCTTTCTCGCCTGAATAATCTTGTCCACGATATAGATAGCCAGCAGGGCGACAACGAGGCCGACCACGAGTGTTGAGTCCTTCATCGTCGCAATGCACGAGATTTGCTCAAACTGGGACTGGAAAGAGCTCTGTCGCTGACGGAAGGGATAACGTGCCTTTTATCAGTTATCGCTTGAGTGAGTACCACCAATCTCCATATCGGGCAAGGTCCAAGACCGGACTCTTGGCCAATGAAGGGTGAACCCGCTAGTATTATGGTGGCATATTTTGTGGCCAGTCATTGGCCTCTGGGTTGGTGATCCGGCAACACTCGCTTGTCAGCCTGCAGTCAGCTTACTATCCATTGGGCGGGCGCGCGCGTCTTCAACCCCTAGCCCCAAAAGGGCGGTTCCATCCACTAGAAATGTGCCAAAGTCTCAGAAACCTGCCAAAAGTCCCCAAAAGGAGTGAGTGAGGAAGATCCCTGTGCACGCAGATAGAGCAATCAAGTAGGGCCAAGAGCGTTCTGCGGAGTTCGGCTCAGGACATGGTGCGTCGTTGTCTTTATTAATGGGGAGGAGCCTTATTAGGGATGCTTAACTTACCATCTCAGCATGAAGCCACTGCAAATTGCAACTTTCACGAGGATGAAAGGTTCCCCATGGCGCAGCCAACTCAACCATGTTTGTCCTTAAAACCACTAGTCACACTGCATTTTTCGGCTATTTTTCCATCGTGTCAATGTACCTTGATACCAACTTGCCCAACAACTGAGCCAAGGACAACTGCGACTATATGGCAAAAGTTGCTGGAAAGTCGAGCCGGCTGCGACGACACCGCCCACGACCCCGAAACCAGCACCATGGTCGGCCTCGATGCTAAAGTCCAGGAGAGCTCTGCTCGCGAAATGGACTCTGTTGTTGATGGCGGGAAAGGTCACGGGGCTGCAAGCGAAGCGGACTCAAATGCGAACAAGGATGCCGAAAGTGGTTCCCCGGTAGCTGGCGAGTCAACTGCCACACCAGACCCGAATATAGTCGACTGTGACGGTCCCGACGACCCTGCAAATCCGTACAACTGGTTGAAGGCATACAAGCTGACTAACGTGGTGGTCGTCAGCTTGTCTGTGCTCTACACCAACCTCGCAACCACCATGTTCGCCCCCGGCGCCCCGAGCATGCAGCGCGAGTTCGGCTTCAAGAGCAGCTCTGTTGAGATTATGACCATTACCATGGCGTCACTCGGCTTCGCTGTGGGCCAGCTGTTTATTCCCCCTCTGTCCGAGGTCTTTGGCCGTATGCCTATTTACCGTGCGAGCTCCATCTTGTACCTTGGCTTCACCGCTGGCTGTGCGCGCAGCACCAGCATCGCGGAGTTTCTCGTCTTCCGGTAATTGACGAGCTTGTCTGCAGCATCGTACATGTCGACGGGCGGCGGCACCATCGCCGACCTCTTGCGAAAGGAGGAGAGGGGTGTCGCAATGGCTATATTCACTGTGGGACCGCTCTTTGGTCCTGTCCGTTCTCCGTTGCACATATCAGACAAGCAGGAAGCTAACTGTTTTCCTAGGTCCTCGGTACTATTTTAGGCGGATTTGTGGTCGAGAACAAGGGATGGAGATGGTGTTTCTATCTTATTTTGATGCTCGTGAGTATAGCCCTGTTACTCCCCCCTTCCCATTTTGCGCTATGGAACAAAGCTGATAGTAGTTGACGCAGCGCCAAGGTCATTGTCGCCACCTTTCTGTTCATGCACGAGACGAAATCCGTCAATATGCTCAAGTCAAGGCCGCTCGACTTCGTAGAGAGACGGGAAATCAAAGTTTGCGCGCTGCTGGTGACAAGAAGACCCCTGTGAAGCAGCTCGTGTTGCACGCTATGATCCGCCCTATGAAAATACTATTCATTTCGCCTATTGTCGCACTCATCGCGCTCTATACAGCCTTCAACTTTGGCGTCACCATGCTCCTCTTCGCTACCTTCCCAACTGTCTACGAGGATACCTACCATTGGAGCGTCAGTATTTCCGGCCTGGCATATACCGGCGTCGGCATCGGCTGTGCTATCGATGTCGTCACCTTTGCCAAGCTTAGCGCAAGATTCTCTATATTATATACACTAGCTAGGGTTGCATGTACTTTACTAGTAACTACAGGCGGCTGAATAACTGCGGCCGGATGGCTATTAAAGGCCGTGTTACTAGCAATACGCAGGTTAAGGTCTGCAGGTTCCGCAGTAAGCTAGCAGAGGTCGAGGGCGTCATCATCAGGGTAGCTGCCGGTTCGCCGGCCTGTACCGTGATTACACTGCGTGATAGCAAGGGTTACCATAATAGGCTCCTTGTTACAAATGCGGTAATTGTAAACAAGGACAAGAGCGAAGCACAAGTTGCCTAGATTATCGACCAGCTGCGCGCGCAGCTTTCTAACTCCCTCCCTAACCATATGGTCCTGGCTATCGTTGTACCTATTGACAAGGTGCCTCTTTCTGCTAGCTTAATGCGGAACCTGCAGACCTTAACCTGCGTATTGCTAGTAACGCGGCCTTTAATAGCCATCCAGCCGCAGTAATTATTAACTACATTTAGAGAATAAGGTACAAGTTCGTATATAATCTATCTATATATAACTTATAAAGATAAAATACGAACTAAAAATAAATATAATAACCTAATTGCATAACACATAACCTAATTGTAAGAGCTTGTATCTTTTCAACATACATTATATTCGTCTTGCTTTCTAAGCACTGTTAAAACTACGATTGACAGGACTTCACCGGTTGACGGTCCGAAGCTTTAGACCCAGACCATCGTGTTCATCCCGCAGGGCCACCTGCTGCTGTTCACTCGCCACGTCCATCCATGCTAGGTGGGTAGAATCGCCTCCTTGCTCCCTCACCGGCTGATCAAACCCGTGATAAAGAAAAGGTAACAGAGACGTCTTCCAGATAGGCAGGTGCCGCGTTCGCCAAATGGCAAACAAAGAGAGATATATGCTCAACGCAAGCATGCCACCGAGATACAGAACAAATCCCAAGTTCACCACGTAATACTGGTCTGTGGCCACTTCTCCTAGCACCCGGTGCGGGGAAGCAATCTTCATGGTGTCTTCTACGTATATTGATACGTTGGACAGTAACTTCTTCATCGTATCATGCAAAGGAGCCGATGCCCGGCTGTTTTTTCTCCACGCCCATAGGAGTATGTCCGAAGCCAGGTTAGTGGACCGAATGATAAAGGTCCCGTCTGGTTGCGTCTGTTGATGGATGTGGCCTCCGAAGAACCCCATCATGTACTGGCGAAGTCCTTCGTGGGCTTCAAAAGAAGCTTCATACCGACAGGGCTTGGTAAAATTTGTTGCCACATCGTCGTTGTCAGGTTCGCCGTTTTTGTCGTTGTTGCATGGTCCTTCTAAGACAATAACTTTGCTACCAATCTCCGAAAGCTCAACCGCTGCCGTATGGTTTTTGAAACCTGGCACCGCTGTGATATTGGCAGATCCGTTTATGTTCAGGACGTCGTAAATAATTTCATCACTCGATCGCACTTGCCAAAACACAATGCATTCAACGGCCTCCGGTTCTCGCGACTCATTTTCCTCGGTGATCCCTGCCAAATGAACGATCAACCCTGGGTTGTGAACGAAAGACTTTCTGAATGTGCTGTTTACTGGTAGTTCATAGCTCGACTTCAGGTAGATTGAAGCGGGAACTTGGATAACAGAGCCATTTGAATGGGTCGCTGACACGCGGTTGCTGATGTTGGCTTGGTTGGAATACACGGTGCGGTCATAGTCGATGGCGGCTTGCACGCTCTGACATTCATATCCAACGTTCAGCGAAGTGACATGGAGCCACCGGCAAACACCGGTGGAACAGAGAATCGGCACCGTGAGGCCCTGGGCAACAGGGCCCGGTTTAAAGTCAGACGACCAACCAGCGAGAATAGCCGCCTGCATGCCTGGTTCTGCGATATGGAAGACGGGCTCGCTCGCGTTGTATAAAATACTGAAAGGGAATGCTGCGTCCGGGAAGCGCCTACTTGTCGGATACCACTTGTAGACTTGGCCTTGAGTGATGGTATTCTGCGCCGAGGATGACAAATACAAGGTAGAGAGGAAGAAGACGCAGCCCAGTGCGATGTTGAATGACTGCCTGAACATCCTCATATTAGTGATGGTGCCTACCGAAAACGACTCAATCAACTCACAATCTGTACTTTGAGAAAAGCAGTTTAGCAGATCCAGATATGCCTCGAGATGCTGCGTCAAATGCTTGCAGACCGGCCACCGGTTTGGGCGAGTGCTGCAGGAACTGGTACCACTTGAGCTGACCCATTGCCCCAGCGACGAGATACGTCATGCATAACTTCATAACCGTGGTCAATTGCGCAACAACGGACTGTAGGGTTTTAAATGGTGAGTGAGGGAATTGAAACCAGTACTGGTCGTCTACAATCTGTCCATTGTAATCGTTCAAAAGCTTCAGGTAGAGGGCGAAAGTTATGAGACCGACAGTCATGGTAATCAACTCCAACGTCCACCACCCTTTGATGAGTTTAGTAATTGTTGAAAGCCGCATACCGGCCTGCTGAGGGGGGGTATCAGACGGGCGTGAAGGTCGAACCTCAGAGGACATGGGTGGCTTGTTGGCAGGAGGCTCCAATTTATCGACCATCTCTGAAGAGGGTGTGGACTTCTCGCTTATCTCGAATCCATGTTGTCGTCCTTCGTCCACAAGATCCAATCAAGGTTTGTGTGCAAAAGCCGGGAAGACTTCAACGTGTAGATTTAAGTTGTGGTTCCCTAGAACTTCATTGACGTAAAAGAATTATGTTAATCCAGGACTGTTGGCTTGGAAACGTCTGCTACATTGCTGTAAATCTTATGGTCACAGTAGAAGAGAAGAAGCAGAAAGTCAATCACCATCCTGCGTTGTCGGGTGATGGAACTTTATGATCCTCGCGCCCAACCGTACAGAAACAGCAGCCAGACCGACCAATCGCGCATTTATGTTATGTCTCAAATGTCATGGCAACTGTTGTGGCAAGACTGCGCGCAGTGGCGATGTGGGTCGAAATTAAAGATCTAGGCATCAGGAAGGTCAGAAGACGGGACGTGTTATTGTAAAGCGTAGGAAAGCAACACAGTTAGGCAGCAAAATGCAAGGCTGCGTTCTTCGTTTGAGGCGCTGCATCGTCCAGCTGAAAACCTGTGAACGGCGGTGGTCCAATGTGTTGTCTCAACGCTAGCAATGCTGAGCGGAGACTGGCGTCTTCAGCTTGAAGAGTGACTATGCAAGCGTCTTCAGCTTAGGCCAGAGTTGACTGCAAAAATGAACTGCTAGGCTGCATAATAGTCCCCGAAAACGGTTTCGGCAGCCATACGCAGGTTGCTGTTGTATCGGTATGCGACAGGGTTTCTGGAATGTGTCTACTATAAGTTTCTCAGCCACGACAAGTTTGGCCCAATGCGGAGTCGTTGGCCTCCTGCATCAACAACAGTGTTTCAGAATCACTCATTAGGTGGGAAGTGGCTTAGGAAAGCGGCTTGAGTTTCTACGTGTGAGACTGCGGCTCGATAGAGCTCGGAAGTAGCGAAAGGCAACGAAGAAAGTGAGTTGTATTGGAGGTGGTGATGATGAAGAAGAAGCTGAAAGCTGGGCTTGGGCTGGCCGATATGGGGGGTATGTGAAAGGAGGTGTGAGGGATGGGAACATACCGGCGGCAATGCCCAGCGTAACTGCCGGGAGATATGGCAGCTGGAGTGACGGACGTAAGCCGAGCAGGAAGTTGCACCGTCGGGTGATGCGCTGCCTGCCTGCTGTCATCGTTGGGTCTCAGCGCAGCTTGCTTCGCTTTCGATGGCGGCAGACGCAGAACCAAACGCAGAGTTGGGGTATCACGCTTGTCGTTATGGCGAGGTCCTACAGAGGATCGATTGACATGTCCTGTGGTAGCTGAGGGTTTATGGTCGTAATTGTTGACTAGGTCTAAGTCAGGATACCCACTTCCGAAACACCCCCGCATCCGAAACACCCAAAAATGCCTTAGCGCAACCGCCAACCTCCTACATCTAATAACAACAACATTTTTAACCCTTATCTAAACAACCTCATTTTTAGCACAGCCTTTCTTTACTATATAATGCCATAATATACTAAATATAAGATTAGCCTTATAATTAAGGCTGTTAGTAATAGCATTAGCTAGTAATAGGTAGCTTGTAAATATAGTATCTTACTTACTACTTTTTACTATTATATTTAAGGCTACTAGTTAAGAGTAACAGTCTTTAATAACTATTAAAGGCTCTTTATTAGTTAAAAAGCTAAGCTAGCTAGCTAGAGTATAGATTTAGGCTAATCTTAGGCTTATACTAGCATATTAATAACTAAGAAAGTTTATGTTAAACAGACTCTTTTGTATACAAGAGAATCCTTTGTATAATTATACTTAGGATAAATGTAAGATAAACTAAAGATATTATTTCTGTAACTATTCTTCCTAACTATAAGCTTGCCTTCTGTATAAGTAGATATATCTAGCTTATACGCTATAAGTTAGTTTAGACTAAGCGTCTGTAAACCTTCTAGTTAAAACACCCTAAGTGCTAAGTATTTAGTCTGTATACTCTCTTTTTCTTAGGTATTATGTAGTTATATAATAGTGTTATTCTAATACTTATAACTTTTCTTTTATAACTATATAATCTTTTACTATATCTAATTAGGTTATACTAATTATTTTATTAATAACCTTATATATAGGCTTAGTAGGTTAGGCTACTAATTATTATATAATAAATCTAAACTATAATAATTCTTTTTTTTCTTACTAATATTAAATAACTTTTTATATATTCTTACCTAGTTAAATAGGTAAGTCTTTTATTACCTATATAATAAATCTTTCTAGCTTCTTTTACTTTACCTTTACTTTACCTTTTTACTTATAATACTATATAGGCAGCCTTAATCTCTTTTTTTTATTTATATTTTTTACTTTTCTCTCTTTTTTCTCTTTTTTTTTCTTTATAACTATTACTTTTATATATTAATTTCCCTCTTTATATACATAGTTTTTTATTAATTAATTAATTAATAATAATAATAACTTTTTTCTTTTACTTTTATTTTTTATTAATTACTTACTTACTTTTTATATACTACCTTACTTAGTTTTCTTTACTTTTAACCTTTTATAGTATATTATATAAATTAATTAATTAATCCTTATGATGTCTTTTATCTTTACTTCTACTACTAGCTATAGTACGTCTACCTTTAGTAATATTTATATTACCTAGGTCTTTAGTAGTAACTATTAGTTACTATTACTTACTAGTACCTAAGGTAATTATTAGCTTTTACTAGCTTTATTTATTAATATATAATATCTTTTTTAGTTTATTATTATTATATATTAATAGTTATAAAATAAAAAGCATAATATTTGTTGAACGGACTCTCCTGTACACAAGAGAATCCTTTGTACGATCGTACTCAGGATAAATGTAGGGTGAACCAAAGATATTATTTCTGTGACTATCTTTCCTAACTGTGAACTTGCCTTCCGTACGAGCAGATATATCTGGCTTGTACGTCATGAGTTAGTTTGGACCGAGCGTCTGTAAACCTTCTGGTTGAAACACCCTGAGTGCTGAGTATCCAGTCTGTGCACTCTCCCTTTCCCTAGGTATCGTGCGGTCATGTGATAGTGCTATTCTAACAATATTATTAATATACCCTTATGTAATATCTAGGTATATATTATAGGTAATATTAATATTTAGTAGTTTATTACTAGTATTATCTACTATTAAAAATACTTTTTAGTAATCTTAGTTTAGTCTTATAGTTATATAGCTATTACCTATAGTAATAAGTATACTACTACTACTAACTCTTACTTCTAAGGTTACTTTTATATTTTTACCTTCTAAAGTAATACTTATACTAAGTATGTCTAGTAGTTATATAGCGCTTATTATACTTATTATAGTTATAATATAGATTTATTTAATAATCTAGATAAAGGTAGTAATAATAGTAATAGTAATTATTAAAATAGTACTATTATATAACTACATAATACCTAGAAAAGAGAGAGTATACAGACTAAATACTTAGTACTTAGGGTGTTTTAACTAGAAGGTTTACAGACGCTTAGTCTAAACTAACTTATAGCGTATAAGCTAGATATATCTACTTATATAAAAGGTAAGTTTATAGTTAGAAAGAATAGTTATAGAAAATAATATCTTTAGTTTACCTTATATTTATCCTAAGTATAATTATATAAAGAATTCTCTTATATATAAAAGAGTCTGTTTAACAGTAGTAATAATAGTAATAGTAGTCCTAGTCCTTCTAACTATTAAAAGCCTTATATAAATTCTAGTAAGAAGTATACTTCTAGCTATAAGACTGCTTATATAATAAAGAGTTACTATATTAGTAGCTTTACTACTTAGTCTATAGTAGTTAATAAGCAGAAGTAATTAGATTTATATATCTCTTTAATACTTTATATAGAATAGGTCTTAGTTAGTTAGGTTATATATTATAATAAGTTAGAGGTTTATAGTTATAGTTATATATAGTGTTTAAAAAACAGATACCTAAAAGTGTTTTTTTAGGTAGTATATATAGATATTATGTAATAGTAAGGTTATATAATAAGCTAATTATTAATTATTACCTTTTTCTAACCTTTTAATATATACTTTTATTTATATTTATAATATATTAGTTATAATTAATTACTTTAGTATAAAGTTTAGTATCTTCTTTATAAGTATGTTAAAAAGATTATCTTTTTTATTAATTTATTTTACTTTTAAGATCTCTTTCTTTTTATATAACTTCTATAGGCTTATAATATTTATTATAAGTTACTTTTTATTTATTATACTAAGTTATATAACGTATATATATAGTAAGTAGCCTATTATAGTAAGTAGCCTACCTCTACCTACTCTTTAGCTATTTATATAAGTTAATTAATTAGTATTATATAAAATTAATTAAAACTACTTATTATCCTCTTCTTTAGAGGTCTTTTAAACTACCTAATATATTTATATATTATATTTAGTCTTTTTATAATTACTACATTTATTAAACAGACTCTTCTGTATATAAGAGAATCCTTTGTATAATTATACTTAGGATAAATATAAGGTAAACTAAAGATATTATTTCTATAACTATTCTTTCTAACTATAAACTTACCTTTTATATAAGCAGATATATCTAGCTTATATACTATAAGTTAGTTTAAACTAAGTGTTTATAAACCTTCTGGTTAAAACACCCTAAGTACTAAGTATTTAGTCTGTATACTCTCTTTTTCTTTAGGTATTATGCAGTTATATAATAGTACTATTCTAACACTTATAACTTTTTTTTTATAACTAAATAATCTCTTACTATATTTAATTAGGTTACACTAATTATTTTATTAATAACCTTATGTATAAGCTTAGTAAGTAAGGCTACTAATTATTATATAATAAATCTAAACTATAATAATCTTTCTTTTTCTTACTAATATTAAATAACTTTTTATATATTTATTTTTACCTAGTTAAGTAGGTAAGTCTTTTATTACCTACGTAATAAATCTTTTTAGCTTTTTTTACTTTACCTTTACTTTACTTTTCTATCTATAATACTATATAAGTAGCCTTAATCTCTTTTCTTATTTATATTCTTTACTTTTCTCTCTTTTTTCTTTTTTTTCTTTTTTATAATTATTATTTTTATATATTAATCTTTCTCTTTATATATATAGTTTTTTATTAATTAATTAATTAATAATAATAATAACTTTCTTTTTTTACTTTCTCTCTTTATTAATTACTTACCTACTTTATATATACTGCCTTACCTAGTTTTCTTTACTTCTAACCTTTTATAGTATATTATATAAATTAATTAATTAATTCTTATAATATCTTTTGTTTCTACCTTTACTACTAGCTATAGTATGTTTACCTTTAGTAATATTTATATTACCTAGGTCCTTAGTAGTAACTATTAGTTACTATTACCTACTAGTACCTAAGGTAATTATTAGCTCTTACTAGCTTTATTTATTAATATATAATATCTCTTTTAGTCTGTTACTATTATATATTAATAGTTATAAAATAAAAAGCATAATATTATTAACATACTTTTATATAATATCTAGGTATATATTATAAGTAATATTAATATCTAGTAGTTTATTACTAGTATTATCTACTGTTAAAAATACTTTTTAGTAATCCTAGTTTAGTCTTATAGTTATATAGCTATTACCTATAGTAATAAGTATGCTACTACTATTAACCCTTACTTTTAGAGTTACTTTTATATTTCTACCTTCTAAGGTAGTACTTATGCTAAGTATATCTAATAGTTATATAACGCTTATTATACTTATTATAGTTATAATATAGATTTATCTAATAATCTAGATAAAAGTAGTAATAATAATAACAGTAGTAATAATAGTAGTAGTAATCTTAGTCTTTCTAACTATTAAAAGCCTTATATAAATCCTAGTAAGAAGCATACTTCTAGCTATAAGACTGCTTATATAATAAAGAGTTACTATATTAGTAGCTTTACTACCTAGCCTATATGTTACAACCTAAGAAGAACTACCTCTATAGCTTTAGAGTAATAAGGAGGACTAACAGACTAATAGGCCTAAAAGGCTGTTAACATAAATAGGTTAGACCTAGAACAAAAGAACTATAGAATAGGTTACATAATATATAGCTAATAAGAAGAATAATTACCTATAAGTAGGTAATTACTTTAAGTAATTACTGTTTAGATAAGGTAAGCAGGAACTATAATTACTATAGGTAAGGTAATTACCTTAGTTAGTAACCTGTATATAGGAAGGCCTTAAGTCTGCTTAAGTCCTAACTTCTATAGCTCTTTAGTAATTAACTTTATAATACTTTCTCTAAATACCTTTTAGACCTTAATAGCCTTTATAATTACTTTATAAGTAATTCTTAAGTTATTATTCTGTATAAAGCTATATAAGCTACCTACGCCTACCTAGTATATAACTAATTACTACATACTTACTAGTAAAGATGCTAGTAAGCTAGTAAGCTAATAAGACCTAGTAGTACTATTATTAGTATTTAGCCTTAGCTACCTATTAGTAAAAAACACTACTGTTAGATATCTAACTATAATACTTTAATTACTTCTGTTTAGTAAGTTAACCTTATAATACTACTAATAGTAAAAACCTAAACAATAGCTTCTAACACTCTTACTCTTACTTTATCTTCTTCTAAAAACAAAGGTAAGGCTATAATTACTAAACCTTAGAACCTTAATAAAGAAATAAAGAGCGCTAAGTCCTTTAGTAAGAAGGAAGATAGTAATAAGAAGCTAGCTAAGCAACTTAAACATACTAATAAAGACATTACTAATATATAAGCCTTATTTAATAAAAACGTAGTAGCTATAAAGCAGCTTTAGGGCCTCTGGCCTTATATTGTGCTTATAGAACTATTGTTAGAAACGATTATTATTTTGGCTTATTACATTATTAGCTAATTACCTTTTAGCTACATAACTATAATAGCCTAGTTATACCTACGCTTAGGCGCGCTGCCACCCTCTAAGTTCTAATTTATTTACCCTGCTAACCTTCTCTAAAATTAACGTCTGCTGATCTAGTCTAGAAGCTCTCTGCTGCTGTTAGCAAAATCCTAGTATATGTTACTTAGCCTTACATAACCTACCTATTTTCGCTAGGCCTTTATTTTATCTATTAGCTTAATTACCTAGGCCACTGCATCTATAACGTCTCTAAAGTACTATAGGTTTTTAGGCTAGGTAAAGCTATTAATCTTATTAATAGTCTTTAATAACTTAGGATTAGCTTAATATTTCTGTCTCTTTAAGTCTATTCTTTAATAGTTTCTGTTTATTATAAGAAGCCTTAGACTAAAGATGGCCACGTTAAGCTTTATATTAGCTATTAGGTAGAAAAAAGAGGTCTCCTTATTAACAGCCCTAAGGCTAATTAATTCTGCAAAGGCGCCTATACGTAGTAGATCTCTATAGGTAGCACGTAGAGCATAGTGATCTCTAGGCTACAGCAGAGACCATAGGTTAAGGACAGTAGCCCTTAAAGACATCTTAAAGCTAATAGGACGGTTAATCTTATAGGATAAAGATTAGGATTAATCTAGGGTTAAACATAAGGCATAAGATAAAAGCATAGCTTACAGGCTTTATACATTAGTTACTTAAGCTGTAAGGTTTTTACAACCTTAGTAGTAGATTTAGTAAAGCTATCGTTAGTTACTTAAGCTGTAAGGTTTTTATAACCTTAGTAGTTACTTTAACTAAGCCATTATTAGCTATAGCTAAAGCTGTCTATAGCTATAGTTAATATAAGATTTAAACTAGTAGTTAATCTACACTATTAGGTACTTTATACTATATTAAGACATTAAGATTTAGTATAGGCTAAAGGTGCTGCATTATTAGGTTATACATACTATAATTTCCTTTTCTATAGGGTAAGCTATACTAGACTGCTTATAAAGGGCTAGAATAATTACTTATACTAAATAAAGTAGCTTTAGGCCTAAGCCTGCTGTACTTAGGCCCTTAAGAAGGAAATTTACACTCTCTAAGGTATTACTAGAATTATCTAGACTTCTATAAATAGATAAGAGAAGTTAAAGCTTAACTCTCTTACTACTTTTAATAGAACCCTAGGATAACTTAAAGGCTACCTAATCTAGATTAAGACCTATTAGGAATTCTACTTAAAGAATTTTAAAACTAAAACTAAGCAGATTATCTATACTTTAATATTCCTCTATAGATAAGCTCTCTAATAGTTTAAACCCTATATAGAAGACATACTTAATAATAAAATACTAAAATACTATAGGACTAAAACTTAAGATATATTTAGTAGCTTCTAAGGATATAAGTAAGCCTTAAAATTACTTTTCTAAGACCTAGATAAAAAATAATAAGCTAAGTAAGATTTAGCTACCTTAAAACAGACTAAATCTATAACTTATTATGTTATAAAGTTCTAAAGAATCTATATATAACTTAACTATACTAATAATACTTAAATCTTTATGTTTTACTAAGGACTAAAGAATAAAGTTAAAAATAAACTATCTAAAATAGATTAACTAGATAATTTTTTATAGTATACTAAACTTACTATTTAAATTAATATATAACTTTATAAATAATAAAAAAAAAAAAAGAAAGTAAGTAACCCTTAAACTTTAGTAAGAAATACTAATAGTACTTCTAAAAAGGTAACTAGCACTAGTTTACTACTCCTAAGTTCTAAAAAGGAACCTACATAGGACTACTAACCTTTTATAAATAACACACTAGACCTATAGATATTAGTATAGCTAGTAAATAAAGATAATAACTACTACGTAACCCTAAGTCTATTAAGTACTATAACTATAATAAGCTAGAATATATAGCTAGAGACTATAGATAACTAAAATAACTTTAGAACAAACTAGTCCCTAAAGAATCTAAGTACGCTAGTATTATACAAAAGGAAGTTCTATACAAACAGCTTACATAGACTGCCTATTATAATAATAACTACCTTACCTACTAGGACAGAAAGAAATAAGCAGGATAGTACCCTAAGGCACTAAAGAATAAGACTGTAGCTATTTCCTAGAAAACTATAAAAATAATAAATTAGAAACCTATGTAATAAGAAACCTTAAACCTATATAACGTTACTTACGTATTTAACTAAATCCTAATTAAAAACTAGTTACTTACAAAAGAAGAAACCTATAACATAGGAAGGCTAATTTATAAGCACCTCCTATAAGGAAGCATAATACTAGTTAATACCCCTTATAATACAGACTTTTAAGATATAGTATAATATAGCCTAAAGTTCTAAAGGCCTTTAACAATTTAGTAACATAATTAAAAAGTTATCTAAAAACTTTAATAAACATGTTACTAAGCTATTAACTAGTTACTATAGAGACCATACCTAATAAGGACTCTGTCTACCACTCTTACTTAACTAAAGCAATAGATTAACGCTTAAGATAACATTTAGAAGCTTTACTAGCTAGTATAATAAGTAAAGAAGGAATAAGAGAACCTAGAGAAGTATAAAGAAACCCTTATAAAGCTAATAAAGATAGTAGCAGTAGGTTATAAATAGGCATAGAGGCCTAAACACCTATTACTATAACTATTAATTAGAGAATAAACCCTATAAGATACTATTAAGATATACATAAGGTAAACAAGCTTAGAGGATAAAGAATTACTAAATAAATTTATTTCTCTTAGTAAGCTATAAAGATAAGCAGCAGAATAACTTAGGGATATACCTAAAAGTAGCCTAAGCATTACTATAAAGACCTCTAGTAGTAAAGTATAATAATAAAAAAAGGAACTACTCCTCTTACTAATTAAATAAAATAATAAAGAAGTACCTTATAACTTAGATAAACTACTAGCTAGTTAACGCTATGTAGATTACTTAGATATAGTACCTAACTTTTAACCTAAAGTCTGTAAAAATAATAATAACTAATATGTATACTTCTATAAGACAAAATAAGCCGTTATTAACTACTAATCTAAGAGACTATTTCTAAAGAACGCATAGTTTAGAGACTATAAATATCTTAACTATACTTACTTACTTTATAAATAAGTATTTTAGGCAGACTGTATCTATAATAACTACTTTTACTATATACATAAGAAAAGTAACTACACCTTCTACCTAAGAAGATAAGGTTAGATCCTTATTCTAGATATCTATCTATAATTAGAAATTAGAACCTAGGAAATTAAGAAATATAACGCCTCTTAGCTATATTTCTAACTATACCCTAGATACCTAATACCTTATGTTAACAAAATTACTAAACACTAGTTAGATTATTTATTTAATAAATATAAACTTTATTATAAAGGTAAGGTAAAAACGTAAAAAACTTAGATTAAGAAAGTATCTAAACCTATAACTATACTATAAAAGAAAAAAAAGAGACCTTTCTATAAAAAACTAAACTAACAGTTAAAAAACTAAGGATACTAACTAAAGTAAGATACTTAGTAGTAATAGAACATAAGTCTCTATGCATAATAACTAAGAAAGATAACGTATACCTCTTCTTAGAGGTCCTAATTAACAGACAGCCTACTTAAGTTATAGTAGACAGTAGTATATAAGTAAATCTAATATTACTATAAATAGTAAATTAACAAAATATTCTATAGTAAATTAAGAAAGTCTCTTATAACCTTTAAAATGTAAAAAGAGAAATAGTTAAGTATAGTAAAGGCACTATTAATAAGGAGACTATATAACTCCCTATAGTTACCTATAGCTATTAAGAATAACTAGTCTTTAACATTATAAAGATAGAATACTTAAATATAATCCTTAGAATCCTATAGCTATAAAAGAATAATCTAGATATAAATTAAAAGACTAGCTATCTTTAATAAAAAGATTTAACTATAAGGTAGCGTTATATATAGTAACCCTTAAGTAAATCTAAGTAACAAAAGTACGTTACCTACATTAGAAGAATTAAACCTACATAAGATAAATAATTTAAGAACTTTAAAGAGAATTAGTAAAAAGAAAAAAGACTGTCTCTTATTCCTTAAGAATACTATAAGTATTAAAAACTATTTACTAAAGAACTAGAAACAGGCTTACTAAAACATAGCTTATATAATTATAAGATACTACTTAAAGAAGAAGTATACCTAAAGTTTTATAAGATATATAGACTTAATAAAACAAAGTAAGAAGCACTAGATAAGTACCTTACTAAGAACCTTAAGAAAGGTTATATCTAACTATTAACATCCCTAGTAGGATATTTAATCCTGTTTATACTAAAGAAGAACAGTAAATTATAACTTTACATTAACTACTAATAACTTAACAATATTATAATTAAGAACTACTACTCTCTACCTCTTATTTCTAAACTATAAGACTAGTTATATAAAGCAAAATAGTTTACAGCCCTAGATCTTAAAGAAGCCTACAACCTTATCTAAATAAAAGATAGTAAAGAATAAAAAACATACTTTAGAATATAAAAAGGTAACTTTAAGTACCTTATTATACCTTTTAGACTTACTAATGCTTCTACTACTTTCTAGATAATAATTAACTACATACTATAAGAATTCTTAGATATATTTATAGTTATTTACCTTAATAATATACTTATCTACTTTTATAACCTTAAAGAACATAAGAAGTACGTCTATAAAGTACTTTAGAAACTATAAAAAGCTAAACTTCTAGTAAAACCTAAGAAAAGCGTATTCTATAGCTAATAAGTTAACTTCTTAGGATTTACTATTATGCTTAGTAAAATTAGAATAAAAAACAAAAAGATTATAGTAGTAAAAAACTAGCTATAACCTTAGAATGTTAAGAATATTTAGTTATTCCTTAGATTTATTAACTTTTACTAATAATTCCTTAAAGAATATTTAGGTAAAATTAACCTTCTTATTAAGCTTATATAAAAAGACACCCCTTTTAAATAAACAGAAGAACAAAAGAAAGCCTTTAAGAACATTAAGTAATAAGTCCTCTTAGAACTAGTTTTAGTTATCTTAGACCTTAGAAAACCCTTTAAACTTAAGACTAACGCTTTAGACTACGCTATTAGTAAATAACTTAGATAACAAGATAACAACAGAAAGCTACACCCTTATGTATTCTTTTCTTAAAAACTTAGTAAACCTAAACTTAACTACTAGATCTATAATAAGGAACTTATAGTAATTATTAAAGAATTTAAAAAATAAAAACCTTAACTATCTAGAACTAAACATAAAGTTAAGGTTTATACTAATTATAAAAACCTAGCCTACTTTACTACTTTAAAAGTTCTTAATAAATAACAGATTTAATAGTCTAAATTTCTTTCTAAATTTAATTTCTAAGTTATCTATATTAAAAAAACAGAAAATAGTAAAGCTAATATATTAAGCTAATAACTAAACTATAAAGTCTTAATACTAAATAAAACACTAGTTATCTTAAAATAAGATAATAAAGATAACCTTATGCTAGTATAAAAGCTTATTATAATTAGTACCTACATTAATACTAGTATAACTAGTAAAATAATATATAACTAGATTAAAGAAATTTATAGTGCTTATATATATAGACACTAGGGTATTATAAAGACGTTTAAGTAAATTTAATAACATTATAATAAGTAAGTTACATAATAAGAAGTAGCTTTAGTTATTAAGGACTATAAGATATATAAGAAAAGTAAAAACAGTCTTTATAAGCTATATAAGTAAATATAACTACTACTAGTGCTACTAAAAGCATAGTATTTAATCTCTCTAGACTTTATTATTAAACTACTAAAGTTAAAAGAACTACTTATAAAGACAGACTATAACAGCATCTTAGTTATAGTAGACTGACTTATAAAGTATGCTTACTTTATCTTCTACTTAGAGTTAAGTATAGCAGAAGACCTTATATATATGTTTTTAAAATACATTATTAGTAACTACAGATTACTAAAAGAAATTATATTAGATAGAGACAAGCTGTTTATATCTAAGTTTTAGAAATCCCTAATTTTATAACTTAAAGCTAATTATAAGCTATTAACTATATTTTATCTATAAACTAATAGATAGACTAAATAAATTAACTAGATACTTAAACAGTATTTATAATGCTATATTAATTATAACTAAGATAATTAGGTATTACTATTACTAATAGCCTAATTTACCTATAATAGTATTATTAAAGAAAGCACTTTAAACTTCTTATTCTACCTAAATTACAGATTTAAGCCTACAGTATACAGAGAACCCTAATAAAGACTATAAGCACTAAAAGCTATAGCTAACTTTAATAAATTACAGAAAATCTAAGAAAATGTTACTAAAAACTTAGAATTTATTAGAATATAAATAAAAAAATATGCTAACACGTTAAGAATAATAAGACTATTCTTTAAAAAAGGAGATAGTATATATCTTTTATAATAAAACATTAAAATAAAAAAGCTAAGTAATAAGTTAGACTATAAAAAACTTAGACCTTTTAAAATTATTAAGAAAATCTTAGATATTAACTTTAAAGTTAACTTACTAAATATAATAAAAATTTACTTAGTCTTTTACATTATACTACTAGAACTAGCACTATAAGGATTAAATATAAATAACTACATTATTATTAACGTATATAAACTAGAATATAAAGTTAAAAGGATTATTAACAAAAGAATAAAGAATAAAAAAAAACAGTACCTTATAAAATAGTAAGACTATAGATATAAGGATAACTTATAAGAACCTACTATAAACCTCTAATACTACCATAAGTTAGTAAAACATTTCTACTTAACCTAGGTCTTATACTACTAGATAAACCCTCTAGATCTCTTATAACAGTATTACTAAATACTACGCTTTAATTAATAATATCTATACCTTTATAAAATTACATAGAGATTACTACCTTAGACTTAGCCATCTTAGCCTCTTCTAACTTATCTAAGGACTAAAGGCCTAGATAAGTTATCTCTAACCTCTTAGTTATAAGCTAGCGCTTTTAATAACAAAGCTACTCTAAGCAAGCTAATAATTTATCTAGATCTACTTAAGCCTAACGTAGGGCGTTACAGTAGGTACTAAGAAGCTTTTTAGCAGCCTCCTCTTTATTTTCTAAATACTTAGACTCTAAAATAATTTATAACACTAGAAAGAACGTTAGTATACCTTAGAAAAAAGAAAACCATAATACTTATAAGAATTAAGGGTAACACCTAAAGTATTATACACCTTACTATAATAAACATACTTCTTATACTTTAATAACTACTTAATTATATAATAATAAAGGCTGTAACTATAATAAAAAGTATAAGGTATAACGTTATAACTAAAGAGTTTAATAAAAGTTACTAAATCTTAATAATAACAACTTAATAATTAATTTAACGAACTAGAAGCTTTTTGTTTACTTATATAACTAGATATAGTGTTAGCATTATTAAAGAAAGCAGGAACTTAATATTCTCTAACCTAAGAAGATACTACCTACTTATAGTACGGTCTATAGGACTTAGACCTTAAAAGGGAGACCTAATGTTACAACCTAAGAAGAACTACTTCTGTAGCTTTAGAGTAATAAGGAGGACTAACAGACTAACAGGCCTAAAAGGCTGTTAATATAAATAGGTTAGATTTAGAATAAAAGAACTATAAAATAGGTTACATAATATATAGCTAATAAGAAGAATAATTACCTATAAGTAGGTAATTACTTTAAGTAATTACTGTTTAGATAAGGTAAGCAGGAACTATAATTACTATAGGTAAGGTAATTACCTTAGTTAGCAACCTATATATAGAAAGGCCTTAAGTCTGCTTAAGTCCTAACTTCTATAGCTTTTTAGTAATTAACTTTATAATACTTTCTCTAAATACCTTTTAGACCTTAACAGCCCTTATAATTACTTTATAAGTAATTCTTAAGTTATTATTCTGTATAAAGCTATATAAGCTACCTACGCCTACTTAGTATATAACTAATTACTATATACTTACTAGTAAAGATACTAGTAAGCTAGTAAGCTAATAAGACCTAGTAGTACTATTATTAGTATCTAGCCTTAGCTACCTATTAGTAGAAAACACTACTATTAGATATTTAACTATAACACTATAGTAGTTAATAAGCAGAAGTTACTTTTTATCTATTATACTAAGTTATATAAGATACTTATATAGAGATTATAAGTCTAAATACATAATAACTAAGATCCTTAGTATTTATAATATATAAAGAATGTAGTTAAGGGTTATACTTAGAAAAATACTACTATTAAAACCTATAGTTATCTTATAAAGCTTACTTATAAGTATACTTTATGTAACTCTCTTATACTTAGTTAAGCTTTAGTATATAATGTTCTCTTTAATATAGAAATTAGTTATTATATAAAGGGTTTCCTTAGCTAGTATAATAATATATCCTAGCTATAAAAATAAATCTATATTATTTATAAATAATCTATTTATAAAGATATACATCTTTATATAAGTAAGATCTAGTAAGATATAGTTAAGACCTCTATCTAGATAGTTAATCTACTATTAAAGTTATATATTTAGAGCTTTAATATCCTTTTTCTCTAGCTACTTAGTCTAAGTAGTAACTAACAGATTATATAATACTTTAGGCTAGTAAATAGATATAAGGTATATACCTCTTGCTTTTTATAAGATATACTATTAATATACGTTATATATATTAGTATTAATAGTATAAAGTTATTTAACTTAGCCTTTTTAGGTAAAAGTAATTTCCTTATTATGTAAGTAAGTATAACTACTATTAAAGTTAACATTTTAACTTTATAATATAATAGTCTTTAGCTTTATATAAAGCCCTTTTTATATAAGCTTTTCTTTCTCCTTTTAAGAAAAAGGTGCTATTATAAAGCTAAAAGTATTATCTATCTATATAGCTATAATACTAAAGTTATCTAGTCTCTCTGTTATATATAGTAAGTATAGGTTATATATAGACTTTATTATACTTAGGTTATTCTTATAATACTCTAAGTAGGTCTTATACTAGTAAAGTCCTAATTTTGCTAGACTATATAATAGTTTTATAATATAGAGAAGTATATCCTTAGGGTATTTATTCTCTAATTCTTTTAGTAGTTATATAATAATTATGTATGTTAGGTAATTATCTAACTAGGTATAGGCCTATGTAATATCTTAAAGTTCTTCTTAGTATTTAAAGTCTTATATAAGGGTAAATCTAAAGATAAGTAACAGCCTCTAGCTTATCCTCTAGATAATAGGTACCTAAGTAAAAAGGTCCTCTTTCTCTTAGTCTCTATACCCTTAGATTACTAGTCTAGATTTCTTATATAGCTTAACTAAGATATTCTTAATTTTATATATTATATATATATAATAGATCTATATATAATTATGTTTCTAAGGGTTATATTATATAAAGCTAAACACTTTTTATAAAATTAAGGTATCTATTTTAATACTGTCTAATTCTTTATATAGTGCCCCTAGGGTAGTAATAACGTTATCTAGGTATAGCTTAATAGCTAAGTCTTAATAATTCTTCTCTTTTTAAGATAAGTATATAGTATTTATATATAGTAACTATTATATAGTAGTCCTCTAGCCTTTCTTAAGCCTTTTTCTTTTTCTTAGTTATATCTAAGGGGTTAGTTATATAATATCTAGATTAGTTACTACTTATATAGTGTTATCTTAATAGTATAGCTTAACGTATGTTACATAAAACTAAGTAAGACTATTTACTATTCTAACTATAATAGTATACCCTTTTATACCTTAGATTTTATATAGTTTAGTCTAGCCCTTATTTTCTCTTTATACTAAGACTTTACTTTAAATAGAGAGTAATAAGACTTTCTAAAGGTTAAAACTATTCTTAGTGTTAATTACATAATTAATCTTAACCTTTATATAAATACCCTAAAGTATCTTTATAGCTTTCTAAATAGCCTTAGCTTATTATATAATATTAGGTAATAAATATAAGTCTTTATTAATCTATAGGTATATTCTAAAGATAAAAAGAGTTAGTATAATGCTATATAAACTAGCTGTATTATTTAGGGCTTTAACTACTATCTAGAGAATAGTTTTCTTATCTATATAATATCTAATCTTATTATAAAGAATATTATATATATACCTAAGAAAAGTATATACTCTTTTAACCTTACTAACTACTTAGTATGCTTTTACTAATATTTAATTACATAATATACCTATAATCTCTATATAGTTCTTAAACTTTATAAATATAAAGTTTATGCCTAGGTTATATATAATATAGTCTAGTAAACCTATATATATACTAATTTAGTACTTATAAAGTACATTCTAGGTATCTTATGTAGAAAGAGATTTTAGAAATATTACTTTTTAAAAGTTAGTTTCTATATTAATAATGTAAAAAGCGTTTTTATCTTTTAGTTATATAACGTCTATAACTATCTTATAGTTAAAGTAGCTTTTATTCTTAAGTAAGAACTTAAACCTTCTTAGTACTAGGTTATATAATTAGTAATAATAATAAAACTTTTAAACTTTTTCTAAAATAAATATATCTACATTATTATATCTAGCATTCTTTAAAAGTTAGTATAGGCAGTTTATATAAGGGTAACTAAATTACCTATAAAGTTATCTAAGTTATTTCTCTAAAAAGAACATACTTACCTTTATATAGCTAACGTTAAAAAATAGGTAACCTTATTTTTATATAACTAGTATATATATACTATTCTATTAAATAATAACGTTTTTAACATTATTAAAGTAGGCCTCTAGCTTATCTACGTTATATAATAAGAATAAAAAGAGTATAAGTATATCTAAGATATAGTATATAACTTATTTAATAAGGTTTTCTATCTCTATAGTCTTTATAGATATAATAATGTTACTACTTCTAAATTATATATTTACTAATCTTAGGTTTTAGGATATCTTTATATAAGGGTTTTCTTATAAGTATGTAAGAACTTAAGGCTTTTCTATAGTTAAGAATTTAGCTACACCTGTATTCTAAAGTTCTTCCTAATAGACTATACTATAAAGATTATATAACATAAATTAGCTTGCCTTAGATATCTTTAGGGCTAAAAAGATGTCTTCTTTTATTATATAATAAAAGAATACAGAGGATATTAGGAATATAAATACTTCTTTATCTCCTAAATATGCTTCTTCCTTATTATATAAGCTTTTATCTAAGTTCTCTTTCTTAAAGTTAAGAAGGTAGAAGGTAAAGTTTATATAAGGGTCCTATTTAAGTATATTACATACCTAAAGGTATTACCCTTTTGTATACTTACGTTCTTTCTCTATATAGTTTATAAACTAATAGCCTTCTTTCTTATAGATAAAGTACTTTTTACCTATATTTATATAATAAGGTTTAGATCTAAAGGGTAGTCTTCTGCCTTAGTTATATAGCTATCTAAATAGTCTTCTGTTATATAGTAACTTTTAGTAATCTTTATAGTTAGAAGTATACTATCTATTTATAAAGTAAACGTTATATAAAGATAGCTTTTTATTAAGAGTAACTTAAAAAGAAGCCTATAGGTTAGAAAAGAACTCTTTATATATATAATCTACCTTAAGATTACTAAGAGCAGTTTTTAGCTTAGGTATTAGAAAGAGGCAGGGTTATACGTTTTCTTTTAGCATTTTTCTTTTCTATACATATCTTATAGCCTTAATTAGGTTATTAATAAGCAGTAGCCTTTATAAAAAGAGGACTAACTATTAGACTAAAAAGAGAAAAAAGGTAGGTAAGAAATATATATATAATAGATATAATTATAAAAACATAGATAGAACTAGAGAGAAAATACAGAATCTTTAGTACATACTTATAAGACTATTAATAAGTAAATAAGTAACCTTTTTATAATATTCTAGACCTAATTAGACTCTTTAGTTTATATAACACATAAGTCTAGGTTAGATACAGAAGAAATTTTTATACATAATACCTAGAGATTTAATATATATAACTACTACTTAGTAATAATAGTAATAAAAGGTAAGCTAACATACTTAGAAAGATACTTTTTATAACTTTTCTAGCCTTAATTAGGTTAAGAACTATTATAAAAAGTAATTCTTTATATTATAAAGCCTTAGTTAGTTATCTTTAGTTTTAGGTTACTTTAGGTATACTAGTAATAATATAAAGTTTAGCTTATAGTATAGTTTATATATTAACCTATTTACTATCTATAGCCTTCTTAGTTCTTACTTAGTTTTAATAGTACCTTATAACAGAATTAAACTACTAATCTTCTTATTACTAACTTTATAAGGTTTTTTATATTTTCTACCTATAGGTAATAATATACTAAAAATAATAAAACATTATAACTTTATAATAAGAAAGATAGACTAAAAGAGCTTATAATGCTTCTAGCTATAAATAACTAACCTAATTAGACTTACTTTTAGACATAAGAGTAAGTTTAACTTTAACAAAATAACTATAAACATAAATAAAACTTAATAACTAAATAAAAAATAATAACTAAAAAATAATAAAAGTAAATAAAATAAGTAAATTACTAAAAAGGCAATCTTTTTATAAGTATATAGTAAGTAAGCCTAATTAAAAAGAGAAACCCTAAATAGCTTAACAAACTAACCTAAATAAAAGAAATAAAAGAATGCTAGAAACTAAGATTAAAGAGCTAGAATGCTTACTTAGCTATAGAATTAATAAAACCTAAAACAAAAGAGAGAAAAGCTACTAATTAGTAACCTATGGCTACGTTAGTCTAGGTCTAATTAAGGCTAGCTTTATCTTTATAACTATAATAAACATTTTTATAAAGAAAGAAGTAATTTTTACTTAAACTTATTACTTTCTTAGAATTAGCCTAGACCTCTTAAGTATTTCTATAGGCATATTACTAAAAAGTACTTTACGCTTATACCTTAAGGAGATTTATTATATACTTACTTTCTATTTAATTAGGTTTATTAACTAGTTACTATAAAAGAAGATTACTTTAGAAAAAGAAAGTATAAAAAAGACCTACTACTAATATTACTATTTCTACCTTTTACTACCCTTTTTAATAACTAAAGTAATATTTAACCTAACCCTATTTACTAGTAATACTAAATAGTTAAAAGGACTTCCTAATTAGGCTGCTATATATACTAGTAATACCTTTTAAGAATACTAAGAGCCTAATATAGGTATAAACGCTAAGTCTAATATTAAGCTTATAATAAAAGATAAAGATAAAAGGCCTAACTTTATTTTATATAGGCACTAGCCTAATTAAACTTCTCTTAATCTTACTATGCCTACTTTAGTTACCTAACCTATTTTTATAGCTAAGGATTTTTATACTTAGTAAGCTTTAATAACTAACCTTTTAATAATAGTTAATATAAACCTAAAGTAACCTAATTAGGCTACTAAACTTACTTAGAAGGTAGTTATAGATAAGCTATACTTTACTATTAAGATACTTACACTAGATACTACTAAAGCCTTTACCTTTAATAGTTATAATATTACTAACTTTCTTAATAAATATAAAGCCTTATTAGACCTAGTAAGTTACTCTAATTAAGAGAAAACAAAAGCCTTACCTTAGTATCTCCTTAATAAGTATTAAGCTATTATAAAAATAAAGGCTAAGATAAAACCTTAGTCTAAAATAAAGTAATTCTTACTTAACACCTATAGGTAGCTTAATAAAGAAGTTATTTTTTAGCTAAATTATTATATTAAAGACCTTATAAAGGGCAACCTAATTAGAGATAACAACCTCTCTAAGACTATAGCCTTATTCTAAAAAGTTAAAAGTGTTTAAAAGAAAGCTAAAGCTAAAAGTAAGCCTGTTATAGCATCCTAAGACCTTATTAAGCTTTTTATAGTAAGATTTCCTAAGAATACTATTATTACTATATCTCTTTAGATAGGTCTAACTCTAGCTAATCTATTTAAGAAAGGTAACTTTAGTATTTTTAAGATAGTAATACTTACCTAGGTAAGGTAGAAATTAAGATATAAGAGACACTATAGTAATTTTAAACTAACTATAATAAAAGTATTTTTATAAAACATATTAACTATATTTAGTATATCTTAATTTAATTAGGGTAAAGTAGTTATTATAAAGAAGCCTAGTATTAAAGATATTAAAATTAGCCTTAATTTCTTTAGTATAAATAAACTTACTAAGACTATTGCTATACTAGTATTTACTATAAAAACATTACTAAAAGCCTAGAATATTATAAATATTTCTTTAGTAACTACCTAAATATATACTACCTCTATATTAAGACTATAAGATATATATAATAACTTACTAAGACTTTTAAACGTCTTTAGTAAGCTAGAGTTTATAAAAAGCCACCCTAATTAGTACTAGTATAACGTTTATAAGTAATAAAGATACTAAGATTACCTATAACTAAAAAGAAATAAAGAAGCCTGCCTAATTATGCTTATAAATAATATATATAAGTATAAAGTACTTAGAGAATTATAGTTAGAAGTAAATAAAGTCTCTAACGCTATTATCTAGAAGGCTTAAAGAACCTTTTAGCCTAATAAAGTTATAATTCTTACTTATATTACTAATAACACTATATACCTAAATACTACTGCCTTTACCTAAAGAATAATTAATTAAGGCATAGGTTAACCTTTTTAAGCAGAAGTCTAATTCTTTATTTTGCTACCTCCTTAGGATGCTAAAATAAACTTTATTAGTTATATCTCTATAATACTAAAGATATATATAGATATCTTTTTAACTTAAGATGCTAAGATTAACACTATAATATAGGTAAGTAATAACACTTTCTACTTAATACTTTACTACCCTAATTAAGCTAAACTATATACTATTTAATAAGGTTTTATAATAAAGACTCTTTCTTAGTAAGAAAGTATATCTAGTATAGACTTCTAGGCTAAAGAGATAAATATTAATACCTACCTTTTAATACTTTTATAAGGTGCTATATAAGTTAAAGGTCTAATTAATTAGGTTAATAGCTAGACTAAAAATATATAATAAGATATAGAGAAAAAGGAATCTAAAGAAACTTATTTTATAATTTCTATCTCTAACTAGCTAGTAATAAATAACTAAGTAGTAGTAGTATAGGTAATAGTATAAAAGTTTAGTAGTATAATCTTAATTTTTTTTAATATAGCTTTAAAAGTGTAGCTATAACTAAATAAAGATACTATAATAATAATATACTAGATACTAAATAATAATAGTTACTTAGATATTTATATAGAAGCCTCTTTAGAACTAATTAGAGAGGTTTAACTAAAAGAAAGAGATAATATAAAAGTAATAATAAATAGGTATAATAATACTATCTCTAGCCTTAATAATAGTATAGCTTAAGTTAACATAATTAAAGTCTTTAACTTAAAAGTAATAAAATTAATTATCTTACTTTTTATAATACTATATCTTATTTTTAATATCTATATTAGTAGTACTTACTCTAATTAGAATAAGCTAATTTAAGATATTATTAATAATAGTATATAAATAAATATTATAAACTAATCTTATACTAAAAAAAACGGTCTTATCTTTACCTTTACCTATCTTAAAATATAATACTTTAACTTAAGCATAGACTAAACCTTTTTTAATAAAGTAGTAATTATTTCTATCTAAATAAAAGAATACTACTTTTTAACTAGTATGTTTATAGCTAAGGATACTAAGATAAATATACTACTTTTCTTAAAAGCACTTTTTAGTTTTTATATAAAGATTATATTTATATATAGTATAAACATAATTACGTTAGCCTTAATAACTAGAAATATTTAACTTTACATTTTAATAGCTTTTCTAAAGTATAAAAATCTAGAAAAGTTTTTTAACTATTTACTAAATTAAGATAACTATATTAAGGTACTTAATAAGTCTCTCTCTAATTAAGCTAAGATATAGAATAACTATCTAGCTAGAATAAAGACTAACTCTTAGGCTAAGGCTTAAAATAGTTAAAAAAACTAAAGTCTAGTACTAGTACTAAGGCTACTACTAAGGATTTTAAACCCCTTAGATATAAGTTAGAAAAAGATAATAAGAAAGTTATATAGCTAATAAAAAAGAAGTTAGACTACTTTATAAAGATATTTTTAATATACTTCTTAGTACTAGTAGTAAAAGATATCTATAATATAGTATAAAAGCTAAAACATTATAATAATAAAAGGTATATATACTACCTAAATAAGTAATATATACTATATTTAGATATAAAGCTACTTAATTAGACCTATAAGCTAAAGGTTTACTTTAGTAAAGCTTTAATAAACTTTACTAAAAAAGAATAAAATAAAATCTAAAAAAGGGTTATTAACTAGTTTAAATTTATTAATAGTGTTTAAGATACACTATACTATCTTATATATAAAGTAACCCTAAAAATATACACCTTTAGACCTAATTAGATAACTATAAATACTAAGGTTTTTATAATATATAAATCTAAAGATAAAAAAGTATATCTAGTTAATAATACACTCTTTAATAGCTTTACCTCTAAAGGTAACCCTTTTTAGAAAGTTAAAAACCTAGTAAAGGCTAAGAAAATAATACAGCTTAATAATAAACTATTTATAAGCCTAATTATGCTAAAGTACTTAGATATTAAGCTATATTTATGCCTTATGCCTAAGTAACTTAAACTTATTATAGACTTAGTTAATTATTTATTACCCTAAGAGAAAGAGCTTTTTCTCTAAGTCTTCTTAAACTAAGAAAAAGCACTTATATAAGAATTTAATAAAAACGGCTTTCTTAACCTTAAAGTTACTTTACCTTAAGTAATTAGGACTATACTATATAAAGCCTAGTAAGAAAAAGGTATTTTAATCTCTAAAGTACTTAAACTATAAGCTATAGAGATCCTGTGTATATAAATAAAGAAAGGTATTTTAAAAAAAAGTTACAGACTAATATAAAACCCTTAGTTCTTTATTAAAAAAAAGAATAGTTTCTTATACCTAATTAATTTAGCTACTTAAATAAACATAGTTATAATTTAAGATACATTATCTTCTTTAGAAGCTAAGAATTTCTTAGAGAATTTTACTATATATATTATTATTTTACTACTAAACTTCTTTTCTAGATATAATTAGATTCTTTTAGTAGTAAAAAGTAAAGACTTAACTATATTTACCTTACTATTTAGGCTTTTATAAATGTATATATTACCTTAGGATAGTACTAACTTAGTAGCCTAATTTATAAGGATTATTCTTAAGATCTTATATAACCTTATCTTATACTACTGTTAAGCCTTCTTAGATAACATTATTATTAAAGGCCTTACTACTATATATAATAATTAAGAGCTACCTAATTACCTTAGTATTTATTAGTATATTTATAAGTATATTAAGAATGTTAATATAGTCTTCTTTAATATAGAACTAGCTAGTTATATAGTAGTTAGTAAGAAATTATAATAGCTTTAGAAAATAGCTGTTATTATAAGATATCTTTATAGCTTTAGTAGCTAATAACCTAATTAGGCTAATATTATTAAGATCTAGAAGTAAAAATCTTACTTTAACCTAAGTAAGGTAAGGTTCTTTATTAGCCTTATAAGATTTTATAAACCTTAGGTTAAAAGATATATAAAAATTATAATTCTCTTTTAAAAGCTTATAAAAAAGAATACTACTTTTATCTAAAGGCCTAATTAGATTAACGCTATAAATACTCTAAAGAATATACTTACCTTTACCCTAATTATTATCTTTTTATCTTATAAACTAAACACTAGAAAGGTTATTATTAGTATAAATATAAGCCTATAAGGTTAAGATATAGTATTAAGCTAGATAATTAGAATAAAGCGTATAGTAGCTAGATATAAAAGTAGTATGTAGAGAGAGCTAAAGCTAAAGTATAATTCTAGAAAACTAAAGTTAAAGGTAGTTTTAATAACTCTAAAAAAGCTAAAAAACTATATCTATAGAATTAAGTTTCTTCTAAAGACAGATACTTAAGTACTAGTTACCTAGCTTAATAAAGGCTTTTATAACCTTTTAAGTACTTTAATTACTTACTAAATAGTCTAGATATACCTATTTAACTTTAAGGTTAAGTATATTCTAGAAAACAAAAATATAGTAGTAAACATACTTTTAAGAAAGCTACCTAGGTAATCTAACTTAGATAATTATAAAATACCTAATTAGGTTAAGAACTTTATAAATAAGAAACTATACTTTATTAAAGTCTATATAGTTTATACTAAGCCTAGCCTTATTATTTTAAAAAACTTATACCTTTATAAGCTTTTATAAAAATAGCTTTAACCTAATTAGTACTAGTTTATATATACTTAGTAAATAGTTTTCTATCTTTAAACTTTATTATAACCTAAAGGAATTTTAAACTAAGAATTTAAAGAATTTAAGCATAAGGCCTAGCTTTATATCTTAAAAGATAGCTACTTATACTAAAGACTAATAAGGTAATACCTAGTCCTAAGAAGACTTATTAATAACTTTAATATTTACGCTAACCTAATTAAAAACACTTATATTAAATTAGGATACTAAAGATAAAATATAACCTACTTAAGGCTTACTATATTTTATACCTAAAAGGATATATATAAAGATATATAGACTTTTATAGTATTCTATTTTTTTTACTAAAAAGCCTAATTAGCTTAAATAAATAACTAGTATATTAGTATTATACTAAGTAAGATACCTTTTATAAAGATATTTATTAATATATAATAGATTAATACCTAGGCTGTTATTAAAGTATGCTATAATATAACAGACTAGCCTAAAGTAAGAAAGATTAAAACTTTTTTATCTAATTAGGTTACTAACTTTATTTAAAAAGATATATTCTGCTACTATAGTATCTATAGTAAAATAATAGTTAATAAAGGCATAAAGAATAAGAGAATAGTTAACCTTTTAAATATAAAATATAACACTAGAAAAAGGGTTATTTTAGTATATAACTTAAGAGCTAACAAAGTTAATAAATAAGGTTATAAGCCTATTACTTACACCTTTTTAACCTAGTTAGATAGTAAAAAGAAAGATTTTAGCTTTATTCTACCTACTGCTCTTTTTACTATAAAAATAATAGTTAAGGCTTTATCTAAATATACTGCATTCTACTTTATATATAACTATAAGGCTATTATACTAATTAAAGAATTAATAGCTATATAAAGAGTATTAGACTAAGGATAAGTTTATAACCCTAATTAGGAACTTACTATAAAAATCTAATTCTTTAAATAACTTAAAATAAATAAAAAGCTTACTATAAAAAACGTAGCAAAAGCTAGGTAGAAAACTACTAACTAATTTAATAATACCTACTAGTAAATAATATAACCTATAAAGCTTTAGAAAGAAGACCTTATTTTAGTCTTTAATAAGAAACGCATTATTAATAAGTTAAAAGCTAAAAAGCTTTAGTACTACTAGTAAGGCCTGCTTTATGTAAGCTTAGTATTTAAGAACTTTATATTTTATTAACTAAAAATACTCTCTAGTAACCTAATTATGTAGGTAATATACTTTAGAAAGTACCTAAAGAAATATATTAAAAGCCTTTTAGGCTTTTAGGAATTAGAAGACCCTATATAGGTATACACTAGGCTTAAGGATAAGATTACCCCTTATTTTCTAGTATAAGAACATTAAGATAAACTTTAAGAAGCAGACTAACTTTCTAAACCTAATTAAAATAGTAACATTATTATAATAAGGTCTAAAATATAATAGCTTTAACTTTAAAAAGAAAACATTAAGCTTTAAAGATAGCTAGACTACTAAAAAGTAATATTAACATTAGTTATAGATATACTATTAAAAAACCTTTAGAAGAATTCTAAGTATATAGATATAACTAAAAATACTTAATTAGGCCTATATCTACCTTATTTTAATAGTATTATTATATATCTTAATAATATTAATATACATTTTAACAGTATTAATAAATATTTTAATATATTAACACTAGTTATAAATATATTATTAAAAGACACCTATAGAGATTCTAAGTATATAGATATAACTAAGAATACTTAATTAGGCCTACATCCTATTTTATTTTAACGTATTTAATAAATATTAACTAATATTTATAATATATTACACTTTACATTATACTTTATTTCTTAATTTTTTAAAGATTATTAATTTTATTCTTTTTTCTTTTTTATATTAATAACCTTAAGAATAAGGTAGTCTAATAAAAAAAGCCTAATTAGACCTATATAAATAATAAATACTACCCTAATGCTGCCTTTATTTCTTACTAAATTTTTTAGTACCTTTTTTTTCTAAATAGAACTTTTAGTCTTATTATTATAGTCCTTTTTATCTTTCTCTTAGTTAATATTATCTTACTTTTAAATAGTACTATTAAGTATATAATAATAGCCTTTATACTTCTTCTTTATAGTAAGACTTTATTCTTTAACTATCTTAATTAACTATTATTAAAAGAACTACTTAAAATTAATAAACAAAATGCTTTTTAGAATGCTAGATTTAATACTACTGCTACTACTTTTATGCTTTCTAGTATTCTTAATTAGACTAAGGTATCTATAGAAGTCTTAAAAGTTACTATTTTAGTAGTAATAAGATATCTAAGTTTTATAATATAGATAGTTTAAATATACACCTTTAAAATTAACTAAAAAAGAAACATATTTTTAAAAAGAAACAAAAGTAAAGACCTAATTAGTCTTAGTCTTTATAAATACCTAGCCTTTTTTATAGTATTTATATAGCATAAAGTTATAACTACTAAGGCTATAAACTACTAATATAGTACTAGCCTAAGAATAACTAGCTAGCTTCTAAGTAAAGTATCTAAATATACCCTTATACCTAGTATAAATAAAGACGTAGTACTTAAATAAACCTTTATCTAATTAAGCCTAGACTACTAGAAGAATATTACCTTTAGTAATATTATTCTAAAAGATTTAGGCAATAGTAGCATAAGTCTAACTAACTTAAATAGTATTAGTAAACTAGATTTTATAATAACTTTTACTAGCTAGAAATTTAAGATTTTTTTATATAAGAGAAGTTACAGCCTGCTCTAATTAAACTAAAAACCCTAAAGATAGACACTAGAGATAACTTATAATAATAAGATTAAGAAGTATAAGTTAATAGTTATCTACTTATAGTATTAGGTAAGAAAAAAACTATAGGTTTTAAGTAATCTTAAGATAATAAAAAGAAGCTATCTTAAAGTCTAATTAGGTTAGTAAAGTAGTTTATTCTTAGAATTAGTTAGTAATAATAGTATACTAAAAAAAATTAGTACTTAGGTTAAAAGTGTAAATTATGTTATTATAAAAAGAAGAAAGATAGATTTCTAGATAACTAAAGGTTTTATTTTATACTCTTCTTATAGCTATAATTTCTTTAATAAATTACTAAAAAAGAGATACCTAAATAATTAAAAAGTCTAATTTATAGTTAGAAGCTATAGGTAACTAGGCTTTACTTTTACTTTTAACCTTTATAGTCTATCTAACTATTTAACCTTCTTTTTTTCTAAATTACTTATCCTTCTTTTTTATTATCTAGATAAAGTAATTTATAGCTAACCTAGGAAATCTATATTATAAAGCTAATTACTTTACTAAATCTAACTTTCTTTTCTTTATTAATAATAATAATTATAACTAGTAATAGCTAGTAACTAGCGCTTATTTTTACATAATAATTTTATTATTTCTAACTTAATTAGACTTTTCTATAACTATTAATATATTTTTATTTATTACTACTAACATAATCTAGATTAACTTTAACTTTACTAAAGTAAATAATATCTAGGTATAGACTTATACTAAAACTGTTTATAATAACTATGTTATAAAGAACCTTAATAATAACTACCTTAATCTAATTAAGCTAAAGCAGAATGCTATTATTAAGCCTAGTAATTCTTAGTATATATATCTCTAAAACTGTAAGCTATTAAAGAGACTTCTAAACCTTACTACTACTACTTTTATAATACCTAAATTACTACTAAACTGTCCTTATCTAACTAATTAAGGTGCTTACACTACTTCTATATAGATACCTCTTAATAATATATTTATAAACACTATATTATAGTTACACTAAGTAGCTAAATATAATAATACTAGTAACTAAGGTAGCTAGAATATAAAAGATACTAGCCTATACCTTTTAAGTATTTATAATGCTTAAGGCTACCTAGCTAGAAAGACCTAGATAGTAACTAATAATATATAAAGTCTAGTTATCTTTACTATTAAAGATATAAATATTAACTATAACATACTAAAAAGCCTACCTTAGTATTTAGATAATCTTATTATTAATATGTTTTCTTATTAAAGGCCTAACATTAAAAAAGCAGACTATATTATACTAGTTACTTATTATAAGAACTATTACACTAGGTTATTTATTAACTAAGTTACTAGTTACTTTTTTTAGTATAATAGCTACTAAAGAGATAGTAAGATAACTTTATAATATATAATTAACTTAAAGCACCTATATAAGTTTTATTAAAGTTTAAAAGCGTATACTAACCTAATTAGGATTATTTATGCTAAGGCTAGTATTATTATTAAACCTTAATAGCTAGATAGTTAGACTTATAAACTGCATATTACTAAGTTTATATAATACTATATATAGAAAAACGTTACTTATATTAAAGATAGTACTACCTAGTTAGGTATATAAAACAGTATAAGAGGTAAAGTTATTAAGTATATTATTTTATAGTAACGTTAGTAGATTACTTAGGAATTTAGTCTCTTTAGTAACTACAGACTAAAGAACTTATGTAAGAAGCCTATAATAATTATTTAGAATTATAATAAGTATTTATATACATTAGTAAAACTAAAGTCTAATTAAGGTAATAATAACGTTTAGTTATTAATAGTTTAACTTAGGGAAATATAAATACTATTAGAAAACTTACTAAAATTACCTTCTAAGCTTAATAATAAAGGTAAGATACTATTACTACTATTACTATTACTTAGTCTAATTAGATTACTAGTATAAAAGCTAAAAGTGTTTTTTATCTTAAGTAGTAGATTAATAAGTAATATACTATTACTATAACTATTACTACTACTACTATAAAGCCTGCTTACTATACCTCTAAAGTCTCTAACTTTTTACCTTAATCTATTACCTAAGCCTAGTAATAAGCCTAATTAGGGTAATAATAATAGTAACATAAGTAATAAGGATAATTTCCTAGAATGCTTAGTTAACCTTACTAAGCTTTCTTTTACTACTATATCTACTTACTAAAAGACTAAAGGGTAACATAGTATAAATAAAAAGGCCTACTATAATACTTATAAGTAATAAAAGTAACTCTAGAGACAAAAGGTTAAGTCTATTACTAAGTACTCTAGAGAAAAGTATGTTAGTATGTTTAATAACCTTTATAAAGATATTATAAAACAATAGAAGGCTTAAAGTATATACTTCTAACTAACTATTATACCTAGATAGTAAGGTTATAAATAATATTAATAAGGCCTAATCTAGAATAAGAAAAAAAAAGAGAAACAAAAGAAAGTAAAGTATAATATATAGCATAATAATAATAATAAGACTAATAAATAGTATAACATAAGGTAGAGGTAATATGTAGTCTAGCTTTTATACTATTAAATAATATAGGGCCTAGAATAAGAAGGTCTAATTAGACTAAGAATAATGTTATTTATATTTTAGCTTTATTTTTTTTTAGACTTTTTATACTAACATTTTTCTTCTTAATAGACTTACTATAAGAGTAAAAAAATAGAGAATAATTAAAAAAAGGTAGGGTTATATATTTTCTTTTAGTATTTTTCTTTTCTATATATATCTTATAGCCTTAATTAGGTTATTAATAAGCAGCAGCCTTTATAAAAAGAGGACTAACTATTAGACTAAAAAGAGAAAGAAGGTAGGTAAAAAACATATATATAATAAATATAATTATAGAAATATAGATAGAACTAGAGAGAAAATATAGGATCTTTAGTATATACTTATAAAACTATTAATAAGTAAATAAGTAACCTTTTTATAATATCTTAGACCTAATTAGACTCTTTAGTCTATATAACACATAAGTCTAGGTTAGATACAAAAGAAATTCTTATATATAATACCTAGAGATTTAATATATATAACTACTACTTAGTAATAATAGTAACAAAAGGTAAGCTAACGTACTTAGAGAGATACTTCTTATAACTTTCTTAGCCTTAATTAGGTTAAAAACTATTATAAGAAGTAATCCTTTATGTTACAAAGCCTTAGTTAGTTACCTTTAGTTTTAGGTTACTTTAGGTACACTAGTAATAATATAAAGTTTAGCTTATAGTGTAGTTTATATATTAACCTATCTACTATCTACAGCCTTCTTAGTTCTTACTTAGTTTTAGTATACCTCTATAGGCCTAGGTAACCTATATATAAAGTATAATTTTCTCTTAAAAACCTAAACTAAGTATACGTTATATAAAAGGTATCTTATCTAGAAGTACCTTAAGCACCTTTATAAAGGTTTTATCTAGATTCTTCTGTTTAACTTATGTAAAGAACATTATAGTCTAATTAGCCTAATAAAGGCTGTAGTTAATATTAGTGTTAAAATACTTATCTAGCATATTATACATCTTATTCTATCTTCTAGTTAGGCCTATATAGTATAAGTAAAATTCTTTTGCATAATTAGTAAGAATATCTAGAAATACTGTATAGTATTAGTCTTCTATAATCTAAAGTCTATAATAAAAACTAATAAAGACCTTAGCCTTATTATATAGGATATTATATAGCTTATTAGTATAGTTCTTATTCTTTCTCTAGCCTTTCTAAAAGACTAATATAGTGCTTAGCTTATATAGTCTATTTTATATAATATGTTTTAGTAGTAGGTTATAGATATTATCCTTTTAGCTAGAGGGTGTTATATAGCCCTAAATTTAGAGAAAACTATTAACTTTCTAGGTAAATCTAGTTCCTAAAGAGACATTTTATATAGCTAATTATTACTATTATATAACTAGTCTTTAGGTTACCTATAAGTTATATAGTTATTTAATAAAAGTAACTATTAGCCTAGCTAGATTCTAAGGTAGGTATATCTTAAGGTTTTAGATAGGTATATAAGAGGTTATAGTTATATAACTAAGTATAAAAGTTATATAAGATATTATCTATTTATCCTAAGTATTAAACTCTTATTTAATACTCTTAATAAGTATAATAAGTTAACCTAATACTGTATAAGTAAAAGGGATCTAGAAGCCTTTAAGTATAAGAAGCTAGATAAGTTCTATATAGTATAAATAATTAACTAAGTCTTATTAGTATATAGTCTACTAATAAAATCTTTATATAATAAAGTCTTTAGTTATTCTCTTTCTTAGTTAATGTAAAGTATTTTTATTATTATAAATCCTATGTATATAGTAAGTTCTTTATTAAATAGTCTTACTATAATATTTATTAGATTTCTCTAGAAGATTAAGTCTATTAACTTCTTTTATATACTAAGTAGAATCTTACTTCTAGTACTTATTTCTTTATATAAGGGTAGGTAGGGCTTTTTTTTTTATAGTTATATTTAGCTTTATTAGCTAACCTTAATTTTATCTAAGGATGTTATAATGTTAGTAGTTATTTTATATTATATAACGTTAAGTTATTATTCTAGTTAGTATTTAGTACTATAGTATATACTATATACTTTAAATATTATATAATAAAATCTCTATTTAGTTCTTATTAAAAGGTAATAATAAAGATCTATCTTATATAATACTATAGTAGTAGTTATCTTTCTTCTATTTACCTAGTTCTTACTAAAAGGTAACAGTAGGTAGAATTAAGAATTTAGCATAAGATGTCTTTCCTTTGTTTACCTAGTTCTTACTAAAAGGCAATAGTAAGTAGAATTAAGACTTTTAGTATATAATGTTTAGTAAGCTAGGTCTTATCTCTTTATTCTTACTAATCTGTAATTACATAATATAATTACTTATAATTACCTAAGTAAGTACTAATTAGTATTAAATAGACTTTTCTATATATAAAAGAATTCTTTATATAATTATACTTAGGATAAATATAGGGTAAACTAAAGATATTATTTCTATAACTATTCTTTCTAACTATAAACTTACCTTTTGTATAAGTAGATATATCTAGCTTATACACTATAAGTTAGTTTAGACTAAGCGTCTGTAAACCTTTTAGTTAAAACACCCTAAGTACTAAGTATTTAGTCTGTATACTTTCTCTTTCCTTAGGTATTATGTAGTTATATAATAGTACTATTTTAATAACATTATTACCTATATATTTTACCTCCCTCTGTATAAGCCTTCTTCTAATGCGTATTTTTACCTTTAGTATTAATAATACCCTTCTTTACCTAGATTACCTTTACTTTAGCTATATTAAGAGACCCTTTAAGATGTAGTTAGGTTTTTTTAGCTTTCTGACGCTTACTTAGTATCTTATTTACTATATAAAGCTTATAATACTTAGCTTTAATAAAAGCTAGTTTATATACTAACTTACTAATACCTTTAGCTTATAAGTTAACTACTTTATATAAATAGGTTAGTAAGCTATATTAATAACTAGTAATCTTTTTCTTAAGTAATATAGAGCTTTATATAGCATTATATACTATAGTTAGTATCTTTAGGTCCTAGGAGCCTTAGCTACTTAGGCATAAGTTAGATAGTGTTAGTATCTTTAGCTTAAAATCTAAGTAGAAAATAACTACTTTTAGGTTAAAAAGAATAAGGCTAGCCTATCTAAAGCTAGCTTATATATTTTCTTTACTTATTAAAGTAAAAAAGGCTACCTTAAAGGTAGAAAAAAAGTTATCCTTAGTAATATATATAATCTATATCTACATTATTTTCTTAATTTTCTTACTATATAACGCCTTTAGTAAACTAAAGTAGCTAATATTAAGAAGCTAAAGCTTATATAATAAATAAAAAGGTATATAAAAAGTAATAATACTATATTTTTTATAATAATTATTAAACTTAGTAGACTTATAGCTATTATAGCTATTAAGAATTAAAAGCTACTTAACACCCTTTATATAAGACTTTATATACTTTTTAAAATACTATAGCTAATTTAGGCTAATCTTATTTATAATCTATTTATTTTTACTAAAATAGATATATTATTAAGGTAAAAATTAGTTATTAGTATACTATAAGAAAAGGTAATATTTACTTTTAATACTAATATATAAAGGTAGTACCTAGCTATCTATATATATACCCTAAATAATAAAAACCTATTTATAATTACTAAGCTACTTTATATAAGGCCTTTTATAGTAATTAAAGGTTATAATAACCTTTATATATAATAGTATTCTTATTAAGAAGCCTATCTTATTAAAATTATAAATATTATTATTATAAATCTTATACTTTATAATTATGTTTTATATAAAGGTAAACTAGGCCTATATAATTATAAAATCCTTAGCTAACACCTTTTAATAGTTAATTTTATATTAAAAATATATCTTTAGTTATAGTTAGTATTATATAAAGTTCTCTACTTATTAAGGTCTAACATATATTATATTATATTTATTAAGAAGGTAATTAGCTATATCTTATATATTATTAAGTTACAGAAGAAATCCTTAATTAATAAGGTTAATAACTTATTTAAGAATTACTATTTCTTTTAGCTTAGTTATCTTTATTAATTTTATATAAGTCTTATAGTGTAGTAATTATCTAGCACGTTAGTATTAAAGTGTTATTCTTAGGATGTTATAAATAGAGGCTACTTTTTATATAAATAGTTTTAGGTCTTTTTTAATAGCTTTAATTATAAAGATAATATAACTTTTATTTAAAGAAGAACTTATTATTATATATAGAGAAATATTAATATAAAGTTAAAGTTTAAAAAGAAAGAAGGAAGTAGGCTACTTACTATAATAGGCTACTTACTATACATATACGTTAAGTAAAACCAAAATAAAGTTTATATAAAAAGTAGCTTAAATTATAAGCCTAAGTATTTATTATTAAGTATATTTTAGCTAAAAAGTAAGTATTATTATTATTAATTATATATAGAATAAGTTAGTTTAGTAATAATATTTATTTTAGATTTTAGCTTTTTAAATAAATAAAAATTTATAATAATAAAAAATAAATAAACTACTAATAAGATTATTATTAAGTAGCTATATAAAGTCTTTTTTTTAAACTAACTCTAGTTAGACTAAGTAAGCTAGTTAGGCTAAACTACTTATCTTAAATAAATATAAAAGTTATATAATAATAAAATTTATCTAGTAATACTATATTAATAATACTTACTTATTATTTTTACTATTATATATTTTTTAAATATTTTAGCTACTTAATTAGTTAGGTTTTAGCTTAGTTAAGTTAGATTATAAAAAGAAGCCTAAATACTTTAGCTTAGTTAAGTTAGATTATAAAAAGAAGCCTAAATACTTTAGCTAGTAAGTTAATTTAACTATTATAAATAAATAAAAACTTTATTCTTTATTAAGAAAAGTATATCTAGCTAGGCTAATAGTTTAAAGTATTAAAAGTAGTTAAAAGTATATTAAACTATAGTTTATTATTATAACTAAGCTTTTTATAAGCTTTTTATTATTACTTACAGTATTTAACTTATTATTAATACTTATTTATAGTATCTAAAGTATTTAAAATATAAAAAAATAAGTATTTACTATATTTATAGTTATATAGTTAATACTTAAAAAAGCTAAAGATTTAAATAGTTAACTATGCTTATTTAGCTTACTAAATTAAAGTATTACTATTTAATACTAGCTTTTTAAAAAGGTTAAAAAAGACTTTTAAGAATAGTCTTTCTAACTAGTTACTACTTAGTAGTAAATTTAATATCTTAAGGCCCTAAGTTAATAATAATATACCTAAAAAAAAAGCTATTAAAGTTAACCTTAATATTAAGTTTACTATAATTAGTAATATATAGTAATTCTAAATTAAGGCTAGTAAAGTTAAAATTAATATAGCTAAATCTAGTATATCTAATTACCTTAGTAAAATAGAAAGCTATATTATAGTAATAAGTAAGGTTAGTAAATAGTTAATTAAAATAGGTTATTATATTATAATAACTGTTAAACAGACTCTTCTGTACATAAGAGAATCCCTTTTGTATAATCGTACTAGGGATAAATGTAAGGTAAACTAAAGATATTATTTCTGTAACTATCTTTCCTAACTGTGAACTTGCCTTCCGTACGAGCAGATATATCTGGCTTGTACGTCATAAGTTAGTTCGGACCAAGCGTCTGTAAACCTTCTGGTTGAAACACCCTGAGTGCTAAGTATCCAGTCTGTGCACTCTCCCTTTCTCAGGTATCGTGCGGTCATGTGATAGTGCTATTCCAACAATGGCCTTATTTTTAGGTGTTCTAGATGTAGGGGTGTTTTAGAAATAGGTATCCTGACTTAATTCTACAAGGCACTGCGTTAGGCAAGTCTCTGCGACATGTAACCACGTCTAAACACGGAATGGATTAGGTAATATGGACTCGAAGGAACTGCTGCGCCTTGTTAAAGTCGGCTGCGTTATCTCCTCGCTTTAGACTTTAACGTCTACGGAAACGGAGACGAGTCCTCCTGCAACATTCACTTGTACCGCCACCTTCATCATGACATCCTCCACCACCATCTTTCTTCTAGTTTCCACGAGCGCAGTACCTGCCGCGGATGCAGAGGGACTAACAGCCACCAAGAATATGGAGGATCCCAGAACCTTGGCTGCCCCTAGCGCAGGAATATCCCCAGACACGTCCGTAGCCACGACGACGACCACCACGGAAAACGATTCTGCAACCTTTGACTACTACCACTGCCGGGGGCTCGTCTCTAGACAAGCCCATGGGCACAACCACTACCAGCAATAACTTCAATCCCGGAACGGAACCATGGCGACCACCGCAGCTAGCACGGTAGGCACGGTAGGCTCGTCTCCAAATACGTCTGTAGTCACTGCCACCACCACCGTCGCCGGCGCTGCCGACGCCGCCGGAAGCAACTCTCCAGACGAGACCTAGGGCACTACCACTAACATTGACAATAAGCCCGGAACCTTGCCCACTACATCCCCCGGGGCAGCCGGCACGATGCCGCCAGTCAGCCCGACTAGTGCGGTCGTTCCCGACCCTGGACGTACATCGAACACAGCAGATGGAACGACGCGTCTAGGTGGCACCACCCGTTTTCCCGAAACGCAGACAACTCCAGCCGCCTTTACCACCGGGGTTGGTGATCATGGCGCGCCAGTCGCCGTCACCATGACTGTCACTCAGCTTGATTCCTGCAGCCCATATCCTTGCACCGCGTGAAGATAAACGCTCTTAACCGCCTGCTCCTCTTTTGTCTTTCATCCTCTGGGGTCTGGGCTGTGTTCATGCAATAGAATTCGAGTTCACTAGACCCTCATTTACAAGTTCTTCAAGCGAGCGTATCAAGGTTATTAGATAGCTAAATTGATGTTTTCTATGGTTTGACTGTGGTTGTTCGTCGGCAGTGTGTGCTGCTGAAATTTATAACGTCGCCAAACCTCGCGCTTGTCGTTACTTCCATGCAGTAACCCCCTTCATCATACTTTCCCTCACTTCGTTTCTCTTTCCATTTAACATCCTCAGATCAATATTCAGCAATGGCAGGCAATTATAAGGCCAATAAACGGTCACTGCCCCCTCTTCTACTAAAGAACTCCCTATCTCTGTCGATCTGGGGACCTGTTCATTCTGCCATGGCTGGCGATCTTGGCAATCCCACGCAGCCGCTTCTCATGCTGAGTCTAAGACCCCTCTGGCACCCTTTAAATCTGCCCACGCCTGCCCCGATAGAGTTGTGAACTTTCATTACTGCTGCATATGCCATTTGTGTTTTTTTTATTAAAAATATCTGTCGCTACCGATTGGTCATTGGTTATTTGAGGGTGGGACTCAGCGAAGCCCAGGAGGTACCACCCTCTTGGACTAGACGCCCCCTTGGTCTACGAAGAAGATCACCCTACTCTCGTCCGAGGCCTTGCCACGGAAGCCGATTCAGCCCAGGCCGTTTGGGAGCAGTTCAACTGCGAAGGATACACATGTGACGACGGATACAAGGGTCGACACAACAAGTACGGATGAGTCGGAGAGGCATGAGTGGACGGATAAGTCGATGTTGTGCTAGATACCTATTGATTCATGCTGTTATGTTCTATTGCGTTGTACTGGCACGCTCAGCCTGGAATACCATTTCCAACAGAAAGCATAATTCTCGTTTAAAATCAGTCGTGCATCAATTCTTACGTGAGCCTAAAGTGTCTACATATTCGTTATGAATTTTACTATTCTGGCGAGTAGTTCTAGCTGACCGGGCTGACCCTGGTACGTTGATGGCGATTCCCTTGATTAATACCTAGTATCTCTATTACCATTGGTATCGTCATTATTTTTAGCACTATCGTTGCTGTCGTTATCGTTGCTGTTATTTCCTCGTCGTTGGTGCCGTTATCTTCCCTTTTTTTACCGTTGCTGTTTGTTAAACGAACTCTCCTGTACACAAGAGAACCCCTTAGTACGATCGTATAGGGATAAATGTAGGGTGAACCAAAGATATTATTTCTGTGACTATCTTTCCTAACTGAGAACTTGCCTTCCGTACGAGCAGATATATCTGGCTCGTACGTCATGAGTCAGTTCGGACCGAGCGTCTGTAAACCTTCTGGTTGAAACACCCTGAGTGCTGAGTATCTAGTCTGTGCACTCTCCCTTTCCCTGGGTATCGTACGGTCATGTGATAGTGTTATTCCAACACTGTTAGTATTTCTTATTGCTATTGTCACATTTTCACTATCCGCCTGAACAGCGGAGGTCTTTGTTCCAGTCGTCATTGCTCCGGTGGGGCGGCGTTGAGCTCTAGATCGGTGACATCTCCGACGCGTACCTTGTGCAGGGCTAGAGCTAAGCCTGGCGAAGAGCAAAATAGAGAACCGAGAAGTTGAAAATTGATGCTTTTTATTAAAAGAAAGACATTTGGATCCTTGAGTTGTTTTAGCCGGAATTGATCTATCTCATGGTATTACGGAAGCCGGTGGGATGCTACGTTGTTATACCACCTGACGGAGACTTGACACTTTGTAGAAGACATCACTCTTGTCTGTACTTGAATAGAAGACTTGCCAGGTCACTATTTGTTGAGAATCACACACATTTGCATCAGTCGTCTTTTGCAAAATACCTGCCCTGAAGTTCCGATAATGCGAGCTCTTCCTGTTCTTGTCAATCTCTCGGCTTTAGCAGCTTGCTCAGCTGCGGCAGCTATATCATCGAGACAGAGCGCGGGATTAGCCACGGTTGATGTCTCTAAGACGACAGGTGAAGCCACTTTCCTCGGGTCCGGCTTCATGTATGGCTTCCCGGATAATGGACAGGATGCAGATAACTCGATCCCCAACCACTTTCTCACCGATATCAAGTTTAGGATGTGCCGCGCTGGCGGTGCTTAGATTGCTGCTTCTGGTTGGGCTGTAGGAGGTGAAGAGGGTTACCGCGGCCGCTTCGATTCAACGCTTTCCAACTACCGCACCACTCGCAAGTACAATGCGGACTTCATCCTTCTCCCCCACGACATTTGGGGCTCTTAGGGCGGTTCGTCGGCTGACTTTTCCTTCCCGGGCGATAACGGGGATTGGTCTGGAATAGAACCTTTCATGCGCCGTCTCATCTCTGGCGTGAGGGCTAACAACATCCGATGGCTTAGTGATTAACCTATGGAACGAACTTGATCTCGAAGGATTTTGGAATCGTCCTTGGTCTCAATACGTGGAGTATTACGTTCGGGCTTCTCAGCTCCTGAGGTTCGTTGTCTCCTACATGGCAGGCGCTCTTTGGTAATTGACGTGTTCGGAACAGAAATGAAATGCCCGAGGCAAGAATCAGCAGGCCCTTGTCAGCCCATTCGCTAAGCCAAGATACCGCCAGCTGGAGAGCATGGATGCAAGCTGTCGCCCAAGGCAACGTGGCGCCGGACATTTAATTGTGGCATGAGGTTGGGGCTTGGGAGTGAGGACCCGACACAACTGTACCGGCTCATCGCGCCCTGCTCGCCGAGTATGGCTTCCTGGAGAGGCCAGTCGATGTGAGCGAATACGCCTGGCCAGATGAGCAGAACCCTGCCAACTCGGCTTACTATCTCGCACAACTAGAGCGCCGCAACATCCGTGGGCTACGCGCCAACTGGGAGGGCGGCGAGAATCTACACAACTACCTGGACAACCTGGTTGCGAAGGATGATCAGGGCTACTATCCCAATGGAGAATGGCAACTTTACAAGTACTACGGAAATATGGTTGGAGAGCGGGTGGCGACGGCTGCTTCTTCTGGCCTGGGGTTTGGTGCTTTCGCCGTCCTGTCTGGTGGGTGGTTGGAGATCCTCGCGGGTGCCGGAACCGTTCAAAGCCGCTATGATATTGTCGTCAAACGCTTAGCCGAACTTGGACTCCCTGCCCAGGGCACCTTGGAAGTTCACAGGTATCAATTTGACTGGGGTGGTGCCCAAGGACTTGTTTATGACGCCCTTGACCTCGGCTCATCTGCGTACAGCTACTCGGCTGGCGAGGTAAGTCTTGATTTCTACGAGCAGACACGAGCTTTTTGACATTAACATGTTTCTTTCTTTAAGGTTACCATTCCACACGACCTCCCGAATGCTGCAACGGCGTTTTCATAGGAGATTAAACTCATCTAAAATTTGGTCTATCGTCTGAAGTACAGAGCTGAAGCGACGTATACGTATGACTTTAACACATAGAAACAGTTGCACTACTTTATTGGATATGATCAAGGTGATCATGTACCTAAATATGAAGAACAAGAATCACACGGGCTCCGCCGTATCATTTCATCTTGAATACGTTCAGAAGAAGTTGCGAAAGCAAGAACCCCAAAACTAAGCCAAGTATGCTGATGACGAACTTCAGAGAGACAAGGACTGGCGTTCGCAATTTGTGCAGCATTTCGGCCGCAGCATTTCGCCGCTTCCTGGCATAAAGATCGTTAGGGAAGGAAAGAGTTCCGTCGGCCAATGCCAGCTTCCTACTCATGCCAAGTCTGTACTCCTCATCAGCCTGAAGCTCGGCCTCGAGACCAGACTGGCCGCTCGTGTCCGGCAAACCAAAGCGGTCATCGACCTGCGGATTACTGAAAGTCACTTGCGGGTCGAGCGCGAAGACTTCATTGTCGAAGAAGTCGCGAACGCCGTCTTCCCACTTTGTCTTCTCGGCGAAGAAGTTTATGAGCTTCTTGGACTTATCGATCCCGTCACGGGCGCCGATGATGTTGTTGAAGGTGTCAAGGTTCTTCGGCACCCGGTTCAGCTTCGATCCGTCGTAGTACGAATGACGATTCGACTGGCCCGAATATGTGTGAAATGTGATTATGGGCCCGAGCTTTGCGTACTTCCCGGCCTTGAATCGACGATACCCTATGATGAGTCGTTAGTCATGTTGGCTTGATGGAAGTTGATACAGCCAGGAGATTCCTAGGAGTTATTGATGCTGGAATCAACATACCTTCTTCGTCATTTCTATCCAAGTCCTCCGGATTCGTGAGCCTTCTCAGTGTATGTCCAACTGCATATGAGTCCTGGATCATGTGTAGGCAATTTCCAAGGGCTCGCCTGGGAATATTGGCTTTTCGGTAGGATGGAGTTGTGCCCAGAAACAGCTGCTTTAGGCTCACGTCACCCGAGGGATTTGAGTTGGCGGTGAATCGATCCGGGAATCTCTTGTCCAGCCTATCAGCTGCCGCCACATCCTGGCCTATGGCAAGTTTGTAGATAATCTCCAGCCAGTCGATCATGTTCTTCTTGGTGATGTTGGGGTCTTCATTGGCCTGCGAGCCCATGCCGTGGAGGAGCTGAAGGTCACCAAAGTGACTCCGCTTCGTGAGTCCATATTCAGAGCCGTACCAGAACTCTTGAAGAAACTCCGCACCAACGCCTAGCTGGTTGTTACTTTCCTTCGAGTCGATGAACAAAAGGCAAGTTGGATCGTCACTCCAGACCAGGCCTCGCATGTATTCCCATTGGTTGGCGTTGAGATTGTTGTACTCAGTTCCCTTGGGGAAAGGGAGTTTTGATCCGATGAAGGCAGCGATAGCCATGTCCTCGTGTATCGACTGCTTGGTTGGAATGCCAAGGGGGCCTTTGAAGCCGATCTCGTACTTCAAATGAACCCCTTTCTCATTCTCGATCATCGTCGCGGTATTACTGAGTTGAGGGAAGGGCTCCGCAGAGGATGACCTGACGAGCTCGGCGTCGTTATCCTCCCCTGCTAGATGGATCTCAATGTGCCCTGATAGTGTCAGCATCCCGTTCGTCATGAGCGGGGGCTTAGTCATGCGCGGGGGCTTAGTCATGCGTGGGGGCCCAGAAGCGTACCTGTGAAGGGATGGCCAGTGGCAGTGTATGGCAGAATATGGGTTGAAAGTAGCTTAGGGTTGCTCGCTCTAGCCTTCAAGTAGTTGTCGTTCCATTTTCCAAAAGGGTCAGAAAACTCGATGGTGAAGCTGATGGGCTTATCAGGTTGAGAAGGAGGGTATATCTCATACACAACTTCACCCTGGCTGCCGGTGAAGCCTACAAACCCGCTTGTCAGCCTCAAAACTAAGCAAAATTCACCCCGGTACATCGAACGGCATACCGAAGCTATCGTTCAGCTGCACTAGGCCTTCGGTCCCTGCTTCAATGGTGTTCGGCGGACTACCCGGCGGCCAGTAGCCATGAACAGCATTGGATGACACTAGAAGTAAGTCGACCTTCGTCTTGTTGTAGACATAGACGAAACATTCATAGCCGCTGGATGGAGTGACGACTGGATCTTGATCCTGGGCCATGATTTCAATGTTGGGCGTTACCATTGTATGATGAATCAAACACGATGCAACAGAAATAAATCCCTGAACACTGAGATCCCGACCATTTATACTTTCATGGTGCCTCACTTCTGTGATGGTCAGAGATGTTTCAACGCCAGGAACATTCGCTCCGAATTCCGAGACACCTTCGATGAACGGATATGCATGTGGTTGGTGGGGGTGAACTGTACGGAATGTCTCGGCTGGAACTTGGCCATCCCTTCCACACGAATTGAGTCATCAACATTGTCGCAAGGTCGCCTGGGGAGCAGCTGAAACTTCCCCTTTGGCCTTTCAGGTGCCGAAGAGCAGTGTGGCTTTCTGTTAACGAAGACATGTGTATACCGTTTGGCGACGCAAACGATGTAATTCATCAATCGTCAGCTCGCCACAATTCTCAGCTGTTTGATAGTCCCTCGGTCGCCTCATGCAATGTCAACACTATTGGTTGATGCCGCGAGTGCTGACAGGGATCATCAATCAGTGTGCAACGCTTTTGGCCATTCAGCTGCAAATCCCCACACGGGTCAGGCCTTACTTCATCCACAAAAGAAACGGCTGAAAAAGACGGGTATGCCAGGAGTAACTCAGCACATCATTTTTGACGGTTGAGATGCACGACGCGTGTTCGTCGACTGTGATTAGGTGAACGGTACACACCGCGCCGCAAGCAGGCGAAGCCGGTAACGGCATCGCCAGTCTTTCTCTGGTGCGTCAGACCAAGCCGTGGCGCAATGAATTAGATTCTGTGTCAAATTTCAAAGAAGGTTTCGGCACAATGTTTGGCCTTTAAACGTTGCCTATCTACAAAACTGATTTGGACTTATACTGTGTACCTAGGCAAGTCGGGGTTGCCTCACAGCTCTCTTACAAGATTTAGATATTGCCGCCCTAGAGCTGTCCCAGCCATAAGAACACAAACTTCAGCGGCCTTGAAATTTCACTAAACAGACGTATCTTATTAGTATGTGCTTTAGCGTATATTTCTATTGAAAATTGAGTGAGAAGTAACTCTTAGATAGATATCCTCTTGAATATTCTAAATTTGCATCGTCGTCTCTTAGAATACCGAACAGCCTACAACCCAAGCCCCTGCATGATCCTGGAGAATAGGGCAAAGGGGGATGACTACTAGGTATATGTAGACATGAAACATGGAGGCTTTTATGTTCTTGGATGACATTCAGGGATGGAGTTGGGAAACTCCATTATCCTTATACAACTTATATCATGATGACGCCTTAGGATAGGGTTAGTAAATAAGGAGGAATGCAGGCTCTGGACTACTTGACTTCTCGCTATGCTCAGAAGATTTACCTACATCCCGTATTATCTTATCTAAGCAATCAACGATTGATACTCGCTCTCACAGTCAGTTAAATGGTCCTGCTCCATGGACTTGGGGATTTAGTGTTATGTAAAGAAATTTCAGGAAAGGCTACTTCTGAACTATACACATGGCTCGTCCGTATATTCCAGGAGGATGCGTGAGGCCTCAAGTAACGATCAAATCCGCAGGACACAACAGGATGTACATACTTTGCGGACTAAAACATATCAACCACTAAAGCGCACGGCAGGAAACAACTTGAAGGAACATGTCATAGAAGGATGACGAAGGATAGGGCTTGCTGCTTGCCTAACTCGATTCGGATATTACGGCACGGAAAATGCATGCACTGCTGAGGTGAGATTGACGATCTCATGTTGTTGAAAGAAGCTGGCTAGGTTGGCAAAGTTTGTTGGTTCCAAGATAAACACTTGTATCTGACATGATCCGTTCGCATCAGACATGGCGCCCGACTCGGAAAGATCGATCTCGCGCAACAGCGAGTTAACAGGGGTTGATCCCAAAAAACTTAACACGATTCGTTCCACCGCAGGAAGGACTCCCCTTCCCAGGTTATCGGATTTGAGTCGGCAGTTCCGCACATGCGCCCCGGAACCGGTCGTTCTTGCGACATGGGAGCCTTGAAGTGTCAAATTGCTCGCGATTCAAACTGTGAAATAACAACAAAAAGAGGCTGAAGTCAGTACGTCAATAGATTTGCTTAGGGTTACTTATTAAGTAGAAGACGATTAACTTAGTCAAAACTTATGTTTATTCTTTACTGAGGTGTCGCTTGATTCTCTATGTGTGGTTGCTGTGTTGCATGATGATTTGCATGTGAATAACCTCGCGCCGATCGACGTCATCCCGTCATCCTGTAGGAGGCGGGAATCTGGAGGGTTTCAATGAATCTCATTCAAGCTTCAACAAACGCAACTCTTTTCCGTCCCATTCTCGACATACTCCTACTGTAATTCGACGTTGCAACGTCGTGGATATTGGAGACATGAGCGTGTCGCATCAATCCAACAGCGTCGCGTGCGATTCACAAGCGGAGCACCCGAGCATCCCCCTTGTCGACCTGGAAGGTCTCAAAAGCGCGCACTCGCAAACAGCGCAGCAGGCGGGCGAAGCGCAAGTCGACGCATTCAAGACTTTCGGCTTCGCGTATGCCAGAAATCATGGGCTGCCGCAGGAGACCGTGGACGCTGCGTTCCAATGGGTTTTCTCTCCCGACTCATGTCTTTGCATGATATCACAACTCACAATTCCCTCCAGAGCGCCAAGTTCTTCTCGCTGCCCCAGGCAGAGAAGGAAAAAGGTCACGCAGATGGTGTTTGACGCCGACGAAATCAGCGAGCGTCGCAAGATGCCCGACTTTAAGGAATCATACGAAATTAGCCGCGAGAATGATGATCATCTCTCAAACATTTGGATCCCTGACGAGTCGCTGCCTGGCTTTCGGGTGTTCTTCAACAGCTTCTACAAGGACTTCTACGGCTTATCAGGTTACTAATACCGGTTGAAGGAGAAGCAACGACGAGCAGCAGAATGAGTGCTGGGACATCAAATGAGATGAAGGTGTCAGACTGGACCTGACAGGCCACTGACATGCGGCAGCCATCATCTTTTGACACTTTCTTGCGGCGATAAGCTTCACTTAGCACCGCCAGACAAGAGCAATCTTGCCAAGGCCCTCGATGTTAGAACTAGAACAGGTAAGCATGCAAGTATCTAACTTATATGAGACTAGTCCTGATTCGATGTTTGAACGCAGGTATTTGGGCCATGTAAGAATTGTCGATGTTCTGCGATAACATTTCACCTCCAACAATCCTCAGTGACTTCGCCGATGAGAACCCGGAATGCGAGGTTATCGGAACCGACATCTCACCCATTCAGCCCACATGGGTCCCTCACAACTGCAAGTTGTAAGTGCGAGAGGCTTTTGTCTTATTGCATAACTACTAACAATAAAACAGTGAGATCGAGCACTGCCCTCGCGAGGGGACCTTTACTCCTGGAAAATTCGACGACATTTACATCCGTTTCCTTGTCAGAAGTATCGCGGACTGGCCAGAGCTGTTTAAGAAGGCCTACGCGGCTCTGAAGCCTGGCGGTTATCTCGAGAGCTTCGAGGTCTCTAAGCGATGACGACACTGCTCTGGAGACTAGCGCGCTAGGTTAGTGGGGCAAGTTCTTCAAGCGCTAAGCTGTCGCATGATACGCCTGATGCGTCTTGTCATTTATATATCAGGGTGTGCTTAACTTGAGAGCAAATTTTTTGGCCGTGTCAATCCATGAATCCATTATCCACCGCTGCTGCCCTGAATGCGAAATCAGAAGCCGTGGTGCTGGTGGTGCAAAAGGCGATGAGAAGCAAACCGGGCATGTATCAGCTGTGAGGGGAGGGGGGGGTGGCACTTTCGACGTATTTGGCCATGAGTGTTATTCCCAGGACTGAATGCTCTTTCTGTTGGCGCGCTGCGGAGGCCTCGAAGATCTGGTCGGCATGGTTTGCAAGGCGAGGTAGTCGTGGCTGGTACCTGTGAGAGGCAGCGGTGCGTGCGGGTGGGATGACGGATGCGGGCATCGCTGCGATGGGTTGGTCCGGCGAACACAGCGAGCGTGACGGTGATGCTTGTAAGTTGTGGGCGCGGCTGTCTTGAGGAGGGATGGAAATGAATAACTGGTTGAGAGGGCAGTGCCTTGGGGACCCACCTTGGTCTCTTGTCCGCCTAGTCCTGTCCGCCCAAACCTGTCCGTCTAATCCTGTCCGCCTAATTCTGTCCACCGCCCCCACCTGATGCGAAGACATTTGGACGGTTGTGTGGGTAGTAGTTGAGAAAGAGTGCTGATGATTTCTGCGCGTAGGGTTGTGTAGTCTGTTTCTGATGCTCATGTTGAAATTTCGTCGTGTTTGCGACGAGTCCATTTGTTGCTCTCTGGGTATGCTAGTCGTGAGCATGGGTGTAACGATGCAGTGGATGAAAGAAAATAGAAAGGAAAAAAGGAACAGGAGGAGTTCCAGGAGAAGCATACGTACCATCGGCACTCAGCTCCACCCGTTCGGAGCGGAGCTCGGACAGCGCGGGGAAATCGGCGACTGTGGGGCGACTCCTGCGATGACCGGCCGTTCACAGAGTTAATACCCTATGCGGCCCCCGGGTTTCCGACTTGTTCTCCTCTTGATTCCTTGGCTGGGACACGAACTCTTGTCTCTGCCGACGTGCCGTGACCCTTTTCTGTTTGTTTTCTGGTCTCGCCTTGTCAGTCTTTATCACCCACAATTTCGTACACCATGGCTGCATTGCGGAAACCGGCAGTGGTTGCCGTAGGCCGTCCGGGTACATGGACGTTTTGGCGAGATGATCAGCACTCCAACATCGACTGTGGACTAACTTTGGCCGCGGTGCACTGCGTCGTGCAGAAAAGCCCACGATGGACAACGTTTGCTGTGTGCGACTTGCTTGACAGAATCAATCAGTGGTGGGTACTGGGTGAGTTAGGATGGGGGAGCTGGGGGTTAGGCGGAGGGAGAGTGACGGGCGGGGGTGCCGGTAATCCAGTTAATAGTGGTAAAAGTTGGCATACCCTCCCTGGAGCACGCTTCCGAGAACACCCCTCCTTGTGTACGTACTCCCAGGTCCGTGCCCCCAGGTACTGAGGTACTTCAACCCCCCACCTCAGAGAGGTACCAAAGCTCCCTTTGAACCCCCCGCCTCTACCTGCTAACAGCTTTTTTTCTCAACTCGCACACTTCACAGCTTCACCACTTCACATTCTTTTCTCAACCTCCCCTCCTCCGTCTCCTTTCTCCCAACAGCACATTACGTGGTGCAGTCCACATCATGTCTCTGTTCAACCCTCACCAATGCTCCGACAGCAAGAGCGCCGCCAAACAGCAAGCAGACTCTGCACTGCCCTTGCCGTTGCCTCACCGAGAGCGCTCACTACCACACGACAATCAAGGAGATGTGCTTGACATGCATCACATCTCCGGCAAAAAGCACATGGCAGCGCACCTGCACGATCTGGCGCCGACACAGATGGGCGACGATGATGCTGACTCTGTTATTGAGTCTGGCCTCGAGGAAAACAATTCCGCGACCTCAACCTCGACCTCGGCCACCTCCCCGGCCACCGCCCTGTCCTCGACTCACCGCATTCGCCTCGACAGCGCTGCCAACCTCGAATTCGATCTCTTGGCCGCGGCTGCCGCTCATTCCACCACCTTGCCATGCCCTCCGTTCGAGATCCATTCCTGCTACGACGACTTCTTGAAACTCCAAGCGCTCCTTCCCGAGATCAATAACGTGTCGCGCTTCGGTTACAACCACACGACCCAGCTTGCCTTGTTCGAGATGGGCGAGTCACCCTTGCACCACCAAACACAGCGTGGCGTATCCGAACTCATCAGACAAGCCAGGAACCAAGCCCGGGACCTTGTGCGCAATGCGGCCAATGGCGACCACCGTTTGCCCGCCATCGCTGCTCGACTCTCCCGAGTCTACGACGCCGGCACTGCCGATATCGAAGCCCCCGGCCGCTGGGTGTACCAGCCCGACTTCTGCTTCCGCGAGCGCCTCGGCGAACGGTACATGCCCTCTATCCTCGGAGAAGTCAGTTACGCCCAGGGCACAGTCAGCGTGGAGGAAAAGGCGCTCATCTGGGCCGAGTCGGTGGACGGTTCAAGAGCCTGCATCGTTCTCGTCATCGACATTCAGTACCGCAAGGCCCAGCGCGCCACAGTCAGCATGCTCGTCGCCGACTGCGATGGCCGCGGCGGACCCTACTGGGCCATGAGAGGCGAGGCGTTCTACGTCGAGGGGACAGATGAACAGCCCGAGGGTGTTGTCGACCTCTACATCTCCGACTTTCTCGGCTCGGATGGCCTTCCTGACGCTTTTATCCGTCCGTACTGCGGCGATGCCAATCAAGCCGGATTCCCGAGGTGAGGGGTTTCGCCTCTTTTCTTTTCCCACGTCTGGATGCCCTGTATTGTGTGCTTGATTGCTAACCCGTTCCTCAACGTTCCCGTGCAGCACCTCGGTAGCCAGAACAGCGCAGGCCACCGTCACCTTTGAGAACCTCCGGGAAAAACTCCTCGAGGCGAAGGAAATCCACCGCGAGGACCAGGAAAGACTCGCTCGTGCCCAGGCTCGAGTCCAAGCTCAGGCGCAGGCTCAGGCGCAGACCGAGGACGCAGAACAGACGCAAGCTCGGGTCTCATAGTGGGGGGTTGAAGACGGACGAGAAAGGTCATTGGCGGTTTTCGACAGCCCGACTTCTTGGGCGGGATGGACGGCGTGTCCCGGGTGCTACCCACGGCGACGGAGACGAAGAACAAGGTAATGTTTGGGGTCTTTGGAGAGTAATTTTCTTTCCGTTTAGGGTTTGGTAAGGCCCATGGTTAGGGCATGTTATGATACCCGGGCTTGAGGGGTGGCAGCATACCCCGAGCCCAACTTCACTTTGAATTCGATGGTCAAAGAATTGACGATATCCCGAGAACGAATGTGCGGTTTTGATGCCTCACGAATGATGCGCCAGAGGGTGTGTGATGTTCCAGGCGTTGGACTATTGCGGAGAAAGTCACATGATGCATCAAGGCGGGTGGCCAAGAAAAAAGAATTCTCTTTTCAAAGACGCCGTTAACGACAGTTGTTGAAAGCAGTAATTTCTTTCCCGGGAGGTATGTTGATGCTGCGCTAGGTGGGCGAGGAGGACACGACGCGAGTACGAAGCTTATCTTATCGGAACCCGGATGCAACGGAACTAGCGCGGACCCCGGCTCGGCCCGGGCCGGCTCAGCCTTGGGTGCTCGTCTCTGAAACGACACAACGAGACCTTCTCGTAGCAAATACCACCTCACTCCCAACCAAGATCCGCCATCCGCCATCTCGGCGCCCCTTGCCCACCGCCGGCCGGATGGCCAACCATCCGACTGAACCGATAACCCCAAGTAACCTCGTCACCGGGAGAGGGAACGGACAGCATGGTATGTACGGCCGGGATGCCCGCCGCCCTTTGGTGGTGTGTACACTGACTTTTTCATCCTCAGCCCAGCTGCACCCAGCACGAGACAGCATGCTGCCCGTTTGAACCTGCGTGGCGGATGGCTTGTGTTACAAACGTGGCGTACGACACATGTTTGCACTGCCCATCATGCACGTAACTCCCCAACACCGCCATCGGATCTTGTTTGTCAGCAACATGTATGCATGCGCGCGCCAATTCCATCTCGATTCGCCTCAATTGGCCGCACGGGTCCGACACGTCAACCCCGTCACTACATAATCAGGCCATGGCCTCGGCCCCCCGCATTCACACACTGTGACCCCGCGCTCGAGACCTTCATTACGGCCGGTTGATTTTGCGTTCTTTGCATTTGGTTCCACACGTCTTGGTCGGTCACCTCGCCCTCTTGCCCCTCGGTCTTGGTTGGGGCTACTGCCAGTGCTGCCACCCACTTCACTTCTCAATCAGCCCTGAACATGTCTTCCAGATGCATAAGTCGGTCGTGCCAAGACGGCGATAGCTGTCCCTGCGCTGGTTAGCTTCACGGTGAAATTGAAGACAGGTAGGTGGTGGCTGCCCTGCAGATAACCGTCTTGCGGCCATAAGCCTCCGTTTCTCCTACCTTGGCTATTTCCGAAGCCCACCCTCCGGTCTGGGTTGTGCATCCATTCGACTGTTGAACAGGAAAACATGAACAGTTTGACCCTGTTTAGGAAGCGTCGTCCGCTCGACAAACGCCTTTACCTGCCGGCCAGCGTATATCTATGGGCTGCAATGCGGTTTGCTCTGCATCATGGTCCGACGGCTCATCAAACGGCAGAAGAGTTGGACGTCATCTCAACTCAGGCGTGCTTTGATGTGTCAAACCGGTTGCCGCTGGCGAGGAAGGAGAGAAGAGGGAAGAGGCAAGAGGGCACTGGCTGGATACAAGTTGGTGAAGAGTGCTCTCCGACTCCATCAACTCCCATTCTCCCCCCCCTCTCTCTCTCTATCTCTCTCTCATTCTGTCTTTGCGTACACCTTATTTCCGTGAAGATTCTTTCCTACGGCGACGGCGACAACACGTTGGAGCGCCTGATCGTTCCAGCATATCTTAACCTCCTCTTTCAACCCTTGGCTGCAGTTTCCATGGCACGCAAGCGCAATGGACCAAGATCAGATGGCCATGTCGCTGTTCCAGTCACCGGACCGGCAGTACTTCTGGCCACAGTTTGACGCGTCGTTGCCCAACGAGTACTTTGCCATCCCCGACGAGCTTCAGGGATACGCTCTGCAGGACCACGAAGCCATCGGTTCGGAGCCCTACCGTCTACAGTACACGCCGAACCCCATGCTGGCCGGGCCCCACTCGTCGTCTCTGATCCCCGACGCCGACCTCGACCTTGGCCTCAACCATGGTCTCGAATGGTGGTGCAATGGCCCCGGCGCTGCCTGCCCCGGCATACCGACAACCCGCGGCTCGGGCCGAGACGATTACCACGCTGGCGGCCCCTGGGCCACCGATATTGCGCCACCGTCTTGTTCCCTCCATGATCACGCCACGGTCTGGGCACCGACACCAACAACTGCGCCGCTGCCGCCGAAGACAGTCCGCAAGAGAGCATACCGGCGAAGGCCAAATCGGCCCTGCGTCCGCCTGGGAACCCCCGAACCCCCTGAAGCCCGCGTGGAGGAGCCGGGACCACAAAGACGGTATCGGAAAAGAAACACCGCCGGCACCGATGTTCAACCATCCGAGCATACACCCCCCATCGACACCGTCGGTGGATCAAACAGGCCGCCGCAGCAAATTGCACGCGCTCGGTCCGGGCGAGAGAAGGGCCCCGCATCCGATGGAAGACAATTGCAGCACCGCGGAAAGAAGCGATCGCGCTCCACCACCCCCGGCGTCCCCTCGGTTAAGCTGGTGGCGGTCTCCGACGGGCAGGATGTACACTCTGGCAGGAAACAGCGGCAACGGGGGGGGCAGGCTCAAGTGTCGCGTACGAAGGACAGCGTGTCGAGGGGATCCGTTCCCGTCAGCCAGTATCAGCAGCATGTGATGAATCTGCTTCAGGCAATTGAAACAGAGAGTGAGTAGAAGATTAGGTACTTTTGGTCGCAGGGGTCGCGGATAGCCTCCCTGTTGGATGACTAGATCACATGTGGCCGATGAGTGACTGCGGTCCCGTGATGTTTACGTGACCTCCTGGGTTGACTAATAGGTGATACGATTTTACTAGCCTAGTTAGTGAATATCTACCTGACCTTCTATCTAACAACCTAACTATGACTCCCACCCTGCGCAATAGCTGCTTACTGACTCATTCCACGCATCCGCCTAGACTCATCCTTAGCGTAGGGGCTGCGCCTGTCGTGCGTGATCGCTGCGTTCTTGCAACGCTTACAACGTGCGTGACAGTACCTTTAACCGCCGAATGCTGGAACTTCTTGCACAGCTGGAAAGGTTCTTTGGGTCAATGGTTGAAGTGATTGAGCCGGCTTACATGAAGTCTGCCTTGCGAACTCTTCTGATGGTTGCCCGATCTAATGGGCCCTTGCTGTTACTTACATACCTTTTCCTTGATCTCTGAAAATCGTCAGCCAGGCGCTGGTCCCAATGCCTCGATCGCCTTAAAAAGAACTTGCTGGATGTCGGTGTTAAGTGATTGAGTTGCTGAGAGTGAAAAGAAAAGACAACTTGTTGCTTAGTACAAGGATCTGTTGGCCGTTAGCGACGACCAGCCTTAAGGAGCCCTCGCTGCTAGCTGAAAAGGTTAGGCCTCTTCATAGGACGGTGCTTGATTACCCGAAGACAAGCGAAGTCAAGCTGATGCTTTCAGAAAAAGCGGGTGAGAAATTCGAGCCTTACTGGACCCCTTTCTTTTGGCTCATGTTTACGAGGTAGAAGTTTTTCTACCTGAAGCCAGACTTGTACACTTCAAAGGCCACATACACAACTGCTTCAGAGACATCCTGATATCGACATAGGGTTATCGACTGAAGCAGCGGAAATAACAGCTCTCGACGAGCTGGCGCTGCACGCCCCTGTTCTTAAATACGAGCACTTTGTCGTATACATCTCTCATGCCTGTCGTGCACTCTAGCTCAAGATATCTTTTCCAAAACTACGACTAATCTTTTGAGGAAGGGTTCGACTGCTATGTCGAATTGGAACACAGCGCTTCTTTGATAGCAAGACTTGCAGCTGCCCAGGGTTTTAGGATCTATCGAATGATAAAATATTTCAGATTGAGGGAATTAGACGAAGTTGAAACTGATGAGATGGTATGGGAGTTGGAAGCACAAAGGAAAAGGGCACCGACGGAGACATGGAATTTGTCCTCTGGACTTGTTTTATCGTGAATAGTCACTTGGGAATCGGCTTTAATCTCACGTAAGACAGAACTGTACTGGGCCTGTGCTGCTAAAACTATCAAGATCTTGGACCTTCTTCTCGACTACGGCGCACCAATTGAAGCCAGAGACATCATCGGACGAACTCCAATTTGGGAAGCAGCCCATGCACCAGACAGCCACGAGATTCTCACTCTCCTGGTTGAGCGAGGTGTCGAGCTAAACACGAAACGACATTTAAGCACGCACACCATTGCATCTTGCTATATGCCACAGGAAAGCCTTAAATGCGAGGGCTCTTCTCAAACTTGGAGCCGATACAGAGGTAAAGATGGTATCAGGGCGTACAATCACGTACAACCAGTCGGCTATATCAGAGATCTTAGATAAGAACGGAGGACGTACAGATGTTGTTGAAACAACAACAGGTAAGGGAATTCCGCACCCGGCTGTTCGGCTTGGACTTCCCAAGGTCATTGAACAGCTTCAACCAGCTAACTTGGAAGGCGTCAAACTGCGTGCAAGAGATGCCGAATGGAGAACTGCGGCGGAGCCTTGCGAACTAGAGCGTACTAGCTCTTACTACGCTGAAGTTGGTATTCAAGACAACGCAGATAAAGCATTAGCATGTCTGAGCCTGCGTGCCAGGGAATTTAAGATGAAGACTAAAGAGATTTGCTGCCTTTGCGGTTGAGCAGCAACTCAGACCAGGCTCCGTGTTTTCAAGAGCGTTTGAAAAGAATGCAAGGATTTTTTTAAAGCGGTACATGGGGATGTAGAGGCAATGGCTAACACAACCAACGGAGACTCAATTATACCTGGGAAAAGTTAAGCTCCTTAAATGTACGGCGTAGTCTACCGTTAGAGATAACGGCTTGCACTTGTTCGGAGATCAGAGCCTTGGTCGTGTGGTGCTATGTTGGCCCAAGCTACACTCGGTTGCGCCTTGCAAGGCGGTAATAATACGCAGCGCCTTAGTATATTTTTACCTATGCAATCTTGGTCTCACAGCTCACCGCAGCTAGCGTCATTCGAGACGCACAAAGCTATGAGAATGCAGCCGAAGCTTAATCTAAGGTGTAGTCGCCCGGCGGGCCAAAGATTTCAACAAAGTCCATCAGCGCCTATCGCGTAGGTCTCGCATACCTTACTGCGCCTTTACCTGCTGCCAGCAATAATACGCCACATAGGAAACCGCCAGTGGAGGTAAGACTGGACGACCATGGCGTGAGAAACGATACTTCAAGTACTGGAGTCTGGAAAGGTGCTGCAAGATCACTTGGTTTCAAGAATTTGCTCCGCATCTTGAAAGTTCTTTGTGATTTCAACATGGCGCCAAAGCGCGGCTTCCACAACAGGCGCACGACTAAGCGTTCTTTGTGCGTTGACGTCGGCTTTTATAGCAATATGTGGATGTACAATCTATTCGGTCTGGAACAAGTGCAAGGAGAGGGGCGCAATCACGATCACGAGTGGGACAAGTACACGGACAAGGAGGCGAACTGCAAACCACCAACCCACCATTCGACGCCACGCACTGGACCCCTACTCTAAGAAAGTACAACTTCCACCCCCTGGAGCCGTATCACATCCGACTGCAGCAACAAGGGCTCGGAGCCGTCCGTCATCACGACCGACTGTGTGGGCAGCGCCAATTCCGTGGTTGTGATCAATGCCTTGACTGGGGACAAATAAAGGACGACGCCACGAGTACTGTCTAGAAAAAGTCTGCATTCAAGTGCCCGACGGAGGCTGCGGACTCGTACATGGGCAAAAATGTGACCAAGGCGTGGCCAAAGCCGCGTGCTAATACGGACATGTACATCGACTGCAACGACCTGACAAAACCGGACATAAGCAACTACATGTGTCAGACGAAGCTTACGCCCTGCCTCGGATGCGGCGAGTTGGTCGAGGAGAAGGTCGTGGCCTGCGGTGAGAACATTTGTACGGACAAACCGCATCTGAGAAGAAGCTCCACCATAGACGACAACAGAATCCCGGTGTCCATCACGCGTCTCCACGCGGCCATACGCATGCGAGTACAAAGTCACGAGGGCAGCCATTGGCCGAGGCATGATTGAACAGTTAGCTACAGCCGCGTTCTAGTAGTCGTCGTACATTCAGACGGAACTAGTCAGATGCATGACTCGATCGAAACCCGCACGACTCACCCAAGAGTCAGTTGGTCAGGCACATATCCATAGCATGGCCTATGACGAGACACCCCGTAAGCATATGTCACTGCGAGATCAATATCTGCGCCGTCTGCATGGAGTTAGGGTTGTCCAGACCTCTGCCCTGCAAGTGTTCAATGCCAGCCGGCCGAATTGCTCTGGAGCTCGGACCGTACGCAGAGACTTGTGGGTAGGCGAGGATAACATGTACATATCAATCTACCCTGTGAACATGCACCTGCAATGTGCGGCTGAGGCGCATGGAGACGATGTTTTGGACATCATTATGAATTATGACCTGGACCAGAAGAGATACTAGGTCCAGATCTTGTACATCATCAAAATCCAGCGCAAGCACTTAACCACCAAATACAATGTAGTAGACGCGACACAGACTACGCATGAGCCTGACATGTTAACCCGCAATCCGCCGCAGCAACATCGCCAGCGCCAACATCGACCTGTTCTCGACCTCCAACATGTCTGTAAACAGCACCCTCTCGAAAGCCGCGCCCAAGATCATGGACGACAGCGCGACCAGGGCCGAGTCTCACCCTGCAGCTCTAGATGCGACCAAGTTCAACAAATCGGGGGAGAGCAGCAGTGACGATGATGATGATGGTGGCGAGTTCAAGCCTGACCCATAAGCCCCGCAACTCCAAAACCAGTCACCACCACAACCGACGCCAACTACTCCTGCAAAGCCCAACGAGGACAAGAAAAAGATGGGGCTCCTGAGGGAGGAGGCGAAGACGACTGAGGTTCCCCCGTCTCCGAGACCCAGAGCGAGGCCCCACAGATACAGATGGATGGAAGTTTATATTCTATTGGCAGTAGGGACATTAGATCGAGCGCGAACGAACTCAAGTGGGTAACCAAGAAGCTGACCAACATCCCAGCCAAGTGCTCAATCAGGCTCAAGACCATCGCTATGACCGACACCAAACACAGTATCGTAGACCCAAACAAGGGTTCCTCAGAGTCGCTCCCAAGGGCATTGTCATGGCCCCCAACCAAGCCCGGGTTTCCAAACCAGGACAGAAACAACCCTAAGCCTGAGATTGGGAACCTGCGCTTTAACGAGCAGTTTGCAAGATCAAGATCTACTCCAACGTTATCTATATGACTAACGACAACAGGTGGATCCTGAATCTGTCGACTTCCATGGCCGTCCTCATGGAGTCGGTCCAAGACTCAAATTTGAGTGTAGCTCTGAGGATGAAAAGGAATTCCGCGAGCTTGGGGCGGCCTAAGGATTCGTTCAGCCCAGTCATAGAGACCATAAATCAGGTCGTTCTCGGGGTCACGGCTAGGCTCTTGCATACGAGCGGCTACTACTGAGTGAACATAGCCTCGGGCGTGGACAAGAACCCCGCCACGTTCACGTATGTGGACGACAACAGCATCCCGATCTCCATTACGAGTCTCCCCGCAGCCATGCGCATGATCTCGGACAAGTCGTTTTGTGGTGTGGGCAGATTCGCGATCTTTGTCTCGCGTGACTTCAAGATGGTAGGGGAAAAAAGAAAAGAGTACTAGAGCTCTTGCACTGGAACTTGGCGTGGACCACCATCACGTTTCCCGTCCACTCCGCGAACAAGGACGTCCAGTTAGCATTCCTCGAATACTTGGACCGTATCACAGGGCAGCTGTCGATGAGCACCACACCCGCGGATAAGGAAGTGTGCGAGTGTCTCAACATCATCGCGAACTTGGCCAAGTACATGTCGCTGATCAGATCGTGGTCCTTGGTCTTATTCCCATCTCCACTTCTTTTGGACATCATGATGCTAGCCGCGGTTGTGGACATGATCTGGCTCGAGGCCTGAGCCCAGGGCGTAAGCCCTTTGCAGTTGATGGGCGAGTAGGAGACTGCGGTTGCGATCAGAGGGAAGATTCCCGTTCTCACACGGACATACCCCCACGCAGATGGACCTGTGAGGGCACCATCACCATGGCTCTGAAGATTTCTATACAAGTGTCGGGGTCTGAGAGCTCGTATAGCCCCTGGGCAGGTTCACGGTTACGTGCTGATACTCGGCCTTGATTATATTCGCCACCGATGTCACCTTGGGAAGTCGATGAGGATCCTGGTCTTAAGAACGATCGCCTTCACCTTCTCGGTCGCTGTGCCGGACTAGCCATAGCGGCTCACCATGGTCAATACCGTGTACGAGTGCTTTTGGTGCCATAGAACGTTCCTATTGAATCCTAGCCACGTACGTACTCATGGTTTTTCAACGGCATCTGAACGTGGACGAGCATATAAGCAAGATCTGGATCGACAGGATGAGCTGGACACGAACAAGGACGCAAACCAGAATATTTTGGACTACAAGCACGTGCCTGGCTTCAAGGTTCCCTGCTGGCCCGGGGTCGAGGCCTGGTTCACAGCCATGTTCGCGAATGGGTTTCTGCCTCCGGCCCCGAAAGCGTCCTCGGTCTGGCTCAGGAGCATCTGCGAGATTGCTGGCTTAGACAGTCCAGGCCATACGCATGGTGTCGCTCGACATCTCGACACCGGTCTAGGCGGCCTGTGAATGCCCGCAGTAGTTGACGGGCTTAAGGTGCACTTGATACTGAACGAGAGCCACTCGTCGAATGTATCGCGACGGTGCCCCCCAATACCAGCAAGTGAGAATTTGCAGCTGTCTCGCGCAGATGAACTTGTTTTTATCTCAGGAATGTAAACGAAACCGACCTATCGCGTCGTGTCGTGTTTGTAGAGCTTCTGTTGACAACGATTTCCCCTTCATCAGCAAACGGCATTTCCATCACACGGCTTTCACGAATGGCGATTCAGTTACACAGCTTCAAACTTTGAGACAACGTTGACGTGTTGCACTATAGTTAGTGACGCTGGTTACCCTAACCAGACTGGATGAACCCACTCTCGAGCACGCGCTGGTTGATGCGATCAGGGAACAATCCTTGCACTTTCCTCTCCCTTTGCTAAGAAGGGGAGCACGGACGGAGAACAAAAAACATACAACACCAGGTATTCGCTGGTCGTCACCGACCCAACTACTAATCCGGCCCTCACTGGCTTATCTATGGGAGAGCGGACGGGATCCCGAGTTCTCCAGTGGGTATGGTCGTATGTGTCAAAACCACAACGTGCTGGAACCTATCTAGAATGCACTGCAGGCCATGCGTTCCTGTCACCCCCGGGTTCCAATCCATCCGCCACCGCCGCCCTTCGAGTCCGACTCTCCCCGGGACCCACGCACCCACATCGCAGAACCTCTGCCCCGTCTGATCCGGCCCGACCGCTCCCTGCTGCCGTCAGCGAAAGGCCCAAGCATCTCAATAGCGCAACACAGCCTACCCATCTCCGAGTCCAAGTCTCAGGGGTCAAATGCTTCCATCCATAAAGGAGATGGCCCGGGCCGCCGCATCCATCACGTCTGCAAAGTGCTAAAGGGCCCATGGAGCCTGGCCTTGAACACTACCTGTGATGGAATGCCTCAGTTTCTAACCTTATTTGCTGTTTAGGCTGTTCTTTTGGTGTACGCTTTGGTTGCAGAAAGGATCAAGTCGATGACCACATCATTAACCTCGGGCGCGACAGTGAGGGGGCCGGTCAGAGCAATTACAACTCGGGATGGGAGGATCATGATGATGCCTGTACCGGCAGCTGCACTTTAAAGCTCAGGTGCGGCGATTTAGCAGAGTTCGTTGTGAAAGACGCAGAATGGGGCCTTGAGACCGGGGTCAGCAGCGACTGTGGAATGACCCATGATTATGATTTTCCAAACTGTTTTGCCTAAATTCGGGAGGCTACAATACACCTCTGTGTGACTTTTGACGTTCCGGAGTAAAGCATTCGCTCTGGCGGCTGAAAATAAAGCGTGGGCGTTGATGGCTATTTGAGTTGTGTGGCTTGTAAGCCGAGGAAGAGCTTCTGACACGTCAGCAGTCGCGTTTCCTCATGATGGGCTGCGGAGCGAAGTGCCACATCTCAGCTTGCCGGGAGGCATTGAGCTGCTCTACCGTACCGTAAATACCCGCCGATTCGAGGTTGGTAGTGGCAAGAGTCAGCTCATGGTGAGCATAAATCCCAATGTGCTTGTTGTGCTTAACCATGGCCCTAATGAGTTAAAAAGCGGTGGAGGGGCACACGAGTATTGGATGGCAGTTGACCATGGGAGGAGAGGTGAAATCGAATGAGCAGTCCCGCTCTTTTGGGACTTCTGTTGGCAGACAGATCCTGGTTGTCTCTTTCACCGCTGGACGTCTGATTTGGACTCTTGACCGCTTTTAGGGAGTTCAACGTGAATCGAAAGATGCAAGAGGATGCTGCCAACTTCGCGTTTCATGTCGATGCGATCTGGATGTAAGAGGTGAGACACTGCCATGTACCTGACGCGTTCAGGGGGCACTAGCTAATGGCCTCAACTAAGTAGGTACTGTAGTCGTCAACATTCGCAACTCATGTGGACGCAGCACTTCGAGCTGGTGAGGGTTCATTGCGTCGCAGAAGAAAGCATCCAAACGTCTGCCAAGTGTTGACATCAATACGGGTGGTACCCTGGTCTGGTGCTGAGTGACGAGATGTCCGGAGGAGTCTGGGAGCAACTCTTGACTCTGGGACGTGCTCAGGGCGAGTTTGGTCTGCACGTCAGCCTCGGAGCAGTTGGCGTACCACTGCTGAAGGCTTTGCGTAAAATGATGGACTTGTCTCTACGAGGAACAATCTTGTAAGTATGGCGAGACCGGAAAGTAAGAGGTGGTGCATGGCTGATTGAGGCCATGATCTTGGTCAGAGTGGTCTTGCAAGGTGTGTCCACTGACGACATTGCTGGCATCTTGTTGATGCTCAACTTGACTCACTTGGTACGACCGGCGCTGAACTTGAGCGTTCAACAATGACATTGATCTTGCCGGTGGATATCACGCCACCATCGTCATCTGATGCGGCCACAAGGAGAAAGTTGGGGCACCGCTCCGGGTTGTCTTTGGGGAATCAAAGCATCGTTGAATTGGCCAAAGTTTCCAAAAAAGAGCTGTTTCCTTGATCAGCTGTCAGTTGTCTGAGTTTGATTCGTTCTGACCTTGGGCGTGGCGAAGCCTGCATGAGATCATATGCAAAGACCCGAGTATCGTCTCATTGCCTGCAGTCTGCTTCCGAGGCAAAGTCCGGAGACGAGAATGACGGGCTCGCATGCTATGTGAATGCGGATGCTGACGGTGTCGTGATGGAATGCACCATACTGCAAGCTTGTTAGCAAGTAAGTTCAACATATCGCCGAGCTGGGCTGTTCACTCACAAAGGTCACATACTTCTCCAGGCCAAGAGACATAATAGCGGCGGATTGAGTGATGTGCAGTCTTGGAGCCCGAACCAGAATGACACTTACAAGTTGGAGCAGAGGTTTATCGCAGGACGCAGCAAAACGAGTCTGGCTGCGGGGTTGAGGCTCCCCGTGCAACATCAACCAAGAAGGTCAAGGCGAGCGGTGCCTTGGAGGAGTTCTGTTTGCCATCATGGTCGTTGTAGCAGTTCCCCAAGATCAAGACTTGGGTTTCGCTTGTCTGCGTGGGAAAGATGCTGAGGCTCAAGGGGCATTGAGTAAAAGAGAAAGGAGAGGACTAACGATCTTCGGGGGAAAACTAAATTGTCCATGTAGAGACGGAGTCAGAGTGCGAGAGGGAATAGAGAAGCACAAATGCATGCGGTAGACGCAAAGCTACCCTCTTGGATGTATGTCCTGCAACGTGAAAACGCGTCTGAGATTTGTGCGCTCAGTTGTTGTGTGTTGCGCTGCAAACATCTGGTATATCTGGCTTTGGGATGTGTAATCGCGAACTGCTGTTGTAGTTGACCGTTGTCCGTGGCCTTGAAGTGTGTATCGAGCGAGGGATGCAATGTGGTCTCTGCCAGGCATTCCGAGCGAGACAATGCCCTTGGTCTGATCAGACGTCAGGGCACCATCGGCAGATATCAATAAGCACTGGTGAAAGTAGCAACGATAGGAGTCGAGCGTTTCGCGGGTGGCGTCTGTTGGCATGCGTTCCAACTTTACCGAAACGTGATGCGAAAACCAATGCGTATACAGCCCGCATTTGGCGGCGTTCAGCTGACGAGAGCACTGAAGAGGTTGGTCAGCCATTTCCATCAGGGACCGGGACGGTTACTTACCTGGCTCACATCCAGGTCAACTTCAATCTCATCTGGCGTGCCACCCATCAGACGAAGTAATGGCAAGATCATCGTGTTAGCGATCTCTTCGACAGGTATGACACCTGAATACGAATCGAACAGATGCACGTTGTTCTGATAGCGGAAGAGAACGAACAATACCCAGTGTCCATCGCCGCACATTGACAGGAGGGTCTTGTTGTAGTTGCCCTGCACCATTGGTTTGATTTCACGCTCAGATTTGCCCCAAGTACCAAGAACGAAGATACTGACGCCCATGATATGTCTGTTGAGGGAGGACAGGCGGTTAAGGAGGGTATCCAAGATGATGTCGTTCAGATTCTTGCCCGCTGACAAGCGGTACGCACTCTCCAATACTTTTGCGAGCATGGAGCAGTACAGTGGCCCCGACGCTGGAGGATTTCGACTTTAGGGATTCGAGGACAGTGCCGTTTCGAGAGATCGCTCGCGTGGATCTATGATTGTTGAGTACGTCAGACTCGACAAGTATCAGAGCAGTAGGACTGGACGGCATAGGGGCGGCTGGTTCAGCTTTGCCAAGCAGCGTGAGTATCGGCGGGGTGCGATCAATGGTGGCGTTCGCAGTGTCGCGCTCCAAACCAGGACTGTTGTCGTTGTCATGCCGGGGTTCCGTTGTCCGTCAATCGACAACGCTTGGGTTTTGGCAGAACTTGCGGATCGCTGAAAGATTTGCGAGCGAGCTGCGGGCCTCGAGAATGGAATGGCTCAAACCTAACATCCAAGGCGGAAATTTGCAGATCGTCGTCTTTCTCCTTATCCGAATCTTGCACAGATGTAGCCGCGAAGAAGAAAGGCTGGTCGGCCTCTTTGTCCTCCATGAAAGGGAAAGATTTGGGGGATGTCGGGGATGTCGGAGACTCAGCCATGGCCTGGTCCTCTCTTCTTGCTTGCTCTGGTGAGATTGGCAGCATGACGCGCGATGGATAGGGAGCTCTCCTTCTGCTCCCTTGCGGATGGCCTGTTGTTGTCATTGTGTCGATAGGTCTCGAGCTAGATGGCGCACAGTGACCGAAAGCCTCTTTAAGGATGCTGATGTCTTTCTTGGTGGTTCTTGGGCCATACCGGCAGGTCTTGTGTCGCGTCACGCCGTTGTACCGATCCACGAAATCGGTGAGAAGGAGCTTGGGGCTGGCGGACAGTGGTGTCGGCGTGGATGGCGGGGCAGGAGTGGCGGAAGGTGGCGAGGTTCTGGAGAGCCGTCTAGGAGCAGCAGATGGCGGTGCCGTAGTCAAGCAGCATAGGGTAGTCGCGGCGGTCGAGAACCGTGGCGGCGCCTCTCGTGGTCTTGGAACCCTTCTTCGATGTCCCGCTGCAGTCGTCATCTCTGTGACCGGCGGCTCCAGACCGGGGCGCGAGGCGAGACTCGGTCCTAGCCAGACGTCACATATCAGCTGTTATAACACAGCGAGCGGTAGAGTGAGAGAGTCAGGGCTATATGAGGGCAAGGCACTCACTGATAGCTAGAGTTAAGTCGTCAGGGAGCCAGCGGCTTCTTGGCTACTTCCCGTCTCACTTTCTTCCGCCAGCAAGAGCTCAACTACGCCGTCCTTACAACAAGAATGGACAGCATTGCAGACCGGTTCCTACTCCAAGCCATTTCCGCCAGGGTACAAGGACTGCCGTATTCTTGTCAAGAGCCTCGCGCCAATCCCACCCGGTGCGTGCTCTGTCTTCGTTGTCACGATGCTCTGCAGTGACCAACGGCATGTTCTGGAAAACATGCATGACATACAGCTATTTGGACGGCCAGCCTTGTAACTTATCGAAGATGTCGAAGGTGGGTGTCAGGGGCCAGGAACAGGGAGGGTATCGTCGCGATGGGCCGAGGAGATGCCGACATTCGAAGAGACGGTTGGTTGCGCAGAGCGCTGGACAAACTGCTTACACATGGTCAGGAAGGCTTGTGAGAAGGATGACCGGTGCTGGGAATTCAGGACTGACCGGTAATGAGGGAGCGGATAACAGAGCGCAGTGGCTGTCACCAAGATTGATCGCGGTCGCTAAGCTTGACAGCAGGTCTTCCGGGCATGTAGACATCAAGTCTTGCCGGAGGGAGTATTGATCGAAGACTGCGTGTGATTTTGGTCAGCTTGTTTGTTTCCATAGCATACACGGGTAGCTCAAGGTCATTAGCACAGCAGTGAGTGTTCAATGACTAGGCTTGTTTGTGAATGTGGCGAGGTCAGGTACCCCCACCTGCCTACTGTATCTGCCTGAGATGCGTTGAGAAGCAGACCGAGTTGCTTGCATCCGTGTTTGCGGATGAGGCGGCAGGGGTGCTTCTCAGTATTCAATCGAGGAGGATGGCCCACACACACGCCTGGGAAAAGAAAAGAGCAACAGTCAGTAGCATGAATTGTCCGGGTCATTGGGTATGGCGGTTACCTCGGTGAAGGCTTTTTCATTTTCTGTTGCGCGCTGTTTTGAGAACATGGTGGTTGCCCAGCTGTAAAGCAGGCCAGGGGTTGTGGCTGCGTCGTGATGAAGGGATCGCTTGAGGCTCGGTCCCTGCTGACTAGGCGTGCCGGGCTGGCCTTTGACAGGGATTGAGCCTCATGCTGTGGTGACCAGGCGTGTTGGGCAAGCCCGGCCCAACTTGAAGCAGCGTTTCCGTCAGAGCAACCAATCCAACTTGGACCTATGCTTGTTAGTTGAGTTGATACCAAAACAAAGGCTGGTTGGCTAGGTCAATTACTTCTGTCGGGTTGCCTCACTCCTCCGACATCAATGATGCCTTGGGAATTGACTTGGAGCGGGTGGGAGTGCCGTCTGAGTTGACTTCCTTGGGGGCGGCTGCTGGAAGCTGGGACTTGGGGCATCGGTGAGGTCGGCCATGGGCCGAGGTGTGCTTCGTATAGCGGGTGACAGGAGTAGCTCGGCCTGGCGCAGCCTGAGAAACTGAGCGGTGGCCTTTGATAAACTCGACCGTATGGGTGGCACCAAGGCAGCCGAGTTCAAGAAGATGGGAGGTGTTTCAAGGAAGAAAAGATATGATTGCGGTGGAATAGACTGTAGGTGGAAGAAGGAAATCAATCGCAGTGGGGTTGAGCACGAGCCTCTCAAACGTCACGCTGAGGAAGACGCGGCTTCGAAGACCCTGTTGCGAGTCGGCAGGAGATGGCACGCTGGGAGGGCATCGGCGACAGCATTTTCGTCGTGGAGAGTGGCACAGCAATGTCATAGACTTGGTTTGCAGTATCGGGGGGATTTCGCGACGTTCAACAAAGTGAGAAGCGGTTGTTGATGGATGTTGTGGACCAATGTTTCACCCTCACGCTGTTTGTTGATTCACACGACGAGCCAGCGATCGCCCAGCGGGGCATGGCTCCGCCTGCATCTGCCAGTTCAAGTCAGCAGTTGGGGTGCGGGTGCACCCGCGACATGCTTCGCCGATCGCTGCATAATGAATACACCATAGTTTCATCCAAACACGTGGTAGGTGCGTGTGGCGTGTGGCGTGTGGCGTGGGGTTGCTGGTGGTATGTGTGGCAGATTTTTTAGAAATCGACCAGACTTTGTGGGCGATTTTGGAGAAATCGACCAGACCCCCCACACATCCACATAGCTGGGCCCATCTAAGCCGAGGGGTACAAGTCACGTTTGCACCTTCCACTTGCTTCATGTTTTGTCGTCTTGTTCCGCTTGTCGCTCCTGTTCGTTCCCACAACAACCACCCTCAGCCACCAACAATATCACAATCACCCTCAGTCCAGCGCCTACACCCCAATCTCTTACCATCTCCTGGAGGAGGGGAGAAATACCGGTCAACCTGCACGCATGCCCACGTTCCCTTTCCGCTCCTTCCATGATGACGGTCCTCGAGGTTGTCGCCCAACTCAACAGCATCGTCAAGCCAGGCGACGGCGGAATCCCTGCGCTCTAGGAGAGGCTAGCAACCGAGTTCCGCCAGGATGCAGACTTTGCGAACGAGAGCTTCCCACGGTGGGCTTTCACGCATATTGACAGGAGGATCATCACCATCGCCGTTGACGACTGGCTGCGCGCCGACGTCGCCAAGGTCACCAAGGACTCGATTTACCGGCTCGCTTCGTTTCTCAAGTTCCACAGCCTCTCGCTGGCCACCTTCATCTTCCTCTTCGGCCTCAAAGTCACAAAGTCACGCCCTTGTGTCGTCAGTCTCGTCGATCTCCAGAAAGCCGGTCACAGCGTCGGCGTAATCCAGATCTACGACGCTTTTGCCGAACAGCCCACCACAAGCAAGACTAGTCATCTTCTGGGTCCCGTTCGTCGATTCCAGCTTGCTGTCCAATCCCGTAGGCTGTCCTTTGATGCTACTCTCTCCGATGAAATACCATCGTTGATACTGACAATCTTTCCCCGGCCTAGTCGACCCTAATGCCCGCAGTGGCTTCGAAACGAGGAAGGTTCGATCTCGTGCCCAAGGCTCCTCTCGACCCAGCCCAACCCCGTCTTCCAGCCCAGAGCTAAGCAGACATATTGACAAAAGTCACGAATCCCATTCTGCCGCCTTCTCCAATGTCAGCGCTGACGACGCCTTCAACAACAACGCACTCACCGACGACGACATCTCTATGTTTCAAGGCGACTTTGGTCCCAATGATGATTCGGCTTCAGACAGTGAGAGCATCCCGGAGTCCCCTCGATCCCCAAAAGCTGGCCAATCATGGCCAAGCACGCCTCTACCAACCCCAGAATCGCTTTTTGGCTTCTGTAGCCAAGACGGACAATTTGAATTCAAAGACCTCAGTACCATTGTTGAAGAGTCTGATGTTCAGCATCCCGCCGTCGAAGAGCTCACCGTTGATGAGCCAGCTGTTGACGAGCCTGCTGTCGAGGAACACATTGTCGAGGAGCATACTATTGCCGAGCCTGCTGTCGACGAGCCTTCTGTTGACGAGGCTGCTGTTAACGAGGCTGCTGCTGAGGAACACACTGTCGAGAACCACAGGGTTGGTGAGTCCACTACTATTGCATCCAAAGCCGCTGAAGGGTTTCTCATGTTACCCATAGTCAATGGGCCGTTCCAGCAGATATCCAAGAATATCACAGTTCGACCGATCCGGAAGCGTAGCTTGAAGCAAGCAATGCTTCCAGACTGTTTCGAATCAAGCCCAGACCGCCTATCCGGTCCATCCAAAAGGGCCAAGCAACTGGAGCATCAGCGGCTCCCCGTCCTTTCCGCGTCTTCAGTATCTCTCCCCGCGCCCCAGGAACAGAGCAACTGTCTGCAGCTTGCTTTCCACAGCCTTGGTACCCTTGATGATGGCAAATTTCTCAATGACGAAATAATTAACAATCTTGCGCGGCGCCTGGTGTCAACCGAGATCGGCATTATCGAGAGCCTGACATTGTCCTGCAATCAGATGACGGAACGGGGCCGACTGCGACTCCTCGGTGTCATGGGCAAAGCAAAGGTTCTGCTTTTCTTTAATCATAACTGTCACTGGGTCTTGTTTGAGTGGACGCCCATAGACAATATTCTTCAGGAATACAATTCACTCCCTTCCGGTTCCAGCTGCACGGGCGGCGACACAATCCCACAATTCCTCCAGTGGGTATACAATGAACCTTCCCTGTGCATCGTTTTCCGCAAGCCCAAGGTATGCTCCACATAGCATTCAAGTTGCAGAACCGCGTCTGACGATAAACAGTGTCCACAGCAGCCGAACCTTGTCGATTGCGGCGTGTATGTCCTCTGCTTTGCCGAACACATTGCCTCGGGCAAGCCTCTCCCCGAGAACATTGACGGCAGCCGCGAGCGCATCTACCTCCGACAACAGCTCTTCACCTCTCGGCACCGTACTCTAAGTTCCGAAGAGCTAGGAAATCTGCCGATGACGGTGCCTCGGAAACAGCGGGCGAAAACGCCGCCCAGCATCCCCGACCGATCTAGTGACAGAAATTGGGATGCTGCTGTGTCAAGGATGACGGCATGCAGAGAGGCGTCGGTCGAGCGACAAGCAGCTCTTGCGGCAGTCGTTTTCAATTTCCACAAAATGCATCGTAACGCCATCACCTTGGCTCAGCACGCCGAGGCCCAAATGAAGAAAGCAACCGAGACCAGGGATCACTGGCTCAGCATGAGAAATGCAGCCCGAATCTTCCAAGAAGGATATTCCCGAGTGGCCAAGACAGACGTGCCCACTAGCCTGGATCCGCCGGGCGACATTCTTCGCCATTGCAAGCTCATCAATGAACTCTTTCACATGGCCGGCCGGGACTTGGACCCGTTTCTTGACGAAGACCAGGGGAGGTGTGCAGAGTTCCAGAGAATGCAGGATGCGGCACGTCATGGGTATCTGGAGTGCTCAACACTTTTGGTAATTCTCAATTACGCGGTTCAAAAGTTCAGAACCGACAAGAAGAACATTGCCGAGGTGTGCAGGAAGGTGGAGGACATATTGAAGGCGCTGCAGGGTAAATAAGAGCGAGTGGGCGAGTATGATTGACTCAAGATATTGGCATTATATCATACATCATGGACATGATGTACGCTAGCCACTATCATTGCTTTGTTGATGGGCGCCGCCCATGGCGCCTACTTTGCGGTTGCTACTTGGTACAAGATGGGTCGATAGGACCTCGGATCCGGCGAATTAACATGCCGTCACTCTCGCAAGTTCAATTGTCCACATACATGCTTTGCTCGAAACCTTGCGAGATACTGCGAGGTGGTGGGTTTGTTGTTTGCAAGGTTCCATAATCACTAACGGCCGACCTGAAGAGGGTGCGAGTATTTCCCGTTTGCCATTACCATCCATCTCGGCCGTGGCCTAGACTCGGGAGCAGAACTGGGTGTCACGTCACATGCACCAAAGTGGGAGGAAGAATTTAATGATGGACGAGAGGGCACATGATATACTGTGAGGGGTGTGAAAAGGGGGTTCAATCTTTCCTCGTGGGGATGCCCGTGTTTGGACGTCGTATTTGCGTCCGTGGAGCATGACGGCGTTCCGCGGCGCATCTCTTGCCTCGTGTAAGATTTGATCGGTTGGCGTCGACAGCTGGCACTCTGATGAGGAAGCTCATCGGGTGGCGGCGCGACTGGTGCCCGTGCGGTTCCACGCTCGGCTGAGAGCAGATGAGCTTGATCATGCATGAATGAATGATTTGGCCCATGCTTAGCAACAAGAAATTTCAACGGGTTAAAGTAATGACAGCACGGGAGGTTGAGGGAGGTTGATTATGGCGGCCATGTGGCAGTAGCAGTGATTATATGACCAAGAAGTCGCAGTTATCCCAGATTGCAAGGCGATATCCAACTGTATCTCGGTACCTACCTATTTACTCTACCTGGTTGCCGATCAGTCCCTTGGCTAGCTCAGGACGCCACCGGGGAGGCCGTCCTATCCCGTGTTGACGGCGGTTCGAATCCGCCTTTGGGCACCACTGAAAAAGTGGTGATAATTGTGCTTGATTTCTCGAGGTGGCTACACCCTCTGGTATGTGGGCAGACAACACAAATGCTGACCTAATCAGAGTTCGACAAGCACACACCCATAAAGGCAGGTGGCGGTGGTTCCTTCCTATCCCAGCTTACATCGGACCTGACTCAACGCGGGGCCCAGCCCAGCGAGCGAGCTGCCACCGCCACCGTCACCATCACAATCACCATCGCTTCAGACACCCCAAAAGCCGGACCCGCCACCACAATATAACTGCCCTATGCCTCCCCACCCGTCGTCGCGACTCGCTTGCGTCTTTACTAACAGCCGGCTCGACATTGGCGTGCCCGGCAACTGGACGAGGCAGCCTGACATGCAGTTCGCGAGGTCCCTCGACCTCGAACTCGACCTCGACCGACGCGCTCCGGACGACGCAGTTCTGCTGCCCTCCTTCCCCACGGCTGCCGACCTTTGTATCTAGGTTGTCCACAGGCCGTCCGACGAAGACACCACTGCCCAGCGAAGACATCACGGCCCAGGCCCAACGATACATCGAAGACACCCAAGGGGCCATCCGCGCCGTGCTCGCCTTCGAGGGTCCTGTATCCCGACCCGCACACCTTCACCCTGAGCCTCTGGGTCGCCGTCAGTGACGACACCCCGGGCCCTGGCACCCGCGCAGTCAGGACCTATCACCGCGTTGAGCTCCTCGACACCAAATTCCACACCAACACCGACACTGATACCAGCGTCAATCACACCAATTCGCGTCCGACTCCCCCGCCATTGATCACCATCAGGTCCCGTCAACGCTGACCAGCTCTTCTGGCCTACCCAGACAACCCTTGCGGGGCAGTTGCGCCGTCATCGACGGAGCACAGCTGCGCGCAATGCACATGCGCGCCCCGAGCCTCTACCTCTGGTGTGTCGTTATCGAGGAGTCCGAAAGCGTAGACGGATAACAGCTGAGATGGATGGTTGACGATGGACCTTTGGAGTTGACGGACGGATATGCCAATTGTTGTATGTTCCCTTTCCCCAAGTTTGGCCTGACATCTGCAAGAATCTTCAGCTTTGATTCCTGTACCGTATTTTATGACGCCTCGTCCCTCATGGTCACTTATCTCTAGCGCCAGCGAGCCACGGAAGTTGGGCGAAGCAAAGCGAAGCAAAGCGAAGCAGAGAAGTCGGCTGAAGAATAGATGCACCATGGTGAACGTCGCATGGGTGTGATGGAATCGCGTTGCAATCAAGCCGGACATCCTCTCGCCATCTTTCCTGATAGGAGAGTCTCGGTTCTTGCAGGCCTCTCCTCCATCGTCATCCACGAGCATCATGTACGGATCTTTTGGGCAATTCCGTCAACCTGCCGACCCTCGACCAGCCCCTAAACCCCTTTACGTGCTATCACTACACATTTTACCTTTCGTCGTCAACAAGTCATGACACGTTGCCCCGTCCCCATGTTTCTCTTGGGCAGGACGCTCAACAGGCAGCTCTGCATTCAGAACAACCAATCAACCAACCCATCTTTGACCTTCGAGTTATTTCGACTGAGCTCCCCAACAGGCACAGGAAGGGAAGTAAGGCGCCGAAAGCCGGCCATGGAAGAAGAAGAAGATGACGAGGTCTAGTTTTAGCCAAGACGACCATGCCATCCATCCAGCCTCATCCGCAATTCCCTGAATGCATTGTTACATCGCCGTTCAAGTCACAGCCAGACGTTTGCGTGGACTTCAGTGCAGTGGGCTTTGGACCTTTGAAGGGCTGGCGGGTGGTGAGTGGTCAGAAAGAACATACTGCGACATCTCCAACAGTTGAGACCAAGGGTTTCTGCAGAAATATCCGGCATCAGATGTGACAATGGGACATTAGGCTTTCCATGCTCTTCGCTATTGCGTGCACGGTCTTTGGGTATGAGAACCCGGGGCTTTCGTCTCTCCCAGTAACAAGACGTCATTTACCTCTCCATGTCTCACCTACTGCCCGTCGCATTGGTGGCTCCTACGCAAGAGACGCGGCTACAAAAGGACGTATATGGCTGCCGGACACCGCAGCGTCATAGCGGAGGAATTAAGTGGCGGGAAGGAGGGGTTGATTCGGGGACGAGCCAGGCTTTCGAGGACTGGACTGGGTACGCCGGCTTTGCAAAGTCGCAAGCGAGAGGAACGATCAACGTTCCTCAGGCGAACCTCGGTCTGATGGGTCGGTCAATGCGGACTATGCTAGATGGTCCGCAAGGCAAATGATGGGGACGGAACTAAACGGTTTGCTTAGCCGGCACGAACTTGGTCTTGGCAGAATTGCCGCGAGCCTAGGGTGGAGTAGGAGATTCTCTTTACCAGGGATTCCAAAGCAGCTAGTAGCACTGTTGTCCGCAGAAGAGTTGCCATGATGCTTTGGGCTCTTTTGGTCAAGATGATTCTGCTGGCTGTTTGCGGGAGCGGCACCTTCAGCCGAAGAGATAAGGTAATGCCAGAGTCTGGTGTATCAGAGCAGGATGAAAGGTGGACTGAGTCTGTCTCAATGGTTTGGAAAAGGGCGACACGGCTGTGATGGATGATGATGGCGGGTGGTGATGGCCTCGTTCGAATGACGTGGCGTCATGTATGGCGGCTCACATACCTTGTAACTTCCTCCTACATCCCACCCTTACTTTCACCCGTCATTTCCCTCATTCTCCCTCAATCCCACCTTCACTCTCTGAAAACAACATCTTCTGCACCCAATCCATCCGCCGTCAAGGGCTTACGCACCATACTCAAACACAATAGAAGGTTCTGAGCAGAGCTTAAAAGCATGGAACCTGGCACTCATGGCAGACAGCGGCGTGATCGATCATCGAACTGGTAAATTATATCGCTACATGGCCATATTGAAAGATGCGGCTCCAAGACTCCTCTTCAAAAGCCACGGACGCTTCCTTGATAACTCCCTCTCGTCCCAGTCCTTGTGGTGTCAGAATTCAGCTCAGCGAGCCTCCTGTCTTGAAGGAGGCATCTGCCCACCGTTGTCAGTCAGCCCCCCTCCTCAGCCTCCTTGGTACCAGTACCTGCAGGTGTTTCGGCACGGCCTTGGTGAGTACTCTGTTCGATACGCGAATCTCCCTTTCCAAGTTCGGTGTGCGTATTCTGGATGGACACACACTGACCGCCGTACTTGCAGAACAGCCCATTGCGTCACCTAGTTCAAGAAGCCAGCCACGATCCAGGTCCCCAGGGACAAATATACACCCGACGTCGACGCCAATTTCATCACCATCAAACAACAAACCCGCTTCCCAGAAATGCAACAATAGACCCATAAACAGGAATAGCCGATAAAGACAGAATGGTAATGCAATTCCGATACAAAGGCCCATCTCAACAAGAATCAGCTTCATGGCCACGGGCCAGCCGATTCCGCCCACCTACGGTTTCAAGAACCCCGCCAAAGAAAAAGAGAGAATGACTGTCTGTATGACCGTACTCAAACACCCTGGACCACATGTCTCGTCAGCTCTGTGACGAGGTCCCTGGGCAGAGTGAATGAATGAATGGTGGAAAAGAAGAATGCACAGAACGGAAGGATAAGAGAACAAATTAACGGGGCCTACTTGGTGGTACTTTGAAGCCACGACGTGGTGCCTCTGATCTCTTGCAGAGGACGGTGACAAAGCCGGCGGCAGGTGACGGATACATGGCCGAGGCATGATGACGAAACTGACATTGTGTCTTGGGTTGGAGAGACAAAAGCAGACTAATGGTGGTGGAGGGTCTGAAGCTGAGATGGAAAATGGATGGACGTATTGCCGCATGTGTGTTTATGCAAATGTTAAAGCTGCGTCTCGACCTTGGGATCGATGAGTGAAACTCTGAGCTGAAGAAAGACAAACAGAAGGACCTTCAAAAGACGAAACAACGAGATTGGATAAGGTATCACAGAAAAACGAAGGAGAAGAGGCAGAGACGAAGTATCTCCCTGGACGGAAACAAGACAGTCTGTCCAGCAGCCAGGCTTGCCCCCCCTTCAGTGGCCATCGTCATTCTTTATGGTGGCGTACGACTTGACCTCCAGTTCACCCATCAGGCTTTCGAGCTCAATGTTCCTCAAAATCGACGGCCGAAGCTTGTGGTCTTGCGAACACTCTTCGTACCTCTGGAGTTGATCCACCGGGGGTGGTGATGAACCAGCAACGGCAGTGGCGTTTCCTAGTAGAGGGAGAGGAGCAACAAGATTAATAAGAGTAACAGAAGGGCTAGTGAGAGGGGTGAAAGAGGCAGGCAGGCTGACCATGACTGGCGCGGCCGCCTGCAATGGCGCAACGATTGAATATATGTGGCCTGATCTGGCCACGTCGGTTTCTGGGACGGATCGTTGCCTACCTGGAGGGTGGCGGACCATGGGAGGGGATGGAGAAGACGGATAGCGGCAGCGGCGGATCGGTCACCCAAGCAGGGGCTCCAACTGAAACAATGACAGATTCCTTTTCTTCCCTGTCCTACTATCTCAAAAGGTCGGCATGCGTAATGGCGTTTTGAGTGGGCGTGAGAGTACCCTCGTCTGACGACAGAAAGACATTGCTGATTTGTATTGGCGAGGATTATGGGTCACTACCGAAGTTGCTTTAGCTGCTAATGGGCCGCCTAAAGCTGTCTTGAAGTCGATTGAGCTACAAACGTGTGGCGGCAAACCACTTTGGCCTGTTTTTAGTAAAGGGCTGCAGCTTGGCAACCTTACTGAGGATTTCACAAGCGTGGGCCGACTTGAGCGGGATGGTGGTGTCATTGAGCTTGACTGCGGCTCTGACGGTTTCAAGTCTGGCTGGAACCATGAAGAAGCGTGTGTTTTCGCGGCGCGTCTTGTCAAGCAAGGTCCTACCATCTGAGGCCAGGAGAGGCATCCGCTGACTCAGAGCTTTCCCGGCGTGGGCGCGGTAGTCAAGCACTTCTCGGTGGAGCGGCATTCCTGATGGATGATTGCTGCCTTGAGAGAAATGGGGGCCGGTAAGAAAGTAACTGCAGATAGAGGTGCATGGAGAGGGTAGAGGAACGGGACGGGAGGAAGGGTGCATATGTATGGCTGCCGGCATTGGGACTGGGACTGACCTTGAAGAGAGTGGATGTGAGGCTCAGAGCAGTGGTGAGGCGAAGAGCGCGAACTGGTCGACGGAGACAGGACGGCAGTTCTTGGGCTCTCTCGGCTGAGTGCGTTCATATTGGGGCCGAACGGGGGTGAAATAATGTTTCCAGAAGCTTGTTACACCGTCTTGGATGGTGATCCAAGGCGATGTAGTATAAGATACACAATGAGAATGATACAGACGGTGTACAGGTCGATGACGCAGCGTCACCATATATCTCTGCCATAGACACATAGTTCCTTCTCATCTAGACATCCTCCATCTTTCACAATTATATTCATTTCGCAAAGCCACGACGGGACCAAAGCAATCTATAACAAAAAGTCGGATGAGATGAATGGCACCACATGATATTTCCGCGTCATCATCCATATCCATCCGCCTTTATCATCCTTCAAACAGAAAAAACGTGGTCTGATGAGCCATGCACTTTTCAGCCATGTAATCAACGTATATAGCAGCTTCATCGGTCAACTGATCGTAATGGATGTGCGATGCTACGCTTTAACGAGACGCCGTTCCATACAAACAAAGAAACACACACACATACAAAAGCCCGTGGTTTGAGCTCAAGCCACTGTTGCTGGTCAATTTTGGGTTCCTCTCATATCTTGAGATTGTGAGGCACTGCGCTCATGGGCACATGATCCAACCCTTGCACAGCAAACAGACATAGTCCGTTCATTTCTCACTGGCGCCCAGCAGTACAAACACATCATACACAACACTGCCGTCTGACCCGGCATTCGGACTTCTCTCTAAGTCTCAAGGCAATTTATCCCTTTCCCAGCCACACACATGACAGCTTCGGAAAGGGGAGACCATCACGGCAGGCAGGCAGGTAGACGGACAATTAGTCCAGCCTCCCTTTTCTTTACTGGCGCATCGATGAAGTCACTTCAGATTCCTATCAGGATCTACCTGCCTTGCAATCTGGTTGTCACCAGGACCAAATTTACGTTCCCGGGCGGTCGGTGGTGCCACTTTTGTCCTCAGTGGAAGAAAAGAAAACACCCTAACCCTAACCCTTTTGTTGGCGATTATGCTGTGCATTAAATGAAACAATATCAACCACCAAACGAGACTGGGGGAGGAAATGCACTCTTCCTCTTTCCTGACCAGCGTGTCGTGATTCCCACATCATAACTTATTTACACGACTCTTCATTGCCTTGACTCCTCAAATATCTCCATCTTCCCCTTCTGTTCTCCTTTGGCCAACGAAGCAGGCCGGACAGAAGCAGTCTAACAGTAACCCAGAAGAAACAACGCTAATGATGTCCGTTCCTTCATGTTTACCGGTGTCCTTCCTTCCCGCGCTTTGGCCCAAACAAAGCTTCAGCGTCTCCATCTCTATCTCCGTCCGCTTTACTAGTATGCCAGCATCGCCACATAACAAAGATGCAGACTTGGACACCACTCTCTCTCGCCATCTTAACCTCTTTTAATCGACTCAACGTTTCAGTTTACTTTTCATAGGTGACGCTGCCTCCTTACTTAGCATCCTCGCTTGCTACTGTGGCTGTTGACTTGACGCTGTCGACTTGGTTGAGACAGCCATGGCGCCATCCACTGCAGAATCAGTTTGCCATTCTTCACGATGCCGGTCCATGACCTCCTGGCGCGGCGGCCACAGCCGCAGCAAACTTGGTACTCGGCCCAAAATACCTGCTGGAGGCAAAGGCAGAACCGTGCTTCACGGTGCAGTGGGTGGATACCAAGCAGTCATTCCGAAGCCGAATCTCTTCATCAACTTCATCCTGAACTCAACCCAGCCCGACCCATCGCAACGAGCAGCCTAGATACCAGTTCATCCCGGCCCAGTGAGGCGGGTAGTTGGGACTCCATCCCGGCAGAGATACTATCCTGACAGAGATACTCACCCAATCATGCACATGAAAATAGGCAGTCCAGATCCCAGCCCAGCGGAAATGCTTGACACCTGGCTGTGGGGCTCTCATCGAGACTGTGTGACCTACACTGAAAACCGCGGTGCCAAGACCATCGCCATATACGACGTTTTTCATACTCTCCGGCGCAATGGCACGTCAATCTACGGCTTTGACCCGGCAAACTTTGCCCCCCTAGACACATTTGTCTACCTGAAGACTTCCAAGCGGCAGCAGCAAACTGCGACCGTGAAACAAGTAATGCAACGCAACTTGATGTTCCTATGCCAATGGAAAGGCTGGCAGCGCCCGGTATCTGTGTTGAAGTTTTGGCAAGGTGGCAGACTGACCAGCCCACGAAACCGGAAGAACCCTCCAGGGGAGGTTTCAGACACACTTTTAGGATGAATTGTGTGCGCTTGTCAAAAAGTTTGATTAAGCCCGCTTTCTATATGGCATTTCTGTCAAGCAAGGCAATTGTCCATCTTCAAGTGCCGCTTGTTGTCAACTCTGTCTTCCTGCTCGGTCTTAGCCCACCACTTTGCACTTCAAGAACCCTAACGCACCTTGAGCGACTAGCTGCCGTCGTCTTCCCCGAGTTGTGGACTCAGTCAATCTATCCCGACACATGTCGCCCTCGAACTGACCCCCAAACTGGCCCTCGACCCTGACCTCGAACAATCATTCCATCCTCCATCGCTGGCAGACCGTCATCTTTACCTGCTGCTATTGCCTACAAGGCTCTTGATCGAGCTAGCCCTCTGCACGGTGCAGCAAGAGCATGTAGAACAACGCCAGTTAGCAATTCGTCGACACCACTCCGGCTGCAAAAGCAGCGAACCGCTGTGGCCGGGGGGCCCGAACCTGCTATACACCAGTCGCAACCACCAACGTCGAAACCAACACCATTACTGCCATCTCGTATCTCCGCATTGTTTCCTGCGTCACGTCTTTTGTGGCCCTGATGCTTGGTTCTGCTTGCTCCCTTGCCATTTCACACTAAACATGGCTTACACCTCTAGTGAAGCTCAGGTGAGTCTGAAATCCATTTTCCCCCTTTTGCCATCCTCCGGCTCTCGTTTTACTGACACCCTTCCCTCTGGCAGATTGCGCTAGATATTTACAATTATCTTGCCTTTTTCCCTGGGCACCGGTTCATTCGCTACGGCCAACAAGCTCCTATGCCGTCATTCACGGCTCTTAGCAGTCCAACTCTCAAGGCCATGTTCGCCGAGTATAGATCTCGGTACCTAAATCGTGCTCGCCATCGCGTCCATTTTTGGCACCGGGAGAGCGGCTATGACGTCGCACAACTCGACCGCATCCAAGGTGGGTCAACCATCCTCCATGGAACATACTATGGTCTCACTGATGACACGTTGAGCAGGCCAGAATATTGAGCCCATGCCCGTCTGGAAGCCCGACTCATCGTCTGATGTCCAACTCAACCCCACCATCTGAGCTTCGCCACCTAGTCTCTTCTCTCGTTTTCAAAACAATGAGGCCATCCAATACTCCAGAAACTTGAACCTGTCGGAACAGTCTCTAGTGCCGAAACTTGAGGCGGTCTCCGATAACGGCTTTTCCAATTTCGAAAACATGCCGTCAGCTTCATTCCTCGCAGAACTTCCCTATGAAGAAGAAAGCCAGAAGACAGGCTGTACCTTTACCTCCCTCATCGACTTTCACGGCGCGCAGTGGCTAGGCTGACTGCGTTGCATGATGACATCTCTTGCGGACTGCCTATTATGTGGTGGGGAATCTGATCGAAAGAACATCGAGGATGGGATCTGAAGTAATTATGGCAGGGGTTGAGGTAGTCGAACTGAGCACCATCATCTTACCTCGGCCGGTTACAAGGCCGAGTTACTATGAGATATGTTACATGCGACGTCGGTATGGTGAGTTTCATGGGGAATACGGCTAATGAGCGGCTTCGATGTCTTGTGGGCTAGAATCCCTCCATGTGATGATGACTACACGAGAAACACCGCGATAGTTCCATTGCAGTGAACTCATACGGAATGACTACGCGTTGAACACGATGCTTCCATCGCTTCGCCATCTCTCTACCTGGTGTTTCTGTCAGGAGCCCTTCAGCAGTGGCAATCAGCAAGATGATGTCACAGAACTGGCCGACCATGTCTTCCGACAAAGTTCCAAGAGTCACGGCTGCAACTATACCAGCGGGAATGGGGGCGTCCAAGAGCGAAATGCACTAAGAGATGCCCATGGATGTGAGCCGCATCCGCCAACAGTACAGCAAATCCATACGCCATTCACTTATTTTCCTTCAATCTATGTTTGGAATAAGCCTGTCTTGGGGTCAATGTGAGCTGCGGTACTGTGAGTCGGGCGAGGTTTCTGCTCGATAAGGGACTTGTGAGTTGCGTAGACAGACGAATGTTCTACTACCGCATCTTTTCTGTTCTCTACTACGTACATCTAGTATTTGCACGACGCCGGCTTGCCTAGACTTACACAGCCGTTCACAGCTTTTCCCATGATGCCTGAGACCTCTGTCAAGAGCTTGAATCCGCTTCCAACAGCTGTGCGCGTAGCAAAACTCGTGCTTTTCAATATCTTCATCATCGTGAGCAATGGCTCAACAAGCTAGTCTGGAGGCCTTGATGCTGTCATCTGTTCTTCCAGTACACCTTTGCCTGTCGCGCTGCTAATGTGAAAACGTTGGACCGCTGTAACGGCTGCCGATGCAAACCTCTGCCACTCATGAGGCCTCGGCTAAACGATGGCGCTATTTTCGCCTTTGTTGCTTTGGCCACCCTTCTCCTCCTCATCCGCCGACTGGGCGGACTGCTGAGCTTGCAGGAGCATAAGGTCCTGCTTGACTACGCCACCCCGGTGGACGGCTTGCACGCCAAGTTGTTGATACGATAAGCCTTTGTAAAGAGGGCGTTGTCCGCAATAGATGTTTCTCGGCACAACTTGACGTGAGAATTGAAGCTAGCGGTCCAGTCGCCGAGTAGCGTGGGTGCGGACCTGAATGCTGGTTGCCCCTCGCGTGTTGGTATCGTATGCGGACCGCCTGCTCAGTATATCATCCAGACGGAAAGCGTCTCGGCATGAGGATCTCAGAAGCTTGATAGAAGGTCCTTTGTGCGTGGCCGAAGAATGTAGTCATGTTTGACATAATGGGCGCGAGGGTGGCGACAAGTACGGAGAGTGTTGTAATAGTTCAGCAGCAAAAGAAGCAGTGTCAGTAGCTTCCTCGGTAGCGGTGGTCCTTTGTTTTAATGGAAGAAGCATATATTATCAGTACCGAATCAAAGTTCAGCAGATCTTCCACTCGCGAGTTTTATTCAGAACTAGCCCCCGAGAATTAAGCTCCAACGGTGAGCCTATCATGCATGTCTATATCTTACGCGTCGCAAACTCAAAGCTCCGCGTACAGGGATAGTCATATCCACGTTCCTAATGTTCCTGTATGACAGTGTTTCACCACGAATGAACAATAAGCATGCAGATTTCGAGGCTTGGCGAGAGCTCGAACGTCAACAGTCATATGCACCGCTTTACACACGGTTCAATGCGCCCTTAGTTCCCATGGGCTTTCTCCAGCCTCCTTGTAACCGGGAAAAGCTTTTCACTTATGGCCTGTAAATCTCGTCGGTTCATCTAGCGCTCCTTGAATTTGTCGGCCTGGTGTGTATCGATATGGCCTTGTTTTCAGACTCCAGTGTAGCAATCCGGGCTCGCAGGAACTCTTCCGTGATATCATCCCCGTCTGCAATTGCGAGTATCTTCTTGGCCCTTTCTCTCCTTTGATAGCAAACGTCTGCTTCTGCTCTGGTAAGCTTAGACGCCGAGCTTGCGCCGCAGGCGGCAGCAGCTTGGAGATTGGTGATAATCTCCTGATGCTGCCCCCTGACTGTTTTATCAAGTTCTTTTTCGAATGTGCTTGTTCTTTTGAGCCGTTGATGTTTTGGCAGGATTTGACAATGTCTTAACCAATGTCAATAGCAGTAATCCCTAACAAGAGGCGGCACTGTCGCAGTAGCCCAATATTAACAATGCGATTTCTTGCAGACAATATGGTCTCTCGATACGCACGCTGAAGAGCGGCGTGAACCCTTGGCGATGTGATTTGATATGCCGTCTGTGTGGCGAGACCAGCATCTACAACTCTCTTGGGTTCACCCCCCTTCTTAGAGGCGTCGGAGGTCTCGGTGTCATGGAGGGCCGCCTTCTTTGCGTCGAGCACCCTGCGCCATAGCAGGCAATCCGTGTCTGGTATCGGCTTGAGCCCGCCCAGGACGTGAAAGGCAGCGAGGACGAGACCGATAGCATAGTCGTTTCTTTCCGGCCGTTGTAAGATATGCCGCACTTCTACAGTCAAACTGTCTCACAATCTGGCTGATTCTCCGGTGGGCGATGACTTGTCCTCTTCAAACAGCCCGTTATCCGTTGGGGTTGTTCAACGAGCTTGGTTCACAGTAGATCACACGCTTCCTCGAGCACGACCTGGTCGGTGGCGTGGTTGTTGAGAGGTAGGATGTCCACAGAAACTTGCCTATCCACCGCGATCAGAGCAGTGGCCTATGAGCCCTCCGGCTTTTACACGCCTTCAGCCGCCGTGGATGAGTATGATGAATTGAAAAGGTTAGTTGGTACGTAAGGCTGCCGGGTAGATGGAGATTAAGAGCTGAAGTTTGAGCATGAAGGTGACGGTAAGCTAGGTTCGTAGGTAGCTTGATGGTGTAGGACGTGCTCGGAGTCAGTTGAGACTGGAGAGAGGGAACATTTGCAGCTCGACCTAGCCGAGGATTGGAATCAGTTTCAATGATCATGAAGGAGTCGGGTTGATGGATATATGATAGTTACCCGACCTGTCCTCTGCTCTAGGGATAATATGATGTCACCGTCTACCTGGTCACACTCTGCCGTGCTGCCACCGGATGCTTCGCTTGCCTTGTCTTCTTCACCCCGCCCACTGGGGCCTGGTTCGAGCGACCGATGTTCAGGGGTGTGAGGCAAAAGAAGCAGTTGCTCCTCTTTGAATTTCTAAGACGGGCGTTGTGTCGTTTGTTTCGGATGAAGAGAAGAATCCTGGCCCTCGGGGTCTGTTTGCGACAGGATTGAAGCGTGTTGCTTACTGGTCTTGAGTTCGAGGGGAACGTCGGGCGTGACATATCTACTGACTACCTGATCGTCTGTACATGAACAGATTGCCTCTAAGGCACGGCTCTGTCTGGTAAACCCAGACAGTCAACAGCCTAGAGCTAACGGGACCTTTTGCTGGTGATAATTCTTTATGCTATTAAAGACAAACTGATAGAAGGCTTCTGATCCTATTGAAACGATGCAGTGAGGCGTTGGAAGCACCAGCCTGCGGCCTGCTTGTTGGACCGGCCTGAAGACTGTAACTATTTTCTATGCAGTTTTTGATGCAAAGGACTAGAAAGGGTTTTAAGTGACCACCTGAGTTCTGCTAAACACCTACCGTTGAAGTCTGTGTCTCGTCGTCGGTCTTGAGCATTCTTCTGTTCGTTGTGACAAAGGCCATCCCACCGTGATCCCTGTCTCGCCGCTCTCACTAAACGTTTTGATGTATCTGCTGGCCTGTTCGTCTTTAATTTTGGCTTGGCGGCCGCAGCCTTCCGTGTCCGCATGAATGTTTTCACAGACTCAAGGAGCATGAATTAGAGCCAGAAGTAACGTTGGGTTAATTCCTTGTAGTTGGCAGCCATGATGACTTCTCCTGGGCGCTTGCTTTAAAGCCTATGACATGATATGGGCGCTTCAAACCTCTATAGTTGTGATCTGAGTCGCAGAGAATAGTTGGAGTGAGCGGGAGCGGGGCTGGGTGGTGAATTCAAGTCAGTGGAAAGTGGCCGGTCAATGGGTACTGACCTTCAGATTTGGCTTGTCATTACTTTTGCTGATAAGAGCCTGTCGATACGAGGTTGGATCGAGGTGGACTGACGAGTAGGCTTGCTCCGACTTCTTGGTCTTCTCGTCCACAACGACCCGCTTGATGAGTTGGTGCATGTCAGTTTTCATAATTACTATGCCTCTACGGAACTCGTGGGGGGGGATGGCGTTCGGCTTGGTCACCTTGTAGGTGTTGAATGGGTCCAAGATGATGAAAGCCAGGTCATTCAATGGGCTTCTTGGCGGTCACCTTCCTGGATCGGGTTCGTGTTCTCCCAAGGGGCAGCACCAGGATACGGCAAAAGTCAACGACAGGAAGTTGGTTAGCGACAAACCTAGCACAGCCGTAGGTATGTAGGAAATGAGGCGCTCTAGGAGGGCGAGGTTGCCTGAGAAGGCCGCCGAGATGAGGATGCTGTCTTGCCCCGAGCAAGGTTCTCTTGGCCACGTCAGTGTTTGACCGGATCGAGGGATGATTGAGGATGGCAATCATCTGTATTCTATCTCAGCCGTAGACAAACAGCATGACGAGTCGGAGTGAATGGCCTGAAGGTAGAGGAGTGGCTTGGGTCAGCGCCCCGGTCGGGTTCTTCGTCAGATTGATGATCAGGGTCTGGCTTGTCCTAGAGCATTGGGTGTTCATTATTACATTAGGCTCCGCGCTCGTTCTTTTTGTCCTTCATTCTCCGCGTGATCCTTGGCCTTGAAGTTGGCCAGGGGCTCGGCCAGGTTCTTAGAAACACTGTCGAACTCGTGCCCTTCTACGTCAACGATCTTGCATACACCTGGAGTGTCCTTCTCTGCCAGCTTAGGAATCGGCCTTGTTGGCGTTGCATCTGGGTTCCTGTACGATACGGTGGTTTACTACAAAGAGCTCTGTACTCGACCTCTACTCTGCGTGCCTCGTTAAACAATAGATGTAAAGAAGCCCTCGGCCAGGACAGTGTGTGCATGGTTTCTGGATGGTCGTCACCCACCGAGCTTGTATAGGCAGTTCTGGCACCCATCTATAACACATACGACCATACCCACTGGAGAACTCGGGATCCCGTCCGCTCTCCCATAGATAAGCCAGTGAGGGCCGGATTAGTAGTTGGGTCGGTGACGACCAGCGAATACCTGGTGTTGTATGTGTTTTTGTTGCTTTTGCTTGAGGTGGATCTGATAAAATGCCGAGAGAAGAAACCTAACGCTGTTTGTTACCTGATTGCTAGACCGGCCTGACTGAAAACAGATGCTTGTTTCCCCCCTATCGGCAGCGGCTTGTTTTCCTCCGAGCAACAGCGTACAGTCTCTCTCTTATTCTCTTGTGCTCTACTAAACCTGTAGTGAGCCAAGGTGGCCTAAAGAACGCTAGTTTCGCTCTCCTTCGTGTAGCGCCACACCGTCATCGAGATGGCAGGCTTCGTTGTGACCATGTGAAGAGACCCCTGTTTATGGACGGGATATGCATGCTTAGTCTAGTTCTTAAAAGTTGCAGTTTGGAATGCTCACCCTTGCATTGTATTCTGTTTTGCACAGCTTCATAAAAGGTAGTGGTGATGGAGGTGTTTCGGTACCGGGACATTGTTACAAATGCTGTAGTCCGCGTCAACGGGTACTAGGACCTCTCGCCTTGTAGAGCCCGGGTCCCTGACATGGCGAAACAGTAGGTTTTCAGCTTCAAGAGAGAGTGCTCACCTGATCGTTAACGCTGTCAAACCAGCCCGTAGCCTCCACAAGAACTGACTTGGTCGTGGGCAAAGTGGGTTCAAAGCGAGACAAGACATGAGAATTCCCCTTCAATACCACATCCGGAAAAGGTTGCCGGGTGTGCAGAAGGGCTTTCAAACCGGAACCGATCCGAACATGCCTCGAAGTGGTTCTCTCGCTTTGACGCCCATGTTGCCAGGTTCCATAATCTCTCAAGGGCGGTTCGGGGCAACCCTTTTCAACGATTTCGCCACCAATATCAGTTTTATAGGTTGTCGCGACTGGGCGAAGGGCAGACTGAGGAGCTCCGATGTGGGTATGCAGGGCATGCTTTCGAGGGAGAACGTATCATGGCATTTTGAAAAGTGGAGGAGTGTGAGGTGAGCTGGGATGTGATGCAACCATCGGGAGGAAAAGATGCGGTAGCAAAGATGGTCTTCGGCAATGATGATGGTGTCGAGATTCGATCCACGGCGCTTGCGGGAGTGGCTTGGGCTCACTTGAACTCGAGGTGATTGGAGCAGCCTGACTAGTGATGGAGGTGATTTCCCCAGAAGGATACGTAAGTTCTGGTCGGGATGTTCAATCTCCTGGATGATTGCAGTTTACGGAGAAAAGACGCGTTGAATGTTGCGGAGACCCAAAGAAGTAGAAGATGCAATGAAGCGAGAGACAGGTAGCGGCAACGGAAGCAAGTGCTCAAGACGTCGGTCAACCACACTGACTACAGCCAATCCCACAAGCAGCCCAGGGTAGCCAACACCAAGTCTTGGACAAGTCACAAACATTGAGCCATGGGGCCTTCGTGAAGCTCCCGGCGTTAGAGCGTGCTTATGCCGCTCGGTGCGCGACGTGCTTGCCACCAACGGTTGCATCAAGAGGTTCTTTCACTGACATACACATTGAGGGACGCCAGTGAAGAGCCGGTGTACTTTGTGATAAGTGATCTCCAGATTGGGCTGGAATGGTTTGATTACACATCATGGCGTTCCCAACCTGCCTAGAGTCCCTCGCTGGGTAATGTCATGTCTGCCGACTGTTATAGCAGTGCGCCGAGCTCACGTTGTCTGCAGTGCTTCCGAATTCCCCAGACTACGTGACTTCCCATCCCGGAATCCAATAGACCAGTGCATCTCTCACCTCCGCATCCATAGGATAGCGCAGTAACAAGGAGAATGACGGTTGAAGGAAGGTTTTCGCCGGCTTCCAGAGACCAGTTGACGCCGTAACGTGTTGAGCAGCGTTGAAAGTAGTAATTCCAACAGACATTGAACCCGGATGAGACAACACTTAAACCCATCCTGCCGCCGCCCATAGAATCAGAAGAGTTCTCCTTGAGACTGAGGGCTACGCCGAGTGACTGTAACTTGGGGGGGATAGAAACTAACTATGAAAATAGAGTGCGGTCAGATGACTAAAAATATGTAGCCTATAGGCGAGAGAAGCTATTGCCAGGGCGTTTCTTGGTAGGCTACTAGTAGGAACCGGGTCGGCAGACACTGCAGAAGGTAGAAGGCGAGGGCGAGAGGTGAGGGAGATTTGGACTTTAGTTGACAGTATCGATGGTGCTGGAGTTTGCGTGACGTCTATTCCTGTTTCAGGAGAGCTCGAAAACAATGTCTATCTCTTCGCGCGGCTTCTGTTGCTAGGTGTCTGGTGAACCCCAAGAGTGCTTCGGGCCAACCCTTTGATGAAGAAGATCGAAGTAGACGTGGTAATGGCGTTCGTTGCCTTGACCGATGGCAAGTGACGGGCAAGACTGATCTACCAAACAAATACACGATTAGTAAACAAGACATGCTCTGTGAGTGAGGATCAGAAAACCCCAAAAAAGGGAGAGGGAGAGAGAGAGACGGCAAGTGCGCTGATGGCCAGAGGCCCAGACTGATACGTACAAGCGCAGGTGGTCAGAGAAAGGACGTGCGGCGACAATCAACGTGAAGACAGCGCAACGTGCGAGCAGCCGCAAATTGACGAGAGATGCATTGTTTCGAAGTGGCAATAGTTTGGCCGAGTTGCGCCTTGAGCGGAGGTCCGTGTCTGAGGGGTTGAGCTGTCTTGGACGAGGTAGAGATCCGGAGTTGGGGCGAAACGGCGGCCGCACACAGGCTCGTGTAGCACCCCATGTCTCTGGAAACATCATTCTTGTTCCCATGTAAAGAATAAGAAGAGAATGAAGAAGAGAAACCGAGGTCGCGAACCGAGTTGGCGTTTGGGATAGAATCTGAAGCTACGCTGCGGACGGGAAGCCAGTCTCCAAAAAAGAGGAGGGCGGGCTGGGAGGACTGGCAGCCGCCACGAGTTCGGGAATGAGACGATGGACGCAGCTCCGGCCCGGAAGGCAGGGCAGAAACGGGCAGTGGACCAGACGAGAAAGAGGCAAGGCCGCATGCATGAAGATCGGCCCTGCCTGCCTGCCTGCCTGCCTGCCTGCCTCTGGGTTGGGTCAGATGTTCCTTCCCTCCCCCACTCCCAGTTCAACTGGCAGCTGCTCATGGCATCACTCCATGGCAGGCACAGAAACAGGAGCAGGCAAGCATCCCCCACCCCCTCCCGGTCCTCCCGTATTTGGACACCCTTCTCGTCTCCATCCCCCATCTCGGCGAGGGCATTCCCAACCACTGCAAGCCCGTTTAAACATTCCGACAGGATGGGCTCGCGTTTGACCGCCCCCAGCTGGCGCGGCTCAGTCTGCTAAATTCTTAGTCGTCAACGAGTCCGATGGAGACTCCCATCCCTCTCACATTACCCCATATCCCCAAATGATCCGACACGCTCAACCGACAAGTTCGCCTTCACCGGCGGCTTCAAAGACGCAACACAGCTCGACGTTTTCCACTGCACACGTCTCCCATCGCCGTTCTATGCCCCGCCACCATCTCGACCGGGGAATGCGTCTCAAGGTAGGGGCGCCACTTGGCCGTCAACTCCCGCTCCAGTATTGTGTCTCACCTGATTGACTAATTATGGCGCTTCCCCAGATGATGCGTACAATGTTGCCCCGCTCGCCTTGACCAACAAACACCCTATTGTTCTCGACAACCACAAACCCTGTATGACTGAGAGATGGAGGTGGCAGCAGTTGGTGGAATCATCAAATGACGGAAGAAAGGGGTGGGCGATTTCTTGGGTTTATTATCCTTTGGTGAAGCCCGGCTGAGGATTTACCCCAGCGGTGGGGCTGTTGAATGGAAAGGTGCACACTCGCAGCATCATTTTGGTAACCAACTAGAAGACAGGCCAAATCTGATCCTCTTCCATATACCTCTCGTCTGCGAACACTTTTCTCGGCTGAAGCACGGCTACAAGCTGCAGAATAACAACGGTGGCCCACCTCATGATGGTGTCTTTCCAAAAGGACCAACCAACACACACAGCCACATGCTCTGTCTGCCTCCACCCAGGCTTCACAGACACGCCCGCCGATCGAGACCAGCACGGCCAGAGCCGCCTGACACACGATAGTACTGGAGCGAGGTTTTGTCGACGAAAGCTTTGCCGCGAAGACTGATTGAAGAGCAAGAAGGGAGAGCAGCTAGACCGGGTATCCGCAAGGCACAGAGGCCTGAAACAAAAAGATACGCTGGAGTAGCAAAAGTTCGACTGAATTATCCACCTTGTGTCGCGCTTCATTAAGTATCTGGACCTCGACCGCGCCATCCTGCCCATCGAGCGAACCCAGACCGCTCTCCTGACGTCGGTCCGGCTCGTCGCGTCGCGGCCCGGCATTCCCGATCTCTTCTTCCATCGTCAACACGTCATCAGAGAAACATGTGCGCCCTACGTGGCCACGGAGCTGCCAACGCCGCTCCCATTACCAAACCACCAAAACGACCACGACGCTGACGACGCTAAAGACGGTACTCTTGATGCCGACATAAAGCTCGTATGCCATGTTCATACTCGGCGTGTCAGTCATATCCTGTATCCCCTGCGCCGACTCCGAGGGCCCGGTCCTGGCCGCTCCCTTGCAGCTAACCTCCTTCTGGCAGAGCCCACCCGATCACCTGGCCGTCGATTCCGTCCTCCGCCAGCTCGCCGAGCTGAACGCCGCCATCAATTACCTGGTATCGCGCTTACGGCGTCACGGTGTGGTTCCGGCTTCGGCGGAAGGGCATGACCGGAAGTGGGACGTCAGGCGGATGCCGGCGGACGAGACATGACAGCGGTGACGGGAAACACTGGAAGAAGGGGCGCCGTGGCGGAGGTGGAGGAAGATGAGAATGATGAGAACGCCTTTCTCGAGGCCCGCGAGAAGCGTCAAGAGCAGCCGCGGTGCCGGCAAAATTCACGTGTTGAGGCAAAAGCCCTGGCTGGATGGCTGGGCATCGAAAGTTTGCTTAGTTTGCGCGATGTGCCCCAGGCTTGCCTTCATCCGCGACATGGGCCCGGCTGCTGTGCAGATGATCGGAGCCTGCGACGCCGCCGACGCGCAACGGGCACGTCTCTGAATGCTCGCCCGCACCTGTGGCGACAGGGGTTAGGAGTAGCCGAGTGCCACCGTGAGCGTGGCTGACGGTCGAGACACGGCCGCCACCACGACGGTGAGGGTCGCCCGTACGCGGTTCATCCCGAATCTGGCGGCCGAGGCCGCCGCACTACGCGCGAAAGTAGCTTCTAGTGTCTTGGTCGGGCGACGAGGAAGACGACGGTCCCAGGCGAGGTAAGGGGACACGGGTGACCGCAGCGACGCCTAAGGGTGGCGATGACGAATCTCTAGATCGGGACGAGGAAAAATTCGTCCTAAGTCTCAAGGAGCTCTGGCAGGCTGACTGACTGAGACAGTTGAAAAAGTAGTTCGCCGTGGTCAGATGCGGAGATGAAGCGTCTTGAGACGAGATGGGTGGATGAGCTGGGGGCGGATCAAGACGGAATGGATGGACGGCGCAGAGCACGGCCCCCATTTCTTCCTCCCCGGAAAATGGAAAACGAAAAACAAATGGCAAATGATGGCAAGTTTTCCTGTTCAGACCGCTGTCCAGAGCTGGATGCCGCCATCCCGCCATGAAGAGAGATTCTCCGCCCTCACCAGTCCCATGAGCATGACTGCTTTACAACAAGCCCACCATCTTCCTCCCCCCTCGCTAACAAGCATGACGGAGCCCGTGGAGAAGATGTTGTTTCCCTTGCATCAACACTTTGAGCAAGCTCGGCCGGGAAAACCGCGTCGGCGATCTCAAGCCCAACTTGCGAGGGCTCAACTATGACTGGGCGGCCAACGACAACAAACAGCCCGGCACGGCGGGCTGCCCCTCTGCTCACAGCAGGTCCGCCTCGGTCTCGCGCGTCTCCCAGGTCTAGTAGATCTCAGCAACGCCCCCGTCGGCGGTGGTGGTGGCTTCACCGATTCCGACGTCTCCGAGTATCTTTCCGGCGCCCAACGAGATCAAGTAGCGGTAGGAGGGCACTAGCCAGCTTGAAAGATGGCGGCAGAGTATAACGAGGGACTGGTTTTGTTTTGTCCACTTTCCTGGCAACCAAGTTTTATAAAGGGGGATCGCTGCAGGAGTAGTTTGGTGAATAACCCTGCTGTTCTCTTCTTCTTCTTCTTCTGCCAGTTGTGGTGCTGAATCTCTTCAAGCTGCACGTTCACCAGCGAAACTTGAACGCAGAGACCTCTAAACTGTCGTCAAGCATCGAGGTCTCCATCGCCTCTTTACCTCGCGGGCTACCCAGATCCGGCACCATTCACCCAACCAGCAGAGGCCTGTCCACCTACCAGTGAGGCGACCAAACGAACGATTTGACCATGTCTTGAGCTGGGTGAGGCAACCTACTTCATCGGTATCGTCTCTTCGAAAGACAAAGGAACAAGGACATGTGGCTAAATCATGCCTGCTGTCCGATGTCGGTTCGGAATTTTGAACACAAATTCCGCTAGTCGCTGCGTCACATTCCTGTCAGCCTGCACATACATACATACCACGAGAAAGTATGGATACCCATCATATCTTATGCATTAGCTACTATTTCTAAGCTTAAACTTGGACAAACGAAATCAAGCGTTTCTGGTGGGCGTCCCGTCCATGCTGTCCAAGGGTCCCCAAATGTCGGATGTCGGTACGCTCCCTCATGAACAAGGTGCTGCAGTCGCCATGGTTTCCTCCGAGAGATGCGACCACAATTTTTCGTCGGGGAGTCCCTTTGGGTTGGTGGCCCATGGCGCACGGCACAATAGGTCGGGAAAACGGAGTGGTTTGCGCCATATAGTTGTCGTGGTTGTTTGGAAATCCATCAAAATTCGAAGACATGATACCCCAGTTCTTGCGGAGGTAGATCCCACAGTCGGAGACTGGCAAGCAGATATTTACGTCGATCTGCAGCGACCTGCATCAGATCTTGTTGGGGCATTCGTGGAGGGATACGCCGGGGAGTTGACTTGGAACCCGATGGAATAGTTTATAGCGCTGAACCTCAGGAAAATCTTGGGTGTTGAGGGATATCGCATTCGAGGAATAATACGTCGGTGATAGGGATGTGTTAAAAACAGACTTCAGAGTTTTCGGAAGGACTGGCTAGGGATAGGAAAAGAACTCGCAAACGACGGCGGCGTACCTGGCGATTGCGACTTGAGGATGACTGAAACGTTGGGAGAGAAAGCAGCGGGATATCAGTTTGTAAGTGGCGACAATGTGATGGGACTTGGAACTCGGCAAAAAAGGTGACAACCGGACAAGAGGTGGCGATGGAACAACGGAGTAACGTTCGGGGCGTTTCATAACCTTCAGGCCTGGGAGTGGAGGCTTCATCGGGGACGCGGCAGAAGAACAAACGGATAGGGACGGCGGTATGCTGTGATGCCCTGACTCTGGGTTAGCTGCGACTGTCTTGGTACGGGGGAAGCGGGGATGGTTTGTCTCAACGGCGAGGATGTCTTGAGGTACCAATCATGGTTGAGCGGGTGTTGTTCTCCTTGAGGGTTTGGCTGAGCTTGTTGATGTCTCCAACAGGCGGAGACTTCTAATATTATTTGGCGGCAGTGCTTCTTTGGCGTGATTCGTTGGTTTATTAGCGGCGAGCGGTAGTAAGGAGACTTTGACGAGTTGACTGAAGAAGGAGATGCCTTATTTGAGGTGGTTGCGGCTAATAGAGAGGAGAATGCGGCGGCTGATGGCGGATTGTCGAGTGTTTCAGGCTTTGCGAAGCCGTTGAGCGGCATGTTTGTTAAGAATTAAAAGCGTCTTGGGGGAAGAGTTGTACTAGACTGTTAAACATGCTTCTCGGGTAGCGGAGGCTTCTGGGTTGAGGTTGACGGGCGATTGGGGTACTGAGTTGTGTTGATTACCAGGGTGTGATAACAACCGAGACGGCGGAATGGGGTGCAATAATGACTGGCCTTTGAGAAACAATGTAATCATCATCAAAGACTGGTCGGTTAATGGCTGCGTTTCAAATGGCGGCGACAAGGCCTCGACCATGTGGAAGACGACGGCTGCAAGTTGAATTCTTGGTGGTGCCAAATGCGCCAACTAGTGGCCCAGAGGAACCAGGACGCACGAGCTGTTGGCTGTGCCTGGCAACGAAGGCGGCATTGAACGTGTTGCCACCAGGGGAGAAGACGAATAAGGTCAATGGAGAACAATGTTGAAGGAAAAAAGATGGCAGGTGAGAGTTTCTTTGACGTGATAGGCTTTGCATGAATTCTTTTGGAGGTGGGTTGAGTGATCCCTAAGCTGACATAAACAGGATACGTATGTAAGGCCACTTGGGATTATACCAGATGCAGTCCGCACCTCCCCAGTTACAGCGAATGCAAGCGGCGAAGCCACAGCCACAGCCGCAGCCACAGATCATCAGATTCGTCAAAGACCGCCGCGCCGACGTCCCGCCACAACAAGACCTCTCTCTCCTTGCCTTTGCCTTGCACTTTCCCCGCAACACTTGTCATTCCATTGCCTAGTATCAACCACTTTTAAAGCCGGCACAAGAATCTACCTTTAACCAGACAGCTCATCATAAGTCCTGTCCCATCGCTCGTGCGCACTCCGGTGCCTTCTTACTTCGAAACAAGCGGCTCATCAGTGCCGCCGCACACTGCCACGCCTTAGCTGCTGACTTGTTCCCGCCAGGCCTGCCGTCTACAATCATTTTTCCCCTCGGTGGACTAGCTCGACCTTGACTTCCCGCTCAGAAAACCACCAAGTCCGTTGCCCCTGCCTCTTTATCCTCTTTTCCCCCTCTCTGCAATATCACATAGACGGCCAAGCAGACAGCAACATCCAGCCACCGAAAAGAAACATTCCCCCACCCCAGACGCATCATTCATCAACAAGCGCAATGTGAGACCACAAAAAGTCAGAACTACATGTCCAAGTTCACCAAGAAAGAAAGAAGAGGGATAAAAATGTGTTTTTGATTCTTTACTCCACCCACTGGTTCGGGAATGAATGATGATAGAAAGCCCCCTTGCAGCCTCTGCAGACAGACTAACCCTTCTTCTACACTGCTTGCCTATTGATAAACTCGAGCAGGTTCATCACATGCTGCTGATAATCGCCGACAACAACGGAGACTCCCGTCACGTTGGTCTTCCCTACGCGTGTCGCCCGGTCCCGTCTCTTCCGTTCCTGTTGCTTTGCACTCGTACGAGCGGCGTTGTCCCGCCCTCTGGGTGCTACGGCGGGTGCAGACGGGGCCATGGACAGGCGCTGCTGCGGGTGTTTTGCCTCGGCCGAAAGATCGTCTTGGCGACACGGCTGAGGATCCACGCGAGTCCGCGCCGTGCTTGGTCCGCCGACGGCGTCAACGGGCAGTGGGGGCTTGGATGATTGAGCAATGGTGTCGGCGATGTCTTGTATTTTGTGGGCTTTGGGGGTTTTGGGGACTGCCAATCGTGTCTGAGATGGGTTTGGTTGCGGAACTCGCCGACGTGCTCTCTTGCGGCACGTTTTCTGACGAAGCATGACTGTTGGTGACGTCGAGGGCATAGCGTGATTGTGGAACGGAGGGAAGGAAAGCGGCGCCGCAGTCTCTTCGGTCCGTGAGAGGTAAGACTGGGAATTGGTACGATTCGAAGCTAGGATGCCCATGTCGTCTGCAACGGTGAGGCCTATGCACGGCCCAACGCCTAGGCCGAGACTGTCTTCAGGACCCGGGGGCGCTGAGGGCAAAAGGCCGCCGAGCATGAAGTCTGGTGTTTGTTGTAGAGGGTAGGACCCGGACGAGATGGCTGCGTCGCCTGGTAGAGCGTATCCCTGGAGCTCGTCGGGGTCCAAGTAGTTGGAAAAGGCTGCATCAGTGTCTGGCCAGAGGAACCATTGTTCTGGGGTCATAAGCAGCGGAGCCAGGTCTTGCTCCATTGAGCTTGGTGTTCGCTGGCAACTTCAGCGAGATGGGCAAAGCTTTGGGTGAACAATATGTGAAGAAGAGGGGGCCAAGGTGTGTCAATCCGACTGTGGTTGTAGCCACCGAGGGAAAAGAATCGGTACAAAGGCAAAGGGGGAAGAGCGAGTGGATGAAGTAGGCGAGGATTCTTCCCCAACTTGTATGTCATCTCTCTACTGCTCTCTTCCCCCGCGTGCGACATCTGGCCAACACAGCGAACCATGTCCAAGTCGTCATTGAGGGAGGGTGTCTGGACCCTGCCAGCCGTTTACGTATCCTGCCAGTCGATAGTGCAGAGCAAACGGCATAACAGGCTATAGATGGAAACCAGCAGGAAATCGGCATGTTTGTGTCGGGCGGACGACACTTTTTGGTCTGAGGGCCAAACGGTTCTTCGTTCCCACGAGATGGATGCGCGATCAAGATAAGAGAGGGGCAGCTGGCGAATACAGTTGAAAAACCGGGAGAGACAACTTCCGGCCGTGTGGCGGCTGTCTGCATAGCAGCCCCCCAATGGTCCGCTTTGGCGTTGGCTGCCAATCCAATCTATCAGGCTCGTCATGCCGCTGGCCGCCATCAGGTGCATGCCGGTCAGCCCTTTAGAGAACGAGAATGGACGATCCCATGTAGCGCCGCGAGAGAGCGGGAGCTTGGATGCAGACGTGTTGCCGTGAGCGAGCGCCATGTCAAGAGGAGTGGCAGAGACGGTCGGCAGAGGGGCAAACCGGCTGCTGTAGAGAGAAATCTTTATGTGATGCGAGGGGCAGAGGCAGGGCAGGTGACACGCCGCATCGATGTTGACATGGACGTGGTCGAGCATCCACTCTACGGCCCTGTCTTGGCCGCCCAGGACGGCTGCATGTCGCAGAACCGCCACCTGGGCTGTGGGGCCTAGCGAAGAACAGAGGAAGAAGAGGCCAATACCTAGAAGGGGGAAACAAAGAGATGGCAAGGGGGGGGAGTACTGACGGGGTTAAGAGAGCAAACAAAATCGACATGTCCTCGATTGGGAAAACTACTCGTGCAAAGTACACTCCAGGTACCCACTCACACACGGGAGACTCGGGCTCGGCCGCCTGCTGCACCTCTTGCCGCCGCCAAGTCGCCAACCAAGAAAAACGGGCCATCTCACCGGGCGCAAGCGCGACGTGGGTACGTGCTGCTTCCATGTGGAGCGGGTGGCACCCCTGCATGCCCGGGCACCGGTGTCTAAATATTCCGTCCACGCTGCCGTGCGTTGCTGGCCGCAGTGGCTTGTGAGTTGGCAGGATGGCGGGTGATGATTATTTACTTCCGAAGTTTCGGGGGCCGCCAGTTGATCATTGTTCCCGTGCCGTTTGCCCAAGTCTGTCATCGAGATGGTGAACCGCGATCCTCTCGCTAGGAGCATTAGCATCCCGTATTGCTAGGGGCATCTATCACAAGTTAGGGCACACAGTAGGGCATGAGAGAATTCATAGACAGTAGTCGTGAGCACAGTCAAAAGATGTCAGCACGGGTGTTTGCATTGGTGAATTTCTCAGACAGGCTCTGTGGCGATGCAGCTGGAAGGTTACGTGATCCGGGCACAGGGAACAGCGGAACCGGATGTGGAGAATCGCCGGTGGGGGCTCGGCGTCAGCCACAGTGGGTGGCGCATGGACAGCCAATCATTTTACGTGGCGCAGCAGGCAATCTGGAGGGTTCGTCCCATTCCACCGGACGAGATGGACATATGACTGTCATGTAAACCCTAACCCAACTTCAGTCAACCTAGCCTTTTTATCAATATCCCTTTTGGCAGATTCTACTTGGACAGCAGCCTCCCTATCTCCACCATCGCCAATGTATGCAAACCAAACTCTATTCCTTGGCACTAGACATCACAATAGATCATCGCAGGACAACAGAATTCAAGGATTGCAGTGGATTAGGATTATTCCTTCCTCCCGACTTTTAGGTCTCTGTCCAAGTGACCCACGATTACAAGATGGAAGGTGGGCTAGCTCTACATCCTCGTCTGCCCCCTACTAGCCATCCGCCTCTCTGAGACCTTTTTGACCGTCTTCTCATCGCCTGGTGCGACATTTTCGGCGAACCCCCATGGGAGTCCCTCACATTCTGCCTAAATTCATTTATCTATTTTTAAACTGAGATTGCCTTTAGATTGAACGAGAGTCTATGGAAAAGAGAGACCTAAGAGGTAAGATGAAACCTTGCTTGCTTGTTTGTCATTCAACATCGTCTGCGCGAGAACTTTAAAGTAAGGATAACTTTAGGTCTACCGGGCGTTAAACCTCTCACGATATGGAATGAGGGTGCATCCCCAGCCTCCTGATATGTATCCTAGAAGATAACTTTTGATCGAGCTGCCAGGTGTGGAGACGTTGTGTGAAGATCTCACAGCAGGCACACCGGCTACTCTCCTTAACAGGTCTCTTTACGACGATGGGTTGGCTTGGGATCCATGACCGACAGACAAGCGCTCCAGCTGCGCAGTGGATGATGGCGCAAACCTGGTCAGATATCATTTCATAGAATCGGGGACATAAGTGTTGGAAGACCGTCACCGCTCTTTCGCTAGGTATCGGCTGGCAAGACACGCAGTGCAAAGGGACGGACAGTGCTTGGCTAAGAGACACAGTGAGCGGGTATGGTTGGGGATGTATGCCCTGGCAAAGACGACCCCGCCTTTGAACCGGCTGGCCTAAACCGAGCTATCTGTGTCATGAGGGCTGGAGCCAAAACATCGTATGTGAGACGGACGTGCGCTGACCAGAAACGGGCACCGCCCCGAGGAGAGGAATGATGATTCACCTGGAATCCAAGGCTCCGGACAAAAGAAGAGAGTAGCGTTTGCTCCTAGCTGGAGCTGGTACGCTTGTAGCGGATGGTCATAAAGAGCAAGAAATTGGCGGCGAGCACGGGAGTCATGGCAACGAAAACAGAGACAAAGAAAGAGGAGGAGAGAAAGTCAGAAAAGAACAGAGACAGCGAACAGTGGCGCGATGGGTACCTACCTTTGCAGGGCCGTGGGTAGTAAATTCCCTGCCAGAGTGGATCTTGTGGCTGATGGAGACAGACGCGTGGATTCCAGCTAGAAGATGTTGAAGTAGGCAATGCAGCAGCCTGTGGACGTGGGCGATCCGACAGCCCAACCAGGATGGAAGTAGGGCAGTCTGGAAGAATGTCAGCTGCAATTCTGAAACGGACCTCGCCAGCCAAACGATCGAAACCCGACGGCACACGCATTTTGTCTTGAGCACTGCCGTCCCGGCCCGCGAACGGCGCGGCGCCACAAAAAGAAGCTCGTGGTGAGAAGGTGGGCCGGAGTGCCACAATGCGCGTGTCGGACACATGGACGCGCAAGAACCGTTGAGAGAGGAGGGTCAGGAGGCGCTGATGGACCTGACGTGTTGAACAGAATGAAATAGAAGCGAGGCAGTATAGGAGCCGGGTGTGGCCTTGGTCCTTCCAGTAATGTTATGGCCGGTTTGCGTGTAGCTTTTCGGGTGGTTGGATGGGTGAAGGGGCGGGTGTCGTGGGCGCCTTCTGAGCTAGGATGGCGCGATATTGTTAGTGCAGCATCGCCCCATTGCCTGGTCTTGCCATCCATGTACGTGCCTTCCAAGGGTAAGTCAGGTAGGTATGCCAAAGGGTTCCTCCCACAGCTCATGTCCAAGTCTTGGTTGGGGGTGGCAATTGTGAGCCCGTCGGCCACGTGCAATTGGTGGCGCCGAAGTAGTTGCTGCTAAATCACAGGATCCTCGGCGAGAAGGCGCAGGAGAAGGCACCCGAGGGGAAGGCCCTCGAGCGCCCGGGTGGGGCTTCGCTTCGGTTGAGTTGAAGCTGGCGGAAAGAAACAGCGGCAGAGTGCAACCACTCTGCTGTCGGCCGATTTGTCATGCACACACACGGGGTGCTGGCTCCTGCACTTGAACCGGCAGGACAGACATTGCCAAAGTCAGAGTGCCAGCACCCAGAGGGTCAGCGGCGGAGCTACAGACAAACGGCAAGACTTGGCAGACAGGCGCATGCAGGCGGGTTACATTGACGAACCCGGTATTCCCTCTGGGGGGTCAATCGGATTCAGGTTCGCGGCGGCGGCGTGTCAACAGTATTGTTCCATCTTGTTGAAGAGGAAGACTCGCAGACCAGATTCCCCAGTCAGATGGGTAGCTAAAACGGGCGGGACGATATATAGTACCGACATTTACGTAGATCAATCAGGGTGGCAGCCGGTGCCCCCCTGTTACCCTGGCACTCGTATGTATGTTGATTACTCTGCTCGGCCGCCACCTACGCAAGGGTGTTATTTATCATTCAGCTTCTCTGGGCCCAAGGGATTAGCCAAGTTCACCCGTTGCTCAACATGGAGTCTTACAGCTTCGGTACCGTAACCTTAGTGAGTCTTTGTCGCGATCACAGTTGCCGGGGAGCAGGCATCTTGAAGTGTGTGTGTGCTTCTATCTGTCTAGTGTATGATCTTACGTCGTTCCCACGGTGCAGAAGGTAAGTGCAATAAGCTCCACCTAGATCGTGGCTGGTGGCCCCAGGCCGTGTCAGCTTGCTGTCCAGGCTCTTGAATGTTGCACTTAGACCAATCACACTTTCCAACATGTTGTTGTTGGAGAATTTAAGTGGCCTTAGCGCCCCACCCGAACTTGTCCGCCCTCAACTTGTCTAACTATGACAGTAGTGCACACACCCGCAATCTTACTAAATCTTGCCCTGCACTTGTCTAGTCTGCACATCTTGACTAGGCCCCTGCCGCACTAACCTCGTGCCAGCGAAGACTTCGTCACAAATAATTTTAGGACGGCGCCGGTGGTATATCTGGTTAACTGACTTGGAACCACTTGTTCACGTCTTCTCCTATTGTCAACAACGGGTTGCAGAACACAAGCAGCCGACAGTTACGCAGAATCCTTCAGTGCGCGGCTTGCTAGGTGCCAATCTGCATGGCGACCGTATCCGGGTTGCACTTGTTTCCCTTGGTCTTTGTTGAGACGGACGGTGGCTGGGTATTTTCATAGCGGCCCTTGGGCCTGTGGCTGAGACTTGACACAGGCAGCTGCTTACGCAGCGTTTTCCTCACGAGGGACCATTTTCTCGGTGTCTGTTACCGGGTTGACGGAGAATCAGACTTCACTTGCTGAATGGAATAACTCGTATAGGAAGGAGGTGACCGGAATTTATGTCGCCCGGCGTCCCTCGACGTGGCAGTGAAGACAAAATCGTTCATATCAACGGACTTAAGAAGGGGAGAAAAGACGGCAATGTCGCAGGGTTCGCAACATAGTATCGTCTTGACCAAAATTTGATCTTCTGGATATAAAACAGCATGTGTCTGACGGCGGGTAGCAAGACACCGGAGCGACGGCTTTTGTTGCGCATGAGCTGCAGTCATAAGCATTGTCGATGTGATGAGATGCAGGACCTTCGCTGGCGACAGAGTTTGAGGCGCTCATTTCCGTGACTCACGGTCCCTGATGATGCTGATAAAGAGGCAATTGGATGTTTCTTGCTGCTGACAATAGGGCGGAGGAGGACTCTGTTCAATCAAATAACACTATAGCAGATGCTCTTCCAAGCATTTGGCGGACTCATTGCCCCTGTGGTGCTGGCTGCATGTCTTTCTCTTGGGCCAGAACGAGTTCACTCACCCCTGTTGGCTGGATAAATTGCTGAACAAGATGAGCTGGATTCAAGACGACATTGGCTCAGGGCATCCACACTCCTCAACAGATGTTGTTAAACTTTCTTACACATACATTGTAGTTCTGTATTCCTACACCTTGATGCGACACTTAATCATCTGCGATGAAGCATGAGGTCGGCGACATTGACGGCCCAAGCACCCCTTTTGTAATCGTTTGAGGTACTGCCGTATGACTTCCTTAGAAGCTAATCTCTATCGGAGGGGCGTTCTACCTGGCAAGATGTGACGATGGTCTGGCCTGTGTTGCCCACCGATGCCCCAGAACGCTGTCGTAGGACCGCCAGCCGGGAGGTGACAGCGTTCGAGATGCCACGGCTGGCAGTGGTGCTGAACGGGCCGTCGTCATTTGATGGGAGGCGTTCGTCTCTGGCAGTCCGAAGGTAGGCAGCGGCCATGGCGCAGGCCATGCAAGGTCGGCTAGTCAAAGCCATATCCCGTACCACTCGGGATAGTCTGACAGTCGGAAACCTTACTTCCGTAATATGTTTTGCGTCGGAATGGAAGCTCCAGGTTGACAGGCCGGGGTGGAGCATGTTCGGCCACAGACGCAGCAACCTCTGGAAGAAACCAGTTGTCAGTCAAGATTACGAGCCGTGTCGGACATGGCTCACTCACCTATTTGGTTGGTATGTTGTACTGGTCGCGGTGCTTCTCCGTGATGTACTGCAACTGCGTCGCGGACACACACGGGCCGGAAGGCTTCTGCGGTAACTCGTGTTCCCAACCTCTGAGGGTTTCCTATCTCTCGTGGCGATCGGTCTTTTCGGCGAAGCGCTTGGGCTTCCGATCACTGTCGTCCGTGTTTTCGCGACAGCCAGCGTTTGATTGAGGTTTAGCGCAGGAATTGTTTTCATCCGATCAGGGATCGCTTTTGGAGGCTATTGAAGCGGCTCGTGAGTTCGATGAGTGATATTGGAGAGGGATTAGAGGCGTCTCGGGGCGGATTTACCGGCTCGGTGACTGCCCAGGTGAGAAGCTGCCCGCCACACAAGGCCAGGTCAATTTCAGCGGAATGGTCGCCAGTCACGTCGATCACCGTTGTCGAGGACTTCGTGAGCTTTGTAGGGCTGCTGGCGAAAGCAAGCCACGTCAAAGCGAGCCCGCAGACGTCGTCCACGATGGCAAAGGTTGAGGCGCGTAAATGAGCCGCCGGCGCGTTGATCGTCAGTTGATTGTGGTCAGGTTGGTTTCAACGGGATGGTTGTCGAAGTGGGCAGCCCAACCCAGACGAAAGTGGGATAATCTGAAGGGACGAGACGGCGGATTTCTCAAGTTGCACACAGACACAACAAGAAAAGTCTATTGATTAACGTACTTCGACATGGGAACCCACCCGGATCGTTGCCTGCCCCATTGCGTCTCTCTACGTTCTTGAGCCCCTTGGCCTAAACATCTATGCTGACGACGCTTCGAGTCCACGTTTGTCCACGATGCTCCCACCCTATCCATCGTCACCATCTCGAGCACGGATACGATCTCAGTAGTAGGAAAAGGCGCCCTGAGGTGGAGTGCGAGTTGGGCTGCGGATGTCGGCTGAGGTTGAACAACTGGACAAAGCACTCACTGGAATTGCCTTGACTGCGGCGAGGTCTTCCATTTGATAAACGGGTATTCAGCACACAAAGCCACACTGTCAAGTGAGTCAGCCATCTACCTTGGCCATCGGTCAATAAGACTCACTGTCCAGGTCAACAGCGACAGCGACTACGACACACACGATACAGATAACGACCTTGACGACAACCGAGACAGTCGGCTTCTCTGGCAGCTTCTGCAAGAACCGAGAGGACAAGACCGGGGCGATGAAACGTTATAAGATTGGGTTTTCCCACTCCTGAAGAGCCTCTTCTCGGGCCCCGCACGCCCTTCCCCACGGCAACGGACGAAAAGCTGCGACGTATTGGCCAAGGCCTTGAGCTCCACCAGGCTGTCTTTCAAGCAACTAAACTGCGCTCGATGTATGCGGGCATCGCCCCGCTAAGCTTCCTTTATCAACGCCAATTCAACACAATTTCGGTCATGAACAACCGCTGAGAGGAAGAGTGATACCATGGCATAGGTAAGAGAATCCTGCCACCATTGGGCCTGGTTGGCCTACCCTTTTGTGATTTTAACAGCTGCAACCACCAACTACAAACAAACAAGTGCACCTCTGGGTGCGTCTTTTACTACCTAACATCACTCTGATACAAACAACAACAACACCTTCTTTTTGACTCGGGTTTCCCACCCTTCTACCGAACACCACTTCTGTCCCTCAGTTCACAGGTCATTCCAACCAGACCGTCTCAAGCACTGCTCCTCCATCATGACACCATCCGCCCTTCAGCCAGCAGTTTACGGCAACAGCAACAGCAGTGATACTTACGGTAACCTGCTTCTCCTTGTGAACGCACAACTAGCTGTAAGGCGCCTGGAGAGCAAGGAGCAGCAACAACTGGTCGTAATGGAGCTCAATGCCCCATCTCCCGAGGCTCAGTTCCGAATGGCCCCTGGCCTCAGCCCAGTCTTCCATATCCTCAACACTGGCGATTCGAATCGAGATAACGGCAAGACGAAGACAGAGACAACCTCATTGGCACTTACGATTGCGGCGACAAACACACTATCGATTCCTATCGATCAGCGATCCACAGCTTTCAGCAGCCCGGCTCCGAGTCCCTCCTCCCGCTACACGTCCCCTCCTCCCCTCTGCCTCAGCTTGAGGCTGCCCTAGATGAATACCGACCCGCGCGCTTCTGCCACAATTATTTGGTCAAAGAGGTGTAACTCGAGATGACAGAGTCGCTCCTGCGCCAGCAATGCCACATGGGAATCGAGACTTGGAGAACAACGCGCGTCAGAGCCGCGCGGAAAGCAGCGCCGACCACGAGCACGCAACATTCACGCCCGACATCGAGAGGGCTATTGCCTCAATGATCAAACGGCTCGGCAAGGTTCACCAATGGGGCACTACCTCGATCGTCATCCCAGATCGCTGGCCCAAGCAGGCAGATGTCAAACCACTGCCAGCATCGAGGCCAAGCCCAGGGACTTCGTTGTCGATGGGGTCATGCCCGACGGCATCAGCAGCCGCATCCGTCTTGTCATCATCGACTTCTCCTTCCCAGACGCCAAAACCGTCTCGTTCGGCTTGCTGGTGGTATTTGATGACGAAAAAAACGACAGTACGGCAATTATCTCGCCTGGTTGGCTCGACGCTGTATAATTTGCATCGCTAATGCAGCCGAACAACCCCGTGGGCGAATTTCCCATTTTCGCCTCCGACTTTTTGGCATTACTCGCCGACGTGCCCCGGGAGCTGAGACGTCCTTGCGATACGGATTCGGTTCCAGAATCTCGCAGGTGAGCGGCACCGGGGTGGTCTCGTCGGCGTCGGGGCTTTTCGAACGGATGGCTGCTAATTTGTCGCCTTCACGCGCAGGCTTGGCCGAGTGACGATTGCCTTCCAAGCCTTGCGCGATATACTGCTGGAAGCACCACGAATTTCCAGCCTCAGTTCTAGACCCTACAATTATGAGTAATACGACGATGACGACGACTGTAGAGACTTCAACCACGTTCGCATTGACCATCAGGGAGCAGGGTACGCACTTGGGACGAAGATCAGCAGGGAATTGCCATGATACTAGGCCCTGGATACCGACGCAAGTGAGAAAGCCTAGACTATGTCCTTCTCCCAAATCAATGAAAACTGTTTCCTCCCTCCCTAATACAACTCCCCAGATTCAAGGTAGACCTCGTTGTATGATGGAGTGTCGCATGCGACATATGGCGAATAGAGACGACTGTCTACATTTTTATACGTGCAGCACCAGCCCCTTGACGACAGCCTTTCATCGTCATAGGCACTTCACCGGCTTGACTCCTAGCCATCCCCAACGCGATTCATGTTTGTTTTCTATAACCGCCAGCCACACAACGTCTGAAAACAGCAAAGAGAAATGCACGACAGTGCGCCGCACGGAACGGGAAACCAGTTTTCCCTATTCACAACGCCTAATATCCCAGGACTGCCGTGGTGGGCGTGGCGGGCGTGGCTTAAAGGTTACAGTATATTTCGGCCCATTCTCAAATATGAACCCCTCACTATCTCACTATTGAGGACAGTTGATATTGACGTCCTAGTCAGCTCGGGTCATCGATGATTGGCATCTACGCAAAATTAGCACATCGTTCCGACACAGCAGGCATCCTGGAGGCCATAACACTTGATCCGGCCTCCGCCCAAGCGGAAACTAACGGGCTCCCTTGTCATTATGTTACGTTTTGTGACGCTTTTAACCTGGGCGTGGACAGTCCTGGGGTTCAGCGAGGAAGCCCTACTCTGCCGCCCGCAAGCTGAGCAGGGAGGCTAGAGTAGGCAAGCGGCGCCATGGTCACCCATTGTAAGATGAACATTATCCGGCCACTGAGGGCCCCTTGTCAAGAGTCGAGAAGAAGATGGTGTCGGTTTGGGACCAGAGTAGGCTTCCACCACGGGCTGCTGCATTGCCCACTCCAACAGATATATTCAGCAGCTTTTCTCTGATGGTGTCATCAAAAACAGTGTAAGTCCGCAGTTGCTCGTAAGAGGGTGCCAGGGCTTTCAAGACTTTCATTCAATGATTGGCTCATTTAAGAGATGGTCTAGGCTCCACTACATCATCTTCTATTTATCAACGGAGCGGGATAGCACAAGGAAACCTCATGATGGCTCTTGGGCAAGTCTTCTCATCATAGGATACTCAAGTTAGCCGTTTTTGCCACTTGCGTTTGGAACAGCATTGCCGTCAGATCAACCATGCCGGCCAACCGGGGAACCATGAAGATGAAAGCATACAACTCACAGCCGCATGTTAGACTTGCACTGCGTTTAAAACTGGTTCAGCCGGGACTCTCGACCAATGGCGCTAATTCTCTGAACGTGCTCACAACTGTCCTAGATCATCAAAATCATCGACGTTGCTGCCGCTAATGTCTCCAAATATCAAAGCGGCCCGTCGGCGCCAATTGACCCCTCATTGGCGTTGAGGGTGGCTCAGCTTTCTGCGTAGTAGTCCTCTAGAAGAGTCTGGGGTGAGTCTTCTTATCGAAATCTGGATATAGTGGCTTTTATAACATCCGATGCTAATGGGCGTGATTGCCAGTCTACAGAAGGGCAAACGGCTCTCTCCATTATGCTGGCTGTTTGATTTGCGCGAGCCCTAGATCGGATCCGAAGGTTCGGTCCTCCTCCAGCAAATTCCCAAAGTCCTCAAGGGGGCTTGGCTTACTTCCAAGAGACTCTCGGGTACGGTCTGAAGATGGCCTGCATGTCTTCTAAGAGCTTCGCGGATGTTAACTGACAGAGGTGAATCTCCCAATACAACTTGAACCTCTCTTCGCTCGCCATGCTTTGCTGGTACGCATCGATAATGGTGCTCTCAAACGTTGATATACTTCTCGGCGGCCAGAGAAATCTAGAGACCGATTTATACTCGGGACTCTGTTCTCGTCGCCGAATTCAGCTGCGTTCATTTGAGCGTCAACCTCGGCATTCCCTTTTAAACCAGGATCGAGAGCAAAATCTTTCACACATTGCCCTCGTGACTTTGACGCACAGAAACTGATGAGCGACACTCTTCTTCAACCCTCTGGCTTCTCTGCTTCCTCGACGACTTCCTTGCCGACTACACGCAGCCCATCTCGTGATATTTATACCCTGCCTACCTCTATCGGTCAGTGACGTGTTACCAGCTCCTACGGACGTACCTGACGCCGAGTCCGCCGTCAACTACATCCACGAGCTGCCTTCCGTTCTCTATTTAACCCTCCCCGCCGACCCCACCGACACCGATGCATCCGACACCAGCTTGACGACGTGGACGGCGAGGACACGGCGATCACGAAGAGTGTAACGACGACGAGGGACGACGACGATAGCCACCGCATCTACCTGCGACCGAGTGAGGTGCTGGGCCACTGCTTGCACGATATAGCCCGAGAGGAGACGAGGTATCGCGAGAGCCTCCGCGGGAACATGTTGTGGTGCAGCCGGGCTCTCGGCTGCGTGGCCCTGAACATAGTCCAAGACGCGGCCCGGCGAAAGAGCCCGTTTGATGATGCGAATGATGATGCGAAGAACCTTCCGTTTCGGCATCAAACATCATGTGCTCTGGGCCGAACCTTGGCCGGCGGACTCCAGAGAACGGCATCTCCGACGCGCGGGTTCGACCGGGGGGACGGGGCAGGGATGAGGTCCGCCATGTTCCTTATGCGGCTTGTTCCCGTTCTCTGTGAAGCAGCACCTGTTCTCGCTGACTGCGACATGACCTTAGAATCACATCTTATTACCATGGCGGACTAATCTCCCTTTCAGCCAAGAGAAACAAAGACAAAAGTCCAAAAGAAACAGATGAAGAAATATCGGAGCCCTTGCTTCTTGCCCCCGATCTCCTCTTGTCGTCTTCATTTTCTTGTACCTCAGGTTGCCTGCCCGTCTTCTCTCTAGTTCGGCCTAGTATGAACACATACTTTCTCGAGTCCACACTCGGTAGCAAGAGAAGCTGCTCGCACCATTGTCTTCAACTTCATGCCAGAAACTTGGTCCCTGCCAAGCTCGACAACATCTTCTCGGCTCCCTTCACCAAGAAGGGAATGAACTCCTGCCTCTTCTTCCTTGCTACAGCTGTCGACCCCATCGTCTTGCTATAATGTTTATAATGTTACTGTGCGCCGTCCTTTAACACGTCAACGTTGATGTACGCAGCATCATGGAGCCCTGGTGGTCCGGCATCATGTCAGGGTCGCGATACAGAGTGATGAAGTCAACAACGAAGATGGGTAGGAATGGGTGACTGCATTCATCTCTGACCTCCCTCTCTCTGTCTGTGAGAAGTCGGCCCCTATATATAGACATCGGTGGCCCTGAGGCAGAGGCTCCGGGTGCCCACTGGTGCCCTCAAGGCCTCCCTCATCCAGGTCGGAGCATCCAAGGCTCTCCTAAACTGTCCGTCTATGATCTCTGAATAACCTCTCTGGTGGTCTCCCGCGTGACCCCTACCCCTATTGCCTTGGTCACCCCTCTGACCCTCGTGGTATCCATCCAGGCTCGTGACACCTCAGGCTCACCTTTGGCCGCCTTGCCTCACGGCAGTCTCGATTCCTCGCTTTACAAGGTACACACATCAAAACCGCAGCCCGATCACAAACGGTCGCATTGTTTGAGATACCGCGCCACGAACTTGCGTAAGCCGTCCCTCGTAGGCCCCGCGCCGGCGAGGTCGGAGTGGCCGCCGGCGTTAGCACGGGCGGGATCAGCGGCCACACCGACGTTGCTAGCACCATGCTGTTAATAACGGGCTCCCTCGTGCTAGGCTCCTCCCTCCAGGGCCCTTTGGGGACAAGGCGTGTTGGTTGCCTGGGCGGCTGCTGGACGCTGGAGCTCGCTCACCGGTGCGTCCGCCTGGCAGCTACAGCATGGGAAAACCTCGACCCGCCCTCGGTGGCGGGCTTGGGGCTGGTCTGGAGCGACCCCGCCCAGCCCCTGCTTCGACATGAACAGGCGGATCGACCCATGCACGGTTCGTTCTAATAACCGGATTCTGGGTGTTGGGAGAAGGATAGAGACGAGTTCTGGAATGGGCGCCGAGGGGCGCAATGAGGCTTCCGCAATCGCTAGCAGCAGCTCTACCTCGGCGGCCGTGGGCTTCGCTCTGGATACGGAACTCTGCGTACTATGCGAGGCGCGGGGATGTTGAGGTTCGGGTCCGTCAATGGTGCCGGTAGCCGGACCGACGGCGGCGTTGACAAAGGGGTTCTCACGGGGAACGACGGCGTGATGCAACTTCCTGGCCTGGTGGATGCCTATGGACGATAGGCTATTCAGCTTCGTCTTCCAGTTATCGAATCAGTCGAGCTCGTTCTCGGTCACCTTGTGCAGCATGTTGGGCTCGACGTAGCGAGTTCTCCAGCACGTCCACCGGGATCTTGGCCATGAGCTTGGCTGCGTCGTCGGCTCAGTCCGGACCAGCCTTGTCTCTGGCGAAGGAGATGAGCCGTTGGACCTGACGCGCTCTCTTCCGCCCCTAGTCGTCAACCGATGCGGCCGGGAGACGACCAGGTTCTTGTCCCAGTTCACCCCTTACGCGAACATGCTGCTACTGCTGCTCCAGCCGCTCCACTGTGACAAGGTTGGACCTGAGAGATTTTTGAGGAACAGTATTCTTCTGCTGAGAGGATCTGGTTACCTATCCAAGCTTCATCATTAGCTAAGCATAGAAACGAAGTAACGACCAAGCACTGCAGCACGGCTTTAAAAAGGGTCACTGTGAGTCAGCGCGGGCAAACAAAGCTAGCATTGCGGTAACAGTTCGGAGACCTAAGGAGACGTGGACATGTATGTGAACGTCGCAGGAGGGATCGATTGCGAACCATATGCCAACAGCTAGAAGCAGCTATGCTGTAGCCCCCGGGCACAAAGAAAAGAGAGAGAGCACGGTCGCATGTCAGCCAAGAAGAAACTCTAGCCCCAGCTTGTTTCGGCCCTCCTTCGACCCCCCGAGATAGATTTCCTAGAATTCTCATATTCTTGTTTCTTCCGTGCTGCCACCGCTCACACATCATTGTTATCTGCCCGATCGTGACTGTCGATCCGGTTCATGGCCTTGAACGCTTCGGAGATTGCCACTTCCAGTAGATAGTCCGCATGCATACGTCGGAGTCAGAAAAGGCATGAGAAGCATCGAATACTTCTTGAGCTCGGCTAGATAGTCGTCGTGGATCGGGTCGAGCTCCCTCTGCCTCGGTGTGTGTGTCGCATCTCGGCGACGCAAGGCCCGGTGGTGGCCGAGATGCTGCCACGAGATCGAGATTGATCAGCTGATGCATTTTAGATTCACTACCCTCAACACCGTCAGCATCCCCGTCCACAACGACGCAGGTGGCCCGTCTAGACTGATGTTCTTGGCGCTGAGAAGGAGGCTCGAAGCCGCCGTGACCCCAAAGGACGTCATCTTCCGCAGCAGTCTGCGAGAGCGGCGGACACCGCCACCTCTCCTGAGTGACCGCCATGGCACGGATGATCCTTATGCGTGTGGCAGAGTCGAGGCGGGCAAAGTCGATAGCTTGGGTGACGGACGAGAGCCCAGACAGTACCGAGAAGTGGAACGATGCAGTAGAAGCGGCTGGCGCTGGAGGTAGTGCTAGTTGTGATGGTGGTGGTTGCAATGTTGATGCCGAAGGGTGCAAGGAGTTGGGAAGACTCAACGGCCGCTGTGGCATGGTATCACCGGCCGTATTCCAGGCGGACTGATGCTTCCGCATGCCTTCAAGAATTCGGCGACGTTCCATGGATGAGCAAAGAAGTCGGTGGCCGTGGGGTCAAAGTCGCAGTTGGGATCGAGCAAAAACATGGACATGTCTGTTCTTGCCTGGTTATTGTCGCTTCCATCCTGACGAGGGCGGTGGTCATGGTCGCATGAGTGGTTCATGATGATGATGATGATGATGATGATGATGGCCTTAGCCAAGTTGAGATGGCAGCCCAGCTGGTCGGGCTCGACGGACGTTATAACGTGGCAGATGTCAGTTCTCGCCTTGAGGCGATGTGACGGACGCTCTGCGAGAATACCTGACGTACATACGTACATCTAGCCACGGCAAGAGAAGCACGTCGGCGGTGTTGCCGAGCCTCCAAGTGCCGTCTCCAACCAATGGCAACCCCCTCAAGCAGCTCGCGGTACACGGGAAGCGCGGCGGCCCGGAGGGCTTTTTTCGAAATGCTTCAGTCCTAACACACGCGGCGAGATCGTCATCGGCCTCGTCCTCTGTCTCATCCGCCGTACGAAACCAAGTCAGGGCGTAGCTATCAATTCGAAGCAACTTGTGTCCCAGTCGGTTCTCATATTTACCTCCACAACCACCACGGACTTTCGTTGCGTTCCTCACAGGCCGTAGTCGCTTGCCGCTTCGTGCTCACCTCGTCTCATCCGAAGTGGTCGTTGTTAGGCTAGTCCTCATTTGGCTGACCTTGGCCCTCTCGTCCGTCCATGTCTGGCTCAACGCAGCTTTGACCGGTCCCCTCGCATCCGCTATTTTGCTCATAAGCTGGATGTGGTGTGCCGTCGGCAGAGACGTGTTAATGCGCGATATCTAGCGTGTCCGTCGACGAGCCGCACGCCGACGGCAACAGCAACACAACGACACCGCGCGGGTGGCATGCTAAGACCCATTGACAAGCGCTTGTCCTCAAAAGCGTGCTAGAGCCGATCTGGAACGAGCTGAGCGCCGCGTACATGCCAGCGAGGTACGTCGCGGCCGACATTGCTGTGCCTGCTTGGACGCGCTCTGTGCGACTACGACCGCTGGATGGCCTCGTATATGGACCTACTCCACAACCTGAATCTCTGTTGCAGCGGCATCGAACGGGTTGTCTGGGTCGTTGGGCTGCGTTCCGGTCCGGCTGCGGACATGGAGTACTGGGCATCAGATTTGTAGGCTGCGCAGAAGGAGGAGGCGGGCGTCGCGGAGCGCGTACGGCTCGAAACGTACCTTGCAGCGGCCGGGCACCTGTGTACGGCTTCCAAGCTGGCGATGCATGGCAGCGGCGTCATCAGACGAGACATGATGTAGCAACTTCCGCCCACCTGCGGCTTCTTGGGGGTTGGGTCGGGGAGGCCCTCCAACGGGCCAGGTCCTTCTCTCCATCATTTCCACGCCGTCCGTGTCGTTTGGCCGTCATCACGGCACAAAGCAAGACCGATGGACTTTGATAAGGCGCTGGTGGCTTTGCGAACCCTCGAGAAGGCAGCAGGGGAGGCAAGGGGGGTTGTTTTGAATCTTTATCGCTGGTGAGGTGCATGTAGACTGAGACTTTTTCCATCATGTCTTAATACCTGAATTAGCCAACCCATTTTGCATCAGTACTGCTTCCCTCTGATTCAGTTTAGGTCTTTAGCATGGGGGGTGGGCTGCCCTATGTTTTTTTACATCCTACTAAACGTGAGACATAAAAAGAAAAGAAAAAAAAGCAAAGGGGGAAACAACTTTCCTGCTATCAGTACAAGTTCCTCTTCTCTCTCGGTAGTATGAGATCTTTCGTGTCTGCCACATCGAGACAGGGACTACAACCAGACAGTGTGAAGTCAGAAAGAAGGAGGCCATGGTTCAGACTCTTTGAACAAGCCACGAAAGGCCGAAACAGACAAAGGGTTGCAGGGCGCGTTCCAGCCCAGGAATAGCCTCGGCGTTGACATACGTGCCCTCTTTATCAGCCAACAGTCCAAAGTGCCGCAGCAACCTCGTACTGTGTTTCCAATGCAGCTCCCTCTCAACCCAGAAGAGCAGTTCGAGCCGCTGGTCCCGGTGCGTTCGCACTTGGGCCAGGGTGGCATCAAGCGCCTTCGTAGACTGACTCCGGTGGAGAGAAACTTGAATTTCCATGGTGGTTCACGGATGCTTGGCGTTGATGATGTCTGGTTTAGGTACCTGGGTTGGAAATTAAGTTGAAAAGGGTGGCCGAATTGAAGATGCGAAGGCGGCGAGGACGATGAGAAGAATGAAACCGAGCTACGCTCTGGCAATGACGGAACTGCATCCGGGGGTGACGGCAGTCGGGTTATCGTGGGCGAGACTGACGACCCAGACAGAGGCGGTGGTGGACAGAACACGTCCAACGAGGAAAAGAGGGCAGCGGCAGCGGTTGAGATAGGGGCTGGAAGAGCATACACGCATTGTTGGGGCGTGCGTGCAGGTGCTTCGATACGGCCACGAGACGCGAGGAGACGGCGACAGCCAGCTTCAGAGAAATCCTTTCCATCCCACGAGAGAGAGAAAACGGCTTGCACCCAGTCGGTATGCTCGAGAAGCGGCGAGCCAGCGGCGTCGACGAGGCGATCAAGACGAGAGCAGATGGTTGACGCAAGCTTCGGCAGGATAACGGAGCGGAACGACTCGGGGCGGTCGTGGACGAACAAGGTTGCGTGCAGCTCGGGCATGTGGATGGACTCGCGATTGTACTGTTGGGCTTTGTGGCGGACGAGATGGCGGAAGATGGCCTTGATACAGTCGGGGCCCCAGAGAAGGCGAGTGAGTACCTGGGCTGAGAAGCTTGGCAACGGACATCCCGCAAACCTGCTACGGTGATCTAGGGCGCATTAGCGACATACATCACAACACCGGTGAGTCTGAGATGGGAGGAGCGGTCGGAGTGAGGTAGTAGAAGCGGAATTACCGTGCTCTTGTCTCCATGAGATCAAGCCTTGGAATCGGCCTGGTTTACTGAGATTTGTTGTCAGACCTGGCTTCCACCAGCCTGGCAAGTCGTCATGATGGCGAGGGAGCCGAAGTAGGTCATAAACACCAGTGATCTTAATAAACATGCCTAGAATAGAATGTCTCTGAGAGGCGTAGGATGTGGGATTGCGGGCGGATCGACGGATCAGAGAAAGTCGGAGACGAGCTAATGTACAGGAATGAATACCCGTGAGGGGTACAAGACAGCAGTGGGAGGTAACAGGCACCATGAGGGTGAGGAGTGCGCTGACCTCGAGAAGCCTTCGGAAGAAGTAACGCGTTCTCGGTACGTATTGCACGGGTGCCAGCGCAAGCGTGGTGTAGCACGGATGGTTATTTCCCAGATTGACCGAGGCATCACCGCCATCACCAGATTCGTCGTGGCAAGCGAGAAAGGCGACGTTGCGGTCAGGAGTCGGCGAGCTTGGGCTGGAATGGTAATCATAAGCGAGTGAAAATCTTAAGATAAAAGAAGCCCAATAGGTGAACAGGCCTACTAGTAGGACGAGACAAGAGTTGGTGAACTGGTTGTGTACGGATAGATAGCCGCCATCTTCAGCATGGACTTGGCGCTTGCGATAAAGGTGGGTGACGTTGTGGTCGTGGGCGAATTCGTGATGGTGTTTGGTCAGACAGGGGCATGTCGAGGTGGACATGACTAGGAGTAGACAGCGGAGCATCGGCGGGGGTACCGGACCAAAAGTACACCGGGCCGGTGGGGATGACCTCAACTTACAGACAGATTTTGTTTTGAGGCTGCAGGGACAACATGGCGAGTTTGGAGGTGGTATTAGACACGGCCGTGACTTTGTCTCGGCATCCACGAAGATGTTATAGGCATTGTTGGCACTGAATCTTATCACATACGACCATACCCACTGGAGAACTCGGGATCCCGTCCGCTCTCCCATAGATAAGCCAGTGAGGGCCGGATTAGTAGTTGGGTCGGTGACGACCAGCGAATACCTGGTGTTGTATGTTTTTGTTTTATTTTTGTCTTCCACTAGGATCTGATCAAGCCATCTAAGGATGCATATACACTATTGAAAATGTCAGACACTGTCGGTTGGAGACTGCCCGCGCTGTTTCCATCGCGCACTCTCCCGGAATCACTTCGAAGCATCGCCAGAGGTGGGGCTAAAGCGCCACCGTAAGCTTGAGGCAGGTACCTGCTCGGAGTGGGGCCTTTCACCAGCCACAACCGGCCAGCCACAAGACAGAAATGGGCCGTCTCATGTCAGCCAGGCGTAAGTGTAAGTGTAAGTCTCTACAGTACCTACGTTATGCATCCATGATCTACTTCTCCACCACTACCACCGCCGCCATATCATTACCATATGCTCAACAATCTACAACGGCCGAAGACCAAGCATATAGACCAGAAACGAGCCAGGAGATTAAGCTAAGCAAAAAGAAAAGCGCCATCCAAGTAATTATCAAGAACAGACAGAAACGCAGCACATGAGGACAAGAACAAGACTTTTGAGCCAAAAGCCAGACATACCAACAATCAAGGGCGAGAGGAGGCGAAGCCAGCCAAAAGCCGAACAAGAGCCAGCCCGATTCTGTCTAGCAGTTTGGGCGTTGCTGGAGCGCTCTGGGTCATTAACTGCATGGCCACAGCAGAGGAGGGGGCCCCGGTACTCATCGATGGAGTCTTCCAGCGAGACGGCAAGTCGGCAACAAAGGCATAGCTTATCTCGTTGCTGCTTCTGGCTACGGTTGTAGGTGAAAAAGCAAAACGTCAAGGATTTCTTACCTCTCGGTGGGCGAGGACGATTAGCAGCCACATTAGAAACGGAGCTTGCCCGTAATATGGAGGTGGTTGGAACACGAACAGCCAGACACGCGAGCGGCCGAGCCTGCACGGGCTGTCTGCTGCCTCCATGATCTCCAAGGAAGTCGTGTCTCGTATGTCTTGTCATCATTGATGTCAGGACGGCTAGGACGAAACGGTGGTGGTAAAGAAGAGGCTGCACGAAACATATTCCGGTCGGCGATGCGCCAGGTACACCTGTCATGGTCGTGGCGTCCCGCGGCGCAAGGTTGTGTTGATTTTGGTGCTGTAAAGTAACACAACCTTGCACCAACACCACTGACCAATCAGCACGTCCTGCAGTCCTGGTTCCTGCCCGCCCCGAATCTTGCCCCATCTCTTTGCACCTGACTATAGCCCGCCCACCTTCCTTCCCGCCTGCTCTGATCCATTGTCCAAGCTTTCATCTTTCTTCCCCCCCTCACGGACACTCCATCCTCCTCTCGGTCTACTATCGCTTGTTGCTGTCCATCTCACGCTACTCGCCTCCCCGGATCTCCTGTGTGGTCGTCTTCTCGCAACCAAACTTTACTCGACAAAGAATGGCTTGCTACTTTAAACATTCAACCCTACTACTAAAACACTTTTCTCCTCCCGCTGTCCCCTGTTACTCCAGAAACAGATCCCACGTCCGCGCAACGAAAAGACGCAGGCCATGGCCACCAGTCAAACAGCCGACCGCCGCAGACAAGCACTTCGCCCTCCTGCTCGAGAAGTGCCGCGAGATTGTCAGCAACTACCAAAGCCGACTCTACCCCCGACGACGAGCTGCTGGCGCCGCAGCTGGGCAAGGCCACAATGAAGATGCTAAAGGCTCTTTTCAAGCTCGCCAAGTTCATCGTCGCCCCTTTTCCGACGCCGCCGAACCAGGCCCAATTGTCCGAGGCGGCCCCCGCTGCTGCAACTCGATTCACTCTGTCGTGAGACGGCCGAGCGGGCCGGTTCACTCATCCATCTGCATCATGCGGTGTGCTCCGGGCGAGGAACTGGCGACAAAGTTAAAACAGCGCACACCGGCAATGGGCATACTCCTGTCGGCTGAAATAGCAGAAGGCGACAGAAGCCACGTGCAGCGCCATACCGGCAGACACCTAAATGAGACGAGACGAGTGGCGTAGTTCTTGTCTCTTGGTTGGAACTGGGAAGACAAGGCGGCACCAGAGGGTTTAGTAGTTGAAAGATGAAGGCAGGTTACCAGATCTAGGCATCGTAAGAGAATATAGGCTCAAGGAGTACATAGTAGATAGCAACACACGAATATCGCCATGATTTGTGTCTCATGTGATGAAGCGAGGCCGAGCGGTCAGATTTCAATCTTGCAGCGGCATTCTGCTGCGACCTTTTGCTTGCTCTAATGTTGCTTTGCGTCGGGTTGTTGTAGGGTTCGGAGCTGGACCGAAAAGGCAAGCCGCTTAATGTGCCAAAGTTGGCAATGCAGCTGTTAAGTTACGTCAATTAATAGAGCATCCTTGCTGGCTCTGTTAGAGGGAGACCGCCTATCCTCTAGACTGAAGACTTCAAGGTTCCGAGAGCGCTGCCGTATGCACCGCCAGATAGCTATTGCGAGAGGCAAATATGTTTACATTAAGCTGAGAATATGAAAACAGAAGCAATGTAACAAAAGCATGTCAAGTTACATTGTTGCAGAGCAATGAAAGGCTGACGCCAACTATTCTACCACGACTAAGTGCCTTCCAGAACGACCTTAGTTCAGATGGCCCATACGAAGCCGGTCACCTCATACGAAGCTGACTTTTGTAAGCTGACTCTATGTTAAATATCTATCTTAGCTAGAACAAGACACTTTCAACCTAAACGTCTTGAACTAGGTGATATAAATTCATCATGTTCTATACCTGCGTGAATGGCTGTTGTTATAAGTTTAGCCAGAAGGCTCCCAATTGACACAGCTAACCAACCCCCTACTTTTCCATCCTGAAGGCTCATGTTAGCATCTGTAGTGCATATTGATTTGGGGGGTAGGCCTTGCCAGTGGACCAGTATCGGGACTCCTTGACGTCGAACTCACCAAGACACCGATTAGAAATCGCTCCCTGTATACTAATGTCTCGTGAAGAATTTTGCTCCCTGTGCTTGTATGTTAGATACATATGTAACTACGTGACCGACCTAACAACTCTCTACTTGGCAGACGCACCTGTCGTACCGTCTCCCTAGCCATTATCGAGTTGAGATGGCCATCTTTTACAGAACAAGAGAAATCAGATACTGATTTCTCATCCGCTCTCCTACTGACTATGTGATTATCTAGACTAACAAAACCATTTGAACCCTTTCTAGGCTAACATTACGTAAGAGAAGCTTTGTTTTCGCCTTATATATAATGCTTTAGGCAAAGACAATCACGCGTTAACTCCCATTCGAGCGCGCAGACAGCTCGCCACAATCAGTTCCATTTCCATGTCCTTACCCAAAAGTCTAAAGACAGCATGCCATCGTACCAGAGACTCCTTGTTTCTGCATCCTCTCCCAAGTTCCCTCTCGGCATCTTTAACAACAGACGGGTATTTAACGAATCTTGGCCCCGATGGCTGCCAACCCGTGACAGTACACCTAGATGCCTTGACGAGAGATAGAGAAACCCTCACTTAGCCACCGACACTCTCCGACGCCGCCGCCGACCTGAAGCCGACCACTCCCTCGTCAAGGCCCCGGGGCTTTTCATCCGAGCCACCTCACTGTCTGCCGCAAAGATCCACGAAGCCATCACCCACACCCACGACATCCCCTCGCACTGCCTTCGTCACTGCCGTTTCTCCGTCTTTCCTCATCCCGATCAAGATTGGCGTGCGTGACCCGAGGACGGTAGGCCAGCTATCCGCACCTAGCCGGCAGAGTTTTGCCGACATGGCAGGCTTGCGCCCAAGCTGCGTCACAAGGGCTTAGGGTCTTAGGAAGACGGTGTAATGGTCTGCGATTGACGGTAACAAGTGGTCCAAGTCTTCGCCTGTCAAGCCGAAGACGGCAAATTACCAGTCATGTGACATCTTGACGGAGACAAGAATGACATAAATAGATGGGTAAAGCTGGCAACATCACGGTTGGAAGTTTTGGAGACGATGCGTTTGCTACTCTGTAAAGCCAGAAATCCTTGACATACTTGGGTGAGTGGACAATCGAAGCGCCAAGCACTGGTGCACCTCCAGGTTCGCGGCCTTGTGCAAGACTAGATAGCAATAATGACTCAGAAGGCTTGATCGTTGAAGAAAAGACCTATCATGATCCTGCCAATCAACGACGCCATCAACCATTGGGCAGTTGCTGTTATCTTGTTGAGACTCGAGAACGAGCTAGCATTATCAGAACATCGACGTGTCGGCCATGTCTTACGCAGTATGGCACCGGCCTCTGATTGCGATTCAACCGCGATTGACACAAGAAGCAACTCCCTGCAGGTGGTCTAAATGCTGAGCAGTTCTTCCCACAGGTTGGGCCAGCGATGTTGCCTTTACTGAAAAAGCTAAGATGATGCTATCATTCTAATGCCCGTCTCGTACATTGTCGCCTGGCGCCGTTTTGCTTATTGCCCTGCGAAACGCCCCAAATGAGAGTGTCAAAGCCATGAAACGCACGAACTTGCGATTCTTTGCTACTTTATACCTTCCTTGATCATGGCCCGGGCATTAAATATGAGACCCAGGGGAGCTGAAGTTCATAGCATGTATCGGAAGGTGCCATTCTTTGGGCAATGGTAATCCTCCGCTAGACTTGCCAGTCCGTGCGACTGCACAGTACACCTACAACGTACCTTCCATCTTGCTCGACACCTGGCATTCCTGTCGCTGGATTTGCGAACAGCAAGCCACTCTGCGCGCTCTTTTCTCTTTTCCCATCTCGAAGGCCGCGCATCTTGGACATCAATCGTTCCTCTTCTTCATCCCACTCTTTTCTCTCTCCTTTCCCCGAAAGTCGAACGCTTCTGAGACCATTCCAACCCTCTCCATCTTCCTGCAAGAGCCTTTTATCAGATTGCAACGGCCTACTTATAGCTACGGGGATTTCGCCGCTCTTGGAGACCCTCGAGGAGCTCAATGCCATTGTCAGCAGTGGCGATGGTGACGATGGTGACGATGGTGACGATGGTGGCCTCCTGCGTCTTTGGTCCCAGCTACGCCACAACTTCTCTCGCGACGCAAGCTGCAAAGACGATGATTTTGGCAGATGGGCTCTACTCAACGTCCACCGGAAGCTTCTATGTATCGCGGTTGACGTCTCATTGGCATCCGATCTCTCCAGCATAAGCAAAGAATCCAAGCGCCGTCTTCCAACTGTCTGCGGCAGATACGGTATCACAATGGGCGTCCTCGTGATGCTCTTTGATTCGACGGTTGCCAATTCCCGCCCTTGCATCAAAGCCTTGGTCACACTCCAAAGGGGAAAGCCCGATGTTACAATTCTCAACCTCTACGACACCTTCATGGAGGTGCCGATCATCAGTCATGGAAGGTATACCGGAAATGTTCACAGATTCCAGCGTGCCTCCAACAAAAGTCCGTTGTCCCGTCCCTCCAACATTCAGGATCATACACTTTCTGCCTTTGTAGGATTCTGTTCTAGGTTGAGATGACTGACGTTCTCCTACTCAATTAGTCCTTCCTACCATTGCCGGATGGCTGCGTAAGCCAAAAGCCTCCAAGAGTAAAAGGGGCATACAGGATCGCCAAAGTAGCCCCGAGTTCGGTCGACAGACCCCAAGTTCCGCTCGGCCCTTTCTTAGCCCTTTCCCCTCTACTCCTGTTCCCTCCGGCCTCTCGGGCCATATGGGCGTCTTCAGTCTGCACGACGACGACACTTCCAACTCGCCGGATGGGCGCAAGCTCCATGATTACGACGAGGATAACCTCCATGACGACGGAGCTTTTGGTTACAGCGGAGTTGAGAACGACGACGAGAGCGACTCAGGCATTCGATATCGCGGCAGCTCTCCAGATGACCTGAGCTTCCCTCCTACAATTGATCTCCCACCGCCCTGTGTCCGTCCCACGGATGTACATGCGACTAGCCTGCACACACCAGATGGTCGGCTTCAAACGTCTTCGCCTCCTCGCCTCGATGAACTTTTCCGCCGCATCCACAAACGTTCTTTAAGCGAGTCAGTCTGTGGCAAAACAGTGCCAATGCAGTCTGACGTGCCGTCCCAACTCACAAAGAAGGCCAAGAGAGGGACCTGGAATGATCAATCATCTGTCGCCACTGCGAGCCTAAAAATAAGCCACATCCCCCGCGAACGCTCCCGTGTCGACTTGGGTCTCACCATCAGGGGCCTCGAGTCCCTAGCCGAAGACATGCCTCAATGATGTGGCCATAAACACCCTGGTCCAGCGCCTCGCGTCTGATGAAGTCGGTATCATTGACAGCCTAGTACTTTACTCTAAGCAGACAGGCGACCGCGCCCGATCGCGACTTGCGCTAACTATGCAGAAAGCCAAGGTACTGATTCTTATCCATCACGCTCACCATTGGGTACTTTTCGTTTGGAAGCGCCACGAAAGTCTTCTTGAGAAGTAGAACTCTCTTGAGTCGACCAATGAGTGTACGGGTCATGGTATCGTTCCCAACTTCCTTCGCTGGGTGCTTGACCAGCCTGACCTACAGATCATCTTCCGAAAGATTACTGTATGTGTCCACCTACCACGAAGCCTAACTTGCAACTCTTCTCACACTTTATAGTGCCCAAAGCAGCCCAACAATACCGACTGTGGCGTTTACGCTGTCCGATTTGCCGAGAGCGTTGCCTACGGTGTGGCCATACCTATGAATATCAACGGTGATCTGGAACGACTCACGTTGACGCAACAGCTTCTGACTTCCAGTTGTGCACTAAGACCCAATACCCTTATTGGCGTTAGTTGCACACCCGAGGCACAAACACGAGCGTTCCGAAACTTCGTTGTACAACAGAAGTCCTTCCAGAGCCTGTTAGGCGTCTCCAAGTTCGGGCCTCCTAGCACGACGGCGGTGGTGTTGGAGTGGTTGGCCAACCAAGAATTGCTTCTTGCACGACAGTCTGCACTGGCTGCTGCCATGTTCTGCTTCCACAACATGCACCGCGACGTCCTTACAGCCGCATGGCGCCTTGATGTAGCCTATAATGAAGAAGGTCCAGATGTCAAGTACTGGCAGCGGCCGGCAGACGGGGTGAAACAGGTCCAAATAATACACAACTCCGCACCGAACCTCAATGATGTCAACATCGAGCCTAGGAAACAGAGGATCCAGGCGTACTTCGGCGTTATTCGCGATATGCTCCGTATGGCCGAAGTCGACCTTGCTGAGCTTGAAGAGAGCACAGAGCACAACACGAAAGCCCTCAAAGAAGCCGTGTACACTGAATATCTCTGGTGCTCCACCATGGTAGTCATTCTAAACGTGATGGCCATCAAGCGCCAACAAAACGCAACACAGTTAGAGACGTTGGTGAAGGAAAGACAATTTATCATGTTCGAGGCACAAGCACAAGCGAAGGAAGCTTAAAAGTATTCTTGCTCACAGAGTGCGCTGTCGCCAGGTCAAGCTGCATGATTCGGTAATAGCAGTCTTTGGTGTTTGAGCATTATATATATGCGCATGGTGTCGTTGTTGTTGATAGTAGTACGTGTATACGGCGGGAGCAGGCCTGTTTTCAAGACAAAGTTTAAAGTCCTTAGTTGTGTAAGCCGAAGCAGTGTGGCCGTGTCCAAACTCACCCTTTTTCAGAGAAGCTCGCGCCGTCGCAGAACCCCCTCGACCATGCTGGCGAAGTCAGAAGCATAGTTAAGCTGGGACATGTCGCGGGCCTTGTTGGTGTAAACACTGATGAGAGACTCGTTGTCGATTATCGTGCATTCGTCGGGCTTGGACGGGCGGCAGAAAAGAGGGAGGCTGATAAGCAGTAGAAAAGGCCAAGATGCGCAGGCAGAGAAAAGTGAAAGCTGCGGTCAGGATGCGGGTGGGGCCGGGGCCGGACTCGGTGCCCTGGGGCGGTCTCGGAAGGGTAGGCCGGGTCACCGTGCACCGTGCAAAAAGGTTAGCCGGTCATGATGCACAGACAGGACTGGGTGGGAGTACCGCCACAATGCCACGTTTGCCCGCCCAGGATCCACCCTCCTCTCATTGGCTGTGAGTTTTTCCGACGAGTTTCTGCACCAAAATTTCTCGTCGGAGCGGATCAATTAGACCCACTCCCAGCCACACGGCCAGGAGACGATGCCGTTTGTAAGAGCGATACCGACTTGTGCCAACGACGGCTGTGGCTAGCCTTCTGCGTGCTTGTCGTCGGAAGAGTGATGATTGATACGTTGGTGCAATTAGGAGAATAGCAGACCCCAATGACAGGTACCGCAGTACATACGAGTACGTGCCGACCGATCGTTGTCCCATGGGCCTTTCGCTCTGTCCTACATCCTTGTGCTTGCCCATTTCCCACCTTCTTTGTTAGCTCTCATCGCAATCTCGATCCTCGACGTCGGATTTCCATTGGATTTCATTCACCAGTCGCTCCCTCGCTCCCTCTCCCGTATTGAAGCTTCGCGTTACGTTGCTTTTCTTTTCTTTGCTTCGCGTTGGCCCAAAGGACAAGCTTCCTTGATTCAAAATGCCCGTCTTGCCCGCGGAGTCGCAGCCAGTCTCGTCGGCTTTGCCATTACCATCACCGTCACCACCGCGACGTACATTAGCAGCACCTTTTCCGGCATCACCCTCATCGTCACCATCGCCATCACGTTCGCCACATTCATCGGCCTCGTGCACTTGCACCGTCCTGCGCCTCTGCGTCTGCTTCCCGCCCGCCGCCGCCGCCGACACCAGTGCACCTACTGATACCGCTGCCCAGTCGCCTCGATACGGAGACACGCAAGTCGTCAACATGGCCTTTGATCGAGACTTCGTCCCGACCCCCGACGTCCCTCTCAGCCTGCATGTCCCTCGTCACGGGCCCGTCCGATCCGTTTATGGGCCCATCGACTACCTGCCCCGAATCACGGCGTACAATCTCTGCAACATCCACCAAGTTGTCCATATCGACCCTGCCACGAATCCTGCCTCCGATTTCGTCGCCAATCCCGCATCTGAACCTACTTTTGATTCCAAGTTGGAACCCGAGCCCGACGGCAACCCCGAGGGTCACAACCAAAGTTGTCCGTCTCTTCGGATCTACAAAACTATACCTCTGCTGCTGGGCGCCCTTGCAATTGCTTTCGCCGCCGTTGCCCTGCGGCCACTCATACCTCGACTTCGCTGCCCCTACCATGAGACGGAGACGCTAAACCAGACGGCATTGAGGCCGCCTTCCGTCTGCAAATCCAAACAGGCTGTGCCACTACCGCTGTTCGACGACCTGGCCGCCCTCATCCGTCGTCGTGCTAATGCTCCTTTGCCCCTGATCGTCAGCGCCCAGGACGTCGTCAACCAATATTACAATGATGCCCACGGTTCCCTGCCGCCGCATCGGACCTCAAACGACTCCCACTCGGACTCAAGCCTTAGTGCCCCCATCACCGTCTTCTTTGTTCATCTGGAAGATGCCTCGACCAACCTTTGCGATGCTGCCACCGACTGGGCCCTGGCTTCCAAGTCCCCCATGCTGGATGACATCACCTTTCTCTGCTCTGCCATCTTCCGCTCTGCGGTCAATCTGCCCATCCAATGGTCCGAAACAACCTCGCTTATGGCCCATTCTTATTCTCACACGTCCGTCGCCGCCATCTCCACCCTTCTCGATACCCTTGGACGACATGATTCCTCGATTCACCACGACGCCGACGCCGATGCTGATACCGGGGCTCCCTGCCCCCTAGCCGATTCGTACTTCTACAACACAACGTCGTACGCCGTGCTGAACTCTCTCAAACAAATCTTCTTTGGCACTCATTCTCCACCCGCTGCCGGCCTCGCACGCTTCTCGGAGCTTGTCCATGACGCCACTCGGATGACGGCTGCCCTTGAGCGAGACTTGTCAGACCAACACGCTCGCCTGCTCCTGCTGAGCAACATGGTTCGCGACGCCCTTGTTCCCGCTTCCAGAGCTCATCAGAAGACCAAAAACTCGTGTTCTTGGTTGTCTGGATGCCCTCAACGGCGTGCCCGCACGCACAGCATGGCAGACTACGCCCTGGCCGATATTGCCCCGAGGTACGATGACCTGCTTCCCCTCATCAACACGGCTACAACACTGGTCTGGATCGTTGGCTTCACCCATCAGGAATTCAAGAACATAACGAGGGACCTGGAGCGACTGGGCAACCAGACCTTGACCCTGGTTGCCGTCCCGCCGCCGCTTCCACCAACCGCATCTCCGACACCTCATGACCAATGCAATCAACAACCGGCCTGGCATGCCACTCCATGGGTTTTGCAGACGTACGGCACCAACCCGGAAGAGGCCGGCATCGCATGTACCTTCTGGTATCTCCCTCCGATTCGGAATATCGCCATGGCCTTTGAGAAGCTTTTGTCGTGGTGCAAGCAGGAGGCCGGTGCGAGTGAGCAGGACTACGAATGGCTGTGCAAGGCTGAGCAGGCGTGGAAGTGGTAGGTGGGACAACCCTCTTTTGGCAGACATGACGACGACCATTTACAATTGGAAGCGGAGGGCAACTTGAAACTATCTGTCTGGACCTAGAGGCTGTAACACAAACATGACTTTTGGAAATGGATACCTGATCTATTTCTATCGCAGAGAATCTCCGGCGGTCCTGGCTTCCCGCACACGGTTCCATTCCTGCAGAGCACTCTCTTCGGCAGCCTCGGCATGCTCCACGGTATGGAGAGCTTGTGTGACGGCGTTGTATGCCGCGTGCTCTCGCTCGAGCGCAGCCAACCACGCATCCCGCGCTTCCTGCCACGCCCCACGGCTCTCGTCTCGTCCATGCTCCAGCCGCCATCGATCCCAGGGAGCATCTGCGGCGCCTCGCAACGCCCTCTTGGATAGCTTGGCATCCATGCCGCAAGCCTCCATGGCGGCCTTGTTCCCAGACGTCTCGCACCGCGCGGCACCGAGCAGCTTGCGTTTGTCGTCGAGGTCTCGATGGGCCATGGAAGCAGCTTTGGTGGCTTCGAGAGTGGCCAAAAACTCGGGCTCCATGCTCTGGTACACATGCGCGAGCTTATCCATCTGTTGAACCATGAGAGCCATATCACTCTCCTGCCCGTCATGGTCGCTGCTGGGCCCGGCGGCGGGCGTGGACGTACGAATAGGCTGGAGCGGCTGCAACAGGAGGCGCGGACCCGACAGCTGGTTTGCCAGACGCGTCGACTCATGACGGCCGGGCGATTGCACAGTCCCCACTGTGTGTCCCTGAACGCCCAAGCCAGCGAAGGCCTTTTGAAGTGAATCGACTTGGCGAGGTGCGCTGCTTGCTGGTGGCGGTGACCAACGGGAGGACTGGGACTCGGGCTGGGACCGGGCCTGGGACTGCAGCCGGGCTAAGGAAATGTGCTCGGATGGGATGTTTGCAGCGACGCGGGAGGTGGCTGTATCGGCATCGAAACCGGTATCGGCTTCGTCTCGGTCTGCGTTAGCAACAGCAGCATCATCGTGATTATGTTCGGATCTAGCGTCCTGGCCACAAGAGGAAGGGCCATTTCCAGCGACTTTGGCTTCGTACCACCTCGAAACGTACTGGAGCTGCGTGGACAAGGATTTCTTCTTGCACCAATTTTCCTCCCAGTTAGTCTCGCCATCAGCTGGCGTCTCCCAGCCGCCGTCGCCCCGGCAAGTGCTGGTTGCGTCACCGCCGTAGAAGGAACTCCATCGGGCGCTCAGAACCCCCGTAGCCAAGCGCCACATCACCCAGAACGAACCACGGCCGGGCATCCAGGGCTGTTCTGGGCGGTGCGTTATGACTACAAGGGGCGAGCTGCCAGTGCCTGTCAAGACAGCTAGCTGGGGGCTGGCCAGCCAGCCAGCTGGTCGCGCCGCCGTCCGTCTTGTCTGTTGGGTGGGAATTTGCAGAGCTCCCATGGGCATTACGAGAGATTCGCGATGCCCATTGACATACGGATGTGTACGGTGTCACTGTGTCGGAGCGCAGCGAGGGGAATGCTGTCCAGCAGCGGAGGATCAGGTAATGTCTGCAGATGCAGACGGACGGCAGCCTCGGGCAACCAGCTCGCCATAATCCGCAGATGTATCATCGTGCGACGCAACACGGTTCTCATCTCGGCTCCCACCCTCCCGTTCCCTCTCCCACCCAGCCATCCCATGCCGGCCTCGAAACACAGGCAGCTTCTGGGCCTGGAAACAAACGAACCGCCCGCGCAAGAGGAGCCGCGGTGCCCGGTCCGCGCTAACTCTTGTATGGGGGCTGTCTGCTTCCATGCCACGAGGGTGCGCGTGCAGGAGGGCGAAAGGTCAGAGAGGATGGGATGGGATGGGGATTGGGGCGCTGAAGCTGAGATGTGTCTACACGGCCACTGTAGTTGTACGAGGAAAGTGTGTTCGGACATATGAGCCCGGAGGCTTGGGCTTGGAGGCTTCGGGCTCGTGGGTGACGTCTCACCGACGATTCTCCTTAGCCTGCCATGCCATGCCATGCCATGCCGTGCCGTGCCAGACAAATCTGTCTCGTTCCGTATAGCGGCCTGTCGAATGAAGACGTGCGTTTATGCGTATCTTCAGTGGTGGTTGGTCTTGTGGAAAGTATGAGAAAGTGGATTGGCTCGCTGCCGGGATGCGGCTGGTCATCTCAGACCTACAAACAACATCGTCAGTTTCGGCATTCCCACACACATCTTCATGGGAGGCTACTCACGAGAGACCACGGCTATGGCAAACCTGTTTACGGACATTGCAGAGAGGAACGCTCTCGGCGCAGTTGCTTCTGCGTCTGGTTGTTTGTCTCATGGAATTGGCTAGCTGGTCTTCTGGTAATGGAAACGACATGCCAAGCCATGGCAGCACGGTGATGAAGGAGGTTTGATGAACTGTCTTGACCACTTTTGAGTGTGGATGGTTTTTCTTTATGTGTGTGTGTAGTTGTTTGTCTTCTCTCAATTCCAAGAGGCGATGAGAGCCAAAGACTTCATGACAAGTTCTTTCTTCAGTCTCGTCTTAGTGGAATGGACGACAAGCGAATATTAACCTTCATTTAGGGTTCTGGGGGCTCGGGAGTTGTCATATCATTTCATTCTCACCCTACCTGGGAGCTGGCTGGTCGGGTGAAGCCAGATGGACCAGACCGAGAGCCAAACGCTCATGGCCATATGCTGTCATGAACACCCACGTCATCGGTCATGACTAGACCGCGGGCAGGACGGTTTCGTATTCGCACGTACGCCAAGGGTTACGGAAACATGCGACGGGACGACATCTGAGCCCCCACCCCCAGTAAACGATCATCGACATCGGTATCGCTCTTCCCTAGAGGTGGTCGGAGCTGTTTGCTATCCTCCGTGTCTTCCTCATTAAATCCAGATGTGGATGATAGTCTAATCAGTCGAGTCTGTGACCCTTTCCCTGACAGCTTCGAACCGATAACAAAACCATTTCTCTTCCCCATCCCTTTTCCTCTGTACCTAGTTCTCTTCCTTTCCTTCAAAGTGTGAGCCAGGATGAGAGGTCAGCACCTTTGACATTGCCATCCCCGTTTACGTTGCTGCCTGCTCCAGTCTGGAACTCACCGCTGCATGTCTCTTCTCTCTCTTGACCCTCTCTCTCCCCACCGATCAAGACACGATATGCCGTCTCCCTTCAGGCCGAGCTCACAGGGCGACCCCCTCGCCGCCGTCCAGACCATCACCTTGTTCAACACCTCGTACCGCCTCCAGCTCCTGGAGCGCTACCGAAACGGAGATGCAGATGACCGGCAGACATACGCCACAGCACTCAACGACGTGGCCGGAAAGGACCTGCTCCCTGAAGAGACCGAGTTCCTCGCCCGCTTCAACCGAGACCGCATCGGAACTCACGAGGGCCGAGACCACGCCCCCCGGCACGCCGTCCACGACGCTGACCGATATGGACCTGGAGCGACGCGAGAGACAACGTCCGAGCCACTCCAGAAAGATTGTGGACCTCTACCAGGAGGAAACCCGCACGGGACACGTCATGGGTCGCAAGACGCGGCGTGGAACCCGTGGCGGGGAGTCCAGGCAGAGGATGGCGCCGCCTTCGCCTCCCGAACCCATGCCTGACCGCCTCGCCCTCGCCTCCGACGTCTCAGACATGGTCTCCAACGCTTCCACCAGCTTCCACGATCGTTTGCCGTCCCAGAGTGTGACGCGCGGCGAAGAGTCTACCCACAATCACGGCATGGCGCTGCCTTCGCTCCCCGAACCCACATCGGATCGCCTCGCTGCCGCGGTCGACGTCTCAGACATGGCCTCCAGCGATCCCGTCGCCTTCAACAACCATCCGCCGCCCCGGCCACAATATTCCCTGCGATACGAGTTAAACATGGATACACGCGCGCAGCTGGAGGCCTTGACGGAGAAGCTCAAGAAAGCACAGAGCAAGTACAGGACGCACGCGCAAGCTATGGTGGATCTGGACGCCGAGATGAGGGACATCAGCGCCGACATGCTGCGGCTCACGTACGAGGACAAGGGGCTCGGTGCGTAGAGGGCGAGATTGGCGTGGTACCATGGCCATTATGAGCGAGTGACGACGCAACCAGTCGCTGTACTGTAAGAATGCATCCCGTTTGTCGCCCGCTGGTCTCAGTAGTTTCAACCCGGGCCTCCTGCTGCTTCTCCTTCACAGTGGTTCCATGCCATCCTGAGAGGACCTCCTGCTGGCAGGACAAAGTCGACCTGTGTCGGAGCCAGCTGTGTCCGAAATCCAACGTTGACACACGTCTTGGGTGGGAGTGATGTTCTGTTTGCGACCTTGTAGGCAAAGTGGCATCCAACCACCCACACCGTCGTCCCTCGCTGATCATGGCCGATTTTTATCTCTGGACAACCTCAGTTCAACCGCCAGGACCAGAATCTGTTTGACCAATTCCATGCTGCTTCAGCTTCTGCCACTGTCACTTGAGCCTCTTGTCCCTTGGCACAGTAATGAGATGACCTGCGCCATCATGCCTCTCAACAATGCTGCGGCTCGTCCAACCGAGACGGTGAGCGACAAACCCTTTCCTGTCCCCAGAGCAGCTCCGACAACTGACAACTACCTGTCCGCAGCACTACCAGGGCCTCGAGATCAACCCGCAGATGCGCATCCACTGGAGCCTCAAAGATCGCATCGTGTTCCTCAGTCACATCGCCAAGCACCAGCTCACCCACCTGTCCGTTGACTACCACCTTGAGGAGCTGCACCAGCGGCTCGGCATTGCCGGCATGGGCCGCAAGTACATTGAGATAGTCTACCCGCGTGTGTACAACGCGCTCAAGGCGCGCATCGCCGAGCTCAGGGCCAGCGAGGTGCACAAGCCGGTACTCGTTAGTGTTACGGAGGGGGGCGAGACGAGATTGTAGGTCACGCGTGCTTTGCTTACGTTTGCGTTCCGTTCGATTGTTGTTGACACCGTTTCCATTTCTTCTCCTAGCTACCCAAAGTTCATGAAGGCCTGGGCCCAACAGGGTTGGGAAGGCGACATTTCCGAACCCCCGCACGATGACGAGCTGCCGTCGCCGGCGGGGCATGACGACGACCGAAGCGAGCCCGATGTGGAGCCCGATGTGATTCAGGACGAACAGCAGCGACAGAATGAGCTGCTGGGCGGACGCGAGGCGGACAACCGCGACTCTGCAAGACCGGAGAGCACGACTGTGGCCGTCGAGATGGAAGCCCCGGCCCCGGCTCAGCCTCGGTCTTGGGTTCCCGTGCCTCCCACGCCCGGCCGTGGCATCGGCATCAGCGGGCTTGGACTCGGGATTCCACGGTTCGACGGCGCTGGTTTCCGGGTCGGCAACCGCTCTCCTCCGATGGCAAACAGGGAAGAAGCCTCTCACGGGCTCTTCTTTCCGAGACGTAGTGCAGATACGCTGCATATCACAGTGCCGGGCCACCATGGCGGCCATTGCAAGGAGGCCGCAGAGCAACAACGGACGCAGCGTACCGGTGACGACCCACTGTCGTACCACCTTCAGCCCTACCAACGCCGCCTGCGGGACGAATACCGTCCGAAAATGCTTCGCAAACCCTGGGTCCACGATGGCGGCAGCAAAATCCCTCTCTTGGTCCGCGTAGCATCCGCACAGAGCCCGGTATCATCTCCCCATCGGCGCCTTGGATGTGATGCGACCACGCTCGGGCTCTTTCCGCGGAACAAACCCCTTGTCGTGGCCCCTCCTTATGTCGCGTCTGATATGCTGAAGGAGTACAAGGAGGCGCTGATGCGGCTTGTGAACCTGGACCTGAAGCATCGCCTCTGTCAGTGCGAGGTGGCCAAGTGCTGTGCTCTGGCGGATGGTGAGACGCCATTTGAGCGGGACGTGGAGGCGCACGTGTATAGAGGGAGGCAGATCAGCAGGGATGCTCGCGAGGTGCGGGCCAGGCTCGTTGAACTTGATCGTGAGCTTGAAAAGAGGGGATACGCGTCCGGCGGTGACGAGATCGGTCCCGTGGGTGCTTTGATCTTGATACCCGAAGACTGGCCCGGCAGGTATTGATGTAGAGTAGCGGGAGGCGAGAGCCGGTCGGTTTCGTAGGTTACCGAGGCCATATAATGCCCGCGGTTTGCTTGTGTGGATCTTTCTTCCGTGACTTTGTGGCGAAAAAAGATCTCTCAGCTGTTCTCGTCCCCCCATTCCTTGCTTGGACGGATCAAGTTCTATGAAACATGCAAACTGAAGTCACTCAAGTGCTTTATCAAAAAGACACAAAAGAAAGGAAAAAAGTAGGTACTACAAAATGCTTTGACGCACACCACTCTAGCCAGAAGACCACTCCGTGAACCCAGTCATGCTTCGTCCATTCAGGCTGCTCGCATAGCAAACATATTTTCCTTGAACACTTGGTGCCAAACCGGTCACTTCTCTATTTCTTCATCAAGTCGAAAGCTACGCCACTCTTTTTACCTCATCTCCCCTCGGTATGAACAACCCTCTGAGTGACTATCGTGGCCAGTTCCTTGGACAAATGGCCTCAAAGCCACCGGCATCAGCACGCTTGAAAATTGGAATCCTCGAAGCCGGCGGCCTAAGCACGGGGAGGACGTGGTCGACGTACTCAGCGCGGCTGTCGTTTTCCCACAACACCGAGGCCACCGCGTGGATCAAACCCTCTTCCTCGACGATGCCGCCGTCGAAGCCCTTCAGCATCGACTCCTTGACGGCAGCCACGTTGGTCGACTTGCAGGCATCGTCGCAAAACCCGCCCTCCCCGCCCACCGCGCCCCCACCAACCGGGACCAGGTCCGCAAGGCGCGCGGTCCAAGCCTTGGAAACGGCGGCCTGGCCCGGGGCAGCGTTCGGGTCGAGACCCATGTACTCAAAGACCTCGGGGTAAAGCGCCGGCGAGGCCGGGGAGTTGCGGGACAGGACTTCCTGGGTTCGGTGGTAGTGAGCGTGGAGACGACGGACCGCGCGACACACGCGGACGCGCGCCAGGTTGACCGAGGGGCCGTTGCCGAGGGGCCCTGATGGGCCCTCAATGGGGCGCTTGTTGTTTTCTGTCTGGTCCAGGCCCGTGACTCTGATGGTGTCTGAGCAGAATAGGAGGATCAGCCCGCCCATCAGTCCAAGCGCTACGCGGGCGATTGGTGCCAATCAACGCCTGGTCCTGGTCGGATGCCTTTTGAGGGAGACTACCGGAGCTGAATTCCGGGAAGGAAACGGCATTTCTTGCGGCGGTACGTTGCTTGATGTGCAGCGGCAGTCGGACGGCATGGTGGCGTATGGTTCACTGTTGCATGGCTGCCACTGTGGTCTGCGTTGATAATGAGGACTAGCTGGCGGCCGCATTGTGAACTATTTCGTGCACCAAGGGTCTTGAAGTCAGTGACGGTGTTTTGCGTTGTGCTTTAGGAACGACAATAGGGTAGGAAATATGGCATTAAATAACATATTCTTTTTTCGTTTGCTTTCCTTCCTACCAGCTTGTTAGTGAGGGCGCACCCACGAGAGGCTATGGGCTTTGAGCCGCATCAGCATGGCTTGTTTCGGTTCTCTTTGTTGGTGTTTTTTGATTGACCGAAGGCAAAGCAGACAGGAACTTGTCCTTTTGTCAGGAAGCGTCCCGAAGTCATGGATATGAGACGTTGCTCTCAGCCTCCGGTCCCGTTATGTTTCAACTGTGTCAAGAGGAGAGAACTAAGATTCATTTGGAAATGAAACTTGGTCGATATGTTGTGCTCTGTCTTGTTGGTTCTAACTAATTCTGCGTGCAACATACATTGCGGACCAGTCGCTACATAAGTCGACGGGACACAACGCTCGAAGGGAAACCTCGCCTTCACCGAACCCAATAACGAAAAAGTCTTAAAGGTCAAGCTAGAAGTCATGTCTGGCTCCCGGAGAGAGGCTAGAGAACGCGAAAAGAGAACGTACGAACTGCTCCAAGCCAAGCTCCAAGCTGAAGCCCATCAGGAACCAATCCCAGATGAAAATAACCAAAGACGAGTGAGGTTCTCTGACAGAACAGAGACCATCAGTTACACGACAACGCCCGCGGACGGGAGCATCGACGAACAAGAAACGACGGCTGCGGCTATAGACAATGCTCACTCAGACACTTCCAATCAAGAGTCGGAGTACCAGCAGTATCCAAGTGCAAATCATGACGAGCACGCCGCCAGATATACCCTCAGAGACACCATGTTCGTCGCGAGTGGGGCCACAGTCAATTGGACAACGTCGCAGTATCAGGATTACAGAGGCAGTGCTGAACCTTCAAACCAGACTCACGACAGCATCAGCAACAACGATAACCGCGACAAGCCAAGGCTGGCGAGTTCCTTCAGTGTCCTGCCACATCTTCTGGCTTCAGTCATTCGGCATCCGCTTGTGGTCCTGGCAACCCTGCTTGGTATTATCGCGTGGTTCGTGCTGGCCTTGCTCTGCGACGTCGTCTGGACCCAAAGCAGAAACTTGGCAGAGCTCTTCGCGTGGCCGTTCTTATGGTGGCAAGCCGCCTTCTCAGGCGCAGTTGGTGCGTGGCGCTCCTCGTCGCCATCGGTGCCCAATGCTGCTCCCTTCCCTCCAAGTCCTGCTGCCATCGGGTTCTCCCCCATCGTCCCTGATCTCGGCAGTGTTCTCGGCGTCATCCATCGGACCGAGTCGGGAGTCAACGCTCTGTCCGAGATCACCACCAGCGTGCAGCGAGACACTCAGCTGAGTTCTGCCATCGGCTTCCTCTCCGAGACGTACGAGGCAACCAACGTGAACTGGATGGCGCGCCTCCGGGAAGAACATCTGACCTTGTCCCATCTGGCATTGCAGCTGGAAGACTTTGCCGAAAGCGTGGCTCGGGTGTCGGAATGGCGGGTAGGCTTCCCGCCGTCCCTGTGTCGAGTCCCTCTGCTGGCCGAGGTCAAAGCATGCAGAGCCTCCTCAGACCGGTTCCTACTTCAACTACAGGTGGTCACCAACTTCGTGTCCGACACCAGGTCTTATCGAAGGGGTGTTCTCAATCAACACATGACAACCTCCACCGCGCACAAAGTCCGCAGCTCCGTCTGCAAGCTGGGCGACGGGTTCGCCGAAGTCAGTCTGCACTTCAGAAACAGCTTGCCTGCTGTGGAAGCTGCATCCGACGACGCGTCCGAGACCGACAGCAATGTTCTTGACCGCGTAGGGACCTACCTTGAAGATCAGCACGAGGGCTTACGCATGTCCTGTCGCGTCGTCACGGACGCCACATCTGACACGGCGAACAAGCGCAAACAGATGGGGGCGGATATCCAGATGCTGACCAGCATCCATATCTCGCTGAAGCACATTAGCCCCGGCGTCGCGGACGATATGCTTCAGATAGGCCGCGCCTGTAAGACGGTACTGGAGCATCTGGAAACGTTGACGCAAAGGTTGAAGTCGTGGTAGAGAGAAGCTTAACGAACATTGGTGTTGGTTATTTCCTCTGGTCGAAGATTAATCTTACTCTTGTACGGACAAGCTATTTGTTTCTGCGATTGATAGATGGAATTTACTGAAACTTGTTACTTGTCAAAAACATTAAAGCACCTGAAAATGGTGTGTGGTCTTTCTATCGCTTTGATAAATCCAGGTATCCAGGTAGGCAGTGTAGATAGAGGCATTAATTGCGGCATTGCACATGGGCAGGATATGTAGACTTCACAGGTTGTTTAATTTTGAGGATATATTGTCTTTGTTTCTAAAAAAAATTGGGAAGGGTAGCTAAACTAGGACTTTGAAACGCAGCCGATGCATTATTTGCCAGTCAACGAGAACTTGCGTACCACGGACAACTGCCTCACCGTGGTAAGAGGAGTCAATACGCAATCCCGAGCAAATGGGTGGAAGTGAGGTCGCAGTAGTAATGCAATAATTTGACAAGTTGAATTCCAGTGGCTCTTCGCTTGGATCATTTCAGGAAAGCGAAACAATGAACGTCAAGATTAGTGATTTCAAACGCGGCCGTTTGGCGGCAGGCAACGGACGGCGGTGTCTGCCGAGTAGAGCAATTCTACTAATGAAAGCTCTCTGTCACTCTGTAATTGCTTAAAATGGTGTCGATGAAGTCGCTGAATTGCCATTGCTCACGGCAGGAAGCAGAAGAAGTTGCTGCCCATGCTCCCGGAGTGCCTGGTGGCTGCTCTATGTCATGGAGCTTCATCATGTAATAGACTTCCTTAAGCCTTCGACTATCTGGCAGCTATGAGGCCCTCAACGTGATATCACTGCTGAAATATCTGACCGCGACGGATGTAGCAAATCAAGTGAAGGTGGCCACCCAACGTGGCTGGAGGTCAGGTATCTTCACCTTCATCATTGCCACCCTCTACCTCTTCTACTTCTATATATACATCTTCATTTCAACGCAGCCACCACACGATGACATCTTCCTTTGAAGGACGCCTGCTGCAGGACCACCTAAAGTTAGGCTTTGTTCACAGTGGATCTCACACTTCAGTAACTTAACCACCTTCCCCCCTTCACCCAGGAAGCCAAGAAACAGGTGTCAGGGCCTTTTTGAAGTTGCGCTGTTACTACCACATTTTTCTTCATCATTTCAAGTATCCCCAAAAACCTGAAAGCAACGGCTACTTTGGCTGTTCTGAGACAGCATTTCTGACCTTTTCTGTTCCCAACCACAACCAGATCCCGACTCCTGCAACCACAACGAACTCATCTATGGCCCAAAAGACTCTCCAAAAAATATTAACAGTCTAACTGCTGTAAAGTTCGGGCTTCTGTTGTCCAGTTTGGGGGAAAGAAATTCTCCTTTCCCTCCCGTGCCGTACATGTCGTTAAAAGAACAGCACCACCCCGTGGAAACTAATTGGTTACTTTGATGGAGAGTAATCACCGTGTTTACCAGGTCGCCCGCGGGAGACTAAAACGAGTCAGCAGAGGTCTCAGTAGGAAGACATTGAGTCCAAAAGCGTTTAATGGTGAAGCGCGAAAGCACATCCCGCTCCATCTCATGTTATTTGGCCCAGCAACCGCTTGCTTGCTCCCAAACCATCGATTTGCTGCCAGAATAGAGGTGTAAAAGCCGTATATCGTCATTGGGTGTGTCGTTACCTTGCGACTCAAATTAAGTAGCGACTTTGCAAAGCCGTCTGGAATAGGTTTATAAGTTGTCTGCTTGGTCTCAGCCAATATCAAGAAATGATGCAAAAGCAAGCCTTCCTCTAAAGGAGGCGACTAAGAAACCAGGAGGGGAAGTCGGTGCTGTTATCGTCGCCCTTATTCGAGGAAACGTGTCAGAGGTTGCTGGCATCAGAGTGAAGAAGTTAACAATTGGCGGTGTATGTGTAACGACATTTGATTGTAGCCTGCCTATACGTAGCCCAAGCGAGTGTTTATATCCCATTCTGCCGAACTACACAGCACCCCTGACATACCCCCTAGGTCCCTGACAAAACGCAATCGAAAGCGCAACGGAGTGCGTCCCAGGCGGCGTAAACCTGCTCTAATACGGCATTCTCGTGCTTGATAAAGAGATTGAAAATGTGTAGAAAATAATCAAGAACCTCGTCAACCAAATAAACAACATCAGCATCAGAAGGGGGGTGTCGTTGCGCTGTGCAGGGAAGGAGCATACCGACTCGGGGGCGGGACCGGGTTCGGCAGGGATTAAACGCGGGGCCCACTCGGCCGGGCCCTCACCGCGGCGTTCCCGCCGAGATCGTAATCTTTCATGTGGGTCTGTACTCTGTACCGCTTGGTGCTCACTCGAGACGGATCGGTCTCTAGAAATCGCTGCTCGAAGAGCTGTTTGATGAATGACCAAACTTTCCAGTCTTCTTTCTTTTAGATGCCAAACCATTCCTTTACCCTTTCAAGGAGTCCTGTTCAGAAGATGCTGTCCACCACAAGCAGCACTTCCACACAAGGTACCAGACACACCACCCAAGCTCATTCAATCATGGACTTCTTCTCGACCTAGGGAGGCCTGACCTTCTCTAACAATAATCAAGGCATGTCTGCCGATGAGTATCTTGATCCCGTTAAAGCTGCAGTCGACAGACTTGAAACGGACGACCCTGTCCAAATGCACAGGCAGCGGTTCAAGGGGTCTGATAGTCGTGATCACGCATCGGTATTGTCCGTGCGGTTGAACCCCGCACGCCGTACTGCATTAGCGGTCTGTCTTGCAACGGTGCAACATGAGTACGGTAATACTGCGCGAAGCCACACTATCACCACCACCACCACCGTCGCCGAATTGCAGCCACCGCTTCGTTCGGTAGGTTCGCCAAATCCAGCGAATCTAATGTTCATCACAACCCAGCAAAAACTAACACGTCGCAACAATACAAATAACGTAACCGCCCAGACACATTGGATGCCTGGAAAGGCGCTGCAACAGGCTTGCGAAAAGCAGGGGTGATTGATAATACTTATGATGATGTTCTCTGTATCACCATCGTGTATTGAATCTACAGAGTGATGTCGTGCTGTGTGAAGGAAGAATCAGGTGGGACCCACCGTTTCGGGTGATCGCCGGGGGTAATTCCTCGCTTAATCCTGGCCTCTCTTATCTGTGCAAGCCTTCGCATTCTAAGGGTCGGATCTTAGTTATTCCGGACAAAAGTCACGTGATATCCACTCCTCTTGATTGCCGGGTCGGTCGCCGCTTCTTAGCGCCCAGATCAGACATCGGCTATCAAAGTCGTTACCTGGCCAACAGGCTTTGGGTTCAAACACGCGTGCAAACGCCATTCAACCGCGTCCGGATCTGTTTTACTCTCGAAATGCATTAACAAAACCTTACGGCGACACCGTCGCACAGCTACACTCTCTACCAAAGTGAGTTCTCGCCATTCTCCACCAATGCGGGATTTCAATCGAGACGCCATCGTTTGTGCCTGGCTCCAAGACGTCTTCGCCGCCTGCGACCGGCAAACTCGGACGTTGCTTTCCTCGGAATCCCCGCCGTCACGAAAGCGCAAGGCCGCATCACTATCTCGTACTCATTTGGGGTATCAATCTGCACTTGTTGGCTCACAAGACACGGCCATGGAAAGAGAACGAGAGACGCGCTCCAGTCGCAGGCTCGCCCTTGCCGCTCGGGGCGACCTCGATTCGTCGGCGCCTTCTGGAGCAGCTGCCAGCGCCAATAGCCCAACCCGGGAAGAAACAGCATCGTATCCCGAATCACCTACACCGACGAGACCCATCAGGACCATCAGGCTGCCTTCGTTTCCACAGGGACAGATGACCAATGATGCCGCCGGCAGCCAGCGATCCAACAACCCGCTGCCGCCGACCCGATCGCTCTCCTTTCCACGATCCGCGACATCCGTCTCCTCTTCTGCCTCGGCTTACGCTGACGCAATCTCCTACCGACCGCACCCGACCAAGACGACAACGACCATGATGACCGTTCCTTCGCTACCGCCGTCGGACGCCGGCAGCAGTCGGAGGTCACGAAGCCCGGTCAAGGGCATGGGAAGCCTCGGATTTGCCGAGCGGCCGGTCCAAGTCGTCACGCTCAAGAGCCCCGCCCAAATACCCGTCGACATCAAGACACTCTGCGATGAAGTCGGCCGAATCAAGATGGGCGCTGCCATTATCCCCGCCACCATACGCCAGGAAGTGGATGACAAGATCGCCGCAATCCGAATGTTCGATCCTCCCGTCGAGGACAAGAACCTCGACACAACACCCTCGACGCGAAGCAGATATGGTCTCCTGTTCGAGATGGAAGCACTGACCTGGATCGTGCGGGATACGGAAAGCGCCATCGAACAGAACCTCTCCGAGGCGCACTGGAACGACCGGGTGCACTCGCAGCTCCTCGCCACGGCTATCGAGAGGGATGTCGCGGACGCGGGGGAGCGACCGCCCGGTGACAGCGACAGCAGTAGAAAAGAAGCCTGCTGCAGCGTCAGGGTTTTCAACGCCACGCAGGCCACTATCTCTGCGGCCTGTGTGCCGCGCCACGCGACCGAGGACCTCGACCTAGAGGCCAAGATGGTCGATTACTGCATCGGCATCCGCGACCGTGAGATCGAGCGCGCCGCCCGCAACGCCGTCAGGTCTCAGCCGGTGCGGCATGCCGCCGCCGCCGGCAGCAGCAGTGCCGCCTCTTCATCGGCGGCTTCCGCCTCCGGCGCCAGCGATACCTGGTCGTCCCCGGAGAAGAGGAATACAAGGAAGACGAAGAAGCCCGCCGCGCTGCCCCAGTCGATCAACCACACCGAGTACGACCCCTTGCGCCAGGCACCCATCAGCGTGAGCATCGAGACTAAGAAGCCCGGCGGCTCCGAGGACGCAGCCAAGGCTCAGCTCTCCGTGTGGGCGTCGGCGCAGATCCTGCGGCTGCGACAACTGCTCGGCGGCTCCGAGGACCCCGTGGGCATCACGCTGCCGCTCTTGTTCGTCTCGGGGCCGACGTGGCAGCTTCTCTTTGCTGTCGAGAAGGATGATTGTATTGTGAGTTACCCCCGCCACTTGCGTCTTGTTGCCGATGCGTTCCCTGGGTTGTTTGACTGATTGCCCGTGCACGCCAACAGGAACTCCTTCACTCGCTGTCGTTTCGGTTCGACGAGGGCTCGAACACCCTGATTGGGTGTTACCAGATCCTTGCGCTGCTGAGGGCTTTGAGGCGGTGGAGCCAGACCGTTTTCCGAGACTGGTTCCTGACGGCGTTTGCAGAGGTGTGAAGCAATCCGTCTACTCGTGGCTCATTGATTATGAATGCAACCTGATGAGATGACGACTTGCGACGGCGTTTTGGAAAATGGCGTTTTAGGGCGTTGGTAGATAACCGCGTCTTCGGCATTGTGTGGCATGAGTTCTCCCAGGCCATGGTTTTTATTATAGACCATGGACCCATGCGCAGTCTAGTTGACCCCAACAACTCAATTCCATCTGGACCCACAAGCTCTGGCTGCCCGATGAATTGTGCTAGAAAGAACGACGATGCGGATGTCACTGGGTGTGTATCCAAGCGCACGTGCAGCGATGAGATGCTTGCGCTCCAGTCTTGGTCGCCGGCACACGCCGACTCGGCTTAGATAACGTGCGCTGGATGGTGGGTTCCTGCAGACTGTGGTGATCTGTAGCTTTCGTGCTTCGACGTCTCCCCATCAGTTAGCTGGCCTTCTCGAGGATGCATCCCACATTACTCACAACAATCGTGCCCCAGCCTGCGTCGCAGGTACTGCCGACTTTTTATTCCAAGCTTGTCCTTTTTTCCGGCATCGACCAAAGTGACTAACGCGCGCCGGAAAAACAGCATGGCCATTGAGAGGACGCGGCTTTGGTGGGGCAAGTACCTTGCTGTACTTCTCACTCCCTTCTCATTAGCGGCACGTCCACCCCGCTGCACTGCATACCCACTCTGTTGGTGCGAAGTCCGGATAAGGTACGTACTCAGCGAAACGGCATCAAATGAAAATCAAGCAAACACATACACGCACGCAGTACAGTTCAATGACTCCTGAAGAACAACTTGGAACAGCTAAAATATCTAGTTAATGAATGCACATGGAACCAAATCTCCACCCATTACTACACAGCTTGGGCAACTAAAAAAAACAATTGCGTTGAGGAGAGCAGGTCAGATGCAGCAAAAATGGAAAACATACAACACCAGGTATTCGCTGGTCGTCACCGACCCAACTACTAATCCGGCCCTCACTGGCTTATCTATGGGAGAGCGGACGGGATCCCGAGTTCTCCAGTGGGTATGGTCGTATGTGATCGCTGTTATGGAAAAGCTGACTTATAGACGACAACATGCAAGTCGCCAAGATGAGTTGCTAATGCTGATATCCGTACTCTCTCCTTTTTTTTGCTCTACACTTCAGCTTCTCTATTATCTTGCATTTTCATAATGGCCCGCCTGTCGCCGCCCTGTGACGTCGACTTGCGGGGCCATTCCCGAGCAATCCCATCTTCGCCCGAAAGTAACCCACCAACACCCCGTAAGCACTTCATCAAGCTATATCATGTGACCAAAGTTTCCTGACGGCAGTGGTTGACTACCTCCAGATGCCCGCTTTCTTGTCCTAGGGTTATGAGAGAAGCATCTCAATAGCCGGGAGGACGAACGCGCCGGCCGCAATGAGCCGGCGGCGGCCGGAGACGTGTCCACCATCAGAGCGTCCCCCACGGCCTCGCATGGCTGCCGCGTCCACCTTCTCCGTCTCGCAACAGTCCGTGGACCTTCGTCTCACCTGCGAATATGCTTTGCTGCACTCCACGTTCGCCTCGTTATCTGAGCACCACATACAACCGCCCCCAGTCTCAGCAGCCGAGTAGGACGGCGGCCGCCTAGCTTTGTCTCTTCACTGCCTGGCTGACGCCAGACAACAGGAGAGAGCCTCGATGGTTCTCCATGTTCAAGACGCCTTTCATAACAACATGGCACAGGCTGCTGCTGCGACCACGGGACCGCCGGGCGGAAGTGAAGAGTACCGCAGACTCTGGACGCCAGGAGGGTTTTCTGCGGCTGGAGTATGGATTGAGTGAGTGACCGGGTTGACTTAGAGAAAGATCAATGGAGACAAGAAGTACACCAATTTTTGAAAACAAAGGAGAGGTATCTGCGCTCTGTCCATTTTATGTCCAATAGTTGGCTAGCCAAGGAGAAACGCGGAGCAGTAACTCTCCCCGATTCAATAATTGAGCCAAGCAGAGAGATGATCGAGGATCAGTACAACATGGTCGGACACCGCCCTCTTCACGTTTGTTCCTTCTGCCGACGATACACGTTCCTATACCAATCATAAAAGCGTTATGCTCAGCCGCCGCTGCAGGCAATACCTTGGACCGTGTGTCGGTTGCCTCGTCCACCAAAGGACGGTTTATGTCCATCATGGCATCTCCCACTTCCGGTTCAGCTCCCGAAGACATGGCTGTGAGATGCTCCGCTAGTATTTCAATGGTCCCCTTGTCAGCCACTGTCTGAGAGGGTTCGTTGTCGCGCAAACTCCCGTCGCCGATGACGACGGCGACGGCCTTGCCGTGCTTCTTCGTCCATACTTCCTCCTCCTGCTTCTCCTCTTCCACTTGCTTCTGCCCCTCTTGCTCCCGAATCCAGTCGGCTCTCCATCTCGTGAAAGCCCCGTTCACCCAAGCCTTGAACTGTCTGCAGCCGACCGTCGAGACGATTCACCCCGGCAACCACGGGGCCTCGCCTTCGTCGCCTTGTTCTTCCTCCGTCCCCTCGGGCCCTTCGTCCGCGGTGCCGGAAACGTGGGCCAGGTGGGCAAGGAACGCAAAGTCCGTGTCCGCCTTCGCGACCGCCTCAGCGGCCTCTTTGGCCGGTTGACTTTCCTGCTGCTGTCTGAGGTGGTCATGGAAGCGCTTCGCCTGATGTGCGCGCAGCCGCTTGTCGGTGCCCCCGCCTGAGCTAGGCCCCGGCTTTTGCTTCAGGGATGCCGCGTGGCGTTGCGCCATGGTCCAGACCAAGCCTGTACATGTTAGCAATGTTCATCGTCTGTGCTGTGGTGACCAAGGTGGCTTGAGGAACCATGTGAGAAAGAAAGGGGGAACAGCCAGGGCAAGACTTGCTAAGTCCGTCTGCAGCTATCCTCGATCTCAGGTGCATATCATCATTCGTGTCCGCCTTGGGTCTTAAATATGATGATCAACCAGCGCGCGTGTCCTGATATTCAGTCTTGATGAATAGTAAGAGAGAGATAGAGAGAGTGTGTATGTGTGTGTGTGTGTGTGGGATAGGGAGACTCTGCCTTATCTGAAAGCACATTGGTTCATGTCATACCTGGCACTGGCACTTTGACAACAAAGAAGATCAAAGAAGAAGAGCTAGACGTAAGGAGAAGAAGGGGTACAAGAATGGAGACGAGGAAGAAAAGAGCAGCCATCAGGCGCAAAGCGGGCAAGACCACGTTCGGGACCATCATCAACAGCCTCAGCAGTCCCAGCCCCAGCAGCAGCAGCAGAAGGGTTATTTGCGGAAAACCTTGGCTATTCAAGGGTCTAAAGACAAGAGGTCCCGCCAAGAGGAGCCAGAGAAGGCCCCTGTTCGCGATGCCGACAAGCATCGCAGCGAGATATCAGCTGCCACATGGGCCCTGACGCAGGCCTTGCAGTTGACGTGGGGCGTTTTTGTGTCCACGACCACACTCGTCTGCCGCCTCGTCGGGCGCACAATTACGGTCTAGGTTGCGTATTGCTTGTTTTTCCTGCTTCTCATCTTGTTCGTGGTCTGGGGTCTACACCCGGCCTGGGCGCGCTGACCCAATTCCTCCGGTCCGTCACGTATGAGGCGGCGTCTCTGGTGTTGCTCGCCGGCTTGATCAGTCCCGTCATCTCAAAAACGACTGCGGTTGCCGATTCATCAGGCCCAACACCAATGGCAGCAATGGACACCGGAGCCGGGGCCTCAGCTACAGCAACAGCGGTGCCGGTCGTGGCTCTCCAGCTACTACCATATGCACGAGACTTTCGTAGCGGAGTCAACATCTTGGCCGCGGTGACGAGGAGCTCAGATGCCAATGCCGGAGAAGGAGCACGCGTGGTGAACGAGGTCTTCCAGGCGAGGCAGATGTCTCCGGTGGGGGAGCCCGTTAACCAGAAGTGGTGCGACTTCTGGACCGAAGTCACCAGCGAGGCGTCCGAAATGGCCGACCACGGCATGCAGCACCTCGAGGAGACCTCGGATCGGCTGTACGAAGGCCTCCAGAAGAGGTGGCAGCTCTTGAGAACGATTCGCCAAGATGCCGATATTCGTTTGAAGTCACTCAAGTCCGAGGTTAGTGTTGGAATCACCTCGAGGATGCTACTGGCAGTCCTCACTGAGATGTTTGGGTACGAAACGACATATAGCCTCTGGAGGCGTCAGCAGCACATTGAAGTGCAGGTCAAGAGTCTTAAGGGACATACATCCAGCCTCCGGATTCTCGTAGATCGTACCTTGGACTATGTGGGAGGTATGCAGCATATAATCGACACGTCCTTCCTGCAGCAGTCAGAAGCTCAGCGGGCTGCTTTGTGCAAGATACAGTACGTATTTAGCCAGGCAGTGGTCAAGGGTGACCAGGTACGACTCTTCGCGGTGCAGGAGTTAGAAAGGGCCGTGATGAAGACGGACGAGAACGGAGAACAGGCCGGGCGACATTCGGAGCTGGAGGCAACAAAACAGAGAAGGACTGGCGAGGTTCAGGTCATGACTCTGCAGTTGTGAGGCCATGGCGTCCGGTTTCTGCAGGCAGACGCGTGCGTCTATGGACTGGTTCAGGGTCGACGAGATTCTGTCTCGGCCAGCGAACGAAAGCTGCGGGCCATCTTGGCCGAATCGGTGACGGTGGCGGAGAAGCTAAGCGACGGAGTGATGCATAAGGCGGACGTTGATGAGCACTATCGAGAGCTCTCGAGGCATTTGGAGTTGGTTCATCAGTAGGCCAGACGAGATCTTCGCCGAGCCCTGACATGGATTTTGCCAGATGTGGTGTGTTCTTGATGGGGACTTCTGTTTTGATGCGATTTAACATGGAAAGTGTACATTGTTGACGATGAAAAGCCCGGGTGACTCGCTTCTCAGGAACGTGAATATGAGGTATGGCTTCGGCCTGGGCGAACACATGGAGATGCTGAAGATCTAACGCACAATGGAAACCCTTCGTAAAGCAGGTCTGTCGGTAGGTGACATGGCGCAACCGAACAAAATGTGGCTCCAGAAGAAAGGATATTGTTGGGGGGAGAGTGCTTAACGTGTCAACGTGTTGTGTGGCGGCTATGAGCGACTGGCGGCAACGAATGTGAAATGATTACAGTGATGTTGAGGAGGAGGAAAGCTAGGTGGGGTGGCTGCTGAGCTAAGCTTCCATTGGTGGGGTAGCCGCCCACGTGACTCAGGAACAGAGTTGGCAGAACTTCGCAATAACCAACGCGTCGTGGCTCGGCCCCACGACGTAATTGCTATACAGCAGACAGTGCCACCACTAGGCCTCGTTAGGCATGAGCTTATTTGGACGACAAGGCATTTGCGCCTGATCTGATCTGGTTGAGTGCGGACTGGCCTCGTTCACATGAGGGAATCCCCAATATTGGGATTGGAATGGCGTCGCATGCATCGTTTCTCTTGGGAATACTTATTCACAATAGGAGGGAGCCTACCTCGCGGCTGCCTCGTCCTACAGACGCCTTGAGCAGGTGATTATTAGGTAACCCCCAAGGTACTAATCAGAGAAATGATCCCGTCTGTCAAACCGGGCCCACTGCCGAGACCCGGCAGCGGAGCGACCGGGCCACGACCGGACGCAGCAATCTCCCGCTGGAGAGCAGTGCCAGACCAGAACCACAACATCAGCCGTCGGCCAAATAGCCGCGTATTGTTCCAGGGGCTTTATCAAACTAACAAGGCGGGAATACGCTCCTGGAACCAGGAACCAGTCGGTCTGCAAAGATGGCCCGAAAGAAACCCCAGAGCACGCAAAGTTTTAACAGAATCTACGATGTCCTTGTCGTTGTCCAATTTACCAATATAATCAACAACAATGCGTCGTTTAAGCACATACGACCATACCCACTGGAGAACTCGGGATCCCGTCCGCTCTCCCATAGATAAGCCAGTGAGGGCCGGATTAGTAGTTGGGTCGGTGACGACCAGCGAATACCTGGTGTTGTATGTTTTTGACATTTTTCGCTCATAGCTGTGAGTGAATCTGATCTTGTTCTTTTTCTTTTTCTTGTGTTCTTCTCCTGACACTGAATCGCAACCGTAAAACGGTAAGGTGTACGGGGACGAGAAGAAACATGCTGCCCTCGCGTTGGTCGAGGCAGCTTTTAGGATGTTTTGCAATAATATCATTCCGAAGTTGTTTAAGCCTCCTCCTGGTTCCTCTCAGCTTTTCGATGCTGTCTTTGAGAAAGTCGGCCGAAGTGTGATTCAGTCCCCACCTAGCTGCATCCTTTGCCTCGGATCAGAGGGAGGAGGCCTATTCACGTGGAGACTACAGAGGCGCAGCACACATACCTTGGTCTGGTTCTAGCAAGCACTGGTCTTAGTAGGCCCAAGAGGGGGGCTTTCGCTGGACTCTGCACAGAAACATCTTGTCTCTCCATGGATGCGGAGAAGCATCCGGATCCGTGGCTGTGTTCACGTTCGCCGAGACTCGTGGTGCCTATTCCGTTTTCTTGACACGGGCGCCGTGGCCTCTGAAGTAAGTAACTGTTGTGTCTCTGGTATAATGATGCGGTCAAGGTACATTCGGACGGGCAACCAGATAGTAACAAATATGATGTAAGGGGTTCGAGGAAAATCTTAGGCTTTGCAAGCCTTTCCGAGTCGCGAACTTGCGGGCTGGTTGCACTCGCACTGGAATAGAGCGAAATAACACACAGGTTGACCCTAACCAGATTAACGCAGAATAGCAACACTGAGCCATGTCCATTGATGTCTGGCATGTGGGGATGTTGGCTGCGGGGCAGCGTTGCGTGGAAAAGGCGGGCTGGATTTCTGGCTACGGATTCTTGAGGTGAGGGATCTTCAGGGCAGGCTTGAGGGATGAAAGTGGGAGGTCACGTTATCCTTAGGCAAGAGAGGGAAGAGAACGTTACAACATGATGGACTCCACAGGAGGTCAGAGCCCAAACCCCCTTCACCTGGCCACTGGTGACCTACCCGTGTTTCGTCGCGCCTTAGCAGGGTCTCCCGTTTCAAAGGAGCCTCCGCATCACATCATTACAAAATGGTAATCCCGTCAATAAGGGCAATCGCCATGTGCGCCTGTTTGTTCACAGCGGTGAATTCTCCTACCCTCTGGACACCCTACCGCTCACCATCATTCTCTTATTCTCACCGCTGCCAAGACGGCAGAGAAGCTTACAACCAACTGAGGTCATTCTCGTAAGTACCCTCTGCCCCGTCTGCGTCACGTCGGTTTGAGTCCACTGCATAAGTCCTGGCGTTTTTGGTCACCATTACGTGTGCTTGAAAATGTGCAAAGTACTTAAAACGCACCTACTGCGCTTTGATGCACTGCGAGATCCTGCTGTTGGCTTTCCCTGGCAGTATCATTTTCGCATTGAAGGCATTCGCATCAATCCACACGAGTATAAGGACCCGCTCTCCCATTGGCTGGTAGTTTTTCCGACGAGAAATCCGCACCCAAATTCTCGTCGGAGCGGATCAATTAAACCCACAGTGGAGATCCTAAGACAACCATTAAATATAACCCTCCTTTGTCCGCCAGCTCGCTGTCGCGCAGTTAGGAGGCACCGAAGGCCTCAAGACTGCCGCTGGATACTTTGCCCCGGTGTCCGGAGCACATGCGGAAAGATATCCTCCCAGAGCTGCGTATGGCTGACACTCCCAAGGGCATACATGCCAGAGACCCGGGATGTAGTTATCCTGGACCAAAACAAAAGCGGCTCACGGGTCAAGATGGAGAAGGATAGACTTGATCCTCGTCACAAAAATACACCTAGCTTTGGCCTCCTATGCCTTCTTCACTCCCATCCAACCCAGCCTCCGAGAATGGACGCCAACACTCTCGAGTCACTCTCACGTCTGCTCCTGGTGCAGTCCCAAGAGTGCTTTTAGCAGCTGGCAGCTTAGGATTAGTGCAAGGATGCTACATGCTCAAGGAAAGTAGGTCCTTGATCTGGGCCTTCCTTTCTTTTTCTCCCCTCACTGGCGCTTTGCTCATACCTCACGTCTTGTAAACGCCAGTTACCCTCAGTGCCTCAACCTAAAAACCAGCCAAGCACCAATCTCCACGACAGATCTTCAGGTCGGTACCAGCCGCGTGATGCAGCTAAAAGATGCCTTGGACGCCGCTAAAGGAATGGGACGGGGTCCTCTTTCAAGATTCCTGAAGCAAAGCGACGCCCTCATATCTCTAGGTTTTTGGGGGCAGCTCTTGGGAAGACACTCAGCATGATGGGCTTTGGATTTATGGCCGATAGGGTCCATAGCGATAGCGAGGATGTTGAAATTTAAGGATGGAATGGAGTAGTGCAACTCAAGTATCAGAAGAACTTAGGAAAGCTTCGGACCTGGGATCTGACTTTGCTCTAAGCGTTTCGCTGTGTTGTTGACAAAGGACCAGTCTCTCTTCGACTTTCTTTAGATTCACCGGCACTTGAAGATCTAAATCTTGTGATGGTGGAATGGGTGATTGGCCTTTTGGCTGTCAGGCTTGTCGAGGCCATCGCGGGCAATGCGCTTGTAATCACTCGAGGGATGGATCATCAATCTCTAGTCCAAAGAATGTTAAGTGCCGATGAATGCAACAGTAAGGAGAAAACGGGTTTCAAGACCGGCCCTGTTCTTGACCGCATTTGTAAGGAACGTATAGTTGCTGTTGTTGTGGAAAGGGTCATCCGTCTTTTTGGGTGGGGAAAGATGAGTGTTGTGACCTGGACCTGTTGCGTTGGTGCCTTTGTTGACAGAACCCTGATATATTTACGAAGACGGTGATTGATATTGGTTGAGCTGGTATAGTTGTAGAAGGTTTGGGTTCTAAACCTAGGCCTTACAAACCAAAAGGGCACGGGTGGATAGGAAAAGTCTCATTGTTATTGCACCGCAGCACCCAAGTACCACTTTGTCTAGAAAGAACGCAATGGATTGCGATAGGCAACGGCAATCCAGGATGGAAACTGCGATGCCAGCCTGGCTGGGCTGGAGGCAATGGATCTATCCAGGCCAGCGGGCGTCTGCGCTCTGTCCCCAACGGCGGACGTTGTACAGTGCCCCTGATCTTGATCCATTACGGCCAACGGTTCTAACACGCTGAGGAGATTAGCAACATAAATTGACGCCAAATGAAAGTCTTGTTGCTACCAGATGTAACATCAGGGAATAAGCCCTGATTTCAAGTCGATGCAATGTTTGTTAACGTCTAATTTACTGCCACGCACCACTGCAAGCTGAAGCTTTTCGATGTTGTTCCTTCGATATCCACTTCTACAGCACCATTGGCGACTGAAATCACGCAGCGGGGATCGACCCTAGTGAAAATGAGGAGCGCAATGTCATCGGCACGAGGCCTGCAACAACGGGGACCGAAACGCTGAACAAAGATGTGCCACTGAGACTGGCACTTAGCTTGCAGTTTATCTTCATGATGTTATGTGCCCAGAGAGAGTATCTACAAGCTTTAGGCACAGTCGCCGTCACCATCGCTTGCCCTCATGAAAGCTGAGTACAGATTGAATTGAGATGCCTACTTGTTTACTGGGGTGTGTTTCCTGTCTCTTTTGATGCCGTTTTATGACGGAGGTGCTGATATGGTCTTGTTTGCATCATCTCTCTTCCAGAAGAAGACACACGGCGAAAAGTCTATCACTGTAGGACTTGGATCATCCGTCTTGTCCATGGTCCACTTCTGGTCTTTCCTTTCGAACCGGCATACCAGTCGATAGTTGGCCCGTTGGCCCGTTGGCCCGTTTTTGGTAGATAACCAACACTCTCATGTTTCTCTTAGCTTTCTTTCCTTGTGGCATACAAAGATCTGGGAGGAGTCTTTTGAGGATTGGTTCACTTTGGTCGGCTGGTGTTTCTACTTGCGAGACTATGCCCTGGTACCGCTAGAGGAGAGTCCCGATGTTGCTGATACTGATGTGGACGTCGACTGTCGCAGGTTGTTAACGTTGGCAAGGGCGGCGACGCCAAGGCCAAGCAGCGCGAAGTGGAAGACGGCATCCCGAGTTCTCCAGTGGGTATGGTGTGACATTTTCGATGGGGGAGGTGATCTATGTTGGATTAGACAGGCTGCTTCGGATGCAGTAGAGACCCGATCCGATGATGGCGTTCGTTTGTGCTGGCTATGGGCCAATTCCGTTCAAATGCATCGCCAGCTACTGTTGGCGTGGGCAATGGCAGATGTCATCTCGCCAACGGTGGCGACTAACTCCTGTCTTACAAGCGCAGGTGAAATCGCAACACGGCTGGACAGACGAATACTGTCCCCAAAGTAGCGCCGAGGGAATCTAAATGTTATACTTTCCGCCACCTTCAGGTGGATTCTGAAGGCGACAAGTCGCAAGAGTCCGTTGTTGCCAACGTGTTGTTCCTCGGCTCCACCACCGTCAAAGGTCAGATATGTAATAATATTATATAAAGATACTACCTCTTAACTAAAATAGATAAAACAATCTCACTATTACTTCCCATCGCGAATAGCTGAGACTAGGAAGTCCTTGAATGTTTGAGGCTGGGAATCCGGATAAAGATCCCGGCATTAAGATAACCCAGGTACTTGGCATACTCGGGCGTGTTGTAGCCACGAATACCCCAGGATAGGTAATACTCAGGCCCAATCGTGGCCATAACCTTGCCCATGTCGTCTGGGTCGGCAGCAAGCACCTTGCGCGCCTCGGCGACTCGTCTGTCGATTTCTTCTCGGGAGACCTGTAGTGCCTGTTATTAAAGTCGGTCCATGGCAGGGTAAAATAATCAAAGCCACAATAGTACTCATCTGGCCTTGGGATTCACTCACATAGTTCCGCTCAAGTTTCTCTCCGCTGACCTTCTCCACCATATTCCAGATTTCATGCTGCGTCAGGATGGAACCATACGCGAACACCTGCTTATTGAGAGTCCTATCATCTGTGATGATGCGTGCCACAAATTTATCGGTATCGCCTCTGTGCGTGAGTGCTGAGGGCACATTGCCGTTGCCGATGATCTCGGTGGGGGGGTAGACCAGTGTGTCATCCAGGCGCCCAGAGGGCACACGCGGAGGCGCCAGCTCCTGCCACCATCCAACATCAATCGTCGTATAGGGTAGGTAGAGAGACTTGACGTGAGCAAGGACGTCGTCTTTCTGCAACAGGTGTCAGTTGTGTAAGACTGTTTAGCTTCCCTACCATCTTCAATCAGGAATGTAGGACATACGATCTCAGCTAATTTCATCACCCCCCTCGGCGGTGTGACCGTGGCAAATGAACAAGGCACGAAGCGTTTCACGCCTGCTTTCTTCGCGGCTGTGGCAAGCGGGATCTGATCCTTGAGTGCGTATGCCGACACAGCCGAGATGACCACGTCGGCACCTTGAAGTGTTTGTACAAGAGCGGCCTCCGAGCCTGAGCACTCCGCCGACACAACAGACACACCAGCGTTGCGCAGGGCCTGGTTCTTAGCGCTGTTCAGGGATGAGGGTCTGCTAAGAGCAATGATCTCCTACGTGATCGTTAGCCTGGAAAAACGGGTGAGGGACCAAGACAAGATCATTAACGCACGAAAGCGGTAGACGACTCGAGTAGACCATCAATGATGGACCGCCCCGTCATCCCCGAACCACCGACAATGAACACCTTCATTACATGTGACAACACGTGAGATTGAGGTGAAGGCTCAAGAATGAGATGGTAGGAGACCGGGATTTAATGAGGTGGGCAGGGTGAGAGATGTAGAGATGAGGGAGCAACGTTGAGAGACAGGCAATTTTTAAACGATAAAGGTCTCTACACAAGATGACGCCACTAATACAAACAGCCAGGTATGGGGAACAGCATTCAAAGCGGGCTCTCAGCTCCCTCGTTTGCAGTCGCACCGTGCCAACGTTATCAGTCGGACTTTGACCACGAATTCAATGTCCTTGCCTCGATACCCTTTGTCACCCCTCCATACTACCTGGGTGGGGATAACCGCCAGTGCTCTCTCACCTGACTTTCCTCAACTACTTGAAGTCCTCCCGCAAAAGCATTAGGGACTAAATACACCGGCTGACGGGCATGGAGCACGACCTACACGACACCCAGCTGCTTGACGGCAGCTGCGGGAGCTAGAACTTACTGTTACTGCTTGGGACACCGTCGCAGAGCCTGTTAGCGACCGTGCTATACTAATGTTGACCCTCTCCTCTTACGATGGCTCTTGCAAGTTGGACTGCGCTGCTAACGATGGTGAGCCTGTGTTAGTGCTATATAGTCTAGCTCTTGGGTGGCCTGGGCAAGACTAAAGAGGGATCGACCGTAGAGGGTACTATCAGCCCCTGTTGCTGCGACGCTTATGGCGAGTGGATTTGCTACAACAGTTACAACCAGGGTCTCTAAGAATTAACTGTGGCCTGGCGTCTGGTCGGGCCCCTTTAGTTGATGCTGGCATAGGAGTGGGCAACATTTAAGATGTCAGTGTGTCAGTAAACTCTCTCTCTATCTCTCTCTCCTCCCCTCTCTCTGCCATACCCAGCAGTGAATAATGTTATTGCTAGACCTACGGCGGACTTATAATGAATTCCATTACTTCTGGAGTAATGAAACCCCCTCGGTTGATGCCTGTTTCCTTCCTTGGTGTCTCTTTCCATAGTACAGCTAAGTACTATCATGCTTGGGGGAATCCTGACTTCAGTGGAATTTAATGTTGAATGTGTACATGGAAGCCCAGCCAATGAGATGAATATCAGCCTCCTCCCGCACCATCACGATGTGAAGTCGTACAAGCAGTGGTAATACAATTGTTTTCCTTATATTAATGCTAGTGAATGCACCCAGACTGATTCTGCGGTTGGCCCACAATAATCTGTCTGGTGACCGTTGTTGCAAGCGCATGCATAGAGAAGTCTGTCGCAATCTTCTCTAGACTTGTTCACCCCATCTGTTAGTCTATCTGCTTCTGCAGGGTCTGTCATCCGGAGAACTTTAAGGATTATGCTTGCAGCTGTTGTGTCTTGGATGGCTTGCCTGGAAAGTTCCTGGCGCCGACCGAGCTCCAGTGGCATAGTCGACCGGAAGACGACCGGGAGTTGTCGAGAGCGACGTTAAGGACGGCCTACTGTGTCCCGTAATCAAGGTTAGGGTGTGAAAAAGCGGCACTCTGCAGCCATTGGAGTTGCTGTCCTGGATTGTTGAGGCCATATGGTAGACTTTCTTGCCGGACGTCTCTATAAGGCAAGGTAGGTATCGTCGGACTTTCACTTAGGTTGGCCCTGGTGATAACAAACGATCGACGGGCACAGCAAGCAGTGTTTCAACTAGGGCTAAGTCTAACTCCGGAGGCTTGATGGTTCTCAGACGGCTGAGATGAAATAGGCAGAGGTATTTAGCGAGGAGCGCTCACGCTGAGAGGTGTCGAGAACAGCCCTGACATCAGCTAGACATCATGATGCCTTGTTAGGCTTAGAGATGGCTAAGTTGGCTGGGCCTAAAGTTTTTAATGTGACAGTGGTTTGCGGCGTCCAAGAGCAGACGGTATATATGGTCCTGGATAATTATCATACATAGCGCTGCCCAGTGGAAACACTCAGACAGCACTTCAGTAAGGTTTAGATTCACTTACACTCAGAAACAACTTCACCTTAGCGACGTAGACATTCAGCAACCAGAAGCAGGATTCATCGTCTCTTAGCCGGTTGGCCTATTTGACTCCAGGCTCAGAGTCCTCACTCCGCACAGATGTCAAACCGGCAGGCCATGCACAGCTGTACCAAATCATGGATGCCCCAACTTGGGCGCATCGCGTCCTCAGCACTAACAGACATAAGTCAAAAGTAAACAGGTTCAGGAACAAACAAAGCTGCATACAAACAGAAACCAATTCCATCTTGTCTGGTCTCTTGTGTGGCCTTAACATCAGCTCTTTAAGGTCCTTGTGTCCCTTGTGCCTGCTAAGCGAGCTGACATTATATCGCCCCCGTCATTACTATTGACATAGACTACTGCAACAGTGAGATAAAAAGGTGTCAGGCATAGCCGGCCGGGCATGGCTACTTGGCCGGTGACTGTCGACCGGCCCTTCTTTTATAAGGTGTTAAGGCTACTATCTGAAGAGCGTTAGGCTTTGCTTTTGACTAGGGACGGCTTTAATTCGAAATGAGGGGATGGGAAGAGTAGCACTTAGACATGACTTTGGGACACCATACTCGCCATCTGCTGCAAATCACGCATGAGAGGTGCAGACGTGATCCCGCAGGGTTTGTGATAGCAGCGAGGAACGGTGGACGTTAGAAACCCACTCCCACAAGGGCGCCAGTGTAGTCAGATCACAAAGCTGCCCGCAATTTTGGTGTTGGTAGGTTTAATGGCGACCGCCTCAGTGCAGAGATGTAGATTCTCTTTGGGGGGGGGGGGGGGGTGGGGGGGGGGGGGGGGGTGAGCAGACATAGTGACCCGCCCCAAGTGACAAGCTTGTGTTTGCTACCGGTGACCACGGCTCGCTTCGCCGCTGGCAGGGTGAACTCTTGAGTTGACATGCTAGTTTAACTGTCTATCTTGTCCCGCCCGACACAGGCCTACTGAAGGGCTCGATTAGTCTTAAGTGTGCTTCTTTGGGGATAAACACTTAACATTACGAGAGGAACATGGAGGCTACAAGAGTCTATTGCTAAATTCGTAAGACCTGTTACAATGAGCTATCACAGGATTATCATAGATCATTTTCAACTGATTAGACCATAGAAGCCTAGGTATAGAAGGCTCTCTCAAGGCCTTCGAAAGTTGTAGACTGCGCGTGTTCGTACTCTACAACTCCTGCATCCAGCTCACCAAGATCTACCAGGCACGTAGTCACGGACTAGACTCGGTCTTCGCTAGCGTGCCGCACCTCTATGCCCCAGGACCTTGATAAACATGGTTGAACAGAGAGGAAACATCAATAAAGTATTGAATGGAGTAGGTCCATGACGCCATCTTCAACGTCCTAAGATCATGGGATCCTGCCATGAAATAAAAGAAATGAAAAAGATCAAAGCGCACATGGGTCAATTGCATTCCCCAAGTGGGTCATGCCCCTGGCGGTAGCGTTGTTGTTGTGGAAGCAGGACATAAGAAAGACAGTGATAACATGTGCTACGCGGATGAAGTTGAAGTTGTGTGTCTTTTTCAATGCGTGACGAGGAACTAACCCCTCTAGTGAGAGCAACGCACCCTCATCTTTGGTGAACCTACGCGTGAATTTGGCTGTTCGCATCTCGATAAACGTCTTAGTTTCATCGTCTGGTGGCGCGAAGTGTCGTTTTCGCTGCGAATCTTCTCAGCAGTAGCAAGCAAACTGGGCGCTTATGAATAAAGAACGAAGAAGATCACATCATGTCCTGGGAATCTGAGCTGGACAGAACGAGTGAGGATGAATGTGGCATGGCTAATACGACCTTGTCTTAATGTTTGAATATGGGTACCGCGTTGCCAGTCGTGGGATCGGTGAAGACGAGGATGAAAAGCGCAAGCTCCTGGGTTTCGGGAGACGAGGATTCGAGACCACCGTCATGTCATGCCAAGCTGTTACCCACAGACTCTGGCTACCCAGAATGTGGTGGAACAGCTGATGTTGGTGTTGACGGCCTGTCAAGCGGAACGTCCGGTGCTGATGAACACGCTGTGATAAAGGCTACAAGAATACTTATCATCTTCTTCTCTGCCTTGCGTTGTGCTTCGACTTGCGGAACCTGGAAAAGACGGACGAGGGTTCCTTGTAATGCATGCTGGTGTGGCTTTTGTAGGCATGATATGACGCTGGCGAGCACGCAGCGGTGCCTCTCCGTGGCTGCCAGCCGGCTTCTGCCTCGTCTTGCCTGTACCTCACCATTTTCCAATCTGGCTTCTTGGCACGCTTATCTCTCCAGTCTCGAGTGCTAGGCCTTCTCCACGGGGTAGCCGAAGGGGTTCTCGGAGGGCGACGAAGCAATCCACGCGTGTGGTCGAGGCGCTGAATTTTGCGCAGCTGCCGTGTACGTGTCTCGGAATCAGAAGTGATTTTGATACCAACATCTAGACATTCGTAGACGAATACGCCATAGATCTGTCCGTCACCGTATACTTACCCTAGCTAGAGGGTGATCAATGGCGCCAAAGGTCTGAGTCGCATTGCAAGACGTTAGATAGCAAACTAGATTCTGTATGGTTAAGTGCAGAAGCTACGTAGCTAAGACTAACTATACGTGTATGGTTTCTTACGGCTCTGTTAGATCTATTCCTAACACTGCGTAGGAATGATGTCTATAATAAGTTAAGCAATTAGACAAAGGCATTAGCGCCACAAAATTATGGGCGGAGAATTAATAAATCACGAGGTCTATGTTGATGCTTAGACATTTTGGACGAGAGTATGCAAAGGCGGAACAGGCTTTGTGCAATTTCTGTGGGGCGTTGGAGGCTTAGGCATGAGAGTGTGTAAGTCTGTTAGTAATAGAGTAGAAAACACTGGCATTATATTATATGCGGGACTTGGAGTGATTAGCCCATTCTCATGAGCCTTGCAACAATCATCCTATGTACTTTAGGATTACCTGTAGGAGAACATATGTATTCCCGCCTCCTCTACCCTATCTCAGGATGAATTTATCTCTACAAACCCGTTAAGTCGCCAGAATCATCTCTCAGCTACCTCTACACCGTCAACGAAACCTCTAAATACAGACAGTATCGTATCGATTTTCTACCCTGTCTTAAGAAGAAACCTAGACCGTTTCTAGCTTTCTATCGCAAACTTAATCTTTCAACATTAACTCCTATGCCTAAACTAGTTCGTTATCTGGCCTCTAAGATTAAGGTCTCCTATTAGCGTCTAGGTTAAAAGCCCTTGAACCTTGTCTGTAATGATCCTCTGCTTCTGTAAGCATGGGCCTGTGGAAAAGTTTAATGCTGCATTTGAAGAAAAGCACCTAGGGCGCTTTCTTGAGACGTTGGGAGTTTAAAAGGTTTACTCCCACTTTCTCTCACAGAAGGTGAAAGAGTACGCAGAGAGAGAGGGGATAGTACTCTAGGTTAATTTATAGAAGAGCCTAAGCACAGGGACCGAGAAAGCTCTTCTCAGCCTACCTAGTGCTAGATGACACTTAGCGGAGCTGTGTGCTATCATGGATGCAATCAGAGAGCCAGGAGAATGACTTGGCGGAGAGAGTATATTGTGTGGTGCACATCATACAAAGACATGGCCTTCCCTAGCTGTCCAGGGGTGCTCCAGTTGGCTGTGGGATGCTTTAGTCCCTGAAACACCACCTACCAGTGAGAAGATCCTAAGTTTGTACCATTCGATGACAGAGAATCTTAAAATCGATTCGACCGATCGTACTTAGGCTATACTAGTACTGTTTGGCCTGGTAATATCATGATGGCCTACCTAATTACAACATCTGCCCCCTGGCTGCTGACCAAAAGACCCTTGACTTTCAGAAGAGACTCTTAAACTCGATTTCAGTAACCTTATACACGACTGCAGTAACGATTGACCTTATCTCTTATGCAAGGGAACAAGAATAAAAAAGACCATTAAGCAGTTCTAAAGAAATACATAGAATAGGCCAAAGGGGCCTGTCTGTTGCCCTACATATTTTAAGGGGGTAAGCCATATCTACTTCACCTTTAGTTATCTTAACTTACAGTAAACCTTTAGAGGATAGAACAAAACCTTTCCCAACGCTTTTGAATATCCCGCTACCCAATCCAAACTATATCGTATCAGGTGACTTCAGAGGACGAGCCTGAATTAGCACTTACTATACACCATGAGCTCCGACTGCCCCGTTGAGAGGCGTCGACAAGCGATTTGTGAGCCATGGCCCATGCGTGTGGTGGACACCCTTAAAGGCCAAAGAGTGTATGACTGCCGGTCATATCACACAAACTGGTGAAGTTCCAGGAAGGTCCAGATCTCTAATGTCCCCAGAAGAGAGAAATAGAGAAATAGAGAAAGAGAGAAAGAGAGAAAGAGAGAAAGAGAGAAAGAGAGAAAGAGAGAAAGAGAAAGAGAGAAAGAGAGAAAGAGAGAAAGAGAGAAAGAGAGAAAGAGAGAAAGAGAGAAAGAGAGAAAGAGAGAAAGAGAGAGAGAGAGAGAGAGAGACGCCAATTTTGCTTGCAGATTGACTGAGGCAACAAGAACGGGGGGATGCCATCGACGCAATCAGCATGCAACTAATCACTGAAAAGCTCTTGGTAGCCTTTGTTTGGGGGTAACTTGGTTGCTTTTGAAATAGCGCAAAATAAGAAATGCAGGAAAACTTGCGTTTGTCACATAAGTCCAGGCTGGTCGATCACAATGCAAGCCTGAGAAGATTAGAATGACCGACATCTGCTGTTCTTGTAGCACCAGTGTTACCTTCTGCCACGTTGATAGATTAGCGTTAAAGAATTTCTGGCCTTTCTGGGTGTGATTTGATGCTGAAGGAGAGTGAACGATGGCGAATGAATTGGTTGTGTTGATGGTACAGTCGACAGATTGTCCCCCTCCTGTGTATGAGTGGGCCTACTCGGAGAAGTTTTTAGTTTCTGGAGCTAATTTAAAGAGGCTAAAGCTTAGTGATGTACTGACTTCAGTTTGGTACTGGCGAGACGCTTGGCGGTTTCTTAGCCTGGATGGTTCTAAGAAAGAAGGTTTAAATGCTAGTTAATAGACAATGAGTTAACATCTAAGCGTCCATCTGCACGACATGGTTCTTAACTTATAATGATTACAGGAGAGTGCATTCTACAGACCCTGCGTGTACCTAACATCCTTAAAGTAAGTCTTGAATTTGTTAAAGAGCTGACACTGTATTAACTAACGCGGGGAGGACAGAGATGGTTTATTAGAAGCACTAGGGAAGCCGACAATATTTTACACCAGGCAATTTCTTAGGAAATAGAAAGCCTTAAATCACAATGGGGGAAATTAAGAAAGATCTAGTGAAACAGACAGTAACATCTGAATACTTAGCTGCTAGTTTTGCTGGCGGCGGATCGCTTCAAGACTCTACTTAGATGGAGATGTTCTTTAAGATATTCCGCTGCTGCCCAGCTAGATAAAGGTGAAATCTGAGAAGCTTGATGTAGGTACACAGAGGTCTACTTACCACGACGGCCTTCCTGGCAGCAACTTCTTAGGAGAGGATAACTAAGGTGCAAATAGCGGACGCCAGGTAGCTAGAGCTTACAAACTGCACACAAGGATATCTTTGCGGCCGCCGTTAGCACAGTACTATGCCTAGAGCGACGGCGCTAGTTCTCGAGGCCGTAACACTTGACAACCCTAGGAAGTTTATTAGCCTTAGCGTTGTACAGTTATTATCTAGGCTGCAAGCATATCTTAAGGACATGTTGTAGACTAGTATCCTACTTCACTCTCGTCTTCTAGCGAGTGGATGCGCTCGTCTCTTCCCTTGACGCTACAGTCACTTGACCTTTGGTTGGGTGCCAAAACCCTGTCGCCTAGTCTCCCACTTCATCCGCTCAATCATAACGATGGCGGTAAACGCTTTAAGTAGAGTACGATAGGCGGCCTCTCCCTCTTTAGATATCTAACTACTAATAAAATTCATGACTAAGCTTAACCAAAACCCTCCCCACAAAGCAAGCGGCTCAAAAGGCCCCTAAAAGATCTCAAGCTCTAGCCATAACGTTCACCATAACTTTCAACGGCAGAAAGAACAATAAGAAGGACAATGATTTGTAAAGATTCGCACGCCTATCTAGGTTAAGGCCAAAAGAGATAAAGCCGCCGGTTTTAACGCAGGGGAGGAGACTAAAGAAACATTATGGTGCTGCAACAAGGCTTCTTGCCTAAAGCACGCTCTAGACGACGCATTAGAGACAGCAGTATCCTAACTTAAGCCACAGGTAGCACAAACACGTGGAGAAGCTATAGTGCTGGATACGCACACCAAGCTCGTAAGTCTCTTTTCAGTAGGGAGTAGAAGGTCTAGGTGGTCAAAGCAACTTGACAAACAAGTCAGCAACTTATGGTTATCTGGTCAGCTTAAGGTGGATGGAAGGGAGCAGTATTCTCGCCTGCATTGGGATGGGGCACGGAGGTCGTCGCTGCAACTAGAATTATCACTAACAGGGCGTGCAACCAAATCGGAAGCTCAAGAACGGCGATCGAATGAAAGGTTACGAGACAAGAAATTCAGTGGAACAGCGCAACGATATTCGTAAAGAGGATACGCAGAGGAGTGATAGCGCGCCACAAGTGCTCCAGGCAGGTTCACACTGTTTTAATGGATGTACACTAAAAGAGGCAAGGCTGCAGACAACAAGGGGCCATAGAGATAGGAAGAGAGGTTCTCATGGCCATGGTGTAGCTGCTGTGAAGTGACTAAAGGCGCATTACACTCATCGTGGCCGCTCATAGTAGTTGTAGTTCCTCGCTAGTAAACGTGACCATTGGCTAACAAGGCGGTGGTTCTAGGGACAAAATAGCAACAGTTGCCTATCCCGGGGAATGTCTCTCTCTCGTCATGTTGCCGTTGATATCCCTTGGCGATACCAAGGGTTCGTGCGAGTCAATTCCAGTAGAACGGCTGTTCTCATCGTCGCTCCTCTCGCTCTGCGGGTGCCCCTTTAGGGTCCGTTTCGTAGAGTCTTGCAGTAAATGAATATGAGTCAGGACAGCTGCATCTGAATTCCGCGCTAACGTTAGCGGCAACAACAGCAACCCCCTTTGCAGGCTTCATTTCCCTCGTCTCTAACTTCTATGGCCCCGTACAGCTCAATTACATAATCAATACCGGCGACAAGAGCTGCCACACCGTCATCAGCAGCCAAGAGTGTTCAGCCATAGAAGACAAACAACGTCAAAAGATGGCAGGCCCAGTGCCGCTTTCTTAGCGGCTCTTGGGTTTCCACAGGGGCATGGCATTAAGACCGGCATGCGAGACCTTGGCGCCACAGATCTTTGCTGTCGTAGAGGACGACGGTGTCCTTATTGCGGATGTTAAGCTCGCTTATGGCCATGTAGGGGTAGGGGCTGCGGCGTTCGATGTCCTTGTCGAGGTCGAAGAAACGGATCTTGGGGATGTGCTGCTGGCGAAAAAGCTTGATGCTGGTGCCACCGTCGTTGGGGAGGGCCAGGAAGCGCAACATGGACCGTCAATCTCGGCATCCTGCTTGGCTTCGTGCCTGCTAAGTTGGGGTCCTGGGCTTGGGGTTAATGCAGGGCGGCGGCGCGACGACGGACAGCTTCCTCCATGCGGTCATTGGTATACTTCTTTTAGAGGGGGGTCTAATGCAGTTGAAGGAGGTCGCCGAGATGCAGATGGGCGAGGCGGAAAACATTGCTAAGCTGGAAGCTGGCTGGTTGTCTCGTCGTCCTCGTCGTTATCCTTGGACCTGCGCTTGATTTCGAGCTTACTCCTGCTTCTGGCATCGTCTGAGCGGTACTGGAGAGGATTTGGCCGGCACGGATGAGCCGCGTGAGTGCTTTTCCGGTTAAAGGCCGCGTCGTCCGTCTATGGTGCGTGCGTGCCTGTGTGATGCGCACGTCGGCCGACCCGTCAGTAAGCATGTCCAACGATGGATTGAGAAAAACAACAAAAATACATACAACACCGGGCATTCGCCGGTCGTCACCGACCCGACTACTACTCCAGCCCTCATTGGCTTATCTATGGGAGAGCGGACGGGATCCCGAGTTCTCCAATGGGTATGGTCGTATGTGCTGAGAATAACCATTGGAGCTGCTTATATCGGAATTCCCTCTGTAGATGTCGTAGCAGTTAACGATGTAGATACTATAGCACATACAACTGCATAGACTCAAAGCTTACGTAACACAGGTCAAAGCTTATGTAATACAGGTCGGAAACTCTCAATGGTCTCTAACCGCAGGGCTGATCCGTGCGTGCTTCTCTAGAGCATCCGCTTACAGCCAGCAACATCATCATTTTCAGTGCTGAAATCAATAGCTAATTACCCTAAACATTCTGTTGAGATCGTAAGTCTCTATTGATTAGATGTGTTAACGTTTATCTAGCAGTAAGCCGGGCCACGGCAAGGCAACACCGACCGGCCTCCGGCGCTAACCCTTTGCTCCCCTCCTAAGACACCACGGCCCTAACGTGTGCCTGCAAGCACGAGTGAACGAACATCTTGGGTATAAGGCCACGTTACTGACGCTGTGTTTAAGGTGGCAGGCAGTATGTCTAAGAATTTACGTAATGAATGCTTTTTCGCTATTAATCTGTATTTAACTTAGTGTTAGCACAGTAGCGCAAAAACTCTCTAATTCTATACATGAAACTTAGCTAACACCTAATGGCGGTATGCGCAGACACTTTTAGACACTGCTTAGGCCGAACCATTTACTAACTGGTGGCAGTTAACAGGCCACCGGTGCATCAGCAAAAAAAAGTATAGAGAAGAACCAAGACCCTTGAGATGGCTTTGACACGGAACATATGACGCACACGACACATAACGAGACCGTCTCTTTCGTCAGAACCAGGGGACGCGGCCAAGACAAGGCCGCTTGCCTTCGTCTCCCGAGTCGTTCATAACAGCCGTCTGCTTGCCAACCTTAACCATCATTCACGGAAACCTAACAAACGTAGGCACATCTTCCCGCCCACGTCATCAATCAAAGTACTACTTGCCTATTGACGATATCTCATCTAATCAAGTCGTACAGAGACAACCGAAACATGTCTGTGAGGGCTGGTGAAGGTGTCCACAGGTACCTGTTCAGTAGTAGAACTATTGTTGCCGTTCTGTACTGTCTTTAGCATTATTAAGTATTGTTGCTTTCTGACGGCTAATAACAACGAGGATAAAACAGCAGGTTAAAGGGTTAGTTAATACAAGATGGCATCCTATGAAACAATCGCAGGAGGACGAGGGGTCAGGCGGCACCCCAGGGGCTGTGGTGGCGCAGAGATAAAAAGGGAGGCGGTAGCAGCAAGATTAGTGTGGTGGCAAGCCACGGTCCATATCACACAACATCGATAACGACTGGGTTTGCAGAAACGCTCACGCAACTCGGGCGGGTTTTGAATTTGCTGCACGGCCGGATGCACACTTGCTGAGGATTGCGTGAGGACAGCAAGCGCAATCTCGTCGCTAGCAGCAACTGCGCCACCTACCTGCAGCTGCACCCGAGAGGCGACGTCATCCTGGCTTCTCTAGCACCACCAACACAGACAATAACACCGGCATTGCCACCACCTAGCTCCTTTGCCAACATGGCTTTTGAGTACGGCGGCGGCTAGCTTGCTCTAGGGATTTTGTAGTAAAGACGGCAACTGTCGATTGATTAACAGGTACCCACTGCACCCTGATCTGTTTTAAACCCCAGCCATCAACGCGGACCATCCCATTCAGACGAAATGAAAACAAAAGGCGCCAGGCTGATTCTGAAGTCGAGGCGTATGAGTAGTAGGCTCCATCGTATCGGGTGTAAATAGCTTAAGCTAGGTAAGGGTGGCGGTAACGGCAACAGCAATAACTCACCTACCCCACTTACGAACCACCCCCACATCCGAGCCACCTCAAAAACGCCTGTTTCCCAGCTAAAGTTACTACTTTTTTAAACTAATATAGTATTAGATATATATTACTAAAAAAGATATAAAGTATAGTAAAATACTTTAAAGCTTATATTATTATACTATAAGCTTACATAGTATATTATAATACTATATATAGATTTATAAGTAGTAAAAGCATAAGAATAATTACTTACTAAGAAATTACTAGTAATTGAAGCTTAACTAAAGTATAGTAATATAAAAGACTATATAATATTTTCTTAAAAAACTACTTAAAAATTAAAATTTAATACTATATATAACTACTTATATTCAAGATCTTTTATTTTTAAGTATTTTAATTATAAACTTATTTTATAATATAGATTTTACTACTATAAACTTTTCTATAGAAAACTTTACTTTTTTAAATAAACTTATAAATAAATAGTTATATAGCTACTATAAAGTACTATATATAACTATAAGTTAAAAAGAATTTAGTAAGTATTTTTATATAATTTTATAAGCTTTATATAAAGTAATATTAAAAAGTTTAATGTTAAGAAATACTAAGATTTTATTAGTATATACTAATAGCTAGGTTTAATTAGCTATTACTCTTAGTATAAGTATATAGAAAAAATTAAAAACATCTATAAAGATACTTATACTATTTAAGTAATTTACTATATTTTTATTATATTTTTATTACTTAGATATAATTTATGATAAAGGTTTAAAGTTGTAGAGATTTTAGCTGGGAAACAGGCGTTTTTGAGGTGGCTTGGATGTGGGGGTGGTTCGTAAGTGGGGTAGGTGAGTTAGTAATGAACGTGCTGCGTAAAAGGAAGGTTAGCATTAGATGCGAAATCTTGGGGGTTCGGTCCTGAATTGCGCTTCATGCAGGCTTTTGTCACTGACACAGAGGCGGGAGCCCGGACGGCGACAGCCTGAACGGAGTTTCCGAGTGGGGCCAAGAGGCGGAGCCTCCGGCAAGAGCGGCCGAACCTGCAACTCCACCTGCGCGACTCATTCTTAGGTGTACGCACACATTATCAATCAGATCAAAGACAAGTAATAGATAAGTAGGCCATTTTTTCTTCTTCCTTCTTATTATTTCTTACACCCCAGCTGCGCTCCCGCTCCAGTGCGGGCCCACGACCAGATCGGGGATCCGGCGGCAAGGTAAACACTAGGACACCCAGGCTAAACCCTAGGTAACCAGATTAACGATAAGCCACAGCGCCGCCCCTTCCTACCTTACAGAGTTTCCCATTAAGGGACCTCTGCCTATCAATCGCAATAGCTGTTTTTCTTCCTTTCTACAAGCCTAGTAACAGTATTTGATCATTTAACTTTACGGCCTTACGTCTATCATTAGGAAGCTCATCTTAGTTCCAACAGAAAGATTTTCATCTAAACTTTATGCTCAGTCGCTGCAGTATGTCATCCAATCAACACAAGTTCCAGCCAACGCCACTACCCTGTGCAGCCTTGCTTAGTCTTGCTCTACTAGGCCTGTTAATAAACCTGTATCCTGGATTATAGCATAGGTTACTAGGCAGTAAAACTTCTTGCAAGCAGGAGTCCACGTCGCGGTGTTGTGCAGGTTCGCAGGAAACCATTTGTAATATCAGGGTTTTGCTCAGGAACTGATGACATTAGCAAAAAAAAAGGCACTGCAGACTAGCGACGGTTCGTGGTTTATCCAGTGCAGCATGTCGCTTGCGTGGGCATGCTCATCATTTGTCTACCCGGCCGGCCAAGTACACCACAGGCCAAAGCTTAGGCTTCAAAATGGTACCCAACGAAAATCAAAAGAACCGCAGATCTCATCCGTGGCACCAGTAATCATTTTCGCGTTTGCTTGTGCGTCACCAAGGTATTTAGCGATGAGCAATCTAGTAGATGAGGGCGGGGATCCGGAACGGGCCAAGGCGTTGTTAAGGTGGGCACATGGGGAACGAGACTGTCATTAAGTATGTGCGAAGTGACTTAAGCTGACACAGCGTTTGACAGAGCTTCTGGAAGCGCCGATGGCTGCGCGGCTATTCCTACGGCACCTCCACTCATCCATCGATTAGTCTCTCTATCCGTTCTTAACCAAGGTCCCATTCATCATCGCCAACGGATTCACGCGCTTGCCCTCGCTCCCATCCGTCATCGCTGCCGCTTCGTCCCAATGCCTCCTCCTAAACGCCAACACCAAGACATTAATGTGACCGCAGCAATCGGTCCAGCCAAGGGAGGCAAGCACCCCTAGGGTGAGTGGCATTCTGGCAAACGACATGGGTTTAGGCACGACTCTCCAAAGCATTTGTTTCCCTGACCCTTACTAACCAGAAGCCTTCCAAAGCCGAAATAGGGTTCAAGAAGTACTTCAAGGATACTCAAAAGACTACATCGCCCCCGTACAGGTCGCTTGGAGGGGTCAAGTTACCGCGCCATCCTCGCATTCCTATCCACTATGTTAAACCCTAGCACTGGTTCTTTGCGTATCTTGACTGGCAAACAGTGCTGTGCGTACACTTTGACTCTCTTTGAAGCGACAGACGGCACGAGAAGACAAGACACTATCTGGTCACCTGGATCCACTAGCACGAGCTATTTTAGTCTGCGCAAACGTTAGTCATCAAGGAGGACAAGGTACATACCCAGGTCACCAGACACTCTTAATGAGCCTCCTAGCTAATTCCTAAGCAAAAAAGGCAATCTCTAACGGACGGACGGCATTGGCTGCGGGCTTTTCGTTCTCGGACGCTCCTTGGCCCTTGGGAGTCGTCTACAAGAGGAGAACCTGGCCCCGGCGAGCGAAGGTATCCTGATCTTCGCCTAACAGGGTCGAACTAACGGGCTCGGGCGGGTGCGTGAAGGACTCAAGCGGCGACCGCTGTTGTTTATGGCCGATGACGAATGCTTCCCGGGCGAAACCCATTCATCCATCCAAGGCTTTCCTACTGTCCTCGACGGCATGTCGGCTCAACCAGCGAGCAGAATCCGACTTCACAGATATACACACTTCCATGGCCGTCGCACAACGCTATCCTGACCATGTTTTCACAGCAGTCAAGAGTAGTCACCGTTTATTAAGACCTTAGCTACTTAGTCATATATTTAGTATCTATAAAAGCTAGTAAATAATAGAAAGGAAAAAGAAAAAAGAAGAAGGTAAAAGTAGACTTTGGTACAAAGTTTAAAATTACAGACATCTAGCAGCCTTAAATATATACTAGTAAAGCTGTAATTAATCCAGGTAAATTCTAATTACCTTAGCCAAAGGACTGCATTATAGTTAGTACTAGGCAGTTTTAATAGTTAATTTAATCAATAGTATAGGTTACAATGGTTGTTTCTGTTAGGGTACCAGAATGTAAGGGGTGCTAGAAAGTGGGTGGCTAACGATAGGCCACCTAAAACGAGTTATTTATTATGTATTAGTAGAAATTTTCCGCTTTACAAATATAGCAGCTACGCACGTTTTAAGCAGAAGTTTTATATCAGTATAACGTACTAATTAGCTTTATTAACGCTAAGACGAAACATGATTTTACGGTTCACACGACAAATAATTATCTCGACTTGCCGTAGCTATATCAAGAACTCCCTAACCGCGATTCGCGGCACCTCAAGCATTATCTACACCGCTCCCATCACGGATATTGCAAGTATTTCCTACATGGCAAGGCATTGAGATGACTGAGTAGTAATACCTAATCTCCATTAGGAATGGAAAAATGTCGCTTCTAGTGATATCCCATCTGATACCACGGTGGGATTCCGTAAACATAAATAGCCTGCTCCTGTACTTCATTATATGCCATCTTCTATCGGCCGAAACACTTCAGCTCTATGTAACGAGCAGGCAGATATACCACAGCAGTCACCACAAGCGTCATTTCATTAGCAATATCACCTCCAGATTCACCAATCAGACCGCCAAGAGGTCCCACAAACCACGTCTCAACCATACCCATGCACCATGCGACCACCCCAACTAGGAAGGCAACGCTAGCCCCAATGCCATGAGGTAAGCGGCTCGGGTCGTTCCAACCATCGAGATCGTAATTAGCAAAGTCTCCACGTCGAAAGATGGAGTGTTCCATCAGCAAGATAACGAAGTAGCTCGTACACCAATAGCCCAACAAGCTGAGAAAGTTTTGCAGGTAGGTGTTTAGCTGGCTGCGACCACCGAGAGCTAGCCCAATAACAACAGCAAAGCAGAGCAAGGTCCAAAGGAATCGGGGGACCTTGGAGAAAGGGCGAGCCATTTGTTGGAACGAGATGGCGGCAGAGTATAGCGAGATGATGTTTGTGTTGATGCCGCTGAAGGAGAAGATGACTAGTAGAAACTTGGCGAAACCGCGGGGGTGCAGCATATCTCGGATCAGGAAGCCAAGACCTTGGTTCTCGTAGGCGTCTGCCCAAGCCGTCTGATTGTTCAGGGAGCTGGCCACCACGGCACCGGCGGTCATGCCAAAGGACGTCGGAATAGCGATACCAAGAGTCGTGAGGATGAAAACTTTGAGCCTGGAAACATTCGTCGGGTAATGGACGTAGTAGTCGGACACCATCGTGGCCCATGATGCGGAGCTTCCATAAACGACCGCAAGAAGTGAGAGGGCGCTGGCAGAGAGGTTGGCGTCCGTGACCTTGGCCGGGGTAACGTCGTCAGCATACGGGCCAACCATTCCGAAGATGATGATGAAGATGATGAAGTAGATGAGCCATGCGTAGCGCTCGTAGATCAGTATGTAGTGCAAGCCGAGAAAGCTGATCAGAAGAGAGACCACGGCGATGATGATGACACCGACGACGAGGGAGATGCGACCATCGGCCACAGCAGTCAGCGCCAATCCGCCGCTAATAGAGCCAACGGATGCCCAGCCAAGCTGTTCCAGACCATTTAGAAAGGCAATAAGCTTGTTCGGCCACCATCCAAAACTGAATCGGGAGACGGAGATTTGTCGCAAACCGGTCGCGGCTCCAAAGGTGGCACAGTACCCAGACACAGCACCGCCGAGAATGGAACCAAAGATAAAGATGGGAATGGCCCGCTTCAGGTCAAGACCAAACTCCCAGCCGAGGAATCCTGTGGCGAAGCAGCTGATACCCATGGTACCGCTCGCCCACAAGAGAGCCATGGTCAGTTCCTCGTGCCACTTGACTGGGCTCTTGTCGGCATCCGTCTTGCGGTCGATGGCATGCGACTCGACACCTAGGGCTTTGTCCATTCTGCTCTCGAAGCGGCGCATAGTGGCCAGAATACCAGTCTCCTTCGGGCGTTCGTCTCTGCCCGCCTCAAGGGACCCCTGGGGTGACGTCTTCTCTCCCATCTCCTTCTCGTCGTAGCGATCCATGACAGCGGCTGCCATCGTGACTGAGTTATCGGGCGCGGTCTTGGCTTGGTGTAAGTTGCCGGGGGCAGAGGAGGTTGACCAAGGTAAACGAAACCTAGTCAAAAAGGACATGGATATCTTGGCGCAAAAAAGGTGCCAAGACGGACATCTTATTCTATGAATGCACCTGCGGAAACGCTTTTTTATTTTTTTCACCATCATTCGGTGGGCTCCTCTCTAATGCTACCCACCTTCCTGGGTGGAGGGGAGGCCCTAACGCGGAGGTGATTTGCCGGCTTCTAGATTACCCCGTGCACGTTCCACATAATTCTCGTGTTGCGCAGCGTTCGCTCGAGTTGGTTTTATGCGGTGGAGCTTGATGCCGAACTTCCTAGTTATTCTTCCTCTACCTCCTTTTTGTCTGGTACGGTTTTTCTGACTTCATCTGAAGCTTGAGAATCACCCTGTGTGTGTTTCCAGGGCCCAGATCGTAGGCCATATTATCAGAAACAACAAGAGTTGTACGACTCTCAATTGGCAATCCCGGGAAATCCGAAGTTACACCTAAAAACGTAGAACAGGAACTTCCAAGATAGACGCAGATTCTCAAAAGACAGGGAAGAATGGAGTAATCCCGGATAAGGGGAAATGCGTTTATCTGGTTTATCTTTGAGGTGCCGCGCGGAGGGCGCCGGTTGTGGGGGCTTTGCCGGGTCTTATCTCGGCTATCTCGGCAGGTCTCAGTTCCACAACACAACACGGAACTTTTGCAGCGTGTCCTGCCAATCATGTTGTACGACCTTCTAACTCTAGTGGGGTCGGCTGGGCTCCGGCCGATTCAACGGTTGACTCGGACTGCTACTCGAAAAGCGGTGGCTCCTTTCTGCAAGTCTCTTATCTGCTTGAGAAATGGTGGCCTTATTCCTAACTTCTTCTTAGCCCTAGTTAAGGCGTCTAAAATTAAGGGCTAGACATTTAACAAAGACTTATAATCGCGGCAGAAAAAATAGTAAAGATCTAGCCTGTTTGTTTACTAAATTTTCCTTAGGTCTTAAGTAATTTATATGTTAGCATACTTAGAATGCATAATATACTTTAGAAATATAAAACTTAAGAACAGAAATAATTACGTAGGATAGAAATAGTAAAAGAGTTTAAGACCTAGTAAGATTATATATATATAGTTACTATATATACTACGTTTTTATTCTTAGATAATTACTATAAAAAGGCAAACTATATTAATATAGGTAGAAAGAGTTAGACTTAAAGAAAAAAGAAATCTAAACTTAACACTTTTAGTTAAAAATTATTTTAAACCCTTTATAAATTTAGTTTACTATAGTAATCTTAGTTAACATACCTATATAGTAAGTAGCCTATTATAGTAAGTAGCTTACGTCTCTCTACATTTTACCTTTTTAACCTTTATACTAACTTTTCTCTATATATAAACATATAATCTACCTTAATTAAAAGTTATATTATTTTTACCCTCTAGGCTATTAAAAAAGACCTAAAAATGTCTATATAAAAAGCAGTATCTATCTTTAAGGTCTCTTAGATATCTCTTTACTACTAACGCACTAGATATATTACATAAGCTAAAAGATAACTAAATTTAATAAAGATAACTATAACTAAAAAGAAAGTAATTCTTAAATAGGTTATTAACCTAATTAATTAAGGTTTTTTTATAATAAGAAGATATATAAGATATAGCTAACTAACTTCTTTTTTAATATAATATAATATATATTAAACCTTAATAAGTAGAGTATTTTACATAATAATAACCTTAATTAAAAATGTAATTTTAATATTAAATTAACTATTAAAAGGCCTTAGCTAAGAATCTTATAATTATATAAGGCTAGTTTATACTTATATAAAACATAATTATAAAGTATAAAATATAAGATTATAATATTTATAACTTTAATAAGACTAGTTTCTTAATAAGAATACTATTATATATAAAGGTTATTATAATCTTTAAGTATAAAAAAAGGCCTTATATAAAGTAGCTTAGTAATTAGAAATAGGTTTTTATTATTTAAGGTATATATATAAATAGCTAAGTAAAACCTTTATATATTATTATAAAAAGTAAATATTACCTTTTTTTTTAGTATACTAATAGCTAATTTTTAGTTATATAGTATATTTATCTAAGTAAAAATAAATAAACTATAAATAAGATTAACTTAGATTAGCTAAAATACTTTAATTAGTATATAAAGTCTTATATAAATAATACTTATTACTTTTTAATTCTAAATAGTTATAATAACTATAAATTTACTTAGTTTAATAATTACTATAAAGAATAAAACATTATTACTTTTTATATACCTTTTTATTTATTATATAAGCTTTAGCTTTTTAATATTAAGTACTTTAGCTTATTAAAGTACTTATATAGTAAAAAAATTAAAAAGATAATATAAATAACTATAGATTTTATATATTATAAAAAATAACTTTTTTTTTACTTTTAAAGTAGTATTTTTTACCTTAATAAGTAAAAATAATATATAAGCTAGTTTTAGATAGATAGGCTTTATACTTTTTAACTTTAAAGTAGTTATTTAATACTTAGATTTTAAACTAAAGATACTAACACTATCTAGCTTATAGCTAAGTAGCTAAGACTCTTAAGACCTAAAAATACTAACTATAGTACTAAATAGTATATAAAGTACTAGTTTTCTTAAAAAGAGGATTTAGTAGTATTAAGGTAGCTTACTAATAGTAATATATAGTATTATTAACTTTTAAGCTAAAGGTATTAGTAAGTTAGTATATAAGCTTATTTTTATTAAGGCTAAAAAAGAAAAGTATTATATAGTAGTAAAAATACTAAGTAAGTACTAAAAAGTAAAAAAGACCTAACTATATTTTAAAGACTTACTTAATACTACTAAAGTAAAGGTATTATAAGTAAAAAAAGATAGTATTAATACTAAAGAAAAAAATAGCTATTAAGAAGAAGGTTATATAAAAGGTATTAAACTATATATATAATAATATAGTAATTATAAAAAAACTAAATATAATATATAAACTTATAAAGTAGTTTAAAATAGTAATAAGAAAGAGAGTGTAAGTAGTAGTTATATTAGGCTACAGATAATTAAGAACCATAGGTCCTAAGTTTACTTAGTAGATACAGGTTTCTTAGTACGTTATACCTAGTAAGCCAGACTGCTAGGAACCTTTTAAGGAAAAAACCTAGGCTCTGGTGTATAAAAAACCCTAGTAGGGAAAACACACGGATCTTAGTATCTTAATGCGTAATGTCTTCTCAGTAGTGCACCTAATAAGAATCCAGAGGTAGACCCACCCGCCCGGCCATAGGCTGATTAGGTGGCTCCGTAGTTGCCCTATTGTGCATGTGGGTCCTAGCTGGGTTGCCAATCCAGCCAGTTGCACACGCCTAAAAGAGGGTTCCTGCGGTCAGGATTGAACCGACCGTCTGTACGAAAAGACGCACAGACGCTGCCAGACGCTTAACTACTGCGTCACACAGGTTAAGAAAGAGAGTAATAAGTAGTTTTAATTAATTTTATATATTATTAGTAAATTAACTTATATAAAAGGTAAAAAGGTAGAAAGATATAGGCTACTTACTATAATAAGCTACTTACTCTATAGATACATTATATTAATTATAAAATATACTTATTAGCTATATTTACTAGTATATACCTTAGGTAAAAGCTATTAAGAAAATTAGATAAAATCTAAAAGTTAAATATATTATAGTTAGATATCTAACAGTAGTGTTTTTTACTAACAGGTAGCTAAGGCTAGATACTAATAATAATACTACTAGGTCTTTTAGCTTATTAGCTTATTAGTATCTTACTAGTAAGTATACAGTAATTAGTTATATACTTAGTAAACATAGGTAGCTTATATAGCTTTATAACAGAATAATAACTTAAGGGTTACTTATAAAGTAATTATAAAGGCTGTTAAGGTTTAAAAGGTATTTTAAAGAAAGTATTATAAGTTAATTACTAAAAAGCTATAAAAGGTATTCTATCTAGTCCTTAGGTTAAGTCTTATACCTATTATCTATCCTTAGATTACTACCTATAGTTAGTAATCCTTAGTGTTAGATTAGTTAGGTAAAGCACTAATCCTTACTAGAGGATTATATTAGATTACTATTAATCCTTACTAATCTATTACGTAACCTTCTCTAGTTCTTTTGTTCTAAGTCTGGCCTATGCTGCTATCCTGCATACATAAATGTCTGTCTGCCCTGTTAGTTATTCCTAAGGCTTTACTTTAGGCTGTACTAGTAACTAACTAGATCTTAGGTTGTAACAAAATACTTAGGGTTATTAAGATATCTTTAAACTAACTAAGATATTTATAAAAGTAAGATCTTTTTTATACTTAGTTATAAAGTTAATAACCTTCTTACGTAGGCCTTTAGTTTAATAAAAGTAATATTACTATTACTATCTTAGGCGTTAGCTTTATATACTAAGGTAGTACACCTTAGAACTATAACGTAGACCTTAACACACTAGCCTTAATCCCCTTAGCTTACAACCTAGGAAACTCTAGTAATCTGCCGTTAGCTCTTTACTGTTACGTATGTTTCTGTAACGTAGACCCTGATCCCAGGGATCCGAGCAGGCGCGCTACCTGGGCCATTGTCAGAGCTCTCTGGCGTTCGTGAGACGATTCGGAGCCTTGTGCCATCAAGACCGCTGAGGGTGGAAACCCCTGTCGTCCCCCCCCATCATCGAGCGTTCCAGTCTGACTCCAGCGCAAGACTGACTGGGTCAACGAAAACGTCATCTCGCACCGTCGAGCGAGGAAACGCAAACGGACAGAGTCACCAGATCGCCAGGTCGACACCATCATGGCATCATGGAAGCTGTGCGGCCGCCGTCTCGACTTCTTCCGTACGTCTGGATGCGCCGGGTTTGACGCGCCTAGCTAAACACACCGTAGGATGCGTGTGCTTTTACATCCGGCGTGTTCCTAGGAGATTCACCCATCATCAGCCTATATTTTAGGCGGTTGACAACAGCAGCAGCAACAACGACGAAAGCACCGCAAGTCTCTCCGGCCGGTTCCTCCAGAATCTCGTCCCGCAGCCGCTGAAGATCCGCTATCAGAGTAGGCACGACGATGCGCATCAGGGACAAGAGGTACACGATCACAGCCAGCGGGGGTCTCCAAAGGGGCATCCGCGGGGTCACCCGGCAAGGCACGCTGGAGAGAACGAGGAGGAAGTGAAGGGGGGCGACACAGGGGCTTTCAGCTTGAAGGAGATTAATGAATGCCTGGAACACATGAAGCGAGAGCGGCGCAAGAAGAAGAGGGGCTCTGGAACGAGGCAGTGGCCAGAAGCCACTTGACACCACATTCTTCTCCTCGGGCGGAGGGACGGGCTTGTCATACTCAAAAAGCCACCTCCAGCATTCCGCTACGGCCTTTCCCCCCCCCCCCCCCCCCCCTCTACCAGCCTCACCCGCCGTCGTCTCGCCTCCGAGCTGACCCTACCTCGGGCACCAACCGCTGCACCTACGTGCTTCGTTATCTTTTTCGCCCAGCTCCATTCAGAAACCAAATGCGAGGCTGCCATCCCGCAAGTTCCTACCGCCGCCAAGCAACTGACTGAATTCCACGAGGGCTACGTACGCAGCGTTCCGCACCTGGAGACAGCGTCGCTGGACGGTTTAAGCAGCCAAGCATCATTCGAGCTCAAGCCAGACCACCCACTCAGAACGCGTCTTAACACTGCTGCTTTTTGTTTTCGTTTTCTTTCTCCCCCCCCCCCCCCCCCCCAAAAAGAAGCTTTGCTACGAGGTCTCCTACAACATTACCCCAACAGCCGTTCCGCAACGTCACTCATTACAATGATTGCATTGCTGGAGTAGGGCCTCCTTCATTTAGGCCGTTTCTATTGTGGCCGCTGTGGCAATGCCCTTGTCATAGGTAAAAGGCCCCCGCATCATCCGTATCCAGCAAGTACTCTCCTCGTTGCACTTACTGAGTGTTGCCTATGACGACTTCGTAGATGACCAGCCGCTGGTCCACCTACGGGACGGACCTCTGCAGACTTTGGGATGTGGGCGCTGGGCACGAGATAATACTGCCCCGCGGACGGTCTACAACTCCGGTACGAGGGATAGAAGCAGGCTGTTCAGGGTTGGGCCGGTCTGTCTTGGGACGGATCCTCGACTAGTCTCTGCGACACAGGCGCTGTTCTGAGAGCCGTAGACGCCGTCCGTTAGACGTGGTGGTCGTCATCAACGAACGGGCTAGTCCACGTGTCAAACGACGGACCCTCGTGAAATCGCAGGGGCCTTCCCATGTCGTGGGGCCGTTTTCGTCGCTGAAAGGGGCCGTCACAGGCTTGAAGAGGCACCTGCAAACGTCCCGCACTCCAGAACCTGGGCGCCGCTAGACATCACTCGGTCATTGTTTCCGAAACATCGGACTAAGCGGATGGATACGTACTTTGGCGTGATCGGCGAACCGATGAGCGACGCGGGGTAGTGCTGGGATTGTCAGGTCTGCCGAAGACCAATAAGACCGGCGACAGCCAGCTTAAAATAGTCGAGAGAGTAACTGGTGAGACTGAGATTGGGGGGGGGGGCCGTTCAGCATATGAATTTGACGGCGAAGAGAGTCGGGTAAGAAAAAAACGAGGATGGAAGAACGACTGTACACACAAACGCCCAGGGGTAAGTTGCCTTGGTGGGCATGATTGCTCTAAGCACGCAGCCACCAAACGACGGTCTTGTAGTTATTAGTAAACTAGGTAATGGTAACCCTGCGGTCCCAGGCCGCGGGGCCGTCTCGTCGATGGACGAGGCCGAGGCTGATTATTTATCAGGAACTGGTGGCCACGAGGTCGAACTTGCGGACGACGTCGACGTCGAAGTTGCCGTAGAGGTAACTGACGTAACAGGGAGACAATCTCAGAGCGGGAGGCGCCCCTGGGAAAAGATGTTGCAATCGTCGAGGTGGCCGAGGACGATGTGCCAGGTTTAATGTCGCCCGATGAAGTCCAGTCCAGTGCAATCTGTCTGTCTGTCGGTCTTGACACGCCAATCTCCCTCGGCGTAGGTGGGGTATGGGGCCCGGGACCCTTATCCCGGAGCCGCCTCAAACGCACGCGCCACATGCACGAGTCGCGCCAGCGACCCCCACGGCGCTGCCAGACTTTCCTTCCCCCTTACACTATGTCCCTGTCGCCATAAGGAGAGTCGATCGTATATCTGCCTCACCTTTTGCCATCACGCTGCCTTCGTCCCCCCCCCGCTTAACCTCCCTCACTCATTTCTCTCTTCCGCTTGGTACATCGCGCAGCAGAATCAGAATCAAAATCAGAAGGCTGAAAGGAAGAGGATGGTGCGGCTGGGGCTAAGCAACAGCATGAAACCCAATCGAGTCCCTTCAATCACAAGATGCCTTGGGCGCCAAAGGATACGCTAGGGCCCTTTGCACACACTCGGCGCAATCACGAGGATATTACAGAGTACAGTGCAGCTTTCTTACCTGTCCATCACAATGGTCCATAACTGCTGTGGAGCAAAGGCCCTGCGATGTACGATGGTCCAAGGTACTTTTTGATCCACCAATCCGTTTCTTCGTCCGAGGCATCTTTACCTAAGCTGCTTCTCGACAGTCCACACGTACCTCGGGCGCTAAGTTAGACTTAATCATACTGCCTTTTCTCTTCTCCCCTCGCCCCATCGCTATGAGGTTCCACCAACAACACCGCAGGCCATAGGCCGCAAGTCGCTGAAAAAGCTGGCAAACGTCCAAACTAACGACTTGGCGGTCCGATCCATTCAGCTCAATACACCAGACCACCGGCGTAATCCCTTTTCCTCCCTTCTGCTAACCCAAACGCAAAACAAAGTATAGCGACGCGTGAGCTTTTTCGAGGGGGGCATAAAGAAGGAAAGACGAAATTGATCTCGGAGAGTATTGAGACCAGAAGCCGTTTGAAACCAGCTCAACTCCTCAAGAGCTATAGTATTCTCCACTGGTGATTGGTTTTCTCTGGCCTTCATTGCGCCTTTGGCCGCGCTCTCGCTAAGCCTCCCCCCCGGAGCGTTGAAACGCATACTCGTACCTGGATACGATCGATCTACCAGATGCCGGGCAACTGTAGTCTTGCCGGATCAGGATACGACGCGCAGAGACATAAACAGCGTGTTGAACGGGGTTTCAGGTTCCGAAAGTGGCCTTGAATGTTACGAAGGCGTATGTAACGGATGATATAGTGAAAGCTTTCACTTGGAGACAACTACCCGCCGGTGTATACCACATTGGCTGTCTGGGTGCGCGTAGTCAGGAAATGAACGGCCTGTCTGGGATGATCTGATCCTGTTGCTCTTCTTCTGCTCCTTCCTAGTAGGCGATTGATCGAAAGAAGTCGCTATTACGCCGAGCTTCAACTTGGTGACAGTTTCATGAGGAACGCAGGCCATAGCATGGGATCAGCATCGCTTCTTTTCTAGATACAGGGGGTCAGGTTGTAAGTTTGTGCGTGTAATGTTTGGTCCGTACTTTAAGAATACGGCTGTACTGCCTTTCATCGACCCCATCACCAGAGGCCAGAGCCAACACCAGCACATGCTTGTTGTTAGTATCCCCTTTGAAGCCTTGCCGTCGTAATCCAACGTGGCAGCAACACTCGCCGGTATGTCTGTTCACCATTTTACTACGCCGAGTGGCTAGCCTTTTTCACGCTACGCCTGGCTTTTACGGCGCATTCGCGTTTCAAACGATACGTCGTCGTTCCGTTTTCATCACGTCCTTCAAGAGCGCAGGTTCCCGCCGTCAAGACCTGCCATCTGTCACCATCAAAAGCAGGCCATATATTCATCCCGACCTAAGCTATGATGATTCTAGGTCGTTATCTGCCTCTAGCTCTTGCTGCAACATCAACATTAACAATGGCTTAGGTTAGGAGTGCGGGTCTGTATTACAACACAGCTGCTCTCCATTGCTGAGCACTTACCAACACCCTAGCATCCCGGTCACTGTCCAACCTTCGCCTTCACCTAACCGGGGCTGTCACATGAGTCTCCATCAAATCCTCCCTTCACAAGCCGTCATTGCCTGCCTCTCATCAGCGACCAGCCAATCTACGATGCTCCAGGATGACTTCCTCTTTGAGACCCCACCCCGCCAAACCTCTTGACCCTGAAAGCCTAGGAGTTTCGTCTCCAGCCAGCTCTATTCGACCTTCCGACGACCCAGTTCAACGGGCATCCCGAACACTATATTCGTCCACCGCCCTGATCGATTTCTGTCACCACCATCGGTTCCGTCGTCTTCTAAGGGCTATAGGTATGCTTTTCCCGAGAGGAAAGACATAGTGGCCGTGTTTTAACATACCAAACCGGCTTGCTGCCTGCCACGCTTCTGTCTGCTTTGTTGTCTCTTGTCTCTTGTCGTTTCCTAGTTGCAGTATGAAGGCTGCTACTAGGAAATCTTCGTGCATACGTAATGAAACCGAAACACTGGTGTTAGACCGTATGCTATCGTTTTAATCTGTGAAGCGGGCTTTCTGCTAGCAAAAGATGGCACAACTTGCTAGAGATTTAGTATAAGTAATTGTTCTAGCCCTCCATAAGCGGTCTAGTATAGCTCACCCTGTAGAGAAGGAAATCATAGTATGTATAACCTAATAATGCAGCACCTCTGGCCTGTGCTAGATCTTAATATCTTAATGCAGTACAAAGTACCTAATAGTGTAGATCGACTGCTGGTTTAGACCTCATATTGACCATGGCTGTGGACAGCTTTAGCCACAGCCTTAACAACAATGGCTTGGTTAAAGCAACCACTAAGGTCGCAAAAACCTTGTAGCTTAAGCGACTGGCGGTGCAGCTAATATACTAACAATAGCTTTACTAAACCTACCACTAAGGTTATAAAAACCTTACAGCTTAAGTAACCTATACAATATATAAAGCCTGCAAGCTGTGCTTTTATCTCATGCCTTATGTTTAACCCTAGATTAATCCTAATCTTTATTAACATTAACTATCTATACTGTCTACTCTAAGATGTCTTTAAGGGCCACTGTCCTTAACCTATAGTCTCTACTACAGCCTAGAGATCACTATACTCTATGTGCTACCTACAGAGATCTGCTGTATACAGGCGCCTTTGCAAAATTAATTAGCCTTAGGGCTGTTAACAAGGGGACCTCTTTTCTCTACCTAACAGCTAATATAAAGCTTAACGTAGCTATCTTTAGTCTAAAGCTTCTTATAATAGACAGAAACTATTAAAGAACAAACTTAAAGAGACAGAAATATTAAGCCAATCCTAAGTTATTAAAGACTATTAATAAGATTAACAGCTTTACCTAGCCTAACAACCTGTAGTACTTTAGGGACGTTATAGATACAGCAGCCTAGGCGATTAAGCTAATGGATGAAATGAAGGCGCAAAAATAGGTGGGTTGTGCAAGGCCGAGCTAATGTACTAGGATTTTGCTGACAGCGGCAGAGAGCTTTTGGACCAGATCGGCGGACGTTAATTTCGGAGGAGGTTGGCGGGGCGAATGAATTGGAACTCGGAGGGTTGACGGCGGCGCGCCCGAGCGTGGGTGTAACTAGGCTGTAGTATATTGGGGCGGAAGGTTATAGTCATGTAGCCAAAAGGCGATTAGCTGATAATGCGACAAGCCGAAATGATAATCGTTCCCAACAATGGTTCCACAAGCACGATATAAGGCCAGAGGCCCACTTGCTGGAGATAGAGATGCAGTATGGTCATGTAAAGGACACGCCCCTCCAAACGACGAAGGTTATTTCTGACTAAAGGCTGAGATCGTCTCCCCAGCATAACATTTCGTCAGAATATCCCAAGGAGATGTTGCAGTTGGAAGCTGTGACAGGCTCGGCGGACTGGGTTTAGATCGCCGTCGCACTCTCGGGGGTTTCCAGAGACGTTGTAGAAGATCGTTCCTCAGGAATGTCGTGGTTGTCGGGAAGATCAATGTTTTCAAAAACGCCGAGATTGTCATTGAACCTTGCAGAAGTGACCCAGGCGCAGGCAATCTTAGGAGCGCAGGCCGAACCAACGACTAACCCTAAGATTTTATGATTGTGGTTGCAGTGTCTCGAATAATGTCTCTATCCCACAAGAGGATGCAAAGAAGGGGGGCGGCGAGTTGCTAAAAGCGGTGCTACCTATCGACTCAGATATCCATACATGCGCATCTCTTTATCTGAACTACCGTGAATAGACTGCCCCACACACATCACACCAATCTTTGTTTACCCTCGCCTGCAAAGGTAAAAAAGACGTAAAGAATGGTCCCTGTCCAAAAGCAAGAGACATACAACACCAGGTATTCGCTGGTCGTCACCGACCCAACTACTAATCCGGCCCTCACTGGCTTATCTATGGGAGAGCGGACGGGATCCCGAGTTCTCCAGTGGGTATGGTCGTATGTGCCTATGTGGTAGGATTTAACTGCTAATGCAGGGCTGATGGAATGGCCTGGAAGACCAATCCCCGGGGTCACAGTCGGGGCTAACGGGCATGGCGGGCGATCCGACAGCGACAAGCTTGTTGGGATCTTCGCTCTGCTGCCGTAGAAGGCTGCACGCCGCGAGGCTCTCTGGGTTGAAATGGATTGTGTTGACTTGTCCTGTCTTGGGCGTTTCTGAGAGGATGTGGTGGGCGCACAAGAGCAGCGTGTAAATTGGTTTAAACGGGAGATTCGTTGCAACTTGAAAACGGAGCGACATCGTGGTAAACAAGCGAATCTGCCCCAAGCTGAGGTGGCAGATTCCTTCCTTTCTTCTTTCCATCCTTCGCTACTGTAGGATAAGATACGTTCCTAGCGCTTTCTTTGTGTAGATAGCCTCTTCTAGGTAAGAAGGAAGCTCTAACATGGTTTATGGTTTAGCACACAGAGTGACGGCACCCCAGAGCCACGCCAAGCTGCTCGCCATGCCGAATAGCTAATTTAACCACGGTCAATAAATAAAAGAAGGGCGGTAACAGGCCTCAGTCTATGTGAGGGAGTGATGAATCTGTTGTCTTATCTTCCTCCGTGTTCAATGTGTGCCAAGACCGCCAACCCGTCTATTTCCTCCGAGCATTAATCAGCAAAGCACTTGGTAGGGTCACGGGAAGTCGATGCAGTGGACAGGGAAAAGCGACAAACGGGTGGCGACATGTATGGAGACGTACATACCACTAGTCTTGTACGTCGGGGTCGAGGATCTGACGTCACCCGGCGCGGGAACAGCAGGCAAAGAGAGGCGCATCGGAATGGGAGACTTGGACCAGAAAGCTGGTGAATACTGCCCAGAGACGGCTCTACCGAGTCTGGGAACGGTATCAGCCTGCGAAGCAGAGGGAATCCGGATCAAGGTCAACGGCGATAGGCCACTCCGAGGAGCTTCAGGGCGCGGAATCTGCAATATCGTCCAGGGGTGGGGACAGGCGTCTTACTTGCCTGGATAACTCTCCGTCTCGAGGGTACTCCGTCCTTCTTGGGCCAGGGTGGTCTGGTGCTCAACAGGCCCAACGGCATTATCTTCAAGTCGGTCGAAATGCCCTTCTTTGGTCTCGGCGTCTCTGCCGTGCTGTGTTTCTTGGAGGGCGAAGTCAGAGAAAGCGAGGCGAAGTTGGGAGCCTGCTTCTTGGTGGTGGATTTTGACTTGGGTGAGGCGTAGCCTTGGTTGGCGTGGTGAAGTCGATGGAGAGGGATGGCAGACTTGACGCCATGCTGCCGTTGGGTTGAGGCGTGACTTTAAGCGTGGAGACGCCGGCAAGGGCCATTTTAGGGCTGGCGTGGTTGACTGTGCGCGAGGTCGGGGGAGTGATCGCGTCGCCCTAAGACGGGTTGAAGGTTAATTTTGGGATATTCATCGCCTGTCCATTGACCCTTGGGTAACGGATGCGCGCCTTTGTCGGCTTGGGGGAGAGCACCGATTTGGGAGTCGGGGGTGTTTAAGATCGAGGACGGCCGGGGAGCCCTTTAGACGTGCCTGTTTGCCATGCGCTGCAACTAACAGTAAAGCTGGGATAATAAAAGGGACGGCATCAACAGTGGCATCAGCCTGAATGGTCCAGGCAGGGAGGGTGATAGGTCGCGGAAGGCCTTGATCTTGGCGGCTGTGTGGGTGTTGGTGTGGGTGCAGACGCGCCGTAATGGCCGAAGACTCCGAAGCCAGCCATCCCTGCAGGCGGGAGAGGTATCCCGAGTGGTGCCCCCGACGAAGGGAGATTATCATGCGCGACGTAGACGGCCTCCAAGTGGGCAACGGCCTCCTTGTCCATCGTGTTTGCGACCAGCCTAACGGAGACAAAAATGGACAGATACCTACACCCAGAAGAAAACCTAAGCGCTTAGAGTCTTGATAAGCCGCTCAGCATGCTGCTGTCGTCCTCAACAAGGCTGTTGCTATCATCGCCTCGATATCATGGTGCTCAAGCTGGTACGGATGGAGAGGAAATACTGACGTGCAGGCGAGCTCCCAGGTCACTGACGGAGCTTGTCCGGCATTCGAGTGTTGACCTGCCCCATAAAGACGTGTTTTGGATCTCGGGATGGGAACTGGTGGCGGCGATTCCGAAGGGAGCAACCCTGAGATCCTCCAACGTCCCGAACACGTTCTGTGTCCTTTGCAGACTTATTCGCAACTCGAGGGCTGACTCATGTACCAGGCGGACAGCACTCTCAAGGTCGTTAGCTAATCCCACATCGTCTAATCTCGGCAGTATGTAATAAGAAATCATGACATGGACGGGGGCGAGGAGACATCTGATGGAGCTGAACCACAGGTAGGGGCAGACCTTTTATCGAGCGAACAAGTTCGATACGTGATTCGGTTTCGTCGGAGAGAGGGTCATGGTCGGAGGTGAGCAGGCTGCCGCAAAATACGGAGCTTCGCGGTGTAAACCGTCCTCGTCATCATCGTTGTCTTTGTCGTCGCCACCCTGTACAACGCCCTCGGGAATCGAAGCCTTGTTGTGCGTAGCGGTCTCGGATTGTAAACATTGCTCAAGATCGTGGCGGGAGGCGGATGGTCTGGAGGTGGGCAGATGCCGAGGACTAGACGCCTGGGCTTCGCAACGCGTTGGAGTTCGAGGCTGGAGAATTGCTCGTTGTCGTCATTGCGGGGAAACTTATGGAGGAAAAGAGGGTCGAAAACGTGGGCAAGTTGAAGGATGGGACGATGGATCGGAATGGCGATGGAGGGCTGAATCGATAGAGTGAGCGCGACGGCGAGGTAGTGTAGGAGGGCCAAGGTCAAAAGGGCCGGGACGGAGATGATTGATGGTCTGTTGGTGGCAAGGCGAAGCAACCAGAACGGATTGGGCGCAGCGCACTTGGAATCAGCTTGGACATCATGTTTGGTAGTTTTGGTGGCGTGATGGTAGTCGTAGTCATCCTCGGGGGCGTCGGAGTGCTTGATGTCGGGATGGAGGCGAGCATGACTAAAGGGGCGTCTGGACTTGCGCAGATGGGGCGCGAGCGTGCGATAGACGCAGTCGTCATCGTCAAAATGGAAGACAACAGGCTCGTGGGGTTTCTGTTGGTACAGTCAGCTGGCGTGGAAACAGAGGGGCAACAGTCGCGACATGTCGTCTCTGTAGGTGACGATGATGAAGTTGTCGTTGCCGTCGTCGTTGTTGATGTTTTCGTTGATATGGCTCAAAAGGTCGACTTACAACTCCAGCGTCGTGAAATCATCTTCGCCCATGCCTGAAGCATCGTCTTCCTATTCGCAATCAATTCGCACACCGTGCCGGCGAGCATCTTGAGAGTAAGAACTGTTGGCCGGGAGCTGCCTTTTCCCGGCCATCACCGGGGTTCATAAAAGAAGGCAAGCCAAGCTCTTCCAACTACAGAACATAGATCGTTGTGAAAACCTCAAAGGGAAGAAGAGGGTATCAAAACCAAAACAATAAACCCATATCCCAAAGCTTCCCTTGCCTCGGCTGGACGTAATGCGGTCCGCCGTGGGCGGTAGAAATGGCTGTCAAGGGTGGATATGTTTTGGATCGGCAAGGTCACCGAAATCCTGGGCGGTGGACGAATGGTACGGCCGATGATAGTGCTGCGTCTGGTGCCTTGTTTGCAGTATATTGTTCAAGGCGTTGGTTGGTCTCGGGCCCGTGAAGGAGTGAAGTTGGGAATGGCCTCATACTTACCACGTTTCGGTTTTTTCGGTTTCATGGAGACTATGGCACTGGGGCTTCCGTGGTTGTTCTGTTGTACCCGGAGCGAGGTAGGTGACCTTGGAAATACCGACGCAAAGCGGGGCCAGATAAGATAAGCGAGACAAGAAAGACAACCGTTATGGGGGCAGGTGCCTGGTGCCTGGTACTTGGTACTTGGTACTTGGTACCTGAAACCTTGGATGAGGGACGGATCAGAAATAGGCCGCGCAGATGGAGCAGAAATCAATCAATTTTATGAGCAAAGTGGTTGTGTATTCTCCATCTTTGTTCTATCACTATTGGCGGCGACGATTCGATGATCAAGGCGGGTGTCTGTTGCTTAGTAATGTCTGATCGGAGTTGCCATTTCCAATCATCCACCGCTGCCACACGGATACCACCTCGCTCTGATCCAAGAGCGCAGAGAAGGCTCTGCGTTGTTAACGGAAGGAGGCCGGAGGGCGCTGCTATGGCTTCTTTCCTGTACAGGTAAGAAGGGAGTGTATTTGCTCCGTCTCAACAAAGAACCGACGCTTCGTCCTTGAATTACGGCACGTTCATTACGGTTTCCTCTTTTCCTTCCTCTAACTCAATTGCTTCTTCTCCCCCGGGCTTATCAACGCCCCGTTGTCGCCATCACACACTCATTCCTTGCCAAAAGAGTCGGGAGAGTCCTGAAACCACTCTGAGGTGCTCAGCCGGTCATCTTGACATATCCATTGTCGACACGTCGTCGCCTCTCTTATTCTCTCGTTCTCTCGCCCCGACTTGACCCGACTCGACTCTTAGCCACCGACGGTTACGACAACGTATCCAACGCCCGTCAGTGCAGACCTTCCAGACGAGACTTTTGTTGAAACGAAACACAGCTGCGCGTGCGGGCGCTTCCGAAGTACACCGCTAGAGATGCTAGAATCACGGCTTTTTCAGTAAGGTGCATGCCCTTTTCCCTCCGAGTCCATCTGCAGCACATGGTGGACGCTGAATGTTTTCCAGAAATGGTCATTTACCACCCCCTCAAGTCTCTGACACGGACGACACCGATTACGACGGATCGCTGGAGGACGAGGCGGTTCGCAGCGGCCCGAAGGCACTTACACGCAGCCTTTTTCAACCCATCAAGCACGCGGCAAGCCTTGTGCTCTCAGCGCCGCAACGCATCGCCCGTGCAGCGACTCGCCGAGGCAAAGACAACGATGCGAAGGCGAACCGGTAGTCGGACGAAAGCGACCAAGACTTACGTTCAGACCCATTCCTTTGGGGTCGATACTACCAGGGACCCAGAGATAAGGGCTATCCCTACGGACACGGATTAGAAGATGAAGATAACAATGGCCAGCTTGGCGGAACACTGGTGTCGGTACAGCATCATAGAGTCGGCGGGATATGGGGACGCGCAATCGAACTAGTCGGAAAAGCAGTTGGCGGGTTCCCATGAGGCGTGCATGGGGAGGCCTTGGATGCGAATTGTGTGAGTGGGAAAACGGAGGGAGGGGCTTATATTGTAAAAGAAGACGACCCTTAATCGGTAAACTCTTGCTTGGTTTGCAGCCGTTATAGATACAGTGCTGTGTTCTCTCCTGTGTATTAGTCCTCGCAGGGTTCTTAGATCAATAGTCTTTACGTCACGGCTTCGTGTTAAAGCTTTGAGTCCACCCTCAAACTCACTATCTACTACTCAACGCTAGTCGGCTTGCTTTGGTTTGCAGCCTGCACAGGTCTCAGACGAGACATTTGTTTAGCGCCCTGTCGTAATCGCTCAGCCTCACTCCCTCTAACTTACTCTTGCCTTTGCTTTCTCCCTCTCACACAACGCTCTCCCACTCTCCCATCCTCTGCATCATCTGAACCATCCCTCGGCCAGGCCTCGTTCATCATGTGCCCGTTTCGTCCTTGTCACCAGACCGTCCCAGGAAAGACGTCTTGGCGTGGAGGTTGGGCGCGCCTAGACACTTGGCCACAGACACGGCCTCGTGGTGAACCGTTCCTCAATAGGGAGGCGGCTACCGTGGTGTTCTGTCTCAAGGGGTGTCGGCAGGCTGGTACTGTCGCTTGTTGTACGACCGGGACAATGCCAAGTTGCTGGGGGCACAAGATTGCGCCCATGCTAGGTGCTCCGACGACAGTTTTATCAAAGACAGAGGCAGGCCAGCTCGGCCGGCGGTGCTGATGGTCCACTTCCGGGCGCTGCGGGGCGCTGCGGCTCTCTGATACCAGCGCCGGCTCAGATTCTGCCTCCGTGCCCGCCTACGGTGACAGATGTCCTTGTTGTGCGGGGCCTGTCATGGACAATTTTACTGGTGGCAGGAGGGACTGCAGTTGGCCTAAAGCAGGGCTGGCTGCCACGAAAGGGGTGGTGAGGTTGAGGTCGCTGTATACGTCTCGCATGGACGGCGTCCTCGTCCGGTTCAAGGCTGATGTACGCGTGCTCTGGTAGGGTTGGGTGGGATCCGGCGAGATTGGTCGTCGTCTTCATCGTTGAGGCATTGCTATGCTCTGGGCTTGGTCGAGAGGGGCCCAGGTGCTTTCGAGCAATAACATCTGAAGGTGGGCTGGCGGGATCGTCACACTGGCCGTCTGTTAGACGCGGAAGCGATCCACAGTTGCGTCCCCTCCGAGCCCCGATTCACTGAATCAGAAACTATAGCAAGGACGATCTGACGCCGGGGTAGGAAGACAACTGACCTTGGGGTTGGGGACCAAGCGTTATAAAGGGTCGCAGCGGTCGTGGGCATTTTCTGACGACTGGCACCGGAGCTGAAAACCGAGGAGGCTGGCATCGAGGGTCTTGGTGTTTGTAGCGAGGGCGTCTCAAGGTACGAGGGATTAAGATGACCCCGTGCTCCAGAAGCTTGTGGATAACCTGGGAGCAGAGCAACACGTCAGTCGTCGATGATACTTGAAGAGGCCGGGCGTGGCGGGGAGCGAAAAGAAGGGTGGCAACAAATCGTTACCGCTTGAGCGTACGGTACGCAACCAGGGCTTGACTGACTGGACACCGCCGAACCAGGCGGTTGTCAAGGCGACATTCCAGTCGAAGGAGCTGTCATCCCTCCCAAGAGCGAGACGGTTGGTCAACACCCAGCGTCTCGGCACGCAACATGCCACCTTGTTGAAACGTGGGCGTATGATGGCGTTGAGGGCGCCGCCAAAGGGATCAATTTGGCATAGCCCCCAGACCAAGGGTAAGAAGCGCGCCTCAAGCCCGGATTCGCCGACACATTGAAAGAGGATCATGGCCTGGGTGTTCACGCACCACAGCACCACGTCTCGGAGACAGGAGAGGATATCGGCAAGCGACAGGCTGCAAATCATCCATTCACGGCGTCAGCATTGTGTTAAAGCATCTTGTCTGCGAAAGGGTGGATCGCAGAGATGGCTAGGCCCCATTGCTCTTCTGCGGGATGAGTACTTGCCGTCGCAGCGTTGCTTTGACCCATTTTATCGTACCGGGAAACGAGGCGCGCTTAGAAAGACGGCATAGTTTGAGCTGTGCTAACTCGGGAGGGCAGGGGATGTGGCAAGGTGGAAGCTGGAAGTAAAAAGGCCTCCTCCGTGGCGGGAGGCGGCGCAGCGGCCGTTCTGTCGGCATCCGAGGTCAGGGGGCGACATGGGCAAACGGTTCATGGATGACGGGCCTTGCTGTTTTACTGTCGGTAGCGAAGCGGGATTTGACAGGATGGGTGCAGGACCCGTGCAGGACGTGTGCAAGAGTCAGGACGGACGGGATGGAAGAGCAGATGGACGAACGGGCTGTGGAAAGAAAGAGAGGGAGGGGGAGGGGGAGGGGGAGGGTGCTCTGGACACAGGACGGTTGATTGTGAGACCCGCCCAGATTGTCTCGTCTCGGGGCCCCGCCCCGGAATGCCCCACTTGCAGCAACGGAACCACGGAGCCTGCGCCCGAGCGGGGTGGAGATTGTCGGCTCGGCAGTGGAACGGAGCTCTCCCGTCCCAGAATCCAATGACACGTCACTTTGCGACGAGCTGCAATGCCGGTGAACTGTTTGCCGAAACAAACCAGGCTCTTTGATTGGACACGGCCACGCCTGCTAATAAATGAAGCCAAGTTTTCCGGCAAACAAGCCCAAAGGACACAAAACGAAAAATGTCTTTCCTCCAACCCATCCCAACACCCACTTTTACTGCTATTGCTGTTGCCGTCGCCGGCCGCTTCCTCGTCCCAGAGTAGAATGTCCAAGGAGCAGCAGCAGCAACAACAGCAGCGAGCCGATCATTTCTGCACCCGCCCGAAAGGACCCCGCCACCACGACGGCCGCCGCCATGTTCATCGCCGCCTTGCTATTACAAGGTCAACCTGGCGGCGATGCTGCCCGAGCCATGCGGCGCCCCGGCCATCTTGTTTTGCATGCATCCCAACTGGAGCCATAGCGCTGACGCGGTGCTGCATTTCGACATCTGCGAAATTGACGTTACTACCTCGTCCGCCATCAGCACATTGACCTTGGCAGCACGCTGCACACCCTCACAACTACGTGCGTGCGTAGAAGCTCTGCTACCACCAGTGACGCCGAACACCGCGAGTACTATGATGACTGGAGAGTATTGGGAAATCTTCCGGCCTACGGTCGCCATGCTTGAGAATAGGGATGAGGTGCTTGAGCTGTGCCAACAGGTTCAACTCCTCACAGATCCCGCCTCCTGCTTGTCGCGTGTCGTCCACCTCAATATAGCATGCGAACGACTTCACAGTGTCACCATTTCCCTCATCCACCGAGTGTGGCTGGAAGGCTTTTCGTGGAACATCAAGCTAGTTATCCAGCCCATCGACTTCCTCTCCACCACGGCCCCCAGCTCCGGCGCGGACCGAGTCATCTTCATCCTCCCTTGGACATCTTACTTTAGCCCACAGATGCTGACAAGCCCCGTTCAAGATGCCAATCGGCCTTCCCATAACGAAAGGCCCCGCGCAATCGTCGATGCCCTCTTCAGAAAGGAGACAAGGACGAGCCACACTGAAGCACATCTGAGAAAATATGTCAGCAGCGGCACAGATAGAGACAGCCATCTAAGCTTCCTTCTCTGCCACCGTCGCGGATGTTCATCGCCTGCCGACCAGAGGCCCCGCATCGTTTTTTTCCGCACCCCCGCCGTGGTGGGTCGAAGAGGTCGTCTATTCCCTGTCGCTCATCACAGGGTAGTCGCCAAGCGCGAGCCGGTTTGCGGGTGACTTGAGCGTATAAGGCTCTGTTGTATGTCTGGCAGAAGCGGATCCTGCTTGCCGAAGCCATCAGATTGTCGACGACTTGGTTGCAGACGGCCTGGCGTGTCAAAGGGGTGTCACTTCAGATGGCGATCCGTGCAGTATTAGAAAGACACCGAGGGGGAGAGGATAGTGCACAACATAATTGCTGAGGCACTTGATGCTGGACAGCCTAGCGCTGGGAGACCTGAGTCGACGACGGTGATGACAATTCAGGAGCAAGTATTATCCAGGAAGAGAGAAATGGAGCGAAGGATTTCAATCCTTCTCTTGCTTGCTGCTGTGACCTTGCCTGGGAAGGTTTCCTGATCCCAGACGGTTTGTAGGAGATTGCTGCCGTTCGTTTGTCCAGGCCGCTGTCGTGCATAAATGGGGCCGAGCACCCCTGCTGTCTTGTCAACTTGTCTTGGTTTTCGACTTGAACAGCCGGAGGCAACGGATCTCATTCGAGAGCTTGTGGTGGTGCCCAAGGTCTTGTTCGTTCTTGGATGTACATCATCTCGTATTCTGCATGGGACATGTGGGAAGCTGGGGCAAACACATGTACACACACACATACATGCGTGCGTGCGTGCGTGCACTTCCCTCCCACTCCCTCTTCATCTTTCCAAATTCCAATCAACACTCGCTCATCTGCCCTTTTGTACTTGCTGTCTGTCTACCTGTCTGTCTGCCTCCATCACAGACTCTCACTCTCATTTGTTTCACGAGCACCCGCAGTGGGCAACGCCAGCGTCCTGTCCAGCAATATCAGCGTGGAGTCGGCCACGTTTCTCAGGCAGCAACGCGCCAAAGAAAAAGTCGCTGCGGTCGAGATGGAGCTTCCCGCCGATGTGATAGAGAGCCTGCCAGATTGCCGCGCCGCTCACCTCGAGACGCTGAGGCCCCAGCTGTGACCTTCCCTGGACGGGACATAGCCCGGGGGCGCATCTCTTCCCCGAGTACGGTCCTCTCCTCGCGGGGGCTGCGATCGGACAATCTACGCAGCGTCACCGGCATGATGGCAAACGATGAAGGTCGTCTGAGCTCGATGATGGCTAGGTATGGAGACGTGTGGAGGCCTCGTGCCGGCTCCGGAGGCGTTGACAAAGGCAACTAAAAGGGTGCTTGTGATGCATGGATGGAATGGGCTCGGCTGACAAACGAAATCATCAGCAGGATCACGGACCGACCAGGACCAAGCCCACGACGTACAAGGACATCAACAAAGGGCGAGAGTTGGTCTCCATATGTCCAAGGAGCCATGGAGAAGGCGGCGAGCTCGATTGGAAATAAAGGCGTTGTTGTTGTGGGCTGGGGACGACTTGACCTGCTGGCCGTCGAGAGAGAATTGGATGGCGAGGTCCACCAGAGCGTCAAGAAGCATCTCTGCCTCGGCGACAGCCACCGTAATCGTGGGCGCATTGGGCATGGGAGATTGTTGGGTTTTTGTCGCAGCTTCAACTGTGGGCAAATCCTAGGCGGACACCTACGACTTGCCGACAAATCTGCTCCTCCTTTCGCATGGCTTCTGTTGCCAGGTGCCATGCGACCCCGAGATGGGCTCGGTGCCGGACTTTTCTTCGTCGTTGGAGGCGGTGGTGGTGGCAGGGGCTTGCAATAGAGATTGCGGAGGTGTCACCGTCGATGTAGCAGCTGTGCTGTAGAGCAACACATTCTGACGCACTGTCGGCAAAGGTGCCGGCATTCCGCTCGGTTGCGGTCTGATGACTAATGGAGATTATCGAGAGCACCAATTAGCAGTGTGCAGCGACAAACGCCCCCTTTGACCGCCGACCTCCTTCCAGCCAAGCGACCAGCCATCCGCCATTTTCCACTCCCAACGGGGCATTGCAAAGCGCTTCTGCACTCATCTCGGCACCCCCCGATCTTCGGAATCATCAATACCCTCGCGGCCATCCCCTTGGATGCTTCTTCTCTACCACTACAACCACAGGCTCTAAGCTAGCCGCAACGGCACAGAGTTGCAGTCGCAGCCATGCCAATCAGCAGCTCTCGGGTACGTCTGGGTGCTTCCTACTCTGTGTCGCCCCGAGTTAACCAAGTGCCTGCTGCAGCAACCCTCTCTGAACGATGTTGCAAGCATCCAGCCCACCCGACTAACGAGAGCCACCCAACGCTCCTCTTCTCTCCTCGGTGTCAGAACAAAACAACCAAGTGGAAGGAGTCCCCGTCAACATGATGCCACTGTTCCATATCCAGCACAACATCGCCCAGATGAAACCAGCCTTGGCCTGCGTTCATCATATCGATCCCCGTTATTCTCTGGAAATGGTCCAGGAGTAGACGGCGCCCCGTATATTCTCTATCGGCAATGGCGGCTTCCCTTGTCCCTTTGATGCAGGCAGGCCATGGTGGATGCGCATCTAACACGTATTTTGTAAGTAGCGTCAGGCGTCTTGACGGGCCTTGCTATTCCAAACGTCTGGCCGCATTTGGAAAGTGTTTTGTCAGGCGGCGCGAAGGGCATTGGCGAGATCAGCCATTGTTCCTGGATTGGTATGATGAGGTATGTTTGGGAACGCGCGACTTTGATTTTGAAATTTTAAACAATAGCCGGGGTGGTGCACAGGTTGGTCGGGCAGTTGGGCGGGCAGGCAGATTGGGAGGGCTGGTTGGTCGGTCATGCAAATTGGGCTGGTTGGTCGGACAGGTTGGTCGGACAGGTTGGTCGGACAGGTTGGTCGGACAGGTTGGTCGGACAGGTTAGTCGGACAAACAGAACCGCAAGATGGCAACCTCCCAATGTCAACCACATAACCCTGTCTGTGAATTTTCTTGCCTACAGTTGGACGGCAAGATTCCGTTCCCCATTGATGCCTCGCTGCCCTGCTTTTTCTCAGTACTAGGACTCTGGCCACTGGGACCACACCTGACAATTGGTCGGACTCGGAAAGGGATGAATGGATGGACGGGCGTGCTGATGTCATTGACGTACCCACTTCCACTCAGTTGTCATGTACAGAGTACTTGCCTACTGTATCCGGATTCGGAAGGAGGCACGTGGGGATACTGTAGGAACTGGGTCAGGACCACCGGCATGACCACGGCAGGTGCCAGGGGGGGTCCACACCACCCAGCGCGCCTGTAGGTACCACTTCTGTTACCACACGGATACCACACATACAAAGGTTGCAAGGGTAAGTTAAAATTCCTTGTGATGCCAACCAGCAGTTAGCAGCACCAGCGGTTAGCATCACCAGCTAAGGCTATACATTACAAACAGTAGGGGGGTAAGCATTAGGGCACCCAGCAGGGATATTTGACTTCGGCCTAATACCATGGTAGATTGCACCTTTTCGTGGTAAGGCGGACTGGTATCGTCCTTATGGATGCTCAGGCGCGTGCCGTGTCCACCTTTCCCGAGTACTTGGGTAGGCCAGAGGTATCTATCAGCTTCCTCGGGCAAGGCGAAGCTCGAGCCGAGCCCACGGCGAGGCGCCACCCACGAATACGTCACCAACCATCATTTCGCAGCTACAACGCGATTGTTTCTGTCCCATCACTGTGTACCGATACCAAGACTACGAAAATGCGGCGTAGATTGCAACGATGCCATGGACAGCTGGAATCAATCCTGTTTGTTGGTATCAGGGTGTGCCGCTTTTGGGGGGTTATGTGAGTCCCTAGCGTGTGCTAGAGCATATATACGCAATCTCTTGGTCTTCTTCTGTACCTGGCTGACTGCGGAAGGATTCGGTTCAACGAAGAAACAGTTTGACTCTAATGTTTCAATTAGGCATATAGAGCTTAGTTACTACTTCCCGGCGTCCACTTTCGTGTTTATGCCGTATCATCGTGCTCCGCGACGGGAGACGGCCCTGTTTCCGTGGCCACACTCCCCGCAACTGAGGTCAAACTTGAGTGCAAGTATGTGGCCACAAGACGATACTTGCAAACATCTCTGCCCCCGATTCCACCACGCTTGTTCAAATGGCCACGGGAACGCGAAACCTGACTCCCATAACATGACTATGAGTGTCTTCTGGCCAGCCTCGATCCTTTTTCCCCTTGCGTACTGCCCGCATCCGTATTGCTCCACGTCAGCACCTTGGAGAATAATGCCTCGGCATAGTGATCAAATATATGCTCATGGCACCTGGGGAGATGCCGTCTCCGTGCTGTTGTCGGGTACGGCGTCATTCGTCGTGGCCAGCAACATCTCTCCCTTCTTCTTGGCACACTTAGCTATGCCGACAGCGGCTTGGAGTCGGGCAAGGACATCGCGCAAGGCGATTTGGATCATACCGTGGGGGCGGATGTCGGGGGCGGAACCGGTGCTGTCACGGGCACTGAGGCAGTGGGCGAGCGGTTAGCATCAAGCCATTACGCAGGGGCGTCTTGTGCGACTCACTCTTTCGGAAGATAGGGTGCGGCATCACCAGGGACATCGGCGGCGTGGCCTGAGGTAGGGGCCGGAGTGAGGCAGCCAAAGTCGGTCGAGTAGAGACGAATCTCCCCGCCGGGGTTGTTCAGGGGGGTCCAATCCAAGGCGCAAAGGACAGCGTCACCTTGCTTCCTCTAGACGCAAGCGAAGCACTGATCGGGGTGGTCTAGGATGAGGTCGAAGTCTCGGCAGCGGTCGGGATCGTAAAAGACCTTGATGGCGATGGCCGCGCGAACGTGGCCGCCCGATCGGGAGAGGTACTTGCGGCACTTGGCGGCAACATCCTCTTGGGACTGGGTGTAAGCGACCTCGAGGGCGACACGAGCGAAGCAGTCGGCGTCATCTAGCAGCCAGCCGGCGTCGGGGTAGAGATACGTCGGTTTGCCGTCGGCGGCAAGGATGGGCACGCCAAATGTAGATACTTCCGTGATATCGAGGTCGCATTCGGTCGCGGCGCGAGTGAAGAGGCGGGTCAGCTCGCGGGTGAAGTATTCGTGGATGGGAGAGGGCATCTTCAGGCGGAGTCTGGAATGGGCGGGATCGAATTCGAAGACAAGCTTGGCCGAGTCGACATTGTTGAGCGCAAACTCGACAGGAAGGCGGTCGAATCCGGCCGGAGAAAGAGGAAGAATTGGATCCTGGAGAGATTGAGCAAAGTAGAGGATGCTGGTGGGACAAGTGCAGCCAAGGGTATGGGACCAAGGATTGTGGGAGCCAGAAGAGAGGCATTTGGCCGTTGGTATGAGCAGGCTGAGCGTGTAGGCGTCGAGGTCTCGGTCGCAATCGTCATTGCCACGAAGCATGTCGCCGAGAGTTTGGACGTCCATGTTGACAGCGATGTGAACAAGACTTGCCAATCTGCACGCGTTGCTGCTGCTGTTGCAGGAGTCGTAGTGAACGGTAATAGCAATGTTAAATGGGAATGGCGAGGCGGCAGTGTGGTTTGCGCGTAGATCAGCACAAAATGGGTTGTTCTTTGACTTAGCGGGGAATTTGGCTGCGGTCAGAGTTATTACAAAGCAGAGACGTAAGCTTGGTGGGCTTCACACTAACAAATACGTAGCCTCCACAGTGCTGGGGAGTACGTACCCTGTCTTGGCGAGGCAGCTAAGACCCCACCCCACGTAACGGGCCCCTTCAACCGTGGCTGCCACACGGCATAGCTATGGCCCATCATCAAACATATTCCTAGACGATGCATCTCATCAATCCTCTCGTCGAACCTCGACCTTCTGGCCTGACTGGCTCGCAGCTGCAGCCGCCAAGGCCAAACAGAAGCAGCTTCCACCGTCAACGCCGTTTGCGCCAACGAACCAGACCTGAGAGACCAACCCGTCTGCCGTTTCTTGGCGGCTTTGGGCATCGATCTTCCGCTGCGGCTTGGACAAGCAAGTCAAAATGCCAAGCACCCTCGACGGCACAACGGTTCATGCCAGCCCAGACTCACGAGTATTCGACTTTTGGGCCCTTTTCAAAGATCCGGGTTGGTTTGAGAGACGACGGATCTATCGATCGACGTTGCGTCCGATGCAGCGTTTGTCGCTAGGGTGAGTTCATTGCTTTCTCGATGTTTCTCGTCTGCTAACCTCTTGTCGCCAAACCTCGCAGGCATGAAGAACCTGACTTCGCTGCGCCCCCCGATGAACCAGGGTCCCACCGCATGTGCGCCTCGTCCCCTAGCCCTCACGATTCCCTTATTTGCAGTGCTACTTCTTTCTGCTCTCAAGACAAGCCGCGGTTGGAGCATCGCTGCTGTCCAAGATGTGACGGATGTCATCCCCCATCGCAGTCTCCGTCAGACGCGCTTAGACATTTCCAAGGCCGTCGTCTGTTGACCAGCCAGATACTACTGGGGCTCAAGGCCGGGATTTCCGGCCGGCCCAAGGATTCACACACCATGCCACATGCGAGCCCAGCTAGAAAACCGAAGGCATCCACCTCTCGACAAGCTCCTCGTGTCTTCATGGCTCTGCGTCGAATCATACATACTTTCATGTCCCTCCAAACAAGAATATCAAACATTGCGTGAATCAGTTCGAGTCGCAGGGCCCGCCGGCACAGTGCCCATCTTGACCAGGACATGGGATACTACGACGTGATCCTCATACCTTGCGGCATTGACAGCCTGTGCTGTGAATGCCCAGCTTGCCTTGATCAAGTTTGCTACCCTACCCACAAGCTAGGCATTACTAACATCTTTTCTGAGGCGCTCCTTGACTTTCTCCGACAGGGTGGCGTGCCCCAAAGTCGCCACTCCATCGACCTCGTCACGCTTAACGAATTATCCTTCAACGACTCAGCCTTCGACAAGCTCGCCGCCATCGCCGCGAGGCCATGTACCTCACACGAACTCCCACTGCCCCGTTGGCGACAACCCATCAATCACTCCCGCCTGGCCAACGATCCTTGGCATTCGTCACATCGAAAGCTTACCACCGGTAACCGAACTTGGCACCTGCCTGAGGATACATAGTACGATCGGGTTGATATCTTAGGCTCTTGGCACGCTCTCTTCTGTGCCAGCGGCTGTCCCACACTCTCCCAGCTCAGCCAATGGTATCCTTTCCGCCAGGTTTCGCAAGACGGTCCGCTTCCATTTTCATGCTAACGTGCTCGTCGTTTTTACTGACCCCTTGGCCACAGATGTTGGGCTTCCCCCTACACTCCGCCCTTCGCTTAACGCGATTTACCCAAGCAAATCATGTGCCCTTGCGCTGTCTTTGGACCGAACCCTCGCCTGAATTCTCACCGCAGGTGAGTCGATTCCTGACACCATTTCCGACCCAGCGGAACGTGATGAGATCTCAGCGCTTCAGAGGCAGACCGTCGTTGATTGGGCGGTCGCTCCAATAGCCGCACGCCGTCGCACCAGTTCGGAACTCCCGAGACCTTCCCGGGTATCTGCAGCTCCGCCCAAGCCTTCACCCGTCAGCTATTCGCCCTTTTCTGACGAGGAGATTCAAGGATTCCTGTTGAGCGCCCTTACCTAATTGCATTAGTATCCTGTCGCACTCACAAAAGCAGATCTGTAGTTGCAGCACTGCAACTACAGCTTATATACCTTACACAACATATCCCCACACAACTTATTGTCTCTTCTTTTAACTCTAGTAGTCAGGCATGCTTTCTCTTAAGTATCTTTAATACTGGCTAGAACTAAGAAGCCTAAGTTTCAATATTGTAACACAGTTGGTTACAAGCATGCGGCCAAGGGAGGAGAACATCGGCAAGACGGAGACCATCCTTGCCTCCCAGCGGCAAAGCATTAAAAGAAAACAATGGCTGCTAACATCACTGACCCCTCTGCTAACCATTGCGAGCGCCCTATTTCTTGATTTGACCTTATTACCATCCTTGGTGCTATCTTTGCTGCCGAGTAGTCCCAGACCAAGCGGTAAGGCAAGCCCGAGCTCAGCCGCCTTCGTAACGCCGTCTACCAGCATAGCTTTTAAGAGGGCTTCCAGATATTCTTCTAGTACAGCCGCTCAACAGTCTTCTTACAGGGTTGTTAGACATGCGGCTGGGCGGAAGCGCTTCCAACGTGGTCCAAGTAATGGATTTTGTTTGCTTAATGACTCTAGTAAGACTGATCTAGGTTCCATCTTCTCAGGATGAACGATACTTGATAACACTAGTGACTGGGAGTTTCATTTTTCTGTGCCTATCGCCCAACTGACCTTGCAAGCGGGGTTCATTGGTTGAGTGCGGCGCAGACCAAGACATTTCCCGTATTGTAGGTGACTGTCAGCAAAAATGTCGCCCTTACCTCTCTCCAACACCAGCTAGCCTAGAGCGCCATCCCATCACAGCGCTACTGCTAGTTCTTCTGGGCGCGATGAACATTAGACAAGCATACCAATTCATGTCACTCTGGCAGAACCGACGTTAGCATTACAAACGAAGCAGAAGCATTTTTGAAAGCCAGTTCACAACGTCAATAGTCGATTGTCCCCATGTTAGCAAATCCCAAAAAGGTGGGACGCTTGTGGTTATGTGGCTAGACTTAGAGTCATCTCGGCCTCGGAATCGAAGACGTCTTCTATTGTAGTGTCCGTCGTGTCCAGGAGAACGAAACGCATCAAACCACTCAGGACCAACATGCTTTGCGTCAGGTATCGCAAGCAAATGCTGACTTGGCCAAATCTAATCTATGAACCCAACGTTACAAGATAGGGTAGAACACCTGTTGAGGCGGAGTAGGTTAAAACAGTTCAATTGGTAGCGATTACCGAGCAGAAGAACGAGATCCAAGCACGGCGAATTGGCTCGGTACCTATGCCTGGAAGAAAGCGTGCAGAATTCAATGAGCGGCTGCAGCATGTGTTGCATGTACTGTGAGAATGGTTGAAAGACTAAACGGCCCCTTTGTGTTCTTCTTGTTGATTGATATTACAGCCTGGGCAGACGCAGCCATCTGGTGATTAGCCAATATTTCGCCTTTACCACAAAAGGAGCCCTACGCAAAATTTACACCACATGTACCCTTCTGCTTGGTGGCTGCCTAGCGGAGTTGCGTAACCTGCCTGGATGTCTTGGTAGTCATACCTACCTAGCTTAAAGGTAAGGTATCTTAGAAAGATTGCATGTTCACCTGCATCAACTCCCCATCCGAGGGTGCCCCGCCAGATCAAATCATGCCCACCTACCGGATTTATAACCCAGCCGGCATCTCGTCCTCCCCCCCCCTTCCTTTACCCTCCTGGCTCTCCCTAAACACCGGAGGCTTAATCGAGGGCCCTGTTCCAACCTGTCTACGTCCAACGTGCCTTGTACACGTGTAGGTCAAATACCGACCTATTTCCACCCAGAAGGCGCCAGCCAAGGTCAGCTCCTCCCATTTCGTCATCTTCACCTCCAGGTCAAGTGGCCCCGCGACTGGTGCCTCTTGTGTCTGTTGTATCGCGAGACAGAAAAGACTCGAGAATGCTTTCCACTTTGGTGTACTTCGGTGTTCTAATCACGACCGGCCGACGGATATTCCTGATTATATCTCCGTCTCTGGCTATCTTGCTAGGCAGGGGGCCAAGGCGAGAGACTGGTGACGGTGTTGATAACGCAAACAGATAGGTAAAGGCGTGATGGCTGATGCCTTGAAGAACGTGTTTGATCTGAGTGTGAAAGGCAGGAGATACCACTTCTCATCTGTGTCGTCAGTTAACACAGCACTTATTACAAGCGCAAAATGGCCTAGGATGCATTGAAGTTATTAATCTCACGCGATGCTAGCCTGCAATAGATGATACCTGAATTACGACACAGGCTAGGTGACCTGTTAGACAGCGTTGTATGCGCGGGCCTGGGTTTAAACTGTGATCCCTTGCTCGAGTACCTAGTCTTAAACAACTGCAAAGTTTATGTAAGTACAGTCCACTGTTTTCTTGGCTCCGAAGCCGTTAGACTTGCGATGTTTTGTTGCCTACATTGCATTCACTCAAAAAGTAAACAGCCTAGTCATAATCAGCATCGCGAACAAAACTTCGTGGGGGGGCATAGGCTAGGAGTCCAAGAGAAGAGAAGAAATAGAGTGACCTCAAGCGAGAACGAAAGTGGATCAAGGATAGGGCGCCGGCACGCGTTGTGGCATTTGAATAAGTACAACTGGTTCAAACTTGTGACTTGCATTTGAATTCATCAAGCAGTTATCTACGTAGGTAATGAATCGGTTTGCGCCATTTAAGGTCGGTTCCTCAACCCGGTATCAACTGCTAATACTGCTCCATTCTGTAATGCATAACTGAGTCTCAGTCGCCAAAGTAGCTAGCTTGTCTCCTCGTGAGTTCTTCAACCGTTAATTCATAATACTGCCCCGTGCATGTAACGACGAAATCTTTATACGGTATCGAAATTTACTCCCAAAGACCTCATGGTGTAACTGCATGCATGTCTGATCTGCCAGTCACTTTGCGCCCTCCTGCATCAGTGATGCAGAGTATCCCTCATCGCCAAGTGATTATGGCGCTCCTGCTGCACCGCCCTGGACGCCTGGAGGGTGTCCTTCGCTCCGTCGACGGCGGACCTCGCGTCGTCTCGCCTCTGCAATCTCGTCCATCGCTTGCCGCGCAGCATTTGCCGCCTTGAGAGCCTTGCGCTCCGCCGCAGCCACGGTGTTGCCGAGCCAGCTATCCAACTCCTCCACCTTCTCCTTGATTTCGGGGTCCAACACTATCTCATTTCTGTCGTCGGCAGCGGCCCCGGGGCCATTCTTTGTCTGTGACGCCCAGGCCAGGTTCCACGTATGGCGCTTCGCTCCAGCGTTTCGGCCTCTTTGGCGGCCTCGCCCTGTTCGATTCGTAGGCGAAGCTGGTCCGTGGCCTTGTTGACGTCTTCGGTCGCCGTTTGCAAAGCTCGCTCTGCCGTGAGCACAGTGCCCACCGAGGTGTCCAACGACGCATCAAGAGGGAACTCGTCATCGATTTCTGCCGACAGTGTTCGTGCCTGAGCCATATGTTCGAAGAATTGATCCAGTTTCACGCGTTTCTGCGAGCGCTGGCCGCTAACACCTGCTGCTGGAGGCTCGTTCTGGGGGCGTCCTTTTCATCGAGGTTGATGTCACACCCACACTGGTCGCCTGGCGGGTAGGTAACGAAGCGTCTTGATCCTCGAACGATGAATGGGGAGCAGGGTGTGATGCAACCCAAGTGGTAACTGTCGACACGTCTGTCTTCTCGGCGATGCTCAACAGCATTCGTCGGACGTCGGAGTCGCTCAAGGTCAATCCTGACAGGTCGTCATGCCCTTTCGAGGAGATGCTTTACATATGGCCACGACGGCATAAGCTTTACAGCTTACGGCATCTGATTGAAAAGGACTAGCCTGCTTCCCGGTTAGCTCAGGGCGTTGACTTTAGCTGGTAGGCGCATCGTCTTACCATCTTTTTGATTGTTACGACTGTATCTAAGAGGATCTTCTCCTACCATTTCTTGATTGTTACCCTGACACTGGGGTGACTGTCTGGGCTAGAGCAGAGATTATAGTAGCTTATGAGTCTATGGGTGATTAAAATTTGGAGCAGTGTCTAGTGTTTTAGGTTCTCGTGGTGCACAATAGCTATGATTGTAGTCGCCTGCTTAGTATGGATCTTGTGTAGCAGAGTCTTTAGAAGGTAGCATCCTACTCTGAAGTATAGCGGATACAAGATAGCAGTTGTAGAAGGGACCTTAAGCGAATTGCGCACACCATCCTAGAAGAAGGTAACAGTGTCATTAGAGAGCATGCCCTGGTCCTAGAGTTTTTTAATAGCCTTAAGACGGGTGGCAGAGGCAGGATCTTTAGTAGGATTGCTTCCTGACAGTGAGTCCCTGTCTTTGAGGCGCTTAGCGACTTATGTTAAGACAATGGTGCTGACCACGTCGTCTTTGCCGCTAAGAAGGCCGAGAATAGGGTCTGGGGTGTCCGCCTCATCGTCTTCAGTGTAGATTTAATTAATGGCCTCGAGGTTACCTTGGCTTGAGCTGCTTGCGGTTTTGCTAGCGTCGTTAGCGTTATTAGCGTTATCGCTAATGAAATCCGATCTAATATCAAGGCGATTATCTTCCTAGCCTATGCCTACACTTCTATCTGGGAATGCTGGATATTTAGGGCCGGGATTAGGGAATGTGATAAGTGACAAGCTGGATTGCGAGGTCTCGGGGGCTCCGTCGCCACGGCCAGTTTCAGAAAGGCTGTGAGAGGTGGGTGCGACGCGGTTGCGGTTGCGGCGACCTAAGCCCTTAGGGGTCTTGGGGGTCTTGGGGGTTTCAGACGAATCCTCTTCGGTAATGTCACTCTCCTCGGCGATGTGAGAGGTTTCCTGATTCGTGGACTGAGTCTGACTTCTCAGAGGCCGGACAGCAGTGCCATGGCTCCTGTTAAAGGAAGCCAGAGCTTCAGGTATGATCTTGTCTGTCCAGCGCAGATGGTCATGTCTATAGAGGGTAACGGAGGCCTGATACAAGTACCCGCCAGGACGATAGAGGGAGTCAAGGGAGACTTCAACGGTTTCGCATAGCTCAGTCAGCTTCCAGAGCTTCTCGAGCGTGTGCATCAAGAGCGTGGAGGGGGTTTGGCCTTAGCGTCGTCGGAAGGTTGCAGGCGGCAAGTAGCCCTGTCGCCGACCCCACGCGTCATCAAGCAGCTTCTCCATCTTCTTTTGGCGCTGGATATAGTTGACGCCGTCGCATCTCGACTTCTTCATGAATTTGGTACAGGACTTGATAATAGGAAATTGGCTAATGGTTTCTTTGACAACAGTCTCCAACATAAGCACCGCCTTGCCTGGATGGATGGATGGATGGTGACGCATTTGGCCAAATTTGGGCTTCCTTGGACCGCACCCGGTATGCTTCAGCCGGACACCGCAGCCATATCCGACCCCGTCACTCCGAGGAAGTGTGCTGGTACTCGCAGTCATGCTAATCACCGGAACACCTCCTGTCTATAGCCGGGCTCGTCTACGTCGCCGAAAACTCCTGTGCCCGACCTACCATCCTCGCCGCCAGTATTGCAGCTCCGCCCATCCGCTTCTCTACATTCGCATCTGTCTCAGAACAGGACATCCCTAGTGCGCCAAGTTCCGGCGTCATCTCCGATCCCCATCATAAATACGGAGGGGACCAAGGACCCTCAGTGGCAGATTTACAGTACTCCGAGGTCTTGGCTGTCCGTTTCGCATCAGCTCACTTCCTTGGCTACATTCACGGGATGATCCCGACCCAGATTCTGTCGTCATCTTCGACGACTGTCCTGCCTGACAAAGCACGCTACGACTTGGGACGTCTTGCTTTACGTCTCGGGACGACGGGGGCCTTAACCTCGTTGCTGATGGAAAGCCATAGGGCCGCGTTGCCCTTACTGACCCAAAGCCTGTTATAGTCGATAGATCACCCTAGACCATTCTGGTGGAACCTAACCGCGTGGTAGGGCAGTATTGAATACATTCTGGCCGCCCGTCACAATGTACCGCAGGTCGATATCACGGATGAATACGTGTCTCAACTCTTGAACGACGTACAAGCCGACAAGGCGCCGTGTACCGAATATACCGGTGTCTAACCCTTGGCGCTCGGCGCTAAGGGAAACAGACACGTAGACGGGCAGGTGTGGGACACACAAGACCCTCCCGTCCCTGCGCGGAAGATTTACAACACGAGTACAACCTTTGATTAGGAGCCGTATTCTATCAACAGAATCTACACCCTGTTTCCTTTGCCACTTGGCAGACAACCCTACAGACGCCTGTCTTCTACACGAGGGCCTGCATGGATGAATCCTTGACTCAATGGGAACCGTGATGAAGGCAACGGCGGCGAGGCTTGCGCGTCATGTTTGTGACGTGTGTTGCCTCCGACACAACGACACAAGGGAACAGAAGCTAGCCCCCACAGCGGCAGAGAGTTCGCCATCGTTCTTCTTGTATTGGCCGGCTTTGATCCTTTTGAGAAGACTCCTTATTCTCCTGTAGCCCCCACTGCCGCTGCCGAGGCACACGACAACACCACCCAGTGTGTAGACCTTCTCTGCTGTATCCTTGACATCGTCGACAGTAAACTTGACGGGGGCCATGACCATGCCCGTCTGGCGGTTAGAATGACGCAGTGAAGTCGACAAGCTTGTTGCCCTCTGTCGAGACATTAGTCAGAAGGCAGCCCCCTGCAAGAAAGCTCTGGCACAGAGAAGACGATCCTCAATAACCACCGACTGCATTGCGTGCTCCCCATGACGGCCACTCTGGTGTTGCTTGCCTTTACTGCAGAGAACCTTGACAATGAGTCTACACTGTGGACGTGCCGGGACTCGGGGGGTGGATGGGGAAATATGTGTGCCTCAAGTCAAATGGCATGGAAGATGGATGGGGCTTCGTTGCTTGGAGGAAACATCCTCCACGGATGGCTTCAAGAGGCTCAATAGACGCAACAGTCTGCCGCTTATCACCATAGGCTATTGAGGCTGTTGATAGGCGATGCATTATGGTTGTCGCGGTTCTATGTTGGTAGTTATTGAGTCGTCGACGAAGGGACAGACAGATTCCACACCGCGAGAGTCTTCTCCCAATCGTTGATGTCGATGCACTCTGACGATTGTTCGATGGTGGTATTGGCTACAGCGCTGGCGGCATTGGTTTCCTACTACCCGACGACCAAAATCCCCAGCCAAGGCGGGAATAGCTTCACGTTGCATGCACTTGGTCCTGTGATGACCGCGACCCATCAGATGAGACTCGGTACGTTGCAGCGTCACCTACCGACGCATGTGTGACCAAGAAAATGACTCTTCTAATAAGCAAAGAGGCGGCCTGTGGCGTGCCCTACAAGAAGGACCAAACTTCCTTGGGTAAACGGGGACCGTCCCAGTTGCGACACCAGGCAGCGCCGTGATTGTCATGTTGACTGCGAGAGGAATGGAGAAGTTGGCGTTACACGTTCATACCACAGTCGGGTCACCCTCATGCCTCCCCCTTACACCTCGCCCTTACACCTCACCTTCACGTTTCTCTCACTCCGACGACTAATTGGATGATAATTCTGGATACTACCTGCCTGACGCCTGCCCGTTTTCAATCAAGACTCTGACTGCGATTTGCTGCAAGGCCCCGACACCACGTTGTTGCAGGCCATGATGGAAAACTGAGTCATTGACAATTTCCAACACGGCCGTGTTGGGAAGGTTGATTGGTCAGGAAACAGATCAGACTGGACCAGCGGTGGGGTGGGCAGTGCACCTTTCTAGTGGTGCTGTGTACTGTGTGCTGTGCTGTGCTGCCAACTGGGGGGTTTTCTTTTTGGGCATTGCTCGAGAAGCAACACCGCGCTGGGAAGTGGTTTGCTGGCTTGTTACCCTACTATCCGTCACAGTCTCTTGGACTCTACACATGCCCTTGTTAGGAATGGGGAAGGAAGCCTGCAAGCGCCACCGTGTTGTGTTGCAAGGGCTTGTACACGCGAATGGGGCACATTGGCTGGGCTTTAACACACGGCACGGGGAACCAGGCAGAAGCTTGTTTTCACTCTCGCCCCGCAGCCGCCCGGTCTTTTCTACTCGCCCATTTGGCATTTCCTTCTTCCACTGCCCTAATGAGTTTTCTTCTGAACAGAAACAGTCTGACATCTGCCGATGATACATGGGACCCGACTACACCAACATTTCCCGTTCCCCCAAATGACACGCACGCCCACGACGCACAGCCAGTTCGCCTCGCCTCTCGCTTCGTTCCCGGCACCCTCCGATTCCTTCGCCTTTGACCGAGGCCACGCCGCAAAACACACTTCAAGACCGCCAAATTCTCCATCCCCCTCGCCGTCAGCATGACAATCACGGCGCTGCCTGGTATCCTACCCTCGCTGCAATCCCGTCGCCTGTGTAACCTACGACCTGGATCCGTCCAACACGACCCCACCCTCGGCGACGTTACAATCCGCCCTGCCCAACCCCAATCCTCCTTGAATCACAGCAAAACCACCACGACAGGAGAGAGCGAGAGATGTACGCGACACATTGCCGTCTGGCAGAGAGCAATTCGACTGGATTCTGCCAGGCTTGCAGTCTTACCGAGTACAACGAGCGGCCAAAGGTCGGTCTCTTCTGCGATCGGCCACTGTCATACACCGGGGCAGTCAGTCAAGTCTGCCAAACGATGAAGACGAGAGAGAACAAGTCCCCAAGTAGTCGGGATCGATAGTGCTGGAGTCGGTCAAGATCCCCCACCCCGGGACGTCACTGGCGGCATCATCAAACACAAGTGGCACGATTGGCGCAACGCCAGTCTAGAGTTTCATGCTGCTTGCTCTGATTAGTACCGCCGCTTTCCTGGGCTGGGGTTTCCACCCTGTTGCCCCTCCTTCTCTTCCTGCTGCCTTTTTCGGCTTCGCAGCACAAGTCAATCTCTGGCCGGGGACCGCGTTCATGCGCTCTGTATCTTGTTAGGCACGCCACAGTCCACCTCTTTCGCGTGCTGGGAGCGACAATCACAGCAATACGACGCGGGAGATGTAGAATGTAGGCCGAACGCCCAGGTAGAGTTGACGTTATTCTGCGACGTGAGGACATCGGTTGCAGCCGAGCTGCCGAGCAGCGGTACATACTGAATGGCCTGTGGATCTGTCCTGTGAACCTGTCCTGTGTACCCGATGTGACTCTGCCAGTCGGCATCGCTCAAAAAAAGAAGGTTGTGCGATTCTGGAACTGGATCGCCGAGAATGATTCCAGGCACTGGCAACAATCACAGTACACCGCCTCTCGCGCAGCGTCAGAGGGAAAATCAAAAGTCGCCTCGTGCGCATGCTCCCGTCAATCTGGAGATGTCTGCATGCCGGTGGAAAACATGGGAGGGGTGTGGGGTGGGGGTCTTGAGCGATGGGAGGTACGGCGCGGGGCGGGGTGCACTGTTGGACCTGACCCATACCCGCAAACTGTGGGGGCAGCGCACCAGCATCGATGCACCAGTGCCGAATCCCCCACCCGTCAAACACCCGTCAAATGTCATCAAAAGGGTGGGTGGAAATGCCATCTTTGATCTGGGGCAGGGGATTCGGCGTGAGAGGGCGAGGGTTACGGTCACGGGTGGTAATCATGAGCGGAAACAGGCGAACCAGCAGCAGCAGAGATGAGTTGCTCAAAAGGTGCCACTTCCGATGACGCCGTGCTGAAACATGTTATTGAAAGGCACTGGCGTGATGATAGCAAGAAATAGTTGAGGGAGAGGGGAGGATGCGGCTTGTACGGAAAGAAGGACGAGGAGGGGTGGAAGCAAGAGCAGAAGCAAGAGCACGAGTGGAGCAAAGGTGGAGTAAGAGCGAGAAGAGCAGGAGCAGGAGCAGCAACCCGTAGTGCATGGCCTTCCTAGCGGGGGCGGCCTGTGGTCCCGCAATCATGCTATTTCTTCCTTACATGTTCCGCCTCAACCACTTGGCGCATTGCCCTCGAGGGCACCTTGTCTCTGTGCCTCCCACAGGGCCGAGTTCAAAAAGATGGACTTGCGACCGTCCCTCATCTTTTCGAGCCCAGCCTGGCAGATTCACTCCACTCAGCGGCCCCAGAAGCGCACCCAGTCCAAACCCGACCTCGACGACCTGCCTCTACGCAACCAAAGTCCAGCTTACAGCAGTTCTCGCCAGCTCAGATAACATTGCCACACCTCGCCACAAGGCACAACCCCCAAGGTACTTCCACCCACCTCAAAACAATCCTTGCTTAATCTGGCATGCCTAACATGTCTCGACAGCAGAAGTCGAGCCTCAGGTCCCCTTCCAAGGCAAACCGACAGCACGCCCACCCACCCAAAGCCATTCCTCAGGCAGCCCCTCAAGGTCAGGCATGTTTGGCACGTCTAGTCAGCACAAACCGACAGTCGAGCAGCTTCTTCGTCACAACCCTTCTAGAACCCCCTTGCTTGCGCCACGTCTAGGTACCAGTCATATGCTGGCGTCGCGCGCCTCGAAAAGGCGCACAATATACGCAAAGTGTTGAAAAGGAAGTTGCTGGAGCTGGAAGGTTTGGAGAGGAACGGAGGAAGTGCTGTTGTTGCGGCTGCTGTTGTTGTTTTTGTGTTGAACACGGGTGGTAGAAGCCACACGATGAATACTCTATCTCATACTCGCCCTCGTGTTTGTGATGCAACCGCGGGGTTGCTGCGGCAATGTTTTTATCCAGGTCTAGGTTCTCTTACTGAGTGATTGCTTTAATCTTGTTCGTACGTCCAATGGCGCCGAGATGGATGGTCGGCGTGCGGGTGATGGTAGGTTATGATCATCCATGTTTTCGACTCCTGCATTGGTCTACTCTTAAAAGTCCCAGCTTACATAGGTAGCTGTGCCAGCTGCGCCCCTGATGCATGGGGCCGCCGAGTTCGGTCTCGCAAAGGCCTGAGCCCACCATCACAATCGATACAACTCCAGGATACTTGTCATCCTCCCGCCTCTCCCCTGGGTCTTTCCCCTCCCACGCACCCTTTTGTTAGCAACATTGCTCAAAATCATTCGGCCTCAGTACAGTGACGTCCTAACATACGCTCGAACATCGGTTGGATGAAGGATACCATCATTAGTCTCGACTTCAACCTCGGCCTCTGCTTCAGCTGAGCTATTGGACAGCCAAGCACCTCCCAATCTGACCCCAACGTGCTAATAGTAAGCATCTCATGAACCTCACACACACACACACACACACACACACACATACACACGCACCTAGGTCTTTCTTCATCCCAACCTACATCTACATCTGCGCATTGCATCGTCAGTCTCAATAAAATGAGAAATGCTCCCACCTCTCACATTGCAACCCAAAAGATGCGCGGACAAGCCCCTGTGCGACTTGGAAGAGCCCGTTAGTGCCGTGTTCTTAGATCGGTCCCTATGCTCAGCTCAGGAATAATCTAACCCTTGGCCTCCTAAGCATTTGCCGTTCCATAACGCGCCCATTTGTCCAGAAAGGTTGCTATCGAACCCAACAAGCAGACAAGGGACTACACTACTAGCTTTGTCTAGATACATGGGAACTGCTTGGTCTTGCGCTTCCTGTAATTTTGATGACTCCTTCGACGTTGCTAAGCAGGCTCGTCTGCAGCACAAGCGGGGATTGCAGGAACTCACCGGTCAAGACGACAACTGGTATTATGCTACGAAACGACTTCTCCTGAAACCCGCTTAGGATTCTGATCTTTTGTTCCATATTTTACAGAGTGTAGAGATCGAGTATGCTAGCCACGTCGATGACCAGAACATCTCGCCTGCGCCATCGCCGTTTGGCTTTTTCTAGATTGGTAGGTGCCAGCGCCTTCGCCGTCCTAGAAGGCTAGCCGTACGGTGGAATGGTCGTGGTGCCGCCGATCCCTGCTGTGGCTGTTCCTGACACTGCTGTGATAACGAGTCGACTGGACACTTTCTTGGCTGCAAAGACCTTTTCACTGATGAGCCATGAGTTGCTGGTCAACCCTCCTTCTCCTCCATGTTTCAGGTGTTGCCGATCAGCGTCGTTCACTTGCTGCTCATCGAGGGCCTCACAGATCAGGCCAAGCGCGATCGTTTGCACCAGATTCAACGTCCTCTCTTCTACCCGCTTGAAGGTGTCGGCTGCTGTGGTACCGATCCAGGTTGCCGCAGGTTTCGATGTACCTTCGACGGGGCAGGCTGCGAATCCCGTATCGGCGTTATCGTCGCCAGATCCCGCCCCGGCAACAAACAGGACGCCAGATACTGCACTAACTGAGATAACAGCCAGTCAGTTTGGACTCCTTGTAGTGGTCCTCAAAATGATTCCAACTATCTCCCATTAAAACATCCACAAAGTCAATGTTGTCTTCTTCCGTCGAACTTTCAATCTCGAGGGAGACGAAAAGATCTTCCCCATGAGGGGTGCTCACCATCCAGCCCATGACGATACCCATGAAGAGGTGCTTCCAATGATCCCTCGTCTCCTCTCTTCCGCCAGGAAACACCATCTCTACCTTTCATTCCAAGATTCCAACCGCGCCCGTACGAATTTGACTTCAGACCACTTAGACTGCAGTGGTGCCCCTTGAAATTCTACAAATAATCCAGGGATTGTCTTACTCCGATAGCCTTTTTTTGCCCTCCAAGGGTGGCGGTGACGTTTTGGATGCCGATTTATCTCGCGTTAAGTCAACATACCCACTTCCTGCCCCCCCCCCCCCCCCCCCCCTGTTTCTGGCACCCACAAAAACGCGAAAATCCCCCACAACACCATGCCCACCCCTAACCTCCTTTTATCACAGCATTTTCAATTCGCGTCCAAATGAGCTCATCTTCTGCACATATTTCCTTGAATATTTAATGCCTCAATGTACCGAAGACCAGTTTCGTCAGGCTCTCGAGGACATCGCAAACGGCAAGAGTCAAAGGAGCCTCATTGGAGTATGGGATACCACGATCAACCCTCCAACTACGTCTCTGAGGTGATCAGACTAGGAAACTGGCTTTTTCTGACCTGAAGAGGCTGTCTCTTGACCAGGCGAGTAAGCTGGCAGAGTGGGTTCGCATTCAGGCTCCGCTGGGCCTCGCACCAACGCACCAACAGGTGAAGAAATTCGCAGAACGAATCCTCCTTACTGCTCGAGATAAGCAGCCACTGGGCAAAGGCTGGATCCATGCATTTTATAAGAGGAACCCTATTATTAAGGTTCAGAGAAGTTGTTCCATCGATTCTAGACGCGTTAATGGGGCATCTACTGAGGTCATTAGGAACCGGTTTAAGTTCCTTGCCATCTCTGATATCAAGGACATCAAACCAACCAACAGGTATAATATGGATGAGACTGGCATCCTCGATGGTCAGGGAGCTAATGAGCTGGCGCTGGGCATGGGTGAGACGAAGTCTGTTCGTAAGAAACAACCTGGGTCGAGGGCAAGGGTGTCTATCATCGAGTGTATCTCAGCCCTAGGCAGGGCACTTCATCCCCCTATTATCTCTAATGGAAAGACTGTCCAACAGCATTGGTTTCCATTACATCTCGATCCCTATAGTAGCTGGGAGTTCGCAGCAACAAATAATGGCTGGACTACAGACTCAACGGCAGTTGAGTGGCTTCAGAAGATCTTTATCCGCCAGACTATGCCTGAGACTAAGGGGGAGGCTAGACTGCTTATTGTGGATGGGCATGGGAGTCATACGACGACAGAGTTAATGTGGAATTGCTATATTAACAATATCCATTTACTTTTCTCACCACCACACTCCTCTCATGTCCTCCACCTCTTGACCAGTCTGTCTTCAGCCCAATTGAGGCAGCCTATCGGAAGGAGCTCGATTACTTATCTCAATGGAACGATTCTACCATTATAGGAAAAAGGAACTTCCTAGCCTGTTACCAGAAGGCTCGACTTGCTGGTCTATCAGTCTCAAACATCAGATGTGGTTGGAAGTGGACTGGTCTACACCCTGTGGCTATGATTAAGCCCCTAATGAACCCCCTACTACTACCAACCCCCCCTACCCAGCCCACTACCCCTAAACCAGGTAGCTAGGGCAAAAAGGGATACTACAATGGTTAACCAACTACCCCAGTTGAGCCATGGGATTCTGCCACCTCTGCAGTGGCCCGGTCGACACCCAGGAAACCGGCAGATCTCAGCGGTCAACTACACTTATGCACTCAACTCGACAATGATACCAGCACTCAGCGGCTGTTGTTCAGGAAGGTGAAAAAAGGCTTCACAGAGCAGGCCTGGCAGCTGGCAGCTGCCCACCAGCAATTGAACCTTCTGAGGGCTCGAGTTGCCAATGCTGCAGTGAGGAAGCGGAAGGTTGTTCAAGTTGATCCCAATACGAAGTTCGCCAACATCAGGGATGTACAGCGGGCTCAGATCGAAGTGGGTGAAAACGAGATTATTACGGTTGAATCCAGCGAGTCTGATTGCGCTAGTGAAGCTGGCAGCTGCATTGTAGTGGGTGAGGTTGAGGATCAATAGTTAATAGTCATGAGGAGGTTGGGTTGTGATCCCATCGTTTTTGTGGTGCCAGAAACAGGGGGGGCCAGGAAGTGGGTATGTTGACTTACAGGTTCACGCTGAAACAGACTCGAGTACATGCTGGTCACCACCTGCCAGCATGGACTTGGGTATGCCACCCAGCTGGAGGGGCCTGTCTGCATAGTAGCTTTCACTCCGAGCAAGCAGAGGATTTGTTCCACGCCCCACTATCTTGCAGGTCCAGCCCAACAGGTAAGATTAACATCGTTCCTAGTCCGCGATAGGCGCAGGGCTACTTATTAGTTCCATCAATGTCAATGCCGAGAGTTGAAGGGTTTGCGTCGTCCTGGACCTGCTCTTCGCCGATACCGAGATCCCAAGGATCCTGACATCCTCAACGTCCATAAACGACCTGTCGCAATTGAGCTAAATGGCTCCCAACGACATCGTTCTTCACGTCTCATCAATCGTAGTTGCGAAATCTACCCACCACGAAGCTCTACCACTGTGATTCTTGGCGGTGTCCCTTCAGGCGCCAGTTCCCCCATCCGAATGCAGACCGTCGCCATTGTTGAGAGAGCAGGTCGTCTCGTATGTCCCACGGCGAACAGATTGGAGCATACATACATATAGGGGGATCTTCTCGCTTCATTCACCGACCCCACGCTGGCTGGCAGACTTGCAAACTGTGCGATTATAGCGTCAACTCGAATGCAGGCCATGGTGCGGCCCTCGAGGTCTTCGCGCGTTTCATTGTGCCCGTTCAAGCCCGGCTCGTTTGCACCTGACGCCCGCGTACGCCGACTTCATCCCCAACACCTGAATGAGGCTTGATGACGGATTGCCCCAAAAGCATACCCTAATCCTTCTTTCCGTGACAGTACCACTTCCGTATGCTACTTATGGGAACCACAAAACACAAACATCTCCATCGGAGAGAATTGAGATCTGCACAAGCCGAACGTGGTATCTGCAGTACTCCAATGTCAATCGGGCAGTACGATCGCGTACGCAGCTCTCGGCAGACAGCTCATGGTCAAGATTTCACAGTGGCTCTGATTCGGATTCTGCGTGTTTGTTGTCTATTGCCTACAGTGATCGTCTTGTCCAGTTGTCAGAGAAAGCCATGTAAGCAATAGCCTGCTTCTTGGCATCTGTATACTCCGAAAGTTGCGGCCGTTCTTGCTTTCTTTGCATCAAGCCTGTCGATTGTGTGTAAGACTCAAACGGGGATCCGAAAGCTCGTCTTCCGAAGGTGCTGGAAACCTCTGTTTGGGTTGTATCACCTTACCCCGTGCGCGGCGGAGGCAGACCGATGTGAGCGCACCGTTTGTTGATGTCGTTTTCTTTGTAGCTATCGGGCAAATTCAGTATCACAAGACCAAGATCTTGGTGATTTCGAAATCGACGCACCTTAGAACAGCTATTTCCCCAGGTGCGAAAGTCGTAGGGAGGTCGTATTCAAGGTCTTTGCCAAGCCAGCGTTTCCAAAGACAGCGTAAGCTAGTGCCATGCCCGACCTACAAAGTACCAGCTCTTAGCGATTGTTTAAGAAAGTCGAACATGGAGGGAGGAGTGAGTAGATGGCTCGCTCTCTATAGAATGGAGACGTACCACCAACACATCCGCGGGCTCTTCGCCATTCATATAAGGGCGCTGGATGTCGCAAATTTGCGAAATGATTTTGTCCACTCGTTCGGTGACCTGCTGCTTCGATCTATAGATCGTCGGTGTTTTAGCTGCAACACACAAAACACAGCGTGACAAGTCATGACATACTCTCCACCCTCGCAACCGTCACGCCAGATGCTCCATTGGGTGTCCTTGTCCAATCCCCTTTCCTTTCTTGTTCGTTGGATCTCTTCCTTTTTCAGTCCCTCATATATGCCGTGATCCCACTCAGCTAGATCCTCGGTTTGGATGACCTTTAGGGTCGGATCGTCGGCATCGGACATCGACAGAAAGAGTTCCAAAGTACGCTGTGCTCTCGTCCTCGGGCTGACGAATACCCACATTAGGCGAGCTGGGTTGATCCCCGCGTATGACTTCGCCATAGTGGAAATCTGCGCTTCTCCCCGCGGGGTCAGATTAATCTCTGTCTTCCCAGTGAGGCGGCCGATTTTGGACCATTCCGTCTCTCCTGTAGCCAAATAAGTCACAGAACTGTGTTCAGCTGCCAGGAAAGCGCTCACCGTGTCTCATGATGAACACACAAGGCGTTTGGGACTCTTTGTCGGACATGGTGCTGAGCGGGTAATGTTAACGAATCTCCAGAAAGGGGAGACAAAAGGGGCATTAGAAATAACAAAGGTGGAATCTCAAAAAGTCCGCAAACGACGAAGAGAGACCAGCTACCTACTCTGCTGCACCTTAGGCTACCTGTTTCACGGAATGAACGGGACGCCTCATCCCTACCCCTCTTTACTTACCCCTCTTTCGCTCTGTATTGATAAGGACCCCAAAACTGTTCTATCCTATCGTTTGCGGCGTGACGTCAGCACATACCTCTCCAGCTTTTCTCTAAATCAAAAAACTTCCTAAAAGATGCACTTGTGGAAATAACGGATATGGGAACGGATTATTCTACGATTTAATATTACCTCTCACGAAAGTACGTACTATTGTACTGACGTTATGGGATAACCAATCCTGAACCTGCTATTTAAAATTCTCGCAGTCGGCAATAGGATGTATAACTTCATCGAGAGCGCTGTCCTGTCCGAAAATCTTATGAATCTCGTTTTTGATAGGATTGACCACGTGAGTGATTTGTTAAAGGCTAATCAGTATTAAGTCTAATAACGTAGTTTTAGACGATCGGCCTGAACCTTATCGTAGGGCGTTGGGGGCGGGGTAGGCTTTGTGGCTCTGAACTAAAGAGATTGGCGGACGGCGTTCTTAGGTTCCGTTATCTGGTCTTCTCAGCCACAATGGCTTTCAAAATGAGCCGCGATGTACGCGAATGAGCTGAACCTCGTTGTCCATAGCCACGATGGCAGGCAATTCCGCGGCTGCACACGACACGTCGTGGCTGGCGATGCTCTGGCTGCACAGTATCTTTGACATCAGTCAACGATACTAACTAACGTTCTTGCCCTTGATGCAGGAGTTATTGACCATATGGCGGACAATGAAAACAACCTGTTTTGACAGAATACCACCCGTAGATACTGCGCCATGTTTTACAGCCTGTCTGCAAATCCATTGACGCACCAAACCCCGCATGAGTGATGTTGGCTGGGATGCGGCTACAGCTGACCCAGGAAGAGGCGGCGTTCACTATTACCTGCTCGCACCGCTCAAGGCAAATCGTGCGTGGCTCAGTGGTACTTGGAATCCGCGATATCACGAGTACTGTGGCTCGACGAAGCACTTCTTCGGCCTGGCAGCTTCGCTGAGAGCTTCGCTGAGCCTTTGCCAACCCTGCGCGCAAACCAACTGTGTTCATCAGTTTCGAAGATAAGGGAATTATGCGGGTTCCTGTTTCTGGGGTTCGCAGTGGAGAATTCGAGCCGTCCGACCGGCACAACAGATTGCCTTCACTTTTGTGACAATGGCAATGATGAATACAATAGTTTCTCTGGTCTAAGGCATGTTGTGCTATGTTCTCGGCGTGGTCCGCACGAGCATTCCAGGCCTGGTAGTTTGATGTTGGTAACTCTTTAGGGACGAGTCGTTTTCGCTATAAAAGTCGTTGTGGTATAACATGGCGGCGGCAGTCAGCTAGGCGGGCTCGCTGCATTCGAGGGCCTGGACTGACACCTCGCCTTTCATAATATCGGCGCAAGACCATCGGAGAGGATGTTACCCAGGCAGCCAGGCCCAGAAGTACGTGAGACGCTTTCGAAATCCGGCATCGGAGGAATTACGACTGGCGATCAACAGCGCGAGAGACGACAGATCCGGTGTTGGTTTCCCTTGCACAAATCAAGAATATTCCGCAGCCATACGAAGGTTGCGTTCCGAGTAAATGCGTACCTCACGAAGCAGTCAACAATGGGTGGAAGGGAAGTAATAGCTGCAGGATCATGCCGCTGCGGCGTAGTCATCATTCCGGGGTCATGTCAATTCTCCAGCTTCGAGCTTCGCCCAGAATGCAGTTACATGGCTCTCCAAGTGATCCTCCGCTAATTCTACAGCGGGCATTCCATCGGTCTGTCAGCTCGACAGCCAATTCCATGTCAGCATACCAAACGCACAGGCCGACATTAACTCAGCAAACATATTGCACTTCATCTCCCTTGTTCTGGCAAATGTGCATCCTGATTCCGATGTCTCTGCTTCAATACCTACTCGGTACTCATCACTGGCTCGTTTCTGTCCACGAGTAGTCCCCCAACGCATGTTATAGAGGGAATGGGAAGGGTCTTTGAGGCTCATGGGTGTTGTTCGACATCCTGTTTTGAACTGGGGCATCGAGGTCTCCCATACCTTGCTATCTACCAACATCGGAAGGTGACACCAGGTACCCCATTATCTCATTCGTGATTACCACTCACGATGCGCAGAGGACTGGAGATGGGATGTTAGGCACGGGCAGTTACCTTACGAATGGAGGGAGATCTAGCGATTCAAGCCGACATTGGAGCTCCGGGACGGTAAGCTTTGAACAGATAGGTGATTCCTTGGTGTCCAACCGTAGGGGGCTCTCACCCTCTGTGACGTCCCGTTCCAGGGAACTCGGTGTCCAGATAAGAGAGAATCGAGGCGTCTCAACACCTCCGTCTGCTTGTTTCCGCGGCTTCTGATGTCTTACTAGCTTAGCAACGACGACCCAGAAGGATCTCTTTACTATCTTAATCTGTCAAGTATTCTGAGACGAGATCTTGAGTGCTGCGGTTTTTTCTTGGAAGCACAGCGGTTGATCATCTAGTCTCTTGTCCAATGCACCAGGACTCATTGTCCTTACACTTCCATGTCGAAGGAGGTCAAGAAACTTTACCTGATGTTGTTGGTAACTGCCGGGAAGCCTGCCCTCGAAAGATCCTCAAGCTCTAGCTAGGAGAGGAATTGGCGACGAGGGGCAATACCCTGAAAACTGTAGGGAGCAACGAATGTGACTGCGGCCCTGCTGCAACTTGCATGCTGGGAGATGAACGACCAGAGCATTTCAATCCTCCAACACATGACCGCCAAGAAACGGCTAGTCAGGAGGACAGGGAGAGACATGCCAGATATGCATGGGAGGGTGTGGTTAGGGTCTGTGGTCAATGTCAGACGAACAAGGGATCATAGGAAGGCAAAGACATCGATGTCAGGCGAAGCAGGGTTTTTTTGCAGTGCTCGCCTGACATTGTCCACGTCTATTACACTGGCTAAGGGCTGCGGGATTCAATGAGCAGGGCTATTGGGCGTGCACCCTAGTCACGGCACCAATCCCCCTCCCTACTACCTGACCCCTGTTCGGGATTGCGGGCCCCAGGTTTTGAGATGCAATATATCGCATCCAATGTTCCCAAGCTCCTTGGTTCAGACACACGGAAAGCAAATCTTTTCTTGGACTTGGTCACACGTCAGTGTGCGAAAACAATGGGAAAATTTTGTGCTTGAGAATCCACCCTCATTTCCGACTGAGCGAGAGCGTATTCGGCAATCTAAGGCGCACGGAAGAATCGGAGAGCAAGATGAAGACGCATTGGCTCCTAACTTTGCCAAGTGATGAAAGTTAGAGCAGACTACGATCAATGGCGGAGAAGTACGGTCCTCTGCCTAATATGCATAACACATTGATGTTTTAAATTCTTTGGGCAGATCGAGCGGAAAGGGGGGGGGATCCCCAATTTAACTCCCTGAAAACGCTCTGGCTACCAGCGTTTTGTTCACGACTCCAACATACAGTCACGACCGTGACCTGGGATAGAAGGAACGAAAGGCACCTTTCTCTCCTATATAATGCTTCTATCACGATATTGAATCAATCCAAAACTTCAATTATGAGTCAATCTAATACTCAAGACCCTGCGCCATAATGATGCTTCATTTCCGGGTTTCAAACTAATTATTCTCACCCTTACATCCAGCCATCTAGAGCCGAAACCTTGCGCTGTGTGGGCGGCCACTTCCTCAGCTTTTCGGGAGTACTACCATGCTTACTGTGAGCTGTAAGATTGCAACGGCTTGAAATCCTAATCCCACAAACGCGTGTTTGATAGCGTTCGAAACGACAGACCGGCTCCAGACAAGTCGGTTGGGGAGACCCCGTACTTCTCGATAAATACAACGAAAAGGGTGTTCTGAGCCCATCTGCCTCGATAACCCGTCTGACGCCGGACTAGGCGAATAGTGATAAACCCGCTGTTAACAAACTGTGAATCTCCGGGTCAACAGCACGGACAGCACGGACAGAAGCCTATTTCTGAAGATGTAGACCTTGGGATCGAATTTCGCGCAAGTAACAATGTGTACTGGGGGATATCACGACATACGACCCTGGTTCCAAAGTTGCCATGACTGAGGTCAAGAGACAATAGCCCAGATGACCGCGTTTTCTACTTTTGTCGCCTCGCTTAGTCTTCCAGGGTTCAGCTGGAGTTCATTCGCAGCGTGCATGGCACGATCGCACACAAGCGCCCGCCGATGCTTGCTTTTATGGTTGCGCATATGGGTAAGCGTGTTGGTACTAACGCTGGTAAGTTGACGCGGGAGCAGTCCGTAGCTTTCATGCTCAAGGTGGTTGGAGAGAGAGAGGTCACAGCCGCCAAAGTTGGCATATGGACAAGCCAGCCAAGCAATGGCCAGGGTAATCCTGAGCTGGTGGCAGTCTCGGCCGTCTGCTACGATTTGTAACGATCCATCGACAGTTTTGTAGGATGTCACCACATTTCCTAGAAGAAGTAGCAATTAGATATCTACGTCTCTTCCATATTCCTTACCACCTTCCTCGGGCTTATTTCTTGGCTGGGCATTGAGCCTAAGATAGAGACAATGCGACTGAACCGGCGCCTTCTGGTGCTCAAATGCCGACAACAATCACCATATACGACAAAAGGGATGCCTCGTGGAGGCGTTGTGAAGAAGGCCGAGATCTTCCCCCTCACACCCCGTGGCCACCAAATCCTCCTGTGGCTGGTCAGAGCCTCAAACTTTCTCGCTTCTTCTTTCGACAGCTCCTCACAAATGGATCAAGCCTGCCAGCGGACACTTTGGTCACCCGCTCCTGAGATGCTCAGCCCGTTGATTGACCGGCATCGTCTTGCACTAGGCGACATCTGGTTGACAAATACCTTGGAAGTAGCGGGCACAAGGTCGAGGAGAATGAGATGAAGATGGCCTAGTTGACCGACTGATCAGAGCCCACAATGACGTTGCGATCTCCTCCAAGTACGAGGCCGCAGGAATTTCAAGCCGGGCAGCACCCACAACTTCTCTTGTGGGCTTGATGGTTCTAGACCAACCTGATGGTATTTGTTCATACTACTGTATGAGACAGAAACCTGGTATACGCAGCGCAATTCAAAAAGGAAGCGTAGAAAGATGGCCCCAAGCAGTTCTAGGCGACGGCAATTCGGGCGCGCTCGAAGCTCATTGCGTCCGAATGTAACAGTGAAACGGAATGTAACATCGAAGGGCTGGTGTGCCAGGGTCCATCGCTAAGCTGCATGTTGCCTTCAACATACGGCCAAGTACAGAGTCCGTGACGTTGAGCGTGGATGCCGCGACACACCCCGACCAAGGGGTGTCGGTACCGTCTGCTCGCCTGCCAAGCACCCCAATTGGGTGGCTTTGGCGCCGCAATAGGGGCCGGCGCGCGCGGATAGCGAATTCGGTCCAACCCTATGCCCCTGCGTCTGGACGGGTTCCTCCTGTTTGGCGCCCCATGCCCGCTGGTGGTGTCATGCCCGGTGGTATGAGTGAGGCCAACCAGCCGACACGCGTCCTCGGCCCTCAGGGTCGCCGTGGAATTCTCCCTAGCGCTCCTGGCCGCCCTGCCGCTACTCCCGCTGGCGCTGGCAACGCCGAGAGCACTGTGATTCCGGCCAAGAATGCTGATGGCAAGTTTCTTTGCCCTCACTGCACCAAAACCTACATGCAGGCGAAGCACTTGAAGCGTCACCTCCTGCGCCGTGAGTTATACCCCGCTAACCCACACAGCTTACTCCCTTGCTGACCAGATGATCCATAGACACGGGCGACCGCCCCTACATGTTTGTGCTGTGTCGCGATACTTTCTCGCGAAGTGATATTCTCAAGAAGCACTTCAATAAGTGCTCCGTTCGCCGAGGTAACCCGACTGGTGTCAGTCACTTGTTCCACCCTCAGGCCCGCGTCAAGAAAAAGGCTACTCTGCCAAAGGCAGCTATTGGCCAGGATGGCAGCCTTAACCACCTCAATGGTTTGGGTAACATGCATGCCAATGACACGGTCCAGCACTTTGATAAGATGCCTGTGCCGGATGGGACGAGCAATCTTGTGAACCACCAGAGTTAGTCATCGCGCGCCATCAGCCCGAAAAGTCTTGATAATGGCAGTGATCAAGGAGGACGAATATCGACAAAATCTGTCATTGATGCTTCTCGACGATGTGGCAAGATTCAAAACTCAGTTGACGAGCCCAACTCGAAACAACGACCATGCCCTGGTGGGACTCAAATCTGCAAGGCTGGTGCGGAACGAGCCTGTGAAGATCGCACTCAGTGTCTTCTCACTCATCCTGGCCAGACGCTGATCGCAACCGATCACGTTTCTACTACTGGCCTCGAAAGTATACAATCACCTCCTGGCCAACTGAACCACCGCGATTCCCTTTTCTTTTCCACCTGAAAGGTGCCACCATCGGTCAAAGACCCCTATGCACTTCTCTCCGACCAGATCCTCAGCTTCCTCTATCCTCCTAATTCCCCAATCATCGACGAATGTGCCGCCTTCAACCTCTACTTCTCCACCAAAAATGTTCGCAACTTCATGGAAAAGTACACTGATGGCCATGTTCATTTGCATGGTCTACTTCCACCTGCGTTCCATGTCATAGACGCCTACGCTGGCTTGTTGGTGGGCATATGCTGTTTGAGTGCTTACCACTCTGACCTTCTTCCACCAGATCACGTGCGCAACATGATAGGTATCTTCAAGTCCGCACTGGTTCGTGATAGGCTGTTCCCAGCCATCGCGGCAGGCAAACAGATGAGTGGTAACGCTGGCGCAACCACCTCAAGTCACAGTCAACGGGATTTAGAATAAGTTCAGGCTGTAGCCCTGCTCCAGACTCTGCTGTTCTTCAAGAGCCTGCCTCTGCAGCGTGAGAGAACTTGTGAAACTTCACCACCTATCGCGAAGTACATGCATTATCTTGATCTGCTCAGCGTCCCTACTGGCATGCCCTCTCCACACCACTGCACCGGAGCAACTGTGCCTCCTCCGCGACTCCGCCACAGAAGCCCATCTCAGTGCCCGATCCTAACCAGAGAGCTTTGAGATGCACAACTGACCGGGCAAGACGAATCTGCACAGACTATCGTTGATCTGACGAGTTCAAATGGATGGCGGTGCCGTCATAAATGGTTGCGCGACTCTGTCAATAAGCGACTGGAATTAGATACGCGTTTCACGCAGGTGATGCAGCTACTGAAGTCAGTGTTGGTGAAGGTGTGAGTAGTCTCAAACGGAGAAATGAGATCGGTTGGACAGATCTACAAGAATAATTCAAGAGTCTCAAATTTCACACTCTCCGTCATTCAGCCGTCTCTCCCCTATGGTGAAGGATCTAGGAAGACTTCTTGCACAAATCACATGGAGCGGTGGCGGCATGCTTTAAAAAGGGAAACAGGCTCATTGCACTTGGTTGGCATTTGTCCTTCGGCCCAGTTTCCATGCCGTGGTGTTTTCTTTCCTCGCGCCTATTCTGATCGACTATCATCTTTCATTGCGGAGAAGTGTCATGATAACCTCTTGTATCAAAGCCGATTTTGACGGTGGTTACTCCTTAAATGCACTCTGGACGTGGAGTTGGTCCTATAATAGATTGATATCATACAGTTTTTGACGCTTGGCTGACCTAAGTCAACGTACCCACTTTCCAATCACCCCCCCTTTCTGATCACCCGAAAACCCAGCCATCGCGATATAACCACCCTTTTTAATTAACTATTAACTAGGCATAGTTACTACTATAATACAGCTTTCTGCCTTACTAGGGTAATTAGATACGCTAGATTTATCTATATTAATTTTAACTTTACTAGCCTTAATTTAGGATTACTATATATTACTAATAGTAGTAAACTTAGTATTAAGGTTAACTTTAACAGCCTTTTTCTTTCTAGCTATACTATTATTAACTTAGGCCTAAAGATACTAGATTTACTACTAGGCAGTAGCTAGTTAGAAGGACTACTCTTAAAAGCCTTTTTTAATCTTTCTAAATAGCTAGCATTATATAGTAATACTTTAATCTAGCTAGCTAAATAAGTATAGTTAACTATCTAGCTTTTTAGCTTTTCTAAATATTAACTATATAACTATAGATAAAGTAGATATCTATCTATTTATATTCTAAATACCTTAGATACTCTAGATAGGTATTAATAGTAAATTAAATACCTTAGGTAGTAGTAAGAAGCTTATAAAAAGCTTAGCTATAGTAATAAGCTATAGTTTAGTATATTTCTAGCTACTTTTAATATTTTAAACTGTTAGCCTAGCTAGGTATACTTTTTAATAATAAGAAATAAAGTTTTTTTTACTTATAATAGTTAAATTATTTTACTAGCTAAGGTATTTAAGCTTCTTTTTATAGGCTAACTTAACTAGGCTAAAGACTAACTAATTAAGTAGCTAGAGAATATAAAAGGTATATAATAGTAAAAATAATAAATAGATATTATTAATATAGTATTACTATATAAATTTTATTATTATATAACTTTTATACTTATCTAGAATAAGTAGTCTAGCCTAGCTAGCCTAGCTAGCCTAGCTAAAGTTAGTCTAAAAAAGAAAGACCTTATATAGCTACTTAATAATAGTCTTATTAATAGTTTATTTATTCTTTATTACTATAAACTTTTATTTATTTAAAAAGCTAAAATCTAAAGAAAACTACTATTACTAAACTAACTTACCTTTATATATAACTAGTAGTAGTAGTACTTACCTTTTAACTAAGATATACTTAATAATAAATACTTAGGCTTATAATTTAGGTTACTTTTTTTATATAGACTTTATTTTAGCCTTACCTAGTACTAGCTTATTAGATCTTTTACTCTTAAGAATACTAGTCTTATTTATATTATATTAGTTAGCTAGTTTAATAGCTATAATTACTAAGATAGTAAGGTACTTAAACTAGTCTTTAATAACCTTAGTAAATACCTTATTAATATATCTAGAATTAATAAATTAACTTCTTTAGACCTTAATAAATAGGTTCCTTTATATAAAGGTATTTACCTATCTCTTTTCTAAAGGTTAGGTATCTTTTATTATATAAAGAATGCGCTAGGCAAACTTCCTTAGTTATTAATACGTTAGCATAAGCCTAAGATTAGCCTAGATCTATACCTAGCTAGCTAGCTTAGCCTTCTAACTAACAAAAAGCCTCTAAAGGTCTTTAAATACTGCTACCCTTAACTAGGTACTAGTTAGATAGTTCTAGAGGGTAGTAAAAAGGATCCTATATAGATAGAATGCTTTATATATACTAGTACTATTAGCAATAGCTTCTAGCGCCTAGTTAAGCTTATCTTTAGTATATTAGACTATTAGGATATAAAGATACTATATAGAGAAAAATAGGTTATTTAGATAAAGGTTGGAAATGTTGCAATAGTTAGAAGTAGGAGGTTGATAGAGGTGATAAGGCATTTTTGGGTGATCAGAAAGGGGGGGTGATTGGAAAGTGGGTACGTTGACTTATCTTATCACTCATTCAGACCTGTAGACGACTGTAACCTTGGTCCTTAGGCATGGGCCAGTATTTTTCCTCAGCCCGCTCGCTGAGGTAGAGGACGGCGCTATCTCAGGCTAGAACTGCGGTGCTGAGGCCCCACCGGGCCTTTAAGGTTCTTGTATTCCCTTTTGTAAGAAGGAGTAGGTGCTTGCGGTTACGTGTTTATGTTATGTCATCAGTTACCGCTTTCAACGCTGTCCCATTCTACGAGCACGCCAGCCACGACAGCTTGTCCGAGAGCCTTTTTCACCACTCGCCGATACAGGACTTTTCCACCGACTCCGGGTTGCTCATCCCTTAAGGCCGCGATGACCAGTCTGAATGCAGAGGGAGTCAGTTTCGACGCCTACGTGCAACAAACCCAGGGCCTGCGAGTTAGCACCATGCTTAAGGACATAGAGGCATTTACTATGGGGAAGATAGTCTGCGCGCTTAATTAAAGGGGCTTTTAGGATTCTATGCCTAGAAAATGTCAGCACGCAGAGATGATGGACAAATGCAGGACAAAATTTGGCTAGATGAATGCCCACGACACTACGCGGCGTTGCGCGGTATCTCGTCCCGCAAATGTCTCGTAGCTTTTCATTCTGCTTGAGTTCTTTCTATCACGCGAGACACATGTGTGCGTAAGCGAGTATATCCAAGTCAAGTGAATAAGTCAGATCTTTGAATGACACCGGCCTTGATTTCGCGGGCCGACACGAAGGGTACCTGTCTTCCCATGTCTGATATGTTATGCGGCTGCGACAGGCCTTGAACTATCCGCCTTTTCGAAGAAAAGCCCGCATATGGCTGCAGGCTCTGACTCGCTAGTCCGGCCGATGGTACATCTCTCGGCTAGCCCTGCACATGGCTTTAGTGTGCGTGTCTCACGCCCCATAGTCCCCCTAGTCTGTTATCTACGACATTGCTCCCTGTTTACGGGTCCCTGGTCGTGATCCCTGCCATGTATCTTTTTGTAGATGCGGGTGCCTTTCTTCTACACCCCTTCTTCCCGAGCACCCAGCCCTCTCCGTTGAATCAGCGTACCTACCCTTGTAGAATGTGAGGCTGGCTGACGCCTAAGCCATATTTCACGTCGGGTAGGCTACAGACGAGCCGCATTTGGTCCGTCGCAACGTGCCACGCTCTTGAGGATGGCAGCCGGAGCCTCGCCCTTCACCGATGGAGAACAATGGCAAAAGTGTCGCTTACATGGGAAAGAAGAGTAGCGTTTCTGCGAGGCAGTTTGCGTGGCCGTCACTGATTTCGTCCAATCGCGGGGCATCCGACGTGGACAACATGGGTTTTGATATGTTCCGTGGTGGGGTACTCCCAAACACTACCTCCCATGGCGGTTCCCATGCGGCGGAAGAATTTGGGCAAACAAGCCCTGAGCTCTGGCCGGCTTCAAGCGGGCATTTAGATCGCGGCCGTCTGCTCTGTTACGTTGGCACTAGAAGGACAACGGCAGAGATCCATGTTGGCGATTGGCCACGCGCAGTCATGGTCTGGTCAAGGAAAAGTCAGCAGCGATTGAATCATGTCAAAACGTACGTGTTACTGGTAATAACCCAATGCATTTTGACAACCTAGACGCAAAGACTCACAAGCAAGCTCGCGGCTGAGCACGAAAGAATGCGTCCCTGAGATTTATACGTTACAAAGCGAAGCAATCGCTGTCGCACGAGGTTGGGTTTTGTGTGATCATCCGTCCTCCTGAAGGAAGGGCTGAGGCCAGCCGGATTGGTGAGGTTTGGGAAATCCGACTAGATGTGACAATTAACCGTACGGGCCACGGAATTCTGTGTAAGAGCCACGTCGTCGTGTCGTTCGAGACCAAGCGTCTTGGCGCGGACCTTTAGAAGGCGACGGTACAGATGGGGTCATGGCACTCGTCACAAAGAAGGAGTTTGCTGCAATGCCGTGCCGCTGCATTTCCGTACCGACCCGCCGGCAATCAGGTGAATTTAACCGAATGAGCTAGCTTTGAATGTCCATTGTTTGTTAAGGTCATCAAATTGACTAGAAGAGAAGTCAGTATTGTTGTGCTAGAGGATTGGTGGGCAAGTTTGCGGTTCATGAGAGCCAGAAACCGGCTTGACTGACATTTCCACGTTCAGCGGAACGTGTTGAAACTGAATTGGTGAAAGGTCTATTCCAACGACCAGGACGTGTCGGTAAATATCGCAAACTTCACTGATACACGAACGTTAGTGTCACTTCAGCAACGCCTAGATGTTTCCGGCCCCATATATCCCAAATGCCTGTTCTCATTCCAACATCTGGGATCTTCTGCGATATTGCGAGCACACGTGCCGTGTGGCTTGATCCGAAACAACGACTGAGCATTCACCGAAAGTTTGGCGAGGAAGTGCTTTCCATCAAAAGCCTGGCAAGCTAGATCATGTAAGCTCTACTATGAAAATGTTGATAGTCTAAAATGTTGTCAATTATTGACTTAATTTAACCCCGGTCGGCATCATACTCAGGGTCGAACCTGTCGTTCTGCCATTCCGTCTGAAACTATTAGTACTGCTGATAAACAATCCAGGAAGAAAAAACTCACCTTGGGTGAAGTTTTTATGGCGTGTGCAAAGGTGGTCGAATTCATGTGGCCTGGTTCTTTTGCCTCCGGCCCATCCGTAGTCAAAGAGGGCGGCAGAATAGATTCCGAGAATGCATCAGCCATCCTCAGACAAACAACACAGCTGATCTATTCGGGAAGAAAGTACAGGATCATGTTTGCTCGGGATCCACTGTATTCATGTGCTCGACAACTGGTGGCGCTAGGGCTGGACAAGTCGCTCTTCTGACTAGATAAGGGGCGTCGAGCCTTCGTATCATTCAATGCAGCCAAACATGGGTACTCATGGAGCATACCAAGTGAAAATTCGAAAAGTGGATGGGTTCGTCAGATCAGGAGACGCTTCCGAGATGGAAGTGGTTGCATGGGTGCCTCACGCCTAGAATGCCAACATAGGTTACCACCTGGCAGATCTTGAATAGCCACGGTTCCAAGAAAATATGACGGCGAGCAATTGATTATAGAACCACGGGAGTGATATAAATTAGTGCTGATCTTCTGCATGAAGCGTCTGAAAATCGATTGTCGTAATGTGCAGCGTACGGCTTCTGAAGAGAAGTTTGCCACAGCTTTGTAGGCGGTGGAAAGGGAGATTACCTCCAAACTCGTCTCCCCGTAGCCCGGTAAAGCGTTGTTGGACCTCTCGTGTTTCATTAGGAAGTTAGTCCGCAAGCAAAGCACATGGCTGATTTATAGAAGAGTCTCGGCTCGCGAGGGGTAGAAACTTAGTATGAAGATCCCGCTCTCCCTTCCAGGCTGAAGATTGTGTGCGATACTCCATAAGAACGTCGTTCATCGCTATGTTTAACACTGGCTTTTTTAGGTACGACCGGAACCCGATGTGGAACTGACTCACTCACCTCTTCCCTCAGAGAAGCAGGTAAACCCCTTACGTCGCTGGTCACAGTGAACGGAGATTTCAGCAGGGCTGAGATTGTCAGCCATAGATTCTCTCCCGCCTCCAGCGAAGTCATTTTCCAGTTCCAAGCTTCTGATAATCACAACACTTGGGAAATAGGTGAAAGAGACGCAGAGACGCCCGATTTCTCGACGAAGAAAAGGTGCTCGCGTATTGGAATTGTCCCAAAGAGGAGGACGGAAAATGGCGAGAAGATCGATTAGGCTGCGAGTTGTTTCACGTTTTCAAGATCCTCAAACACCGTCTCACGAGGAAGAGGGAAGCAATGATCCTGGTTCAGTGGGTTGGTTATCCAAAGAGGGAGCTTGGTAACGGTTGTGGTTCTACGTGGGAGCCGTTGAAGAAGCTTGTACTAGTCTAGAGGGTAGATGTCGAGGATTATCAGCGCCAGACAGGCCTGAGGAGGGATATTCTACCTAAGGACAAAAAGGTCTGTCGACTTCGAAAGTTTTGCATGCGCAGAACGTCAATAACAGAGCATAAGAAGCCATTCAATACTTAGGCAAGAACTGATGTTAATATCACGGGAAACAAAGCATCTTTGTGTCACCAAGGTAGCCGTGGTGCCACGAATACATAGAGTATGGCGACTCAGCGGAAATATGAAGTGCGCTTGCCCAATCTGGAGTAGCTCTATCTCTTACCGGGCGTGGCGCTTGAGAATACGACTTGAGTTATCAATCTGTGGTTAATGGGAGATCTTTTTTATTATTCTGCAACTTCTCTTCCTCTTACTAAACCACCCATAAAGGCTTTGATGACAAGATCAACCACAAATCAATGTTGGATAGAAAGATTTGAGAGCCGTTTGATCAGTCGACTCAACATCGGATGCTCCAAAGGGGATTTATAGCTTGATTGACGCACTTCTCAAGTGAGGTAGTCGTGTGCTACAAGGAGTAAGCTTGTGCTTACGCGCAGCACCTTACTCGACCATTGTATCCCCGGCCACCCTGCAAGCTTTTACCAAAATGCAAGTGTTCTCATATCAGTCTTGAAAAGTTGTGATAGGATGAAAACGTCTGTTGCTGTCTTCTACCTGTCAGTCTGTTTATAATGGCAGTATCCTGCAAAGAAGTCAGACACGAGTCATATTGACAATGTGTTGCTAACGAGACTGAAGGTCATTAGAAACTCGGCACGCCTAACGGCGAAAACCGAATCATGACCTTCAAATCTTCTGATCACGAAGACCAGACTGGCCTGGCCTGCTAATCAAGTCGATCGGTACTGAATCACATTGCTTTGGTTCCACAGCCCCTTCCTGGAAGTTGAGAGCCTTGCAAAAAGGAAAAATAGGAAAAACAGGAAGCTATGGAGAATGTAGCATCAGGAGAGGTGGCACTTTCGAACGCAGCCCTGGCCGAGCGGCTTTGTGCCTTCAAAGCATCCAGTTGACACATGCCGCCGTAGTGTGTCACGTTCATTATCTGCCCGACCACGATGTCAGAATTCTTTTCCAGGTATGAGTATCGTACCTCCATGCCCAGGCAGTTATTCCCGGGCCAGCCCGTTGCGAAAAGGTTATGGAGGGGCGTAAAGCCTCACTTTGAACTTCACCCAGACCCCTTGCGGCTTGGAGACCAGGATCAATGCATGACATAGCCCCAGACTAGGACAAAGGACACTACGAAATCCATGAACGCACACCAGCTAGTTCACGTGTTTCAGGAGCGAGCATTTATGATTTGTTGAAACACTTCCCGCTTCTCCGATTCTAATCCTGCCCAACTCTACTCTCGCATAACTCGGGGGAAGAAAGAATATGGCGCCCCGCCCGAGAGCTATCAGAAATATTCCAGCCCATATGGGGAAGAATGCACTACAGTTAGCAGTCCCTCTCTCAGGTTTATGGACCAAGAACTCTGGAGGCTCCTTTATAGTCAGGACTGGGTAGAAGTACAAAATCCCCTGGCTCATGTATGACCGGGTCGCAGGCTTCTACGTCACTGGCCCATGCAGTGCATTGAAAAGCTAACATGCAGCCCTTGGCATAATTCCCCGGCCAACCAGGACAACGTAGGAGCCATTGTTTGCTGCGATAAAGAAGGAGGGTCAGTCTCGAGCGAGTGGTTGACACGAAGGTCCTGATGGTGTAGGCTGTCTCCGCGTCGTATTCAAGTCCCGTCGCGTTGGGTCTACCTTGGCCATGGTCTTGAACGAGAGCGGGACCATGACTAAGGCTTCCTGTCGGAAAACCGGCAAGTGCCGGGCATCGCGGCCTGCCTCGGCGGCGACGTGGCAGGCTGCCGCTGGGAAGGCGAGGTCTGCGGCAATGGATGGGAGGTCGTGACTTGTGGGACGGCCGTGGGTGGACGACGACGCGACGGGCGGCTACAGGGGTCAACTGCCAAGAAAAGTAGCTGATTTCTCAACACCACAACCGTGCGTATGCTCCTACCTACCCAAATCTGCTGGCCCGATTGATTGCCTACATTACAGCTGCTGGCCGTGCCACAACCGCCAACCTCTGGCTTCGATGAGGCCATGTCCCAATTCACAAACTGAAAAGTGGGACATTCCAGTGGGAAGACAACGGTTACTAGTTTGCTCTCTGGTTGAAGCTTTCACGGTACCTGCATATTTTGTGGGCCTGCGTATTCCACCAACGCAGCGACTCACTTGTACAGGGATTGGTTCCCCGCAACGATTAGATAAGACCTAGCGACCTCCCTCTCAGGGTCTCTGGTCTACTTCTACCTGACCTGCCTCGTCTTCTCTTCTCCTCCGCAAGCACACCACCTCACCTTTGGTAACAAAACCACCAAAATGGCAAGTAAATCTTCAACCCCTGCGCGCGCGGCTTGGTTCGCTTTGTGAATTCATCAAAGAAACCCACCCCTTCAGTTCTCAGGCTCACTAATTCTTGTGATGCAGAGTTCCCTTGGCGGAGCCAGCTCTTGGGACCCGCGCAATCACAGTCGCACTCACTATGGTGCCTGCGACCGCAACCGCGGCCATGCCCACGATCCTGGCGCTCCACTCCATGCCATCATGACCGAAGCCGAAGTGTCCTCCAGTCTCCGAGAGATCCTTAAAACGGCCGCCAATATCAGCTCCCCCAACCTCAATCGCGTTTTCGCCCCAGGAGCTCGAGTCACCAGCGCAAACGGGCGCGGCATCCCTCTCCGCCACCCTGGAGCCCTCGAGCTCGTCCACAACACCCTGCGATCCAACGGTATCGAACCGGCCAAGCTCAAAATCGAATACTCCCCCAATCAAGGCGAAGTTCGATTCAAGATGCCAGAAGGCGTGGTCCACGCAACGCTCCATCGCAAGTTCAACCTGCTCGTCCGCGCCGCCACCCAAGACAAGCTTTCCCACCTCGAAGAACTGTCAGGCTCCGCGTCTCCTCTGCAGGGTCGCAACGGCGGCACCGGACAGCTCATCCCCGACCAGGGTTGGTCCACGAGCAGCGACGACCCGTGGCCCCGTCTCGTTCTCGAGGTGGCAGTGTCGCAGAGCCGGGACCATGTTTCCAGCAAATGCGACACATACATCCGGTCCGGGAAACTGGTCTCTGCTGCTATTGGCCTCAAGGTCTTTTACGACAACAATGCAGCAACGGCGTACGAAGACATTCTCAACCATCTCGGCGAGTGCTACATCGGCCTCTAGGTGAGGCAGGGCAAAAAGCTCGTGTGCGAGATGGACTGGACACCTCTGGACACACCAGACGCGTATCTAGACCTCTTCCCGTCCGACTTTGGTGATTTGACGGCCACACACAAGAGACCCTTGCGCAAGACGCGCCAGCGTCACACAGGGTCAGTCTGTTTCCCATGTCCGCCTTCTCTACTCTTTCCTGTTCTCGCGTCTCATCTCCCTCTTGCTATGGGACAAATCCCCCATTCCAGCGAAAAAAGAGAATAAGAAGAAAAGGAAAACCTTCGAAAAAGTTCAAAGCTAATCTGATGGTGTTTCCCCGCAGACATGAACCAGTCGACCACGATGACTCTCAAGCACCGATCCGCATTGCCCTCGCCGATGTTATTGCCCAGCTCCAAGAAGCTGTCCGCTTGGCCATTGTCGACAGAGACACGCCGCAAAAACAGCGGAAAAACAACAAGAGCCGCACGAAGACGAAGCGGAAGCCGCTCTTCCGCTGGTCGCCCCCCCGCAAGGGTGCCCGAGCCAGAAGAACGAAGCGCCAAGCCCGGTAGAGCAAGCTCGGCGAGGGAGTTGGCGCCTCACGCGGCAAAGGCTCGCCGCTTCTCGTCGTCGTTCCTCAAACGCTGCCAGGAGGCTGGTCAAGACACGAACCGCGACCCCGACGGCGATGTCGGCTGTGCTGGTTCTAGATGGGGGGGTGGTCATGTCCGCGTGTCGGAGGATGGAACGTTGCTGCAGGACGCGAGGGCGACTTTGTTTGAGTGGAAGCGGACGGATCCGGGTTCGATTCTCCTGTAACAGTATGCTTGCCATCTGCCTTTCTCGGCAACGAATTCGAGTGCAATACATTCAATGCGATGTCGGTGCCTATCTTTGTGATGGGAGGGAGAACCGACAGAACCCGGGGATCGAGGAGGTAGTTGGAATCGGTGTCTGTGAGTTCAATTGCAGTCAACCAGGCCTTGTCCCTAGGTGCCGAAGAGCAATACGTAGTCGAAAGACAGTCAGACCTCGGTACCGGATCTGGCATCCACGCCGATGATGACCAGTCTACCATCACGTCTGCCAAAGGAAAGGACGTAGAGAGGTCAACCCGAGAAACAGAGGAGATACCTCGACAGGATTACCCCCAAAAAATCTCCGTCAACTACATCCCGCCAGCCAGGGAGCGAGCAGTTTGGCAGACCACAAAGGTTTGGACCAGTCTTGCCTATTAACACCCATGGCACCACCAGATCGGATCCAGGAATACCGCCGCCTAAGGATGACCGTCCGCGGGTCAATCGCTTGGCCACCGGCACGAACCAATTTATCGTCCTGGAACCCAGCCAACTGTCCCAACTGCTGAGCCAACGCAGCGGACAGACTCATGGCGGTCGACCGTCCCCTCGCTTCCGAACCGAAGACATCGGATGGTTTGATCCTCCGGAGTACACCGAGAACAAGGAACATCAGAGGACTGAGGGAACCAAAGAACCTTGTGCACATGGTTTCCATTATTGTTCATTAGTTACAGTGCTCGGTCCATCTCGTGATAACAACAGTGATGATGATGACGATGACGACGTTGTTGTTGTTGTCGTTGCTGTCGCCTTTGCCTTACCCTCCTCCTCCCTTGTCCACCTCCTCCTACTTTTGCTAGCTGTCCTGCGCTCGCAGTCGATTCTCCCCTCCAACTCTCGGCGCGCCATGTCCAGTTTCAGCAAATGCGTCTCAATGTCAACAACATCATGCAGCTTCTGCTGCATCACCTTGACCTGGTTCGACTGCTCTGTCGCCAGCTCCTCCATCTCGGCAACAAGAGCGTCCAAGCCTCCTGTAGTCACGGCGGCCTTGGTTGCGGAAGCATGACCAGCTGGGTGAACAGCCATGCTGACACCTGTGTCCGCTGCCCGGCTCGCATGTGTGGCATGTAGGGGAAGGCGGCGCGTCTTGGACTGGCCGGAAAGCGGCGCAGGGGGTTGCAGTGGGCGTTGCAATCGTATAGGGTCGTCGGTGTCTGACACGAGGTCATCCGTCAGTCAAAGAAAGTCACCACCGCCAGAAACACTTTGCAGAATGGGGAGGAAAAGGTCGCGGCATCCCCTGAGCTTACGACTGCACGGGTGGCTATGATGGCTGTGGAGAGGGCGTGGCGGGGTCGCTGGGGTGCCCCGAGGAGCAGTCTGGACCGCAGGCAGTGACGCCGGAAGACAATGTGGGTCGTGACTCAACAAGTTGTTGGCTCCAGCCGCTCTCCCATGGGGGAGACACCCTGGAAGGGCTCGTCGGAACCTGTGCGTGTGGAGCGGGCTGTTGGTGCTGGGAGTGGTATGCGTATTCGCGTTGTTGATGCTGTTGTCGATGCTGCTGTTGATGTTGTGGCCGCCACGGAGGTGTGGGATCTCCGCCGCCTCGGTCCACGGTCCACGGTAAAGGGAAAGGCATTGCGTTCTTGATGTATGGCGGGCTGGGTTCGATACTCTCCTGTCCGTCCATTCAACCACCACGTCAGATTACACGCATGCTCAAGCGGAAAAGGTACTAGCCGCTGCGCGGGGGTTGGAGGAGGATTTACCGTACGGCCATGTCTCCCTAAGCTTGCTCTCTACGAGGCGTCGATCGAGGCGCGAGGAGGTCGCGGGCAGGCGACTCAGAGCACTCAAGTCAATGATCCCAGAGACAAGATCTCTTCACCTCCGCCAGATTCCAAGTTAGGGTGGCGATTGATGATTGATCGATACTCCTCTTGCAGATGATGCGGCATATCGGAGAAAGCGTCATACCTCTCAACCTCGCTGATTATCCGTAGCGTGTTGGGCGAATAAGGTGGCTACATGATTGGACAAGGTTTGTTTGCATAGGCGAGGTGCTGTACTGCGGAGCTGGTGAATGATGAGGGAGAAGGAAAGAGAGAGACGGGAGAGAGGGGGTGGGGAATAGAGAGATGGACGAGTTGGGCCTGCGTCGGTACGCAGAAAAGATGAGAGTGTGGGCAAACGAAGCTTCTCTAGATTCCGGCGGGCGGTGTGTGTGTTTGTATATCTGCCATGATTGACTGCCTGACATCCACTGCGGACCGAGAAAAAAAGTGAGGTCGAACAAACACCCACCATCTTGGTTCATCCGGCAACATTGGGCTGCTGATCTTCTGCTATCTCTCAAGCGGGCCGTCTCGATTCTGTTCCAAGGAGGCGGTCGAGCGTTTTGGCCATCTCCGTCTTATTCCGTCACTGCGTCGCCACAGCATGAAGATGCTCTGGCAATAAAGAGAGGAGGCTTGGGTATATAGGAAGGGCTGTGCTGAGGGATATGCCAAGTAAGAAAACAGCTCAGCACTGTGTTTGGACGGGTGACAGGTCAGACGGAATGTTCTTCTGAATCGGGCGATGGAAGGGGCAAGATACCCAAGGAAATGTTGAACGCCGGCTCGGTGGTGGTAATGGTTCGCAAAACAGGCGTGGGACGACGACAAACCCAGGAAGTGGGTGGAAACGAGGAGAGTCAAGGAAGAGAGGACCCTCCAAGAAGGTACCCGCACAGTTACAACAGGTATCAGCTAGCAGTCTTGGATGAGAATGACTCATTTACACCTGTGCCACGGTTCAAAAGCTTAGTTATCACCGTACCCACGAGGGCCCATCCAATTCCCGTGTCCCAGATTCTTGCCCCCTATTCCATCCAACCAGTTCGTCCGACCAGCTCGGCCGACACCCCAGCCTGCTGCTGATGTGATGCTGAGTGGTGGAGCAAGGGGTTGTGGTTCAATTGACGGTTTCTTTGCTAGATGCTGCAGATGTCCGAGCGGTGGGTGGATGAAAAAGGAGATGTGGCGGTTTGATGAAAGCCCAGCTGGTGCTGGATGTGTTTGTTGTGTGTCGAGCTGCGATGCAACATCCACTCGCATTCTCCAAGCCGTCCTCGGTTTAATAGCCCGGCGCCAAAAACCCCCGCCAGGCCCCGACAGCCGACCCGCTGCGACATCAAACCATTGAGCCGGATGGCTCGGGGGCTCCGCAGCCTGGAGTAGCATCGGCGCGAGAGATGTGGCTTCCCGGGCCGGTTCCTCTGCCGCCGCCGCCGCCTCCGGAACCAAACATGTCGAGGACAATGTTAGGAAGATGGATGTGGGAATCAGAGCCTCGTCGACTTGTCTGCCACAATCCGCAAGCCCCCGGCTGCCAAAATCCTCTGGTCCTTCAAGATGCAGCAGCACCAGGTTGTCAACAAGCTGGTTCTTTCCTGGATATCACTGCGAACCTGCTTTGGCAGCAACGGGCGACTAGATGCGGCGTGTAGTAGCTTGGAGTGGCGTGACCTGGCGTGGCGTGGCGTGGCGTGGCGTGGCGTGGCCTGGCCTGAAACCGAGGGGAGAAGGGAGGCACTGGTTGGTTTTCCTAGGCTTGGAGAAAGAGAGCATTCCTTTTCTTCCCTGCAGAAGCAAAGCAGTCAGTCCGTCGTCTGGTTCCCGCCACCGCCGCCAAGGGCCTCTGGTGTTGCCCTCTACAACTTCTTTATCAACTTTGCCGAGGCCATCGCCAACTCCACCCGTGCACGCCGTGCCCAACCAAGGCATCCGAGGCTCGCAAGAGAAAGCCCGCCACTCTCTCGCTCTCGTATCCTGTGCGCTCTTTAGTCAGAGACCCTTGCCCGCCCCGACCTCGGCCCCAACGAGCTGCCCACCCCGGCCGGCCGTCCGGGAGTTTGACCAAAGCTCTTACCACTAGGTCTGTCTGGCTTTCTCCTGGCTAACAAGACTCCAGAGCTCGAGCCTGGCATCGTCTCCCGTTCCAGCTCCGCCACCCGAGCCACCACCCCTGCCCCCGGCCATCAAAGCCTCCCGCCTCCCGCCTCCCGCCACGCTCCTAAGAACCTCAAAGTAATGAGGCGTCTTCTGCTGTCGGGACCCCTACCTCTGGACGAACCGCCCCCCCCGGTCAAACTCTTCGTCATCCCTTGGCAGCGTGACGCCGAGCTTGGTCGGACTTTCTGTTGAGGGGGGACGAGGACTAAGTAAGAAGAGCAAAAGAGAGACGACGCGGCGGGGTTCGCCAAGGCCTGTCGCCGTCTTTTGGCCACTGACAGCCAAGAGGGCCCCGCCATCAACAATCCTATTCTCCGAGGCGACTTGAGCTTCCTCTACTTCAGTGTGCTTTGGTTTGTCGGCAATGCTGAGAATAACATAAACGAGAAGGAGGACAACCGTAGAGATGAAGAGGAAGGATTAATACACCGCTTGAAACTGGCATTAGCATAAACTTTGCCGATTAAAAAGATGTACCCGTTTGGCATGTTAGGCTCGCAGTACTCCGACCACTTATTCACGATCGACCTCACGTTTCCTCCGTCAGTATGAACGTTTACCCCATGCACCTCGCGTTCCAGTCTGGCCCAGGCCCGTCGCAAGGCCATCCAGTCTCGAGCGCGTTCGCCTCCGCCTCATCAGGATACCTACTCAGTGAGTCCATCCCTTGATACGGGTCGAGCTCGGGCTTGCTTGCTTGCTGCCGTCGCGGCTACATGTTGTCTGACTGCCTCCCTTTTGTTTAGGTCCGACTACTCCTCAGCGATGTCAACAACCCGTCATGCCTGAGAACCTTTGCTGCCGAAATACCCGATGCCTTCCTCGACAAGCTCGCATATCCCCAGTTGCCCCCTCTACCGGGCGCCGCCTTCCAGATCGTCCATACTCCTGTGGCGTACGAGCCATACGCCTCCTTCCAGTTGAGACTCAGCCAAATCCTGCTCCCATCACGCGGCCAGAAGCGCCCAAGGGGCGGCTGATACGACCATGATACGCCCGATGATGCCACGGCGCAGGAGGGGCGCAATGCGCAGGTCCGCAGGCTGGCATAACCTCGCAGACTTTTACCTCAGTGCGTTGGTGTGCGTTCTTGGCTTGAATCCTCACCGGGTCTGGGCTCCTAGCATTGCATACGTCGTCATGACGGTAATTTTCTCTCCCTTTTTGTTCTCGGTTTAGTCTTGTTGGTATCTTTTTTTTGGCGTTTCTTTGTGATTAGGTTCAGTTACAGATACCCCTGGTTTGTCGGCGTCTTGTGCGTTTTATGCTTTACTTTTGTCTCTTGTCTCTTCTGTCCGTTTGGCCCCGCTGATGTCTGTCCACTGAGTCTCGACCTGCGTCGTGTCCCATACACGCAGGAGGCTGGGCTGGTGGGTAGCGAGGTCCTAGCTGTTGTAGCTCTTGGCGATGATGGCCATGTTGCTGTGGGAGTGCCAAGTTGTTTTCTGTTCGCCCTTGGGTTTACGCCGCGCCACGTCCTCCTCATTGCGTCCGCTGTCTGCTGCCTGAGCGGCCTGAAGCTTGTGTACGAACGGCGCTGCCTACCTTGGCGATGCGTCTATGGGGCGTTTGACCTCCTTGGCAACAACCTCCTTCTTTTCTACGATTGGGTGACTGAAAGACAAGCTGATAGGGTCCCTCTTGATGATGTCGCGCCCTAGAAACCCAGCACACTCCATAATGGTGTCATTACTGCTGAGAGGTATCCGTTCTCGCTGCCTTTGATAATCTTGCTGGCTCTCTTCTAGAGACTGGTAGTTTTGGCGTGGAGGCTGGCTAGATCGGCCCGGATGGCGAGTGCCCGCTGCGTGCCCCGGCCGGTTCCAGATCAAGCAAAGCATCAGCGTCGTGTCCTTAAACCCAACAGTTGTTAGGCTCCTGATAGCCAACACCGCCATTGGCGGGCGCGTCTGCTGCTGCCGCATTTCCCACAGGACCTTTGCGGTGATTGAATCAACCTGCAAGCCAGCCTGTCCACGATGTATTTCCTGTCGTTATAAGGGCGGCAGCAGTCTGACGGCTGGTTTGCCACGCTTCGTGGCGCCCGCCTCGATGTCAATGGCAAGCCGTTTTACTCTGATAACTTGCTAGCACCCTTTTTGTGAAGCCAACATCTACTCGGACATGGATTCAGAAAGCGACCTTCTGGGCTACGCTGCGAAACTTGGTAGAGCTAGTTAATTGCCACTATAGACAATTTGAACCATTACCTCCTTCACTGTAACCTTATTTCTGCTCCGTCTAGAATCACCAGCTGCCGCTGCCACCGGGCCCTTGACAAACTGACCAGGAACCCCGCAAGGATCTAGAAAATCACCTATGGTTGAAGACTACACCCTCCCTCTTACCCGGCTTTGCCCGCTCCAAAGGGGTACTGCTAGCGCAGGTCAAAGCCCTGGCCATCCGCCACGGTATAGCATACATGACCAACATATAAGATGCTGTCTTAAAGCATGCGGACTATTTGCTAGGTGTTGTTATCGTAGGCATAGCGAAAGCTTGCGACATGTCAGCGGAGGAGCATGTCGAGATGAAGAAGCTTGCCGCAGGCCGTGGCTGGGAATATTACACCAAAGTTACTTTATCTACGCGCGACGACTATAAGACCGATGCCGGCAATGGAGGCGGCAACAGCGGTACAGGAGACAGAGCAGCCGCGAAAACCACAATCCGCATAGCTCCCGTACCATGTTCACAGCAGATATGGCGACCGAGGCCTCTACACTGTGAGGCCGAGGCGGTCTTACCATCATGGCAGCATGTCAACCGAAGTCTGCCGCTATCCGCGGAGCAGACAGCAACCAAGACGGCAGATGCAGAGAAAGGACTGACCGAAGTTGCCAGACTCTTGCTCGAATTTGATGTTAACAAAGGACAAGGCGATATAGTCATGACTCCGCTGTCATTAGCCGTTCAAAAGGGGCATATCGACGGTGTCAAGCTCCTGGTACGCCCGGAACCTAGCATTTTCTACCGTGATGCCTCTCTTCAATTGCAGCCGTCCTTAGTGACAACAACAGATCGCTCTAGTGATGACTTGTCCTCGTCACAAAGTAATACAGAAAGAACACCCTTGTTAACAAGGGCTGATGCTTCAAACACTTTGTATGATATGCGGGTTAGCGGTGCTGCTATCACGGTAGCTTTCTGGAAGGCTGTGAGATATCAAAGGGACGATATAGCAGTGTTTCTCCTTGAAAAAGGCGCTGAAACAAATCCAAGCTCGAGGCCAGTGGATCACAAGCCAACCTCCGGGCTGCCAACAGCGATATCTTCACTACTGCTGCTGCTGCCAACCTACCTACTTTCTCTTCTACACACATATACAACCACCAGAATACAGTACCAGTTTGACCCTTTGTTGACGTTTGATTAGTTCTCGTACGCGTAACCTGTGATTCTAACAATAATACTATAAATATTGTTTATATTTAAATGTTTTAAAATATAAATTAATTAAAACTAAAGCTAGCTATTATTTTAATTTAAAATATATTTAAATCAGTTTATATATAGTATTATAGTTTAAAGTAATGAGGTGACAATAGGGTTATTTACTAACTGAGGGTAGAATCCAACAAGGGGTAGATTCCGTTAATAGAATACAGAATAGGGGGTAGGCTTGGCACTTTCAACAGTATAGACTTTTGAGACGCACCTCTAAAGCGAAACCTGGCAACATAAGCACCTGATGAAGGATCAGCGCCCTATGAAACGGCTTGCTTACCTGAGGTCCAATAATGCCCTGGCCCCTGTTCACGGGTAATGAGCTGTCATTAGAATGGGTGGGCCCGGGTCAAGCCGCCCCTGCAGACTGCCAATCGGATACGATTCCAAACCAGGCACTGGTGCGCCCTGCCAGCCCTGCAGTCGATCAGGGGAAGCGCAACGATTCCTCATCAATTTTGTTTGGGCATCGGCAAGATAATGCTCCGACAATCCATCCAAGCTTCTCTCTTCCTGCAAGGCTAATCCTTCTTTCTCCCATCCCAAGTACCGGCGCATTACGAGAAGCTGCCCGTGCCTTGTCTGCTCGCGTCACTTGCGCACACCGTCACCATCGCTAGGTGAGCATCGGCAGCGATGGCATGGCAACCATGGAGAAGTTCAAGGCCGACCATCCCGCCACGGCGGACTGCATGGTCGAATCATGGGCCGCTGTTCGGCCATATCTGCCTCCGGTCAACTTCATCACAGTTCACTACGCCTACTTCATACTGACCGGGCTTATCTTTGCCGGCATCTTTCACGGACTGTCACACCCGGCCAGCAGCGTCAGTTTCATCGATAGCCTTTTCCTCGTCATCTCCGCCTTTACTACATCCGGACTCAACACGGTCGATATCAGCAAACTCAGTACCGCCCAGCAGGCTATTATAGCCTTGATGATGATTCTTGGCAGTCCCGTCTTCGTCTCCATCTTCACCATCTGGCTCCGCGCCCGCGTCTTTGAGAAGCGTTTCGAGGACATCGTCGAGGCCGAACGAAACAGGAGGATCAAGAAGACTGGCACAATAGTTGGCATGGCTGGAGCCATGATTGGTCTTCCTGTCATGTCGTCCTTTAAGGGGTCTAAGCGGAACCAAAAGAAGGGTAGACACGAGCGGCAGGCCGAGGCAGACGCCTTCCAGCTCACGGGGTTAACATCCCACGAGAAAGGCCACGACCGGAGCCAAAGTCAGACCACCAATCAAGAGTCTGCACCATCCGGCATACTGGAGTCCATCGAGGAGGGCCAGAAGCTCGGCGTCTCCACCAGCTCCACCGAGCCGCTCTCGCCCAAGTCGAATGCCACCACCAGGCGGAGGCCTTTCAGTCGTAATGACGGCCGCCAGTACATTTCAGAAAGCTTCGATTTCAAAACATTCATCCACGAGAACAAGAAGTCAGTCGGCAGGAACGGCCAGTTCTTCGACCTCACGGAGGAACAACGTGAGTATTTGGGTGGCGTCGAATACCGGGCGCTTAAGATTCTCTTTACCATTGTCTGCGTCTACTTCGCCCTCTGGCAGCTCCTTGGGGCCATCACGCTCGGCGCCTGGTCATACGGGCACAGCCAGAGTATAACGGCCGTCAATTCTCAAAACTCCTGGTGGGCTGGCATCTTTCTCGCCATCTCTTCATTCAATAACGCTGGAATGACGCTCCTCGACGCAGGCGTGGCAGCCTTTGACAATGATGCCTTCGTCTTGACCATTGTTACCATCCTTTCCCTGGCTGGAAATGCTGCGTTCCCTGCGTTCCTCAGAGCAACCGTCTATTTCTGCAGCTTGGCTTTGAAGATATCTGTTGATGACGACGAGTACACTGTCTGGAAGGAAGCTTTCGATTTCATCCTGAAGTACCCCCGTCGTCTGTACATGATGATGTTCCCTGCCAAGGCCAATTTTGTTTTTGTCACCATGTTCTCAACTATCGCGATTATGGACTGGGTCTTGTTGTTGATTCTTAGCATCGGCAACTCTGCTATTGAGGCATATCCGGTTGGAAAGCGTGTTGGGCTGGCCGTCTTTCAGGCACTGAGTAAGTCACCAAGAGTGGTTCCCTTTTTGCCTAGAAATTGACTGACTGCTCTGCCTTCAGGCATTCCTTCCACAGGTTTTGCGGTTGTTCCTGTGTCAAGCCTCTATTTTGACGTTCTGGTCCTGTGGGTCATCATAATGTACATTTCCGCATATCCGGAGATTATCGTCATGCGAAACTCAAATGTAAGTGGGATTTCTGGTTTCTAGTCCAGCCGAGGCATGAGCTACTTCTCACTGACACGATTCAAGGTGTACGAAGAACGGTCACTAGGAATTTACACCACGGAACCTGAAAAATCCGAGAACCTAGACTCAACTGCCAACGAGTCGACAGATGAGCTCCTGCCAACCTTTGGGCCCCTCCTATCTCAACCGACTTTTGGCCATGCCCTTGGCACAGAGCGAACAGCAATTTCCGCATCAGGCCTGTCACAAGCAAAGTCGGGCATTTCCACTAAGCCCGTCAAGAAACTAGCCGCCATCGGCCGGCGTGGCACCTCCTTTGTGGGCAAGCAGATCCAGAGCAGGATGAACAACTTCCAGGGCGTGGGTGTGACGACGAGGCCGCGGCTGAAGCGGTCTGCTGCCATCAACTTTGACAATCCGAACGCGGCGCCGGGCTCCACCTCTACGCTCGAGGGCCACGTGAGCCTCGTGTCGCAGCACCTCCGAGGGCAATTGTCGCACGATATCTGGGCAATCGCCTTCGCGCTATTCTTAAATACACTAATCGAGACGTCCCATTCGATCGCGGACCCGCGCTCCTACAGCGTCTTCAACTTCTTGTTCGAAATCGTGTCGGGATACACCAACATCGGGCTGTCCATAGGCCTGCCGGACCACTCGTTCAGCTTCGCGGGCGGCTGGTACACGGGCTCAAAGCTGGTCATGATCATGATGATGATCCGTGGCAGGCACAGGGGCCTCCCGGTCGCGCTGGACCATGCTGTCAAGCTGCCTGGATGGGACAATGTTAAGAAACAAAATGAGGACGCTGAGATCAGACGGAGTTTAGGTAAGAGTCGAACTAGTTTAGAGATACAGAATTTTTAAATAGACTTTGCCTATAGACGGGTGGTAGACAAAACAGATTTTATTTTATGCTTAAGACTGCGAGGGTTATGCTGCTTAGTGTCTCCTAGCACTACTTATTACTCTAACATAAGAAGTTATTAATTAGAAAATAAATTTAAAGGCGTAAGTCTTTTTGTAAATATAATATAGAGAAATAAAGGCCTTGGAAATTTAATTATAGGTTAACAAACACGCTATACTACTAAGTTTAAGATCTAGTAGAACTAGATAAAATTTATTTCTTACCTTCTAGATTACTAGTATAAACATATCTTACTAGTAAGCTAATGTTATAGTTAGATATTTTACAGTAGTGTTTTATACTAACAGGTAGCTAAGGCTAGATTATTATAACCTAGGATCTAGTTAGTTACTAGTGTAGCCTAAAGTAAAGCCTTAGGGATAACTAATAGGGTAGGTAGACATTTATATATATAGGCTAATAGCATAGGCTAGACTTAGAACAAAAGAACTAGAAAAGGTTACGTAATAGATTAGTAAGGATTAGTAGTAATCTAACATAATTCCTTAGTAAGAATTAGTACTCTACCTAACTAATCTAACACTAAGAATTACTAACTATAGGTAGTAATCTAAGAATAAATAATAGGTATAAGACTTAACCTAAGGATTAAACAGAATACCTTTTATAGCTCTTTAGTAATTAACTTTATAATTTACTTTACTATAAGTAACTTTTAATTATCTTTTTATTATAAAGCTATATAAGCTACTTATACTTACTTAGTATTTAACTAATTACTATATACTTACTAGTAAGATGCTAGTAAGCTAGTAAGCTAATAAAACTTAGTAATACTATTAAGAGTATTTAGCCTTAGCTACTTATTAGTAAAAAACTTTACTATTAAATATCTAACTATAATACTTTTATTACTTCTGTTTAATAAGTTAACTTTATAATACTTACTTAATAATACTTTAATAATATTTATAAAATTTACTTTAACCTTATTTACTATAAAATCTAAAAAAGAATTACCTTTTATTTTTAAAAAACTTAGATAACAAAATAAAAGATACTAAAGCTTAAGATAAAAAGCTTAACTTTACTTAGGTAATTTATAAAAACCTTTAAAATTATATTTATAAAAATAATAACAGTATAGTTATAAAGGGCTAGTATAGCCTTATATAGGTAAGTAGTAGCTAAATACTGTTAATTTTAAGCTAAAGAGGAGATATTACTAAGTATGTATAAAAGTATATATATACAGCCTTTTATATATACATAAGACATACTTACTTATGTTATATACTTACCTAGGCTAATTAAATAGGTTAATATAATAGGCCTTAGGCCTTACTATACTTTCTATAGCTTAGCCTATAATATATACCTTTCTTTTATACTATAGGCTAGAAAAACTAAGCCTAGCAGTCTAGGTATTTCTATCTTAATAGTTTATTACTTAGGTTATTTTTTTAGGTACCTTTTTTAATAGTCTTTTTCTTTTTTAGCTTTATTATTAGTTATTATAAGTTATTACTTTTACTTATGTTATACTTATACTTATTATACTCTTTTTAACTTATTATATTTAAATAATAAATATATACTTAATAATAGCTATAAGTAAACTTTATATATTTATATATATATAGCTTTAGTAATTATAAGCTAACTTTTTACTATAGCCTTTTATAATACCTAGCTACTTTTTCTTTCTTAAGATTCTTAATCTTTAGTTATCTAAAGGCTTTCTTATACTTACTAATACTACTACTATTATCTTTACTACTTTTACTATTATAACTACTACTACTATCTTTATTATAAGTTATACTTTATATATTTCTTTTACTTAATAGTTACTAATAGTTATATCTTAAACTTCTTACTACTACTATTATAAGTAGGCAGTCTTTACTTCTCTAGAGAGAGACCTTTACTACTAAGTATTTTAAAGTATAAGCTAGCCTTTAGGCTATATCTTACTAAGTATATATATACTACCTAGCTATTAACTTTAACCTAACTAAAGATACTTATACTAAAGTATTAGATAATAGTACTTATTATACTTAGTATACTAATAATAATTATACCTACCTTAGTAATATATATTAGATTTATATTTTTATTATACTTCTTTATACTAATACTACTTAGATTCTTTATTTTTCTCTTTTGTTTTATAAAGAAATATACCTAGCTACTATTACTATTATTACTACTTTTAAAGGCTTTTTAAAAAACCTTATAAGCTATATATTTAGTTACTTATTAAAAAGAGGTAGGGTTATACGTTTTCTTTTAGTATTTTTCTTTTCTATATATGTCTTATAGCCCTAATTAGGTTATTAATAAACAGCAGCCTTTATAAAAAGAGGACTAACTATTAGACTAAAGAGATAGAGAGAGAGGCATTAATTATGCTAGCATTAGAGACCATTATTATAATATAGAATATAGATAAAACTAAAGAGAGAGAATATAAGATCTTTAGTATATACTTATAAAACTATTAATAAGTAAATAAGTAACCTTTTTTATAATATTTTAGACCTAATTAGACTCTTTAGTCTATAAAAACATAAGTCTAGGTTAGATATAAAAGGATTTCTTATACATAATATCTAGAGATTTAACATATATAACTACTACTTAGTAATAATGGTAACAAAAGGCAAGCTAACGTACTTAGAGAGATACTTCTTATGACTTTTCTAGCCTTAATTAGGCTAAGAACTATTATAAGAAGTAATCCTTTATGTTATAAAGCCTTAGTTAGTTACCTCTAGTTTTAGGTTACTTTAGGTGCATTAGTAATAATATAAAGTTTAGCTTATAGTGTGGTTTATATATTAACCTATCTACTATCTACAGCCTTCTTAGTTTTTACCTAGTTTTATTATTTAAGATGTTACTAATTATTATTAGTTATATAAAATTAAATATATTACTATATTATTAAGGCTTAAAAGGCTAAAATAGCTATTACTTAGAAGACTATTAAGGCTTTTATTAAAAAGGCTAAGTATACTTACTTATATAAAAAGAGTATTACTTTTATACTTATACTTAAGCCTGCTTTTATCTTTATACTATTATTCTTTATAGTTACTACTATTACTATTACTATTACTACTATTACTATCTTACTTAGTAAGGCTACTTTTATTCTAAAGGGTTTTTTAACTAACTAGGTAAAGTACCTTATTATAGTATAAAAAAGTATTATAAGCTTTTTTATAACTTTTATTATCTTTATCTAAAGTAATAATACTTTTACTAGTACTACCTTTTATACCTTTTTTATAAAGCTCTAAAGCTTTTTTAAGACTTTATCTTTTTATATACCTTATATATTTACCTTTAAGTACTTTCTAAGGCTAGTTACTTTTAAACTATAGTCTTAATTAATACATCTTTTTTTAATTATACTTACTTTATACTATAGTTATATAAGTATTATTACTACTATAGACTTTAATTAGTTTATACTTTTACTTATAGTTATTTAAGACTGTAGTTTTACTAAAAAGCTTAACTAGCTTTTATATAGGTTTTATAAATTCTTTTTAGTATATAAGTACTTATTACTACTAACTTATATTTCTTTTATACTATTTTATATAAAACATCTTAAATATATACTACTTTTACTTTTTATTTTTAATAATTAGTAAAAGTTAAAAATCTTATGTTACTTACCTAAGTAATAAGTTATTAGTAGCTTTATAAAAAGATTATTTTAAAAATAGTTATTAATATTACTAAGTATATTTAATTTCACTATAAATAGGCTTATTACTTTAGTTACTTAATACTTATAGTGTAACTAGTCTAACTTATAGTTAGGCTATAGTAAGTAGTAGTTATATATTAAAAGCTATACCTTATTACCTATGTAGAACTTTTTTACCTAACTTTTTTACTTATTTACTATATTTTATATACTTTATTATACTACTATAGTAGTAGCTTAAACTATTATAGTTACTTTCATAATCTACTTTATAAATTTCTCTATAGCTTTATTATATATATTTTATATAGTTAGTTTTTTTCATTTATAACTATAAAGTCTATATAGTATTTATACTTTTAAAAAAAAGCTTATATTTACTACTAAAGATACTTAGTTATTTATTATAAGTTATATAGCTAGTAACTATTATGCTTAGTTATCTTTAAGATATTTAATATATATATATAAGATTACTTAGATTTTCTAGTTAAAGTACTTTATACCTTTATTACTTTTTAAGTAGTATATAATACTTAACTTATACTTAATTTACGTTAGCTTATAAAAGTATACCTAAAATTAGGTTATTTAGTTATTACTATAGTTACTTATAATACTTCTTAGAAACCTATAAAAGTAAAAGTATACTTAATAAAAGCACTAGGTATAGGCTTTAGTCTTTATTATATTTATTACTTTTAGTATTACTAACTTTCTTAGCTAGTTAACTATTACCTAAAGATAGTATACTTATTATATACTTAATATAAAAAGGTTAGTAATAAAGTTTATTAATAAATTAGTTTTTAGTCTTTTAAGTATTACTAAAAGTTAAAATACTCTTTTTTTACTTTTTATAAAACTTTTTTACTTTTATAAATATTATACTTATATATAAACCTATATACTACTTATGCTTACCTAGGCTAGTAAAATTACTATAAGACTATATTAAGTATACTATTATAGCTAGAGTGCTTAGTAATAAAAAAGTTATAGCTTTTCTATATAAGTTAGCCTCTAAGTAAGTTACTTAGAAAGTTAAAATTAAGGTTACTTAGTATTTAAAACTAGCTATACTATATAAGCTATCTTACTAAGTTAATTATATAGTTAGTAATCTATATATATATATTTAAGCTAGGTAGTAGTACTTTTCTATTTTTTATAACTACTTAGTAAACTTTTTAAAAGTTATTATCTTAGTTTTATATAGTACTCTATAGCTACTAAAGATCTTTATTTTTTAATACTATAGTATAAGGTATATAAGGCTTTTTATCTTATATACTTATTATATACTTTATATATACTTAATTCTTTAGTTATACTAAGATAGTATTATTTAGTATTACTTAAATTACTTTTTTTATAGTTATTATTTTAACTAGTTAAGGTATCTTACTTTATATCTTAACCTGTGTAACGCAGTAGTTAAGCATCTGGTAGCGTCTGTACGTCTTTTTGTACAGACGGTCGGTTTAATCCTAACCACAGGAACCCTCTTTTAGGCATATATAACTAGCTAGATTAGTAACCCAGCTGGGACCTACATACACAATAGGGCAACTACAGAGCTACCTAATCAGCCTATAGCCAGGCAGGTAGGTCTACCTCTAGATTCTTATTAGGTGCACTACTAAGAAGATATTACGCATTAAGATACTAAGATCTGTATGTTTTCCCTACTAGGGTTTTTTACACACTAAAGCCTAGGTTTTTTCCTTAAAAGGTTCTTAGCAGTCTGGCTTACTAGGTATAACGTACTAAGAAACCTATATCTACTAAGTAAACTTAGGACCTATAGTCCTTTAACCTAACTTATTCTTTTATAAAAAAATACTAGCTACTATATATTAAAAAGTATTTATATTTATTCTTAATAGTCTTTTTAAACTAAAATAGTATAAAAGAGAAGCTAATTAAAAAGTAAAATATAGGTACCTAAATACTATATACTTTTTTATTTCTAACTTTAGCTTTTCTTTTTTCTTTTTATTCTTACTTTTTTTTAATAAGTTTAATAATAAACTTATTATTTAGAAGTACTTAAAAATAAATCTATAATAAACATTATAAAAACCTAAGAATACTTATATATCTTAAAATATAAAAGGTTTTAGTTATAACGTAATAGTGTTAACTTACTAAAAGTTTATAAAGACCTCTCTAATTAATAAATAAAAACCTAAAAGATTAACTTTTATTTTATAAGATTTATACTTAGAAAGATTATTATATAAACTAGTAGTCTATATATAGCTTAATACCTTTAATATATACCTAGTATAACTCTCTTTATTTTTAAAAAAATTAAGATATTATCTAAGTATACTATATAAAAGTTATTAACTAGGTTACCTAACGCTAGGTTAATATAGCTTTAAAATATAGCTAAAGCGTTAGTAAGACTAAAAAGTAAAACTAAAAATTTATATAGTATATATTTATTTTAAATACTATTTTATACTTATAGCCTTTTATTATTTAGATATAATAGTATACCTTTTTAATATTAATTTTTAAGTATAGTTTTACTTTTTATACTTAGTTTAATATTTTTAAAATAAAAAGTAAAAAGTAGTAATTCTTAATTATAACCTTATTAAGTTCTTAGTAATTAATATATAGTTAGAAAGTATTATTCTTTTTTAAGATTAAAATAATAAGTATACTTATAGTATTTTAAAAGTATTAGATATACTTTATATATAAATTATCTTTTAGAAAATTCTTAAGAGCCTATAGCTTTTTTTAGTAATAAAAAGTAGATTAACTTATAAAAAAGTAACGTTTTTTTTACTAAATTAATTTAATAATTTATTTTATAATATAATAGTAAAATAAATATATTAAAAATATCTAAAATATTTACTATTAATATAAAATTTAGAAAGATAAAAATTCTTTTTCTTACTAAAGGCTTATCTTTATTTATAAAAAAAAGAGGTTTAAAAAAAGTAATAATAAAGAAAATTCTTAAAGAAAACTATAATTTCTTAGTAAATTAGTAGCTTTTTAAAATCTCTTAAGTTTTCTAAAAGCCTACCTTAAACTACTATATCTTATTACTTTTTCTTAAGAAGATATTAAGATTCTAGAATATTATTATTAAGAAAAAAATAAGGCTACTAGTTAGCCTTAGATTTTAGTTAATAGTAACATAAGACTTAGTAAATAACTTAGTTATCTTTTTATAATTAGTAATATTTAAAAGTATATTATATACCTTATAAGTAGGTATATATAAATACTTTATAGCTTTAAGTAATAGTACTTAGGCTTTAGCTTATTTAAGTAAATAATACTTAATAAACTTATAAAACATAATACTATATTTTATATAAGTATTTAGGTTTATAAATATATTTATAATATTTTAACTAGTTCTTATTTAGACTTTAGTATAAAAACATAAGGTTATTTTTATTATTAATAAATATAAAGATATAAAAATTACTTTATTTCTTTAATCTTTTTTTAAAAAAGGCCTTTTAAGATTTAATAATAGGTTACACCTTAGAAGTCTTTTTTTTTTTTTAAGGTTTAAGGTAGTTAGAAGAAATATACTTTTTTTTATAGTAGTTATAATACACTATATTATCTTAATTAAGATAGTTATTTTATAGCTTTTTAGAATTAGGACTCTTTATAGTAAAGTCTTATTATTATAAGTATTCTAACTTATGTTAGTAAGGGTTTACTTTATCTAAGGAGGCCTTCTTTTTTTTTTAAAAGTTTCCTAATTCTATTAAGTAAGCTTAACTATACAATCTCTTATATTTAAAAAAGTAAAAGTACTTTTTTAAATTACGCTTTATAGGTTATTAAAAAGATAATAAAAAAACTCTAGAGTTTACTTTTTTTTTAGTTTTAAAGTAAATTCCTTTTTAAAAAAGTTAAGATAAGTATAAAACTATTTTAAATCTTAGTATTTATATTCTTATACTATAATAATTAATTTTATAATGTTTAGCTTTTTATAAATAGTATCTTAAAGTAGACTTTTTATTTATTTAATAAAGTATTTATAGTTTTTTACTTTTAACTTCTTAGGTATAAGTAAAAGATTAATATAATAGTTTTAATAAACCTTATACTTATTATCTATATTTACTTAAGCTAAAAGGACCTACTTATATAGCTTTTTAAACTTCTTTAGGGCTATATTAATAATAGCCTATAGGTTATTAATTTATACCTCTTACTACTATAGACCTAAGTAAAGTTATAGCTTACAAATTTATTTATAAGTAAAGTCTTTATTAAAACTTAACTATAAATTATTAGTAAATTAGTAAGGTTTTTCTTACTTAAGAAGAAGCTTTTTTAAAAGTAGCTTTACTTTATTAGTTATATTTAATTATACTTATATCTTTAGCTTCTTTATATACTATAGTAAAGTAGCCTATATTATAGCTATTAACTTTACTAGCTAAAGGCTAAAAATTTACTTAGTACTAAGTATTAAAACCTAAGGGTTAGATAAGCTTTTTCCTAAGAAATCTCTATCTTACTTATTATTTATAAAACTATATTATTATTAACTATAATAATATTAGTAACTTATTAAAAGATTTAGAATTATAAAAGTACTAAAGTTAGAAGTATAATAATTAATAATAATAGGTCTTATATTTTTAAAAGCTTAATCTTAAGAAAGATTCCTTAGTAATTCTCTAGGCTATTACTACCTTAAATAGACCTTATACCTTAAGATACTTTACTAACCTTAACAGTAGGGTTAGGTAATAAACTATATCTATACTATAAGGCGCCTGTAATACTTAATAAATAGTTAGTAAATCTTTTTAGCTATCTATATAAGTTAATTAAAGAAAAGGTTAGCTAGTAAGCTACTTTTAGGATTTTTTTAGTTTTATAAAATCTTACTAATATTAAAAACATTATATATACTTTCTTAAGCTTTAGCTTTTTAGCTAGTTAGAAGCTTATAATAATAACCTAAAAATATAAGTCTATATCTACTTATACTTTTTTTTAGTAATACTTTATAAAATAATTACCTTTCTAACTACTGTTTTTTATTAAAGACTAACCTTATAGTTATAAGCTAACTTAAAGTATTAGCTATAACTACTTATTTCTTAATAAACTATTAATTTTATAATATTACAACTTTATTTAAATTACCTTTATAAAGGCTTTTTATAGTTTTAATTACTAAGTAACTAGTATACTATTTATCTTATTTAGGTACTTTATAAAGGTATAGTTTATTTTTTTATATTTATAGTATAACGTATATATATAGTAAGTTAGCTAATATAGTAAGCTGGCTACTTTTCTTTCTTTCTACCTCTTTAACTTTTACACTATTATTTCTCTACGTATAAACATGTAATCCTTCTTAATTAAAAGTTATATTATCTTTACCCTTTAAGCTATTAAAAAAGACCTAAAAATGTTTATATAAAAGGTAGCTTCTATGTTTAAGCTCTTTTATATGATACTTTAAGACTAACGTATTAGTTAACCTTTATAACATAAAACTTATATAAATTTAATAAAGATAACTTTAATAAAAAAAGAGGTAATTTTTAAATAGGTTATTAACCTAATTAATTAAGGGTTTTCTTTATAATAAGAAGATATATAAAATATAGCTAACTAACTTCTTACTAAGTATAATATAATATATATTAGATTTTAATAAGTAAAGAACTTTATATAATACTAACTATAATTAAAAATATAATTTTAATATTAAGTTAACTATTTAAAAGCCTTAGCTAAAGATCTTATAGTTATATAAGGCTAGTTTATACTTATATAAAATATAATTATAAAGTATAAAATACTAAACTATAATATTTTTAATTTTAATAAAACTAGATTTTTAATAAAAATACTATTATATATAAAAGTTATTATAACTTCTAATTATAAAGAAAGGCCTTATATAAAGCAGCTTAGTAATTAGAAATAGGTTTCTGTTATTTAAGGTGTATATATAGATAGTTACGTAATACCTTTATATATTATTATAAAAGGTAAATATTATCTTTTTTTTTAGTATATTAATAACTAATTTCTAGCTATATAGTATATTTATCTAAGTAAAAATAGATAGATAATAAATAAGATTAGCTTAAACTAAATAAAGTACTTTAATTAGTATATAAAGTCTTATATAAAGAGTTCTTATTACTTCTTAATTCTTAATAGCTATAATAACTATAAATTAACTAACTTTAATAAATACTATAAGCTTTAGCCTCTTAATGTTAGATACTTTAGCTTATTAAAGTACTTATAGAGTAAGAAAATTAAAAAGATAATATAGATATAGATTTTATATATTATAAAGAATAACATTTTATTTACCTTTAAAGTAGCCTTTTTTACTTTAATAAGTAAAAATAATATATAAGCTAGTTTTAGATAGGTAGGCCTTATACCTTTTAACTCTAAAGTAGTTATTTCCTACTTAGATTTTAAGCTAAAGATGCTAACACTATCTAGCTTATAGCTAAGTAGCTAAGACTTATAAGACCTAAAGATACTAATAATATTCTAAATAGTATATAAAGTACTAGTTTTCTTAAAAAAAAGATTTAGTATTATTAAGATAGCTTACTAATAGTAATATATAATATTATTAACTTTTAAGCTAAAGGTATTAGTAAGTTAGTATATAAACTTACCCTTATTAAAGCTAAAAACTATAGACTTTATATAAGGATAAAGCTACTAAGTAAGTATTAGTAAGCTAAAAAGACTAAACTATATCTTAGAAAGTTACTTAATACTACTAAAGTAAATATACTATAAGTAAAAAAAGGTGTAGTTAATACTAAAAAAGAGAATAACCCTTAGAAAGAGGCTTATATAGAGAGTACTAAACTATATATATAATAATATAGTAATTATAAAAATACTAAGCATAATATATAGACTTATTAAGTAGTTTAAGATAGTAATAAAGAAGAAGGTAATAAGTAGTTTTAATTTATTTTATATATTATAAATTAATAAACTTATATAAATATAAAAAGGAAAAAAAAAGTAGCTAGCTTATAATATTAGCTAACTTACTATATATATACGTTATTACTTTTATTAAGTTTAGCTAACTATTACTTTTTATTTATTTATTTACTAATTTATTAATACTTCTTTTTTTTACTTAGAACTTTCTTCTTAAGAAGAACCTAAGTAAGAAGGATAAAGATATACTATAGCCTAATTATTTTTATCTAAATAAAAATAAGTATTAAAATATCTTTATCTTTTTTTTTAGACTTTTTTAGCTTTTATTTAATAAAGACTTATTATAAGGCTTATATATAAAGTTTTAGTATTACTTTTCTTTTTAGGCTACTATTTTTTAGAATATATATATTTACTTTTTAGTAAATTATTTCTTTTTATAATTCTTTAGGTAAGCTAAAAAAGAAGTTATATACTTTTTTCTTATTATTCTTAATTTTATTTCTAAGGCTATTATAAATTATACTTTATTTAGAAAAAAAGGTTATTAAAAAGTTATAAAAAGGCTAATATATAAATAGCTTATATAGTTAGCTTAAGTATATAGAAAAAGATTAGCTAATAGTTAGTAAAACTTTAACTAGTATAACTATAGAAACAGAAGATTATAAAAAAGATTCTTATAATCTTTAACTTAAAGTCTAATAGTAATATTAGACCTACATTTTATACTCTTTTTAGTTAAAGCTTTTAGCTATACACCTTTATAATTCTTTAAGTTCTATAGACTAGAATAACTAGCGTAAGATAGAATATTAGACTACTAAAACGCTAGTAACTATATATTAATAAGTAAGATTAATAATAGCGTTAATAAGCTTTAGGCCTTAATACTTAAGGATAAGGTAGAAGATCTTATTATAATTACTAGGCTATAACTATATATACTACGTTATATATTATACTTATTTAGTAAAGAACTAAAGAAGCTTATATATAAAGGCTATAAGTATACTAAATAGTTACTAAAAGGTATATATAACTAAGAACTAAAGAACTATAAAAGATAAGATTAAGAAAGCTAATTAGGACCTTATAAAGACTATTAAGATAATTAATAATATAGTAATTAGTTAGTTTTCTTACTAAGCTAGAGAAACTATTCTAAGGCCTTAATAAGCTAGGTAGCAGTCTTAATTAAGATAGTAAAATTACTATAATACTAATAAGTTAATATATAATAATAATAAGCTAAGATATATTAGTAATACTAAAAAATACTCTAAGTACTTACTAACTACCTAGTAATAAGAGAAAGATAGAGAAAGTATACAAAGCTACTAAACTATAACTACTAAGTTCTTAATAAAGAGGTAACTACTACCTAAATTAATAATTATATAAAGACTATTAAGAAAGTAAATAATCTTTATAAAAAAGCTTTTATAAACTATTAAATAGAATAAGTTTTATTAAACGTTACCTTTTCTTTATAAATAAAGTAGTAAAATTACTATATAGGCTTAAATAAAGAGGCTATATAGAATGTATTTCTTATGTTTATTTACTAATAGTATATTAACCTAAAGGTATAAAAGTAAAAGTATTATTATACTTTATAAAAAATATAAAAAAAGGTAAAAGACTTCTTAATAACCTTTTTTACTAAATATAGTATACTTTATAATAGCCTTAGAAATAAAATTAAGAATAATAAAAAGAAAGTATATAACTTCTTTTTTAGCCTATATAGAGAATAATAAAAAGAAATAATTTACTAAAAAGTAAATATAAATATCCTAAGAAAGGTAGCTTAAAAGGTAAAGTAATACTAAAACCTTATAAATAAGCCTTATAGTAAGTCTTTATAAAATAAAGGCTAAAAAAGACTAAAAAAGAAAATAAAGATATTTTAGTATTTATCTTTATTTAGATAATAATAATTAGGCTATAGTATATCTTTATCCTTTTTACCTAGATTTTTCTTAAGAGAAAAGTTCTAAGTAAAAAAAAGAAGTACTAATAAATTAGTAAATAAATAAAGATAAAGTAATAGTTAAATATATATAATAAAGATTATATACTATAGATATAAAAAGATAGACTATATCTTTATAAAGTACCTAAGTAACATAAATAGTATACTAGTTACTTAGTAATTAAAACTATAAAAGGCCTTTATAAAGATAATTTAAATAAAGTATTAATACTATAGAATTAATAGCTTATTAAAAATAAGTAGTTATAGCTAATACTTTAAGTTAGTTTATAACTATAGACTTAGTCGTTATTAAAGAAATAGTAATTAAAAAGGTAATTATTTTATAAAGTATTACTAAAAAAAAGTATAAGTAAATATAGACTTATATTCTTAGGTTAACATTATAAGCTTCTAACTAATTAAAAGGCTAAAGCTTAAGAAAGTATATATAATATTTTAAAGGTTAGTAAGATTTAATAAGACTAAAGAAATACTAAAAGTAGCTTACTAGCTAACCGTTTTCTTAATTAATTTATATAGATAGCTAACATAAATTTACTTACTATTATTAAGGTAAAGCGCCCTAAGGGTGCCTTAGACCTATTACTATTCTAACGCTTTATAAAACAAAAGTAAATTATTATTAATATAAAAATAAATTTATAAAAATATAATAAAATAGTAATTACTAAGCTATTATTATTTACTTAAGAAATTATAAAAAATAGTAAGTAGGTATATATTTTATATATATATATATATATAGTGTAACTATTAAAAATAAACTACTTATACTAATCTTTAATAAAGATAAAGAATATAAAAAAGGAATTCTACTTATAAAACTAAAGTTAAAAAAAAGAACGTTTAATAAATAAGTAGTAAAAGACTTCTTAGTACTAAAAAAAGTAGAATGTATTATTAACTTATAAAAGAGAATAAAACCTTTATATAAACTACTGTATTCTCTAAATAAATACTAACTTAAGAAGCTTTACTAATACCTTACTAAAAACTAAGTAAATAGTTATATTATATCTTTAGTTAGTAAAGTAAGGATACTTATTTATAAAAGCACTAAAGTTAGAAGTATAATAATTACTAATAATAGGTCTTATAATTTCTAAAGCTAAATCTTAGGAAAGATGTTTCTATAATTCTCTAGAGAGATACTGTCTTAAATAGACCCTGCACCCTAAGACACTCTGCTAACCTTAATAGTAAGGTCTAGTAATAAACTATACCTACACTATAAAGCGGCTGTAATAATTTTGCCTCTCTCTAGGCTGCTTATCCTTAAGTAGCCTAAGGCCTTAGTAGGTTTTAGTTAGAACTAGTAGGGGTTCTCTAAATAAGTTAGTAGTAGAATAATAGTAATTTTAGTAAGTATATAGGTTTATATACCTACTATAGTCTTACTTTTTCTATCTTTAAAATTTCTTTTACTTTCTTAATTTTTATTTTATTATAGTATTTATTACTAAGGTTACTTTATCTCTTTTTACTTATTACTATAATATAAATTTACTATTTTACTTATAAAATACTAGCTTAAATCTTTTTTTTTTACTACTCTTTTATCTTTTAAATATTATTAGGTTTTACCTATGTATTACTATCTTTTTAATACTAACATTATAGTAAGATTCCTTAGAAAGCGTTATAATAAGAATATAGATACTATTTATAACTACTTATATTACTAAAGCTACTATAACTTATGCTTATAATAAATATTATTATAAGTATTATAATACTAGTAAGCTGTTAGATACTAAGGTTAATAATAAGGTATACCTTTTCTTTAGTATTTTACTAGCTTTACTAACTTATTTAATTACTTTAGTTTTACTATTTATTATAATTAAGTAAGCATAAGTCTTATGCTAGTATGCCTTTCTTTCTTAAGCTTAATAAGGGTGTAGCTATCTTTCTCTTGTTAGTCTTTAATAAAGTAACTATTATCTCTTTAGAAAATAATAACTTTAATAGGCTTAGTAGTAAAGGTAGTTTAAAGCCTAGTAGCTTACCTTCTTTTCTTTTTAGTATCCTTTTTAAACCTAAGAAGAGACCTAAGTAAATCCTTAGTCTTATTCTAAAGATACTATACTACTCTTTATAGTGTTATATATACTATATTTATATTATTATTAAAAAGCAGTCTAAAAAGTAAACTCTTACTAATAATATCCTACTTATTAACTATATCTATATATTAAATAGATTATTATATTATACTTAGTATACTAATTATAAAGATAGTTATACCTTAGTAAGTAGTAAAAAGGTTTTACTTTATTTTTACTAATATTTAAACTTAGGCTGTTATTATTATTTTAGCTAATTACTAAGATATACTTTACTTTTATAATAGTTTAAAGTATCTTATTACTACTAAGAATACTAAGAATATTTAGAAGCCTTTTACTAATATTTTAGCTACCTTAATAAAGGCTTTTACTAATCTTAATATTAATTATTATTATAACTTTTACTAGTCTGCTTTTAAGTAGCTTAACATAGTATAAAAAGTCTTACATATCTTAACCTACTTATGCTAACCTTTTAATATAGAAGGACTTCTAAAAGCATAAGGCCTTAGTTTATATTTATTATATTTATAATACTACTTATACTTCTTAGGCCTAGGTTAACTAGGCTAACTATTTCTCTTTAGTAATAGTAAGGCTTTTAGTTTTACTAGTAAAACTCTAGCTAATACTTAGAAAGATTACTATTAGAATTATTACCTTATTTCTAAAGATTAAGAATATATTACTTAGTAGTTATATAAGTAAAAAGTATAAAATAATATTATTAATACTATATATAAGTATGCCTTATAGCTTATAACTTAGGATAATCTTATTAACTTTTTATATAGACCTGTGTGACGCAGTAGTTAAGCGTCTGGCAGTATCTGTGCGTCTTTTTGTATAGACGGTTGGTTTAATCCTGACCGTAGGAACCCTCTTTTAGGCGTATGTAACTAGCTAGATTAGTAACCTAGCTGGGACCTACATGCACAATAGGGTAACTACAGAGCTACCTAATTAGCCTATGGCTAGGCAGGTGGGTCTACCTCTGGATTCTTATTAGGTATACTACTAAGAAGATATTACGCATTAAGACACTAAGATCTGTATGTTTTCCCTACTGGGGTTTTTTACATACTAGAGCCTAGGTTTTTTCCTTAAAAGGTTCCCAGCAGTCTGGCTTACTAGGTATAACGTACTAAGAAACCTATATCTACTAAGTAAACTTAGGACCTATGGTCCTTAATTATCTATAGCCTAATATAACTACTACTTATACTTTTTATATAGTCTTTACTACTATATTAACCCTTTTACTTATAAAAGCTAAAAGGTTTAGCTAAAGTAGTAAGGTTATTTTTAAGGCTTAGGTTATATTTATGCTATAGTTTAGAATTAGTTATCTTTTTATAGTATTTTACTTAGCTTTTTCTTATATAATACCTTCTTCTTTTTACTTATACTTATAAAGATAGTTATATAGTAGTCTATATTATTTAGCTAAGTTAGTTAGTACTTTTTAATACCTAAATAGTTAAGTTTTTTACTTTTATATATTTATTATTTATTTTATTTATGTTTTTTTATATATATATAATACCTTTTTAGTATTTATAAGATCTTTCTTACTAACCTAGGAATTATACTTAGAAGGCTAACCTATCTATCTAACTAAAAAGAACTCTTTATCTTTTATAATCCTTAAGTTAACTATTTAGTTTAGTTTTTACTATAGGTTATTAATATCTAAGTTAGGTATTAGTAGTAAATTCTTATGTCTCTTATTAAAGATCTAGGGTTTTAGTAAGCTAATATAGAACGTATTATATACTTTAGAATATTTATCTAAAAACGCTAGTTAATAAGCCTGCTAGCTAATCTTTTATAAAATATAAAATAGGCTAATAAACCTTAATACTAACTTTCTCTTAGTAACTTTAAAGTATAAATTTTAGGTTAATAATATAACTAGTTATCTTTAGTTAAAACTTATAGCTTTATATTAGTTACTATATCTTTTTACCTATCTTTCTAAAGCCTCTTACTATTATTATGTTAACTAATTTCTTACTAATATAAGTTTTTTAAGTATACTTTTATACCTTTAATTTTTTTTATTAAACCTTATTCTTAAGGTTTATATAGATTCTAAAGTAATACCTTAATAATGTTTTAAATAATAAAACCTTTATTAATACATTCTCTATATTATTTATAGTAAACTTTACTAATTATAATAGTAATAGTAAGTAGCCTTATTAGCTTACTATAAAATATCTTAAATAGTATTTTAATACTTTATTTACTATCTTTATTTACCTTTTTATTTATAAGTAAAAAAGGCTATTAAAAGCTTTTACTTTATCTTAAAGTAAAAATATAAAGATAACTAGAATTTATTAGTAAATACTAATTCTTTATTTAATATGATACTACTAAAAGCTTTAAATTAAAGTTCTACTTTATTACAAACTATCTTTAAGTTTTATAGTAGTTATCTTAGTACTAACTACTATATATATATAAAACTTTATAAATTAGTTTACTATTATTAATACTATGTTAACCTTTTAGTTATAAAACTATACTAAGGCTAGCTTAGTAATAAAATTTATAAAGATTTTTATAAATAGTCTTAAAAGTATAAAAAGTAACTATAATATTTTATAAGGTTTATAAGGCTTAGACTTTATATCTAAGTAAATACTATAACCTTTAATATATACTACTATATCTTTAGATAGTATTTCTTACTAGAATTTTCTTAAGATTAATTTAATAGTTTTATTTTTTTTAAAGTATCTTACTAGTAGGTTATTATAATATAAAGAGAGTATTTTCTATCTAACGCTAGCTTTTTAAGAAATATAGATCTTATTCTTAAAGTATAGTAAATTATTTACTAATAAAGACTAATTTAATAAGGTTATCTAAAGCTTTAGCTTTTTTTAGACCTATTTTATCTTACTATTAGTTTATAATAGCTAATAAAGTATCTTAATTAGCCCTATTAAACACTTTATTATATATACTTTTTTACTATTAGTAGCCTTTTTAGCTTACTAGTATGTTATAATTTATATATAACTTATACTTTAGATTCTTATTTAATTTAGTATGTTTCTTTATAAAGAAGTTTTAGATCTAATTATACTAATAAGGTTTATGTTTAATAGCCTTTTAGTAAAGTAATTTAGCTATCCTAATAGCCTATCTATAAGGTTAGACTTACCCTTTTTATACTAAATAAAGAAATTATAAGGTGCTAAAAATATATACTAATAAGCTTATTTACTATTTAACTTAGGCTATAATATAAACTATTTTAAGTTTTAGTAATTAGTTAGAACTTCTATAGGTATTACTACCTTATTAATATAGTATTACTAAGCCTTAAATAACTTAACTATTACTAGTATTTCTTTATCTAAAGTACTATAGTTAAGCTTAGCCTTATTAAACTTTTATAACTAGAAAGCTATAGAATACTAGTAGTCTAACTTATCCTTTTATAAAAAGATACTAGCTACTGTATATTAAAAGGTATTTATCTTTATTTTTAATTACCTTTTAAGGTTAAAATAGTATAAAAGAGAAGCTAATTAGAAGGTAAAATATAAGTACCTAAATACTATACGCTTTTTTAATCTAAACTTTAGCTTTTTATTCTTCTTTTTATTCTTATTTTTCTTTAATAAGTTTAATAATAGACTTATTATTTAGAAGTACTTATAAATAAATTTATAGTAAAAATTACAGAAGCCTAAAAATACTTATATATCTTAAAATATATTAAGTTCTAGCTATAACGTAATAGTATTAACTTACTAAGGGTCTATAAAGACTTCTTTAATTAATAAATAGAAACCTAAAAAATTAACTTCTGTTTTATAAAATTTATACTTATAAAGGTTAGTATATAGACTAGTAGTCTATATATATCTTAGTATCTTTAATATATACTTAGTATAACTTTTTTTATTTTTTAAAAAGATTAAGATATTATCTAGGTATATTATATAGAAGTTATTAACTAGGTTACTTAATACTAAATTAATGTAGCTTTAAAATATAGCTAAAGTGTTAGTAAGGCTAAAAAGTAAAACTAAAAGTTTATATAGCCTATATCTTATTTTAAAAGCTATTTTATACTTATAGCTTTTTACTATTTAGATATAATAGTATACCTTTTTAATATTAATTTTTAAGTATAGCCTTACCTTTTATATTTAATTTAATAATTCTAAAATAAAAAGTAAAAAGTAGTAATTCTTAATTATAACCTTATTAAGTCCTTAGTAATTAATATATAGTTAGAAGGTATTATTCTTTTTTAAAATAAAAATAATAAGTATGCTTACTATACTTTAAAAGTATTAGATATACTTTATATATAAATTATTTTTTAAAAAATCCTTAAGAGTATGTAGTTTTTTTAGTAATAAGAAGTAAATTAGCTTATAAAAAGGTAATATCTTTTTTACTAAATTAATTTTATTATCTATCTTTTAGTATATTAGTAAAATAAATATATTAAAAATATTTAAAATATTAGCTATTAATATAAGCTTTAGAAAAATAAGATTTTTCTTTTTTACTAAAAGCTTATCTTTATTTATAAAAGGAAGAGGTTTAAGAAAGGTAATAATAAAGAAAATCCTTAAGGTAAACTATAATTTCTTAGTAAATTAGTAGCTCTTTAGAATCTCTTAAGTTTTCTATAAGGTTACCTTAAACTACTATATTTTATTACTTCTTCTTAAGAAGATATTAAGGTTTTAGATTATTATTATTAAGAAAAGAATAAGGCTACTAGCTAGCCTTAGATCTTAGTTAATAATAATATAAAGCCTAGTAAATAACTTAGTTATTCTTATTTATAATATTTTAACTAGTTCTTACTTAGACTTTAGTATAAAATTATAAGGTTATTCTTACTATTAATAAAAGTAAAGATATAAAAATTACTTTATTTCTAAGTCTTTTTTCTTAAGAAGGAAGGTCTTTATATAATTTAATAATAGGTTACACCTTAGAGGTCTTCTTTTTCTTTTTCTTCTTTTAAGGTTTAAGGTAGTTAGAAAAGATATACCTCTTTTTATAGTAATTATAATATATTATATTCTCTTAATTAAAATAGTTATTTTATACCTTTTTAAAGTTAGGATTTTCTAAAGTAGAATCTTACTTTTATAAATATTTTAGCCTATATTAGTTAGATTTTTCTTTATCTATAGTACCTTTTTTTTCTTTATAAAGAGTTTTCTAAATCTGCTAGGCTAGCTAAACTATCTTATCTTTTATTTTTAGTAAAGTAAAAGTGTTTTTTTAAATTACACTTTATAAGTTATCTAAAAGATAATAAAAGAACTCTAAAGTTTACTTTTTTTTTAGTTTTAAAGTAAACTTCTTCTTAAGTAAGTTAAGGTAAGTATAAAACTATTTTAGGTCTTAGTATTCTTATTACTACGCTTTAATAATTACCTTTATAATATTTAGCTTTTTATAAATAGTATCTTAAAGTAAAGTCTTTATTTATTTAATAAAGTATTTATAGTCTTTTACCTTTAAGTTCTTAGGTACTAGTAAATAATTAATATAGTAGTTTTAATAAACCTTATACTTATTATTTATATTTATATAAGCTAAAAAGACCTATTTATATAGCTTTTTAAACTTTTTTAAGGCTATATTAATAATAGCCTATAGGTTATTAATCTATACCTTTTACTACTATAGACCTAACTAAAGTTATAGCTTATAAATTTACTTATAAGTAAAGTCTTTATTAAAGCTTAACTATAAATTACTAATAAATTAGTAAGGTTTCTTTTACTTAAGAAGAAGCTTTTTTAAAAGTAGCTTTACCTTATTAATTATATTTATTTATACTTATGCCTTTAGCTTCTTTATATACTATAGTAAAGTAGCCTATATTACTACTATTAACTTTACTAGTTAAAGGCTAAAGACTTACTTAGTAATAAGTATTAAAACCTAAGGGTTAAGTAAGCCTTTACCTAAGAGATCTTTACCTTATTTATTATTTATAAAAACTACGTTATTATTAGCTATAATAATACTAGTAACTTAAAAAGAAGATTTAGAATTATAAAGTACTAAAGTTAAAAGTATAATAATTACTAATAATAAGTCTTATAATTTCTAAAGCTAAATCTTAGAAAAGATTCCTCTGTAATTCCCTAGGGAGACGCTATCTTAAATAGACCTTACACCCTAAGACACTTTACTAACCTTAATAGTAAGGTCTAGTAATAAACTACGCCTACACTATAAAGCGGCTGTAACATTATTCTTTTTATTTTTAAGAAGAATAGTATACTAAGACTTTATATAAATTATAAAGGGCTTAATAAAGTTACTATTAAAAATTAATATTTACTATTACTAATTAGTAAGCTTCTAGATAGGCTTTTAAAGACTAGTTAGATCTTAAAGGTTAATATTAAAAATACCTACTACTAAATTAAAATTAAGCTAAGTAATTAATAAAAAACAGCCTTTAGGACTTAATATAGGTACTTTAAATATATAGTTATACTATTTAGGCTTACAAACGCCTTAGTATTATTTTAGGTATATGCTTACTAAGTACCTAGTAAACTATTAAATATATATTATATTATATATATAGATAACATTATAGTCTATTTAGTAATAAGAAAGTAAAATATAAAGAATTTTAAGATAGTTTTCTATAAACTATAAAGGTTCTAGCTATATATAAAGCTAAGTAAGTACTAATTTTATTAATAAAGTATTAAATTTCTAAGGTATATAATTTCTTTAAAAAGTATATTAATAAAGAATAGCTAAGTATAAGTAGTTACTAACTAAAAACTACCTATCTTATACTAAGAGAATTAAGTCTTTTTAGGACTTTATAACTTTTATAAAAAGTTTATTCTAAAGTACTTAGAAATAGTAGTACTAATAATACTGCTTCTAATGAGTAATAAGTTAGAAAGAAAATATAGTAAATTTATATAGATAAAGAATATATAAAACGTATTTAATAAGCTAAAAGTTACCTTTTACTTAGTAATAATCTTATATTACTAAGATTTAATAAAAAATACAAATGTAGAAATAGATATATCTCTAAAGGCAATCTTAGGTATCTTATTATAAGAAGTTAAAGGTTAATATTAACCTATTATATAATTTTTATAAAAGCTAAGTAATATAAAGTAAAGGTAAAAAGTAAGATAGTAAGAGCTTTTAGTAGTTATTAAAAGCCTAAACTATTAAGTATATTCCCTCTAGAGAATATTATAAAGATTTACAGTCTTAATAAACTATTAAGCCTTAAAAGGTATAGTAAATATCTTAGTATATAACCTTTATAAAAGGCTTACTAAATAGATTTATAAGTTATTAGCTTTTAACTTTAATATTTAGTATAGACTAAAAATAATAAACTTAGTAAATAGTTTATTTAAAAAGCTAAACTATATAAAGAAAGAAGTAATAAATAATAATATTAGGCCTCTAGCCTTATATTATGCTTATAGAACTATTGTTAAGAATGATTATTATTTTAGCTTATTACATTATTAGCTAATTACCTTTTAGCTATATAACTATAACAGCCTAGTTATACCTATGCTTAGGCATACTACTACCCTTTAAGTTCTAATTTACTTTTTACTACTAACTACCTCTAAGATTAACGTCTGCTAATCTAGTCTAAAAGCTATTATAGCTCTACTACTATTAGTAAAATCCTAGTATATATTACTTAGCCTTATATAACCTACCTATTTTTACTAGGCCTTTATTTTATCTATTAGCTTAATTACTTAGGCTGCTGTATTTATAATGTCTCTAAAGTACTATAGGTTGTTAGGCTAGGTAAAGCTGTTAATCTTATTAATAGTCTTTAATAACTTAGAATTAGCTTACTATTTCTGTCTCTTTAAGTTTATTCTTTAATAGTTTTTGTCTATTATAAGAAGCCTTAGACTAAAGATAGCTATATTAAGCTTTATATTAGCTGTTAGGTAGATAAAAGAGGTCCTCTTATTAACAGCCCTAAGGCTAATTAATTTTGTAAAAACGTCTATATATAGTAGATCTCTATAGGTAGTATATAGAGTATAGTAATCTTTAGGCTATAGTAAAGACTATAGGTTAAAAACAGTAGTTCTTAAAGATATCTTAAAGCTAATAAGATAGTTAATACTATAGAATAAAGATTAAGATTAATTTAAAGTTAAACATAAGGTATAAGATAAAAGTATAGCTTATAGGCTTTATATATTATATAAGTTACTTAAGCTATAAGGTTTTTATAACCTTAGTAGTAGGTTTAGTAAAGCTATTATTACATAAGTTACTTAAGCTATAAGGTTTTTATAACCTTAGTAGTTACTTTAACTAAGCTATTGTTAGCTATAGCTAGAGCTATCTATAGCTATAGTTAATATAAGGTCTAAACTAGTAGTTAATTTATACTATTAGGTACTTTATACTACATTAAGACATTAAGATCTAGTATAGGCCAGAGGTACTATATTATTAGGTTATACAAATTATGATTTCCTTTTCTATAGGGTAAGCTATACTAGACTCCTTATAGAGGGCTAGAATAATTACTTATACTAAATACTATATATACTAGTATTAATATTAATAAATATAAGTAATAATAACTATTCTTTTATATAATCCCTAATTAGAAAGAAGACGTTATTCTAAAGTGGTTCTAAATAAATAATAATAACGTAGTTATTTACTTAGTAACTAACTTTTTATATATTAAAGTAGCTAACTATATAGTCTATAGCAGAAGACTAAATAAAGAAGAAAATAACTTCTTACTAAAGAGATAGATAGAAATAGTGTTTACTACCTTAATTAGACAGAAGAGGCTTAAGAAAACTATAGAGAATGTTAGTATAAGAATCTTTATAATAAGTATTATAAATACTAAAAAAGCCTAAGTATTTAAAAAGAAGTTATACCTAAAAGATAAGCTATCTTACTATTACTTTTAATTTCTAGTAGTATTTAACTATAATTAGGCTAAAAAGCTTCTCTTTTATAAAGATAGAATAAATTATAAAAGCTTTATTAAGAAGGATAATAATAGTAAAGAATACTAAGCCTTATACTAAAGGTATTAGATATCTAGAAGTATATATAGGCTATATTTTCTTTCTTCTAAATAGTTAGAAATTATTACTTTCTATACTTAATAATAATAAAGCTAACTTTTAACCTACCTATTTATTTAACCTATTTATTTTCCTTTTTTATTAGTCTTTTAGTTATAATACTAGATACTTTTTTAATTAAACTTAAAAAGATTAACTAAATACTACTTATTATATACTTAGATAGTAGTATAAAATAAGTAGTTAAAAGAGAATTAGTCTAGTTAAGGCTACCTAGGCTTATAACCTAAAAGACTAATAAAAAAGAGAAATAAAGAGGTTAAATAGATAGGTAGGTTAAAAAATAGGTTTATTGTTATTATGTGTAGAACTAACAATTTCTAACTATTTAGAAGAAAGAAATTATAATCTATATATACTTCTAGATATCTAACACCTTTAGTACTTAGACCTTTTAATAAGGTTATTAATAAGTATGTACTAAAGTATTAAAGCGCTAATAGTTACTTTAGTTATCTAAGCTTTTAAAGTAGTTAACTAATGCTTAGATAGTCTGTATATAAATATAATATACCGTTATAATACTAACAACTTAATAATTCTAAACTTTTAGTTTATTTACTTATAACTATTATTATTACTAGTATAATATTTAAATAAATCTTTTTAGTTAAGCCCTTTAGATTTATTTTAAGATATCTTTAATTTTAAGCTATTATTATTACTTTATTAAGTAATAGCTTTTAAATTAATTAGATTATTATACTTTATTACTTATAATTATATATACTACTAAAAAGAACATCTTTCTTAATTTAAAGATAGTTTGTTTTTACTTAAATAAGTAATACACATATATAAGTTAGTTTTAAATAGGCTAGTGTATAATATTTAACTTAAAAGGTATTACTTTATACTTAAAGACTACCTAGATAGCTATATAACTAAGGTAAAAAACTACCTTTTAAGTATATATCTTATTATATAAACATAAGTAAGAAGTACTTTATTTATAAAAAGTAAGGCTATTAGTTTATAGATTATATAGAAAAAAGATATAAATATATAAAAAGCTAGTACGTTTAAGTATATAATACCTAGATAAGGTTTTTATGTAGACTTTATTTTTGCCTTTTAGACTTTAAAAAAAAAGGCTTTTAAAAAGACAAATATAATAAGAATGTATATTTAGGAAATAAAAAAGTATCTATATTTTTATTATCTTTTGTATTCTTTTATTATATAATAAACAAACATATCTTTTTAGCCTTAAATATATCTAAGGTAAGCTAATTTATATTATATAATTTCTATAGTGCAGTTTATTAAGGAGAACTTTAGAATATAGGTCTAGCTAAACTCTTAACTATAAAAAGCTAAAAGTCCTTCTATACTTATAAAGAAAACCTTTATATAAAGATATCCTAAGGCCTAGGATTAGAAATATATAATTAAAGATAGTAATACTATTGTATTTATAAAGCTTATAAATGTAAAAACCCTTATTAAATAACTTATATATTATATTATAAATATAATTATATCTTTCTTATTTTTATTATGTAATATAAATATGTTAGAAGTCTACTTTAAAAATATTAAAAACGTTACTATATAATAAGATAATATATATATTATATATATATAGTAAGTTAGCTAACATAGTAAGCTAACTACTTTTCTTACTTTTTACTTTTTTAATCTTTATATTCTTATTTCTCTATATATAAACTTAAAATTCTTTTTAATTAGAAGTTATATTATTTTTATTTTTTATTTATTAAAAAAGAGTTTAAAATATTAATATAAAAGGTAACTTTTACCTTTAAGGTCTTTTATATAACACTCTAAGACTAATACGTTAGTTAACCTTTATAATATAGAATTTATATAAATTTAATAAAGATAACTTTAATAAAAAACAAAGTAATACTTAAATAAGTTATTAACCTAATTAACTAAGGGGTTTTTTTATAATAAGAAAATATATAAAATATAGCTAACTAAGTTCTTACTAAGTATAATATAATGTATATTAAATCTTAATTAGTAAAGAACTTTATATAATACTAACTATACTTAAAATGTAGTTTTAATATTAAATTAACTATTAAAAGACCTTAGCTAAAGATCTTATAATTATATAAGGCTAGTTTATACTTATATAAAATATAATTATAAAGTATAAAATACTAAATTATAATACTTATAATTTTAATAAGACTAAATTCTTAATAAAAAAACTATTATATATAAAGTTTAATATAACTTCTAACTATAAACAAAGGCCTTATATAAAGTAACTTAGTAGTTAGAAATAGGTTTTTACTATAAAAGATATATATATAAATAGTTAGGTAATACTTTTATATATTATTATTAAAAAGAAAAACTTTTATATATATATATTAATAACTAATTTCTAGCTATATAGTATATATATCTAAGTAAAAATAAATAAATTATAAAGAAAATTAACCTAAGTTAACTAAAGTACTTTAATTAGTATATAAAGTCTTATATAAATAGTACTTACTACTTTTTAATACTAAATAGTAATAATAATTATAAATATACTTAGTTTAATAACTACTATAAAAATAAAATGTTATTACTTATTATGTATATTTATATTTCTTATGTAAGGTTTAGCTTCTTAATATTAATTACTTTAGCTTATTAAAATACTTATAAAGTAAACAGATTTAGAAAATAATATAAATATAATTTTTATATATTATAAAAATAACTTTAGAAATGTTTTATAAAGTAGTATTTTTACCTTAATAAGTAAAAATAATATATAACCTATTTTTAAATAATTACACCTTATACTTTTTAACTTTAAAATTGTTATTTTTAACTTAGATTTTAAGCTAAAAATACTAATACTACTTATCTTATAGCTAAGTAACTAAGACTTTTAAAACCTAAAAATACTAACTATAATACTAAATACTAACTATAATACTAAATAGTATATATAATACTAGTTTTCTTAAAAAAAGAATTTAATAATATTTTAATAGCTTTTTAATAGTATGATATAATATTATTAACTTTTAAGCTAAAAATAATAAAAAGTTAGTATATATAAGCTTACTTTTATTAAGGCTAAAAACAAAAAGTATTATATAGTAGTAAAAATACTTAGTAAGTATTAAAAAGTAAAGAAAACCTAACTATATCTTAAAAGATTATTTAATATAACTAAAGTAAAAGTATTTTAAATAAATAAACATAGTATTAATATTAAAACGAAAATTAATATTTAAAAAAAAGTTATATAGAAATACTAAACTTATAAGACTAAAAATAAGGAAAAATAAAGAGGTAAAATAGAGAAGTAAGGTAAATAGGTTAAGTAGGTAGTCTTATTATTATTATGTATAAATTGTAGTAGTAAGAGAGATAGTAAGAGAATATCTAAGTCCTAAGGTAGAGAAAAGGATCCTCTATATATAGATAAAATACCCTTAAGTCGCTATTATATCTACTTTAGAAAATTAGTTATAGTTTAACTAGAAACTATCCTAAAACCTATTTTAGGTTAGGTTTAAAGGGATTTAATAAATCCGGTTTTATTATAACTTATAGTTAAAGGAATTCTTATTTAAAGTTAAGGAATTCTTAGATCTAGTTTTATCTTTAAGTTTAACTAGGTTAAAGAATGTTATTTAACCTTTAGGTAGTTATTTTAAGCCTGTTTAAGCATAATAACGTTATTTACTTAACTTCTAACCTTACTTTCCTTTTTACCTATCGTTATTATTACTTAGTTAAGTAATAGTAGCGAATTTCTAGATTTTATACTTATTAATTAGAATCTAGTATTTTGTTTTACTAGGTACTTAGTTATTAGTTATCTTGTAAGTAAAATAGTAAGTAACCTATAGGTATTATACCACGTTAGAGCTTATGAAACTATACATATATTAATGTAGTAATTATAAAAAACGAAATATAATATATATACTTATAAAGAAGTTTAATATAGTGATAAAAAAGATAGTAGGTAGTCTTAATTAATTTTATATAATATAGCTAAATTAACTTATATAAAAGGTAGAAAGGCAGAGAGATATAGGCTACTTACTATAATAGACTACTTACTCTATAGGTATTATTAAACAGACGTTTTTATATATAAGAGAATTCCTTAGTATAATTATATAAAGATAAATATAAGGTAAACTAAAGATATTATTTTTATAATTATCTTTTCTAACTATAAACTTATCTTTTATATAAGTAGATATATCTAGCTTATATACTATAAGTTAGTTTTAACTAAGTGTTTATAGACCTTTTAGTTAAAATACCCTAAGTACTAAGTATTTAGTTTATATACTTTTCCTTTTTCCTAGGTATTACGTAGTTATATAATAGTATTATTTTAATACTTATAACGTTTCTTTACTACTATATTATCTCTTAGTATATTTAATTAGGTTATACTTATTACTTTATTAATAACCTTATATATATACTTAGTACTATAGTTAGTATCTTTAGGTCTTAGAAGTTTTAGCTACTTAACTATAAGCTAGATGGTATTAGTATCTTTAGCTTAAAATCTAAATAAAAAATAACTACTTTAAAGTTAAAAAGTATAAGGCTTATTTATCTAAAACTAGCTTATATATTATTTTTACTTATTAAGATAAAAAATACTACTTTAAAAGTAAAATAAAAGTTATTTTTTATAATATATAAAATTTATATTTATATTATCTTTTTAATTTTCTTACTATATAAGTACTTTAATAAGCTAAGGTATTTTATATTAAAAAGCTAAAGCTTATATAATAAATAAAAAAGTATATAAAAAATAATAATATTTTACTTTTTATAGTAATTATTAAACTAAGTAAATTTATAGTTATTATTACTATTTAGAATTAAGAAGTAATAAGTATTATTTATATAAAACTTTATATACTAATTAAAGTACTTTAGCTAATTTAGGCTAATCTTATTTATAATCTATTTATTTTTACTTAAATAAATATACTATATAGCTAAGAATTAGTTATTAATATACTAAAAAAGAAGGTAATATTTACTTTTTATAATAATATATAAAGATATTACCTAGCTATTTATATATATACTCTAAATAATAAAAACCTATTCTTAATTATTAAGCTACTTTATATAAGGCCTTTTTTTATAGTTAGAAGTTATAATAACCTTTATATATAATAGTATTTTTATAAAGAAACTAGTCTTATTAAAGTTATAAGTATTCTAATTTTATATTTTATACTTTATAATTATGTTTTATATAAGTATAAACTAGCCTTATATAATTATAAGATCTTTAGCTAAGGTCTTTTAATAGTTAATTTAATATTAAAATTATATTTTTAATTAGTATTATTATTATATAAAATGCTTTACTTATTAAGGTTTAATATATATTATATTATGTTAAAAAAGAAGTTAGTTAGCTATATTTTATATATTTTCTTATTATAAACAAAAACCTTAATTAATTAGGTTAATAACCTATTTAAGAATTACCTTTTCTTTAGTTATAGTTATCTTTATTAAATTTAGTTATCTTTTACTTTATATAATATATTTAACACGTTAGTAGTAAAGGGATATCTAAGAAACCTTAAAAAATAAATACTACTTTTTATATAGACATTTTTAGGTCTTTTTTAATAGCCTAAAGGGTAAAGATAATATAACTTTTAATTAAGATAGATTGTATATTTATATATAGAGAAAAGTTAGTGTAAAGGTTAAAAAGGTAAAATATAGAGAGACGTAGGCTACTTACTATAATAGGCTACTTATTATATAGGTACGTTATATAAGCTAAGTATTATATTAGTTTTCTAAAAAGGCTAAAAAAGAATAAAAACTATATTAGTAAGCTGTATAATATCTTATATAATAAGGCTAAAGTCTTTATTATTTTTTATTATTAACTTTAGATTATAAAAAACTAATACTATACTATATTTCTAAATATTTTAATACTAATATTAACTATAGCCTTTATTAGGCTAATTAGATTATAATATTTTTTATATAAGTTAAATCAGATAATCTAGATAAAACCTTTATAAAGATACTAAAAGTACTTTTAAATAAAATACCTTTTATATAATATATACTTAGTTTAAGATTTTAAAAAGAAATTATACTTTATATATAGGTTACTTAGGCTTATAAAGGTATACCTAAGCTAGAGACTGTCTTTAGTAATCTTAAGGTAGATTATATATATAAAAAGTTCTTTTTTAACCTATAGGCTTTTTTTTAAGTTATCCTTAATAAAAAGCTACCTTAATATAACGTTTACTTTATAAATAAGTAGTATACTTCTAACTATAAAGATTACTAAAAGTTACTATATAATAAAAAACTATCTAGATAGCTATATAACTAAGGCAGAAGACTATACTTTAGGTCTAAACTTTATTATATAAATATAAGTAAAAAGTGCTTTATTTATAAAAAAGAAGCCTATTAGTTTATAAGCTATATATAAAAAGAATATAAGTAAGTAAAAAGCTAATACCTCTAAGTATATAATATACTTAGATAGAACCTTTACATAAACTTTACTTTTTACCTTTTTAATTTTAAAAAAGAAAATCTTAATAAAGACTTATATAATAATAAAGAAGTATACTTAAAAAATAAAAAAGTATTTATATTTTTAATATCTTTTATATTTTTTTATTATATAATAAAGAAAGATATCTTTTTAGCTTTAAAGATATCTAAAGTAAGCTAATTTATATTAACATACCTGTATAGTAAGTTATGTATTATAGTAAGTTGTATACTTCCTTATTATACGTAAAACCCTAGGTAACCTTACCTAGTAGATACAGTTTCTTAATATGTTATACTTAGTAAGCTAGACTGCTAGAAACCTTTTAAGAAAAAACCCTAGGCTCTAGTGTATAAAAAACTCTAGTAAGGAAAACATATAGATCTTAGTATCTTAATACAGTAATATACCTAGTGTAATAATACCTAATAAGAACCTAGAGGTAGACCTATCCGCCTGGCTATAGGCTAATTAGGTAGCTCTATAGTTACCCTATTATGCATATAGGTCCTAGCTAGGTTACTAATCTAGCCTGTTACATACGCCTAAAAGAGGGTTCTTATAGTTAAGATTAAACTAACTATCTATATAAAAAAATATACAGATGCTACTAGACGCTTAACTACTATGTTACATAGGTCTTATTATATAATATTTAGTATAAGTAATTGTTCTAGCCCCCTATAAGCAGTCTAGTATAGCTTACCCTGTAGAAAAGGAAATTATAGTATGTATAACCTAATAATATAGCACCTCTAGCCTATGCTAGATCTTAATATCTTAATATAGTATAAAGTATCTAATAGTGTAGATTAACTACTGGTTTAAACCTTATATTAACTATAGCCTATATAGGTAGAGTTTAGACTTATACGTTAAGAAATAGATAGTAGGCTTACTATATACGTATAAACAAAAATAGGGTAGTAAGTAGGTAGACATACTGTAGACAGCTTTAGCTATAGCTAACAATAGCTTAGTTAAAGTAACTACTAAGGTTATAAAAACCTTATAGCTTAAGTAACCTATGTAACAATAGCTTTACTAAACCTACTACTAAGGTTATAAAAACCTTATAGCTTAAGTAACCTGCGTAGTAGTATAGCTAACGTACTAATAATAGCTTTACTAAACTTACTACTAAGGTTATAAAAACCTTATAGCTTAAGTAACCTACATAATATATAAAGCCTATAAGCTATACTTTTATCTTATGCCTTATGTTTAACCCTAGATTAATCTTAATCTTTATTTTATAATATTAACTATCTTATTCTTTAAGATGTCTTTAAGGGCTACTATTTTTAACCTATAGTCTCTACTATAGCCTAAAGATTACTATATTCTACATACTACTTATAAAGATCTACTATATATAGGCATCTTTATAAAATTAATTAGCCTTAGGGCTATTAATAAGAAGACCTTTTTTCTTTACCTAATAGCTAATATAAAGCTTAATGTAGCTATCTTTAGTCTAAGGCTTCTTATAATAAATAGAAACTATTAAAGAACAAACTTAAAGAGATAGAAATATTAAGCTAATCCTAAGTTATTAAAGACTATTAATAAGATTAACAGCTTTATTTAGCCTAACAACCTATAGTACTTTAGAGACATTATAGATATAGTAGCCTAGGTAATTAAGCTAATAGATAAAATAAAGGCCTAGTAAAAATAGGTAGGTTATATAAGGCTAAGTAATATATACTAGGATTTTGCTAACAGCAGTAGAGTAATAGCTTTTAGACTAGATTAGTAGATGTTAATTTTAGAGAAGATTAGTAGTTATAGTAAATAAATTAGAACTTAGAAGGTCTTTTAAGGTAGTACACCTAAGCATAAGTATAACTAGGCTGTTATAGTTATATAGCTAAAAGGCAATTAGCTAATAATATAACAAGCTAAAATAATAATTATTTCTAATAATAGTTCTATAAGCATAATATAAGGCTAGAGGCCCTTATTATATAATATAAATAAGTTAAAGGCCTACTTTAATAATATTAAAATTGTTATTATTTAATAAAATAATATATATGTATACTAGTTATATAAAAATAAAGCTACCTATTTTTAAATATTAGTTATATAAAGGTAACTATATTTTTCTTAAAGAAATAACTAAGATAACTTTATAAATAATTTAGTTACCTTTTTATAGACTGTTTATACTAACTTCTAAAGAATACTAGGTATAATAACATAGATATATTTATTTTAAAAAAGGTTTAAAAGTTTTATTATTATTACTAATTATATAACTTAATACTAAGAAAGTTTAAAAGTTCTTACTTAAGAATAAAAGCTACTTTAACTATAAGATAGTTATAAATATTATATAACTAAAAGATAAAAATGCCTTTTATATTATAAACATAAAGACTAACTTTTAAAAAGTAATATTTCTAAAATTCGTATTTACATAAGATACCTAAAATATACTTTATAAGTACTAGATTAGTATATATATAGGTTTACTAAACTACATTATATATAACTTAAGTATAAACTTTATATATATAAAGTTTAAAAACTATATAAAGATTATAAGTATATTATATAATTAAATACTAGTTAAAATATACTAAGTAGTTAGTAAGGTTAAAAAGGTATATACTTTCTTTAGGTATATATATATTTTTCTTTATAATAAGATTAAATATTATATAAATAAGAAAACTATTCTTTAGATAGTAGTTAAAGCCCTAAATAACATAGCTAGTCTGTATAGCATTATACTAACGTTTTTTATTTTTAAGATATACTTATAAATTAATAAAGACTTATATTTATTACCTAATATTATGTAATAAGCTAAGGCTATTTAAAAAGCTATAAAGATACTCTAGGGTATCTAAGTAAAGGTTAAGATTAACTATATAATTAACACTAAGAATAGTTTTATAGATACCTATATAACATAGTAATTAAGTATTTAGTAGTATCTATATGTCTTTTTATATAGATAGTTAGTTTTATCCTAACTATAGGAACCCTCTTTTAGGCGTAAGTAACTAGCTAGATTAGTAACCTAGCTGGGACTTATATACATAATAAGATAACTATAAAGCTACTTAATTAGCCTATACCTAGGCAGGTAGGTCTACCTCTAGATTCTTATTAGGTACATTATTAAGAAGATATTACGTATTAAGAAACTAAGATTTATAAGCTTTTCTTACTAAGGTTTTTTTATACTAAGGCCTAGGTTTATTTCTTTAAAGGTTTTTAGAAGCCTGGCTTATAACGTATAACGTACTAGGTTAAATACATCTACTAGGTAAGCTTAGGACCATAGGGGTAACCTTAAGTCCTTAATAACTATAGCCTAATATAACTATATTACTATAAAGAATTAGATAGTATTAAGATAGATACCTTAATTTTATAAGAAGTATTTAGCTTTATATAATATAACCTTTAAGAACATAATTATATATAGATTTAATATATATATAATACGTAAGATTAAGAATATTTTAGCTAAGCTATATAAGAAATCTAGACTAGTAATCTAAAGGTATAAAGACTAAGAAAAAGAGGACCTTTTTACCTAGGCACCTATTATCTAGAGAATAAGCTAGAGGCTATTACTTACCTTTAGACTTACCTTTATATAAGACTTTAAATACTAAAGAGAACTTTAAAATATTACATAGGCTTATACTTAGTTAGATAATTACTTAATATATATAATTATTATATAACTACTAAAGAAATTAAAGAATAAATACCTAAAGAATATACTTCTTTATATTATAAAACTATTATATAGCTTAGTAAAATTAAGACTTTACTAGTATAAGACCTACTTAAAGTATTATAAAAATAACCTAGGTATAATAAAGTCTATATATAACCTATATTTACTATATATAATAAAAAGACTAAATAACTTTAGTACTATAGCTATATAGATAGATAATACTCTTATTTTTATAATAGCACCCTTTTTTTAAAAAAAAAAGAAGCTTATATAAAAAGGGCTTTATATAAAGCTAAAAGCTATTATGTTATAAAGTTAAGATATTAACTTTAATAGTAGTTAGATTTACTTATATAATAAGAAAATTACTTTTACCTAAAAAGGCTAACATACATACATAGTAAGTTAGCTAATATAGTAAGCTAGCTACTTTTCTTTCTTTCTACCTCTTTAACTTTTATACTATTATTTCTTTATATATAAATATATAATCCTTCTTAATTAACAGTTATATTATTCTTACTTTTTAAGCTATTAAAAAAGACCTAAAAATGTTTATATAAAAAGCAGCTTTTACCTTTAAGGTTCCTTATATAACACTTTAAGACTAATATATTAGTTAACCTTTATAATATAAAATTTATATAAATTTAATAAAGATAACTTTAATAAAAAAGAAGGTAATTCTTAAATAGGTTATTAACCTAATTAATTAAGGGTTTTCTTTATAATAAAAAGATATATAAGATATAGCTAACTAACTTTTTACTAAGTATAATATAATGTATATTAAATCTTAATAAGTAAAGAACTTTATATAATACTAACTATAATTAAAAATATAATTTTAATATTAAATTAACTATTAAAAGGCTTTAGCTAAAGATCTTATAATTATATAAGGCTAGTTTATACTTATATAAAATATAATTATAAAGTATAAAATACTAAATTATAATATTTATAATTTTAATAAAACTAAATTCTTAATAAAAATACTATTATATATAAAGGTTATTATAACTTCTAACTATAAAAAAGGCCTTATATAAAGCAGCTTAGTAATTAAAAATAGGTTTTTATTAATTAGGGTGTATATATAAATAGTTAGGTAATATCTTTATATATTATTATAAAAAGTAAATATTACTTTCTTTTTTAGTATATTAATAGCTAATTTCTAGCTATATAGTATATCTATCTAAGTAAAAATAAATAAATAATAAATAAGATTAGCCTAAACTAGCTAAAGCACTTTAATTAGTATATAAAGTCTTATATAAAGAGTTCTTATTACCTCTTAATTCTTAATAACTATAATAACTATAAATTAACTAACTTTAATAACTATTATAAAAAAAAGTATTATTACTTTTTATATACCTCTTTATTTATTATATAAGCTTTAGCCTCTTAATATTAGGTATTTTAGCTTATTAAAATACTTATATAATAAAGAAATTAAAAAAATAATATAAATAACGTATATATATAGTAAGTTACCTACTTATTTTTTCTTTTATACCTTTCCTTTTTCTCTTAGCTTTACTTTATATATAATAATAAGTTATACTTTAAATAAAAGCTACATTCTTTTTACACTTTAAGCTATTAAAAAAGACCTAAAATTATTTATATAAAAGGCTACTTCTATCTATAACGTTCTAAGAATAACACTTTATAACTAATGTATTAGATAACTACTATAATAAGAAACATAATTAAAATTAATAAAGATAACTAAGCTAAAAGAAATAGTAATTCTTAAATAAGTTATTAACCTAATTAATTAAGGATTTCTACTATAACTTAATAATGTATAAGATATAGCTAATTACCTTCTTAATAAATATAATGTAATATATATTAGACCTTAATAGGTAGAGAACTTTATATAATACTAACTATAACTAAAGATATATTTTTAATATAAAATTAACTATTAAAAAGCATTAGCTAAAGATCTTATAATTATGTAGGCTTAGTTTACCTTTATATAAAATATAGTTATAAAGTATAAAATCTATAATAATAATATTTATAATTTTAATAAGATAGACTTCTTAATAAAAATACTATTATATATAAAGGTTATTATAACTTCTAACTATAAAGAAAGGCCTTATATAAAGCAGCTTAGTAATTATGAATAGGTTTTTATTATTTAGGGTATATATATAAATAGCTAGGTATTACTTTTATATATTATTATTAAAGATAAATATTACCTTCTTTTTTAGTATACTAATAGCTAATTTTTACTTTAATAGTATATCTACCTTAGTAAAAATAAATAGACTATAAATAAAATTAGCCTAAATTAACTATAGTATTTTAAAAAGTATATAAAGTTTTATATAAAGAATATTAAGTAGCTTCTAATTCTTAATAGCTTTAATAGCTATAAGTTTACTAAGTTTAATAATTACTATAAAGAATATAGTATTATTACTTTTTATATACCTTTTTATTTATTATATAAGCTTTAGCTTCTTAATATTAGCTATTTTAGTTTACTAAAGGCGTTATATAGTAAGAAAATTAAGAAAATAATATAGATATAGATTATATATATTACTAAAAATAACTTTTTTTTTATTTTTAAGGTAGCCTTTTTTACTTTAATAAGTAAAAAAAACGTATAAGCTAGTTTTAGATAGACTAGCCTTATACTTTTTAACTTAAAAGTAGTTATTTTTTACTTAGATTTTAAGCTAAAGATACTAACACTATCTAACTTATGCCTAAATAGCTAGGGCTTCTAAGACCTAAAGATACTAACTATAGTATATAACGCTATATAAAGCTTTATATTACTTAAGAAAAGGATTTATAATTATTAATATAGTTTACTAACATACTTATATAAAGTAGTTAACTTATAAGCTAAAGGTATTACTAAGTTAGTATATTAACTAGCTCTTTTTAAGGCTAAAAACTATAGGCTTTATATAGTAAATAAGGTATTAAGTAAGTATAAAAAAGCTAAAAAAACCTAACTATATCTTAAAGGGTTACTTAATATAGCTAAAGCTAAGGTAATTTAGGTAAAAAAAAAGGTTATTAATACTAAAGGTAAAAATATACGTTAGAAAGAGGCTTATATAAAGAAAGGTAAATTACGTAGTTAGTAATATAGTAATTATAAAAAGACTAAATATAATATATAAACATATTAGGTAGTATAAAAGATCTCTAAAAAAGAAGATAATAAGTAGTTTTAATTAATTTTATATAATACTACTTAATTAACTTATATAAATAGCTAAAGAGTAAGTAGAAGTAGGTAACTTACTATAATAAGTAACTTACTATATATATATATTATAGATTTTATATATAATAAAGAATAACTTTTTTTTTACTTTTAAAGTAGCCTTTTTTATCTTAATAAGTAAAAATAATATATAAGCTAGTTTTAGATAGGTAGACCTTATACCTTTTAACTCTAAAGTAGTTATTTTCTACTTAGATTTTAAGCTAAAGATACTAACACTATCTAGCTTATAGCTAAGTAGCTAAGACTCCTAAGACCTAAAGATACTAACTATAGTATTAGATAGTATATAAAGTACTAGTTTCTTTAAAAAAAAGATCTAGTAGTATTAAGGTAGCTTACTAATAGTAATATATAATATTATTAACTTCTAAGCTAAAGGTATTAGTAAGTTAGTATATAAGCTTACTTTTATTAAGGCTAAGAACTACAGACTTTATATAAAGATAAAGCTACTAAGTAAGTACTAGTAAGCTAAAAAGACTAAACTATATCTTAAAAGGTTACTTAATACTACTAAAGTAAAGATACTATAAGTAAAAAAAGGTATAGTTAATACTAAAAAAAAAAATAACCTTTAGAAAGAGGCTTATATAAAAGATACTAAACTATATATATAATAATATAGTAATTATAAAAAGACTAAACATAATATATAAACCTATTAAGTAGTTTAAAATAATAATAAAGAAGAAGGTAATAAATAGTTTTAATTAATTTTATATATTATAAATTAATAAACTTACATAAATATAAGAAGGTAAAGAAAAGTAGCTAGCTTACTATATTAGCTAACTTACTATATATATATATTAAGTTAAATAACTTTATCTTATTAATACTAATATAAATAATATATATTAATAGTATATTTTATAAAAAGTAAAAGGTATATATATTATATCTATCTACTAGCTTAAAATATTATATAACTTATTAGTAACTACTTAGCCTAAATAGCTAGAAAAAAAGGATATTAAAGCTCTAAATATATAACTTTAGTAATAAATTAACTACCTAAACAAAGGCCTTAAATATATCTTATTAGATCTTACTTATATAAAGATATATATCTTTATAAATAGATTATTTATAAATAATGTAGATTTATTTTATAGCTAGAATATATTATTATACTAGCTAAGAAAACCCTTTATATAATAACTAACTTTTATATTAAAGAGAACATTATATACTAAAGCTTAACTAAGTATAAGATAGTTATATAAAGCATACTTATAAGTAAGTTTTATAAGATAACTATAAGGTTTAATAGTAGTATTTTCCTAAGTATAACCTTTAACTAGATTCTTTATATATTATAAGTATTAAAAGTTCTAGTTATTATGTACTTAGACTTATAATCTTTATATATTATAAGTACTAAGAATTCTAGTTAGTATGTATTTAGACTTATAATCTTTATACAAGTACCTTATATAACTTAGTATAATAAATAAAAAGTAACTTATAATAAATATTATAAGCCTACAGAAGTTATATATAAAAAAAGAGATCTTAAAGGTAAGATAGATTAATAAAAAAGATAGCCTTTCTAACATACTTATAAAAAAGGTACTAAACTTTATACTAAAGTGGTTAATTATAACTAACATAATATAAATATAAATAGAAGTATATATTAAAAACTTAAAAAAAGGTAATGATTAATAGTTAGCTTATTATATAACCTTACTATTATATAATATCTATATATAACACCTAAAAGAACACTCTTAGGTATTTTCTTAAACATTATATATAACTATAACTATAAACCTCTAGTTTATTATAATATGTAACCTAACTAACTAGAACCTATTTTACATAAAGTATTAAGAAGATATATAAATCTAATTACTCTTACTTATTAACTACTATAAGCTAGGTAGTAAAGTTACTAACATAGTAACTTTTTATTATATAACTAATCTTATAGCTAGAAGTATACTTCTTACTAAGATTTACATAAGGCTTTTAATAGTTGGAAAGACTAAGACTATTCCTACTATTATTAGTACTATTACTATTATTATTACCTTTATCTAAATTATTAAATAAACTAACGTTATAACTATAATAAGTATAATAAGTACTATATAAGTAACATATAAATATAGTAAGTTAGCTAATATAGTAAGCTAGGTACTTTTCTTTCTTTCTACCTTTATAACCTTAATACTATTATTCTTTATATATAAATATATAATCCTTCTTAATTAAAAGTTATGTTATTCTTACTTTTTAAGCTATTAAAAAAGACTTAAAAATGTTTATATAGAAAGTAGCTTCTATTTTTAAGGTCTCTTATATAACACTCTAAGACTAATATGTTAGTTAACCTTTATAATATAGAATTTATATAAATTTAATAAAAATAACTTTAATAAAAAAAAGATAATTATTAAATAAGTTATTAACCTAATTAATTAAGGGTCTTCTTTATAATAAAAAGATATATAAGATATAGCTAACTAAATTTTTTTTTAATATAGTATAATATATATTAAACCTTAATAAGTAAAGCATTCTATATAATAATAACCTTAATTAAAAATATAATTTTAATATTAAATTAACTATCAAAAGGTCTTAGCTAAGAATTTTATATTTATATTTATATAAAATATAATTATAAAGTATAAAATATAAGATTGTAATATTTATAATTTTAATAAGACTAGTTTCTTTATAAAAAATACTATTATATATAAAGGTTATTATGACTTCTAACTATAAAAAAAGGCCTTATATAAAGTAGCTTAATAATTAAGAATAGGTTTTTATTATTTAGGATATATATATAAATAGCTAGGTAATATCTTTATATATTATTATAAAAAGTAAATATTACCTTTTTTTTTAGTATACTAATAACTAATTTCTAGCTATATAGTATATCTATCTAAGTAAAAATAGATAAATTATAAATAAGATTAGCCTAAATTAGCTAAAGTACTTTAATTAGTATATAAAGTTTTATATAAATAATACTTATTACTTCTTAATTCTAAATAGTAATAATAGTTATAAATTTACTTAGTTTAATAATTATTATAAAAAACAAAATATTATTACTTTTTATATACCTCTTTATTTATTATATAAGCTTTAGCTTTTTAATATAAAATACTTTAGCTTATTAAAGTACTTATATAGTAAGAAAATTAAAAAGATAATATAAGTATAAATTTTATATATTATAAAAAATAACTTTTATTTTACTTTTAAAGTAGTATTTTTTATCTTAATAAGTAAAAATAATATATAAGCTAGTTTTAGATAAATAAGCCTTATACTTTTTAACTTTAAAGTAGTTATTTTTTATTTAGATTTTAAGCTAAAAATACTAATACTATCTAGCTTATAGTTAAGTAGCTAAAACTTCTAAGACCTAAAGATACTAACTATAGTACTAAATAGTATATATAATGTTAGTTTTTTAAAAAAAAAAGGATTTAATAATATTAAGGTAGCTTACTAATAATAATATAAAATATTATTAACTTTTAAGCTAAAGGTATTAGTAAGTTAGTATATAAGCTTAATTTTATTAAGGTTAAAAAATAAAAAGTATTATATAGTAGTAAAAATACTAAGTAAGTACTAAAAAGTAAAAAAGACCTAACTATATCTTAAAGGCTTACTTAATATTACTAAAGTAAAAGTATTATAAGTAGAAAAGAATAATATTAATACTAAAAAGAAAAATAACTTTTAAGAAAAAGATTATATAAAAGGTATTAAACTATATATATAATAATATAGTAATTATAAAAAGACTAAATATAATATATAAATATAAAAGGTAGTTTAAAATAGTAATAAGAAAGAAGGTAATAAGTAGTTTTAATTAATTTTATATATTATTACTAAATTAACTTATATAAAAGGTAAAAAAATAAAAAGATATAAGCTACTTACTATAATAGGTTACTTACTATACAGGTATATTACTTATAATTACCTAAGTAATTACTAATTAGTATTAAATAGATTCTTTAATATATAAGAGAATTTCTTAGTATAATTATATAAAAATAAATATAAGGTAAACTAAAGATATTATTTTTATAAATATTTAATCTAACTATAAACTTATCTTTTATATAAGTAAATATATCTAGCTTATATACTATAAGTTAGTTTAGACTAAGTATTTATAACCCTTTTAGTTAAAACACCCTAAGTACTAAGTATTTAGTCTATATACTCTTTCTTTTTTCTAGGTATTATATAGTTATATAATAGTATTATTTTAATAAGTATATTATATATTATATAAAGATATATTAATAATATTTTACTTTTTATTTTATAATTATTAGTATATAATAGTAATAAGTAACATACTTATATAGTAAGTAAGCTAACATAGTAAGCAGGCTACCTTTTTTTACCTTTCTACCTTTTATATAAGTTAATTTAGCTATAATATATAAAATTAATTAAAACTACTTATTACCTTCTTTCTTATTACTATCTTAAACTACTTTATAAGTTTATATATTATATTTAGTCTTTTTATAATTACTATAGTGTTATATATATAGTTTAATACCTTTTATATAACCTTTTTTTTAAAAGTTATTTTCTTTTTTAGTATTAATACTACTTTTTTTTACTTATAGTGCCTTTACTTTAGTAATATTAAGTAACTTTCTAAGATATAGTTAGGTCTTTTTTATTTTTTAGTACTTACTTAGTACCTTTATCTTTATATAAAGCTTATAGTTCTTAGCCTTAATAATAGTAAGCCTATAGACTAACTTACTAATACTTTTAGCTTAAAAGTTAATTACTTTATATATTAGTATTAGTAAGCTACCTTAATATACCTAAATCTTCTTTTTAAAAAAAAAAGTACTTTATATACTCTTTAGTATTATAGTTAGTATTTTTATATTCTAAAAGCCTTAGCTACTTAGCTATAAAGTTAAAAGTATTAGTATTTTTAGCTTAAAATCTAACTAAGAAATAACTACTTTAGAGTTAAAAGGTATAAGGCCTACCTATCTAAAACCTACTTATATATTATTTTTACTTATTAAGGTAAAAAATACTACTTTAAAGATAGAAAAAAAGTTATTCTTAGTAATATATAAATTTTATATTTATATTATCTTTTTAATTTCTTTATTATATAAGTACTTTAATAAGCTAAAGTACTTAATATTAAGAAGCTAAAGCTTATATAATAAATAAAAAAGTATATAAAAAGTAATAATACTTTATTTTTTATAGTATTTATTAAAGTTAGTTAATTTATAGCTATTATAACTATTAAGAATTAAGAGGTAATAAGAACCCTTTATATAAGACTTTATATACTAATTAAAGTACTTTAGCTAATTTAAGCTAATATTATTTATTATCTATCTATTTTTACTTAGATAGATATACTATATAGCTAGAAATTAGTTATTAATATACTAAAAAAAAAAGGTAATATTTACTTTTTATAATAATATATAAATGTATTACCTAGCTATCTATATATATACCCTAAATAATAAAAACTTATTTCTAATTACTAAGCTACTTTATATAAAGTCTTTTTTTATAGTTAGATATTATAATAACCTTTATATATAATAGCATTCTTATTAAGAACTTAATCTTATTAAAATTATAGATATTATTATTAAGTATTTTATACTTTATAATTATGTTTTACATAAGTATAAACTAGCCTTATATAATTATAAGATTCTTAGCTAAGGCCTTTTAATAGTTAATTTAACATTAAAATTATATTTTTAATTAGAAAATATATTAACATGTATATATAGTAAGTTACTTATTATAGTAAGTTACCTACTTCTACTTACCCTCTAGCTATTTATATAAGTTAATTAAGTAGCATTATATAAAATTAATTAAAACTACTTATTATTTTCTTTTTTAGAGGTCTTTTATACTACCTAATATGTTTATATATTATATTTAGTCTTTTTATAATTACTATATTACTAACTACGTAATTTACCTTTTTTTATATAAGCCTTTTTCTAATATATATTTTTATCTTTAGTATTAATAACCTTTTTTTTTACCTAAATTACCTTAGCTTTAGCTATATTAAGTAACTTTCTAAGATATAGTTAGGTTTTATTAGCTTTCTTATGCTTACTTAATACCTTATTTACTATATAAAGCCTATAGTTCTTAGCCTTAAGAAGAGCTAGTTAATATACTAACTTAGTAATACCTTTAGCTTATAAGTTAACTACTTTATATAAGTATATTAGTAAACTATATTAATAACTATAAATCCTTTTCTTAAGTAATATAAAGCTTTATATAGCATTATATACTATAGTTAGTATCTTTAGGTCTTAGAAGCCCTAGCTACTTAAGTATAAGTTAGATAGTGTTAGTATCTTTAGCTTAAAATCTAAGTAAAAAATAACTACTTTTAGGTTAAAAGGTATAAGGCTAGTTTATCTAAAACTAGCTTATACGTTTTCTTTACTTATTAAAGTAAAAAAGGCTACCTTAAAAATAAAAAAGAAGTTATCTTTAGTAATATATATAATTTATATCTATATTATTTTCTTAATTTTCTTACTATATAACGCTTTTAGTAAACTAAAATAGCTAATATTAAAAAGCTAAAGCTTATATAATAAATAAAGAGGTATATAAAAAGTAATAATACTATATTCTTTATAGTAATTATTAAACTTAGTAAACTTATAGCTATTATAGTTATTAAGAATTAAAAGCTACTTAACACCCTTTATATAAGACTTTATATACTTTTTAAAATACTATAGCTAATCTAGGCTAATCTTATTTATAGTCTATTTATTTTTACTAAGGTAGATATACTATTAAGGTAAAAATTAGCTATTAGTATACTAAAAAAGAAGGTAATATTTACTTTTAATAATAATATATAAAGGTAATACCTAGCTATCTATATATACATCCTAAATAATAAAAACTTATTTATAATTACTAAGCTACTTTATATAAGGCTTTTTTTTATAGTTAAAAGTTATAATAACTTTTATATATAATAGTATTTTTATTAAAAAGCCTATCTTATTAAAATTATAAATATTATTATTATAGATTTTATACTTTATAACTATATTTTATATAAAGGTAAACTAAGCCTATATAATTATAAGATCCTTAGCTAATACTTTTTAATAGTTAATTCTATATTAAAAATATATCTTTAGTTATAGTTAGTATTATATAAAGTTCTCTACTTATTAAGGTTTAATATATATTATATTACGTTTATTAAGAAGGTAATTAGCTATATTCTATATATTATTAAGTTATAGTAGAAATCCTTAATTAATTAGGTTAATAACTTATTTAAGAATTACTGTTTCTTTTAGCTTAGTTATCTTTATTAATTTTAATTATGTTTCTTATTATAGTAGTTATCTAACACGTTAGTTATAAAGTGTTATTCTTAGGATGTTATAAATAGAAGCAGCCTTTTATATAGATAATTTTAGGTCTTTTTTAATAACTTAAAGTATAAAAAGAATGCAGCTTTTATTTAAAGTATAACTTATTATTATATATAAAGTAAAGCTAAGAGAAAGAGAGAAGGTGTAAAAAGAAGGAAAAGTAGGTAACTTACTATAATAGGTAACTTACTATATATATACGTTATATAAAGTTCTCTACCTATTAAGGTCTTATATATATTTTATTATAGGTATTTAGAAGTTAGTTAGCTATTTCTTATATATCTTCTTATTATAAAGAGAACCCTTAATTAATTAGGTTAATAACTTATTTAAGAATTACCTTCTCTTTAGTTATAGTTATCTTTATTAAATTTAGTTATCTCTTAGGTTATATAACGTATCTAACACGTTAGTATTAAAGTATAGTTTAAGAGACCTTAAAGGTTAGGGCTGCTTTTTATATAGACATTTTTAGGTCTTTTTTAATAGCCTAGATAGTAAGAATAATATAACTTTTAATTAAGAAGGATAGCATATTTATATGTAGAGAAAAGTTAGTATAAAGGTTAAAGAGGTAGAAAGTTAGAAAAGTGGCCTGCTTACTATGTTAGCCTGCTTACTATACAAGTACGTTAATAAGAGATATTATATATTAATAAATAAAGTTAGTAAAAGCTAATAATTACCTTAGGTATTAGTAAGTACTAGTAACTAATACTTACTACTAAAGACTTAGGTAACATAAATACTACTAAAAATAGATATACTATAGCTAGTAATAAAAGTTAAAATAAAACGTATTACAATAGTTAATTAATTTAAATAAGTATTACTAAGAAGTTAAAAAAAAGAAAAGTAAGTATAAAATAGTATATATAAAAGTAAGTTAAAAAGAAAGAAAGTTATTTTTATAATTTATTAATAAGAAATAATATAGATAAGTAAAAAAATTAATATATAAAATTAATAGTTATAAAATAAACTATAAAATAAAATAAGAAATTTAAAAATATATAACTTAAAAAATTAAAAATTTAAGGTTACTTATAAGTAAAAAAGTAAAATAAAAGTAAAGTAAAAAAAGCTAAAAAAGATTTATTATATAGATAATAAAAGACTTACCTACTTACCTAAGTAAAAAGAAATATATAAAAAAGTTATTTAATATTAGTAAGAAAAAAAAGAAATATTATAGTTTAAATTTATTATATAATAATTAATAATCTTACTTACTAAACCTTTATATAAGGTTATTAATAAAATAATTAGTATAACTTAGTAAGATATAGTAAGAAATTATATAGTTTTAAAAGAAAAGTTATAAGTATTAAAATAGTAATATTATATAAATACATAATACTTAGAAAAAAGAGAGTATATAAACTAAATACTTAGTACTTAGGGTGTTTTAACTAAAAGGGTTATAAATACTTAGTCTAAACTAACTTATAGTATATAAGCTAGATATATCTACTTATATAAAAGATAAGTTTATAGTTAGAAACAATAGTTATAAAAATAATATCTTTAGTTTACCTTATCTTTATCCTAGTATAATTATATAAGGGATTCTCTGGTGTACAGAAGAGCCTGTTTAATAATATCCTTACCATATATTATTATATACCCTCTAGAAAACACTTCTAGCTACCTTGCTGCATTTTTACCTGAGACAAATTGCACTAACTTAGATTCTAGTTATTTACCTAGCGAAATCTGTTCTAGAAGTACAGCTGACATTTCTCTAGACTGCCCCTTTTCTATCTAGGCTAGGCTGCTGCATTGCCTACTTTAAGAATGTCTTGCAGTATAGCGCGTGATGTCTTGTTTTAAAAGTGCCCTTTCTAGCTCTGGCCCTTGTCTTAGCCATCGTCTTGGCCGTTGTGGAGTTCAAGCGTCTGCAGGAGAATCACGTCCCGACGGTAGAGCTTGTCGCCCAGGAGCACCCATAATCAAGAGGGCGTCCCAGCTCGAGGGCAGGAAGAGGGCGCGGTTGGTCGCGACATGACGCAAGGCATCCATGTCGTCCCAGAGCGGCCGCCGCGAGGACGTGCTTCACACCATAAGCGCGCCGCAGAGGTCGTGTGTCGCGGCGTGGAGATTCAAGATGAAGACGCCGATGGTGGCGTTAATATTGACGTTGACGTTGGCGTCAGTCTTGTGTCGGAGGCGGTGCGGACGGACGTTGTAGTGCCAGTCGACGGCCGCCTGCGTGTTGGCCGTCAATAAGAGTGGCGCGTTGGCATGCTGGGTCAGCACATGGACGATGCGATTGAGGAGGAGAAGAGGGGAGTCTTAGGTGCGGACGCTGGAGGAGCGGGCGGTAGCCCCAAGGTAGGCGAGGGCTAATGACAAGATGGCATGGGGAGCCGTGCGACGATGAGGATGGACAGAAAAACTAGCACGGCCGCGACGAGCGTCGCGGTGCCCAGCGTCGCCGGGATGACGCCCAAGCGCAAGTGCCTTGAGGGAATCTGCAGGTAGAGGTTGACGACCTCTTGGATAACACAGACGAGACCTTTAGAGGAGTAGGGAGGCAACAAACTTAGCTCTGGGAGGGTGATACGAGTCGCCAACAGACCCTGTGTCGTGGATGTGCAGGACGAGGGGCACGCTAGACAAGGGGACAAAGCTGCCGTCAAAGGCTGTGTCCAGACTCTGCATGGCATCAACGTCAACAGCCCCTAGACAGAAGCATAACGTTAGCCAAACAGTTGCCAAGCCGGTATTCTTTCTCTTGTTACATCATCATCATCAGCATCTATGCCTATATATTTCGATTCTATAGGGGAGAGGGGAATGGAATACAATGTGGGAGGTGCAAACCTAAGAAGTAGGTGTTAAAGTCTGGATATGATAGTAGACGCTGCGTTAGATGGTTGGGTTTTACACAGGACGACCTGTAATCTGCATCTCTGTCTAAGCAACGTGTTTTACATGTAGCATTGTTTACCAACAGTAACGTTGTCTATTCCCCAGCAGACTAACCCTTACATCTCATCTGCTTCTCTCAGATGGTCTTACAGGGGGTAAATAGGCTTGATCTCGTTAGGCCGCAAGCCGTCGCTTCTATCAACCAAGAGCTATCTTCTCCTCCGCCTCAGCAGCCCCAGCGTCCTTATCTGCCGCGACATAAGCCTCGTACAGATCCTAGTGTGCCTCAAGCGCCTCCATCCACCAAGCATGTGTCTCCCGTATCAACCGGCCGCTCTCCTCCTGCTCCAGTATTCCATCTTCCACCAGAAGCACAGCCAGAGGCCAATGGCCAGCCCGCTTCTCTACTGCTCTCTTAGCTACCCGGTACTAGCGGCGTTGCTTTTGGAACGTTAATAGGCATTGAACTGCCTTCTGCTCTACCTCGTCTAGCTGCTTAGTTGCTGTTTCAAGCGCGCGGAGACTTTAGGAGGCAGCGGATGATGCCGGCTCAAGATAGCTCACATAGGCATCCGTCTCCCTCTCAGATTCTGCTCCTGCTTAGGCTCCTGCGCAGAAGAGAATTTCTTCTCCTCATACCACCTCTTAGGATAACCCAGCTGCATCAACAGCGACTTATTGCAGTGCTAATTATCTTGGAACGCAGGCTCACCGTCCAGGGTTATCTCCCAGTCAGCACCATCTATAAAGAAGTCAATCTAGTCAAGGATAGTTATAGTAAAGGCGTTAGTTAGGCTAGTCTTTTAGGGGCTAATTAATCGTTTGGAGATACCTATGGAACCAGCAGAACTAGCTGGCTCAGAGATGTCGATCAACAGCGCTAGGCATGTTCTAGACAAACAGATCAGGAGATGAAGATGGGCTGAAGGAGGGGCCCCAACCGGGTGCTCCACGTGACCGAGCTGTTTCTTGATGAGCGTCAGGGCGGGCAGATTTGGGCCTCGGCGTTAAAGAGACGTTGCCAACTGGTTGGTTGCTAAGCGCCAGAAGGATCAAGTCAAGGGGACACCCAAAGGATAGTAACTAGCTGTCCACCCTGACCTATCCATCTATTGATCCTTCTTGTTATTTGCCTCCCCGCCGTTTGTCAGCCCCGTTGTATGTCAGCCCCCTCTCCCAGAAGACAAAAAAGATGCAAACCAGAAACACGCAAACAAACCATAAATGTTACATACGTACTCAAGCCCCAGTCCCAACCCCCCTCATGTGCCCAATTCCCCTCCCAAGAACGCCACGGCCGGGCGCAGCACTTCTCCATACGCCCATGTCAAGCTCACAGAGTACTGCAGCCAGGCAGACAGGACACTCTGTCTAGGGAATTGACGATGCGAACTGCGGGAAACGTGTGATTGCCTGGACATGACCATGAACATGGCCGTTACCTCTACATACGAACCCCCTTTCCTGAACTTTGGCCGAGGCTTGAGACTGTAAAAGGGAGACAGCAAGGCCAGGGAATAGTAGTGCCTGGTCTACGCTTGCTGTTACTTGCTGCTGCCTATATTTGGCTTTGTTCTGGTAAGATTAGGGTTAGGAGGTGCTTGAGATGTGTGTGCTTATGTGGGTGCTTAAGAGAAGGTTGCCTAGGGAGGCATCTGGCGTATGCGTGTGTGTGTGTATGTGGTTGTTTGTGTTTGTGGACTTGTGTGCTGCCTATACAGATGGATTGCTGTATGTAATAGAGTGCTAGAGACAACGGTGTGGACGGACACTGGAGGGTGTTACCCTTACCTTACTGTTGTAGCGTTTGTCATAAACTGTCTTCTTCTGGTTGTTTCTTGGTTGTTTATTTCTCAGTTTCTTAGGAGCCAAGTCAACGCCACACGCAGAGGTGCAAGTGGGATATGTGGTAACAGTAAACTGGTGATTAGTCCCTTGTTTAGGAACAAAAGAGATTAATAAGACAGGACGGTGTAGTAGGAGGAACCGTATCATTCCATCTAAAGAGCGAGGCGCTGCTCTCATATGTCGCCTCTCGCAAATCAGGCCGCAGACCAAGTCCCGCCTCTCTCGCCCTTTAACCTCCTGGTTTAATGCTGTTAGGGGTCATCTCTTTCGTCATTGATATCGTTCCTGTCTTATTCCTGTCTCGGCTCCCACCCTCTCTTATTTACCTCTTATTGCCTTGTCTCCTGTGTCACACCACGGCCAAGAGCGGACCAGCTTCACCATCATGCCACTCAACGACCCGACGGCGCATCCAACAGCCGACGTACGTGCTCTCCTGTCCCCCGGGGCAACGCCAGCTGACGCTTGACCAGACCTTCCACGGCATGATAATCCAAAGGAAGATGCGAATCTTCTGGACCGCGGCGGAGAACATCATCTCGCACGCTCATCCCGCCACGCACCAGCTCACATTTTCCTCGGCAGACTACCACAGAGACAAGCTGCACGGTAAGCTTGGCGTCAATGGCTTCCGCGACGTCAAGCCCTACGTCGACGTCGTCTACCCGCGCATCGTCACCACTCTTACGGCGCGTATCACCGCCCTCGCTGGGAGCTACGACCACAGGCCCCTTGTGAAATGTGTGGTGGAGGCGAGGGTGGCCAGGTACGAAAGCAAGTCACCCCCTTTTTCCTTGTGCGTCTCTCGGCCCTGCTACCGAGTTCTTGGATGCCGTCAGTTACCCCAGATTCGTTGACGCATGGACCCAGCCCGGCTGGAGAGGCGACATTAAGAAGCTGCGTGATGTCGTTGAGAAACGCCCTGCCCGCGAGGACGACAACGAACGAGAGAACTGCCGCCGCCGTCGCTACAGCGGCCCAACAGGCCGAGTCGGGACGCACTCCCCTGGCTTCATATAGTCATGGTATTCATTCTAGCTCCCCCTTTCCCAACCACTGGAAACATGATTTTAGTTGCGGCCATAACGGCGCACCCTCGCGGAAATGAGAGCCGACTGCCTCGCACATGTCCTGCCGGTAGTGCGGCCGGATCTCGACGGTTGGTAGTTCCGGTGGGGGCCAAAGGAAGGGAGAGGGATCTGTCAACCGTCTGTCCAGCGTCGTACCGTCATCCCAGAGAACCCCGGAAACGGCGTGTACGAGTCCCACAGCGTCGTCGCCATCCGAGTTGGGCTCGAACACAGCCCTCACGCGCGAAACGTCCGCATCCTTGTCCGCGCCCGCGCTCGTAATGCCACCCACTTCCGCGAGTCGCAAAGTCCATGCCTTGGCGAGCGCGGCGCGGATTGCTCGGTGTGCCGGCCGACCCAGAAAGGGGCCTTCGGGGCTGGAGCGGAAAAGGGGTGTCGAAGGGTCCAGGCCAAGGTGCAAAAAAGGCTCCGGGTAGACGGGCCCTTGCGTGGGCGATGCCGGCGACGTCGGACTGGGATATACAAGTCACAAGCGGTCAATGACGCCGCATACCCTCACGTGGGCTGGAGAACCACCGTGATGGGCTATCGATGAGAACGACACGAATGGTCCTGCGGCGTGGCGGGAGCTAAGGCCGAGACACCACACTGTATATGCAGAGAGCCACGACGAGAGCCACGATGATGGCGGCGGCGGCGTGGTTGCTGTGTGTGCCTAGCGACGGCGACGGCGACGGCGAATGTAGTGGCGGATGTGACGGCTTGCGGGGAAAATACCGTCGGTCTTGGCTTTGGCTTTGGAGCTGACCCCGGCCGTGGTGCGGCGGCGGAGGGAAGCAGGTCTGCATATGATGTTTGCTCTAGTCGGCGGGCCGCCTACGCTTGGCGTAGGTGTTGACAGATGCTTTTGGAATGGAGGGAGAGGGGGTATTCCAGCCCGCATTTTGTACTCTTGTAGCCTTTGGTAGACACGCCTGACAGGCTGTTTCCCTGGCCATGTTTATTTCTTGGTTTCCACTCGTCTCTATAGTGCTTCGTGGGCCATGATTTCGACCACGCTTCTCGTCGACTCTCACATGCCCCCTTGTGCCTCGCGCATATTGTCTTTAATTTGCCACATTCAGAAACTTGTTCTAAACAAGACCATGTGTGAGCCGCGCCGAGGCTTTATTCCAAGGAGAGCACCGTACAGCAGCCAGACAGGCGGGTGTGTGGTACTTCTGGTGAAAGCTTCTTGTCTTGCTGGTTTCGAAGAGTCGTGGTTGGCGAGGAAGGGCGACATGATAACGCTTGCGAATTACCTTCCCCCCTTTCTTGATCATCTCGCAGCAGCAGTGCAGCCCTAACTTTCCTTTTCCGTCTTGCTTGCTTCCGCAGCCACAATGTCTTCGTCCTAGAGCCGACGGGCGAGGAGGGCGCGAGAGCTAGACCAGCTGTTCATGGAAAGAAACAGATCCACGCTGGAAGGGTCCTCGGCTGTCGTTATCCGAGATAAGACGGGCGACGGTGTCGAACTGCCGGCTCCTACGCCTGAACTAGAGGACAGAACTCGCTCCAGACGCGTTAGCTCGAATATGGCCCGTAGCTGGCCCCCTGCATTAATGACGCCGCTTTCGTCGCGTCCGGGGCGTGCGTGACTTGGTCTAAGAACGAGCGAGGTACACAACCATTACCGCAAAGCCCGACGCAATGACGATGGCGATGGCCACAAAAGTCCTCTAGCGACGGCAAGGCGGCTGCCGCCCACGATGCTGCCGCCAATGGAGGTCCGGCCCTCGGCTGCTCGGATGGTTATGAGCCCTCGTCCTCGCCATTGGCCTCATGCTTACCGTCCGGGCAGTCGTCAAGCGCGTAGCCTCGCCGTTTGTCCGGATCTACGCTTGCTTGTACGTCCCCATCGCATGTATCTCGAGCCTCACGATAGGCCCCCCGTTGCTTTTTCCAGAGATCGACGGCCTGGGAGGCGAATATTTCCGTGTGGGTTGGCGGAGCGACCAACGTTAGTCTCCCGTCGTTTAGCGTCTCGTCCGTAGGCGATGCAAGAGTCAGAGGCGCAGTACATCATTCGATTTTAACGCCAGGGAGCTGTCGCCGGCGATGCAGGCAGTGGATGATGCGGCGTTGGCAGTAATGCTCCATCCGGTATCTTGTGCTTTGGGGCGGACGGAGGGTCGGGCTGATGCGGGTGGTTGCTTGAAGCAGGAGGGAGCTTGCGTGCTCTGTTTGGGCAGTAAGTCGACGTAGAATCGATACATGCAACCACTTCGAGAACCTTGCGACCCAGAAGGGGTGGATTGCCAAAAGGTGATTGATCCACGGGTGTGTATGTGGATGTGTAGTTGATGAGTTCCAAAAAGCAGCAGCCTGCCCCATTGTTAGCCCCCCTCTATTCTGATATCCTTTGGCTAAGCCTCGGCGGCACTGGGACGGGCCGGAACATCCAGGGCCACAAACAGCCCGGCCGGTTTTTGGTCGGTGGCCTGTGAATTTCTGGCTCTTACCAAGGACACAAATACATGGAATGTTGGCAGGTGAAGTGGGCAAGGGTGTGTTCTAGGCAGCTTCCATGTCAAAAGTCATGGATCTCAGTGAAAAGCGAAACTGGGTACCAGATTATCGATAGTAGTGGATGGGGACGGATGGGAAAAAAGAGTTGTTGATGGGAGTTGTCGAGATCCCAACGCTCATGTGCAGCACTGCAGGGGACTTGAAGAGGAGCGAGGCAGGCGAGGCAATGCTGTAGATTCGTCGCCAAGGTGGAGCCGGACGTCAGCCTATGGTACGTACTTTGGGACGGACCCCGGGCGTGGCGTGTGACGTGTGGCGTGTGGCGTGTGCCTCTCCTCGTTGAGGAGAGTTGGTACGTGTCGTACCTGCCAAATCCAAACACACTTACTTGGTGGGCGTGCAGTACATAGTGGCATATCTCAGGTACTTCTGCGCCACACCACATGGGTATCGTGGGTGGGTCTACACATGGAGGTGGGAGCTGGATCCCTGCACTACATCCTGTAGTCACCTCTTGCCCAAAAAGGCCTCAGGCATCGTGCTCATTGGCGCAGGATTGGGCGCATTGTTGAGGTGTGGGTGGTGGCGCGCGGCCATGCCAGAGAAAAGCCATTGGCCGCTCGGGCCTGGGTGGGCCGATGCGCCGGATCTGGAAATACCGCCAGATGAATGACGGCATCCTATCTTGGATGGATATCCTCACCCAAAGAAGGGGATTCCGATGTCCCGTGCATCTTGCCACACATTGCGCGATTAAAGCGTGGCAGGAGGGTACCATGATTAGAACACACCCAATTGACAGTTGATTAATTGCTCCCATTATTCGTGCAACGTATACATGCTTCAACACGCATGGGCAAAACACAGCAAGCGGACCGTGTGTCCTGTTCCCTGTCGAAGTGGCCATAAAGATATCTGGCGAGATCTAAGACGTCTGTCATTTACGCCCAGAAGGTCTGGCCATAGAGAGACTTTACAACGTACATGTATAGACGGGTGCAAATGACCGAGGGGGTGAGATGCTGGATGCCGCCTCATATTGAGCACGTCAGAGCAAGGTAGGCCAGTGTTACAATAGGAAACGAAAAGAAACTAGATCATGACTCGTCCCTAGTGTATGAAAGCCTTATGAACTGCGTCAAGCAAAAACCAGAGCCGTGTGTAAACTAAGACAAAGCTCACTTGCTCTGGATAACAAAAGGAGAGTGGAAAAACATACAACACCAGGTATTCGCTGGTCGTCACCGACCCAACTACTAATCCGGCCCTCACTGGCTTATCTATGGGAGAGCGGACGGGATCCCGAGTTCTCCAGTGGGTATGGTCGTATGTGACAATTTGCACTCACAAACATGCAGATAAACCAATCATGCGTGCTTAGAAGGGTCGGAAATGGTCACCACGGATTCAAGCAAGGTGCAGCATTGTGATCAAAAGGTCCACCTCGGCGAAGAAAATGTCTGGAATTTATTCAATGACCTTAAACTAACAATAGGTAACTCGACGGCGTCTGATGCTGTGATTCATGGTTGATAGTAGAGCTGGTCTCTGGTATGAACGGGCTTGGCCTGGCGGGACGGCCTTTGAGGAGAGTATAAGCCATGCCATTGTCGGTCTTGCCAATCGCCTTCTTCTCTTCCAGATTCCTGTTCAACGCGATAGAAAGGCAGCTGTGTGGCTCTTCCCGCAATCAAACGGGAAGGTAAACCGACGTTAACGGCACTTAGTTTGCCCGGGCTGCTGCACTGTGAGAGATGCGACCGCAGGACCATGCTTCAGGGACATGCTGCTGATGTCTTAGTTTACTATGACTTCCGGATGTCAAAGTTTGGCCCCTACAAACCAAATCATTGTTCAGTGGGTGTTCAGCCGGTGAGTCCACGGATGCCACAGTTTTGTGCTTTTCCCTAAGCACCCTAGGTACGTGCCCCAAACATGGTCCAGCACTTTTACGTGATGGGTAAATGCCACTTTAAATATTCATGTGTTTATCCATCTGACTACCAGAACTTCTCCGCCAGAGTCAGGGCTTGCATCAATCAAGTCAATTTACCTTTCCGGAAAGACATCATTATTCAACCCAGGTCCATCTTCAAGTCTCACTGTAAATCATGGCCTAAATGAAACAAATACGGCAGGATCATGAGACAACTGAGGCGATTTGCAGAGTATTGCCTTGGGCAAGATCAGTCAAGCCCTGCAGCCAAAGGTAAGGATACAAGGTTCATACGCTTGTCAATGGATGGGAGATGTAGGTGATAAGCTACGTGTCTAAGGGCTGTTGTACAAATCCCCCCAGTGGAGGGAATGCGTCAGGCCCAAGCAGGGTGCTGAAGGACGGTAGCAACCGGCGGACCGGGACCAAGACGGGATGCTCTTCGGTAGTTGCCAAACCAGTGTCAGCGCAGACGCCAATCTACCTACGTTAAATAGGAATACGTAGAAAGCACTTCGGTTAACACCTCTGCAGCCAAGACCTGAGGAGATGAGCGTCCAAGCCTGAACGGCGATGTTCATGTGAGCTAAACGTGCCAACAGGCCAGGAGCCATACATACTACCTCAGTCTAAGGCAAGTGACCAGCTCAACTTGCGCTAGGCTGGCCAAGATTCAGTAACTCCAAAGGCAGAGAGACGCAACACCATTGCGAGCCAATGAAGGTGCTCGATGAGGCGTTCCAACGTGATCGTCTTTGCACAAAGCACCCACTGCGAGACGGCTTCTTGGCTCTTAGGTTGCTGTCGTACAAGTGTCGAGGATGCTCCCTTGGTGATGGCTTCGTAAAGCAGATGTTGAAACTTGAACTCAAGGCTAGAAAGAACTCATGGTATAGCTACAATAACTAGTATTAGAACTACATTGATTTCTACCCGAAAAAAAGTCTTTTTGTAGATAACGCAGAATTACTTACTCCCTGAATCTTTCCTACAACACTGTTGGTTAGCTAGCCACAGTGGCTGGTGGTGGCTGGACAAGATCACCTCAAGCAGGGAATCTAGATCATACTGTATGGACATGAACATGCTTTGTTGATCACCACATTGGCTATTCAGGTAGTGAATTTGTCAACATTTGTCAAAAGTTAGAGCAGCTGTCCGTCAGAATAGACCTTATAACCCATGCGCAAGGCTTAATAAGCTTGTTCTAAGCCGGCTTAGGTAGGCTTATAACGGTTAGAATCACCGTGTTATTCCTAGAATCTCAAGAACTCGAAACGTCTATCCTAATGACAAGTCATCATGCAGTCCAACATTTCCAGACGTTACTAAACCTCTGCCGTCATCCCAGGGTTAATATTGTGCTGAATCCAAAGCAAGGCGACATTTCGGCGGCAGCATAGCAATATTAGTTACGCATGGCCGTTTGTAGAAGTCACTGTTGCAAAGGCCCTTGATTAGCTCCCAGGCCTGTCAACGCATCTCCTTAAACCACTGCCTCAGCTATCGTGCTTAAGGCCAGTAACCAATAATAGCCAAGTCCTATACATAGCTAATAAATACTGCCACTCAAAGAGCACACAACCACTTAGGTTGAAGTCATCATAGGGGAGATGGGACATTATTTATCTCGCAATGCCGTACCTAGAAGTTCGCGGTGCTAGGTTACCATTGCTAGAGAACAAAACCAAGAAGCACTTTAGCTACAAATCCGCAGTGTATCTTAGTAGATTATACGGAGTAATCAGGGACCGTTGGGAGTTTCTGGAGGTACATCGGCCTAGGTGACAATCTTGGTTAAGACTTAGTTAAATCATGCCAAAGGCAGTTTAAAAACTCCTTAGACCTTCTTAGGGTCTAATTAATGAGGAAGCTAGTCATCATCATGGCCAAGGAGTGAGGTTCGGTTATCTTTATTCCATTGGAATAAGAGTCTTATGCACATGATTACTGAGGCTATAAGGAGGAAGGAGATGGCAAGTCTGTCCGCAGAGGTAGGCATATCAACCTGGACCGCTTCTTCCCCGACAATAACAGGGGCCTCGTCTTCTGCAACGCAGATACCACGTCGTCCATGAGGCCAGCAAAGTACGTCACGCTAGAACAGGAGGCCATCCTGAAGCACAACAACAACGTCGTCCCGTCAGGGGATGGAGCCAAGATTATGCTGAAGCAGCCGGGCAGGGAATGGGGTTATGAGGAGGGAGGGAGAACGATGGCGAGTAGTAGCTATGAGGAAGCCGAGAAATAGACGTAAGGAAGATAACTATTCGCCGTCAGATACGATATCACCAAATTCAGATCCGCCTACTAAATCTTGATCATCCGGTTGAAAGGCGTTACTGAAAGTGCATGTCAACAGATTACAAGTCAAGACTTGGTTCACAGGTGCGTTAGAGTGATAGACACTTTAAATCATCCATCTGACCTCTACTAAACACAAAAACAGCCTTCCACAGCAGCAAGATATGGTTATCTATTAAACAGAGTCAGCAAGGCGCAAAACAGAAGCAGAAGATCTAAAGCAATTGGCAGGCGGATCATGAGCACTAACAAACCACTGATGAATCTTCATCCGCCCCTAGATTTAACTAAGACAGTATTTACTACTTGTTGCTGTAGGCGTGACTGGGCTGGCCCATTGCGGCAGGGAAATTGACGTTTTTAGTGTCACTAAGGGGATTACCAATGGTTCTATGCGTACTACTGCGTAAAGAAGTAGAAGAAGTAGAAATTTAGGTATTGACGACAACACGGCAAACAGGCCCTTAGCGACACAAATAGTGTGCTGCCGAGGATCCAGGAATAACCAGTTGTTAAGGGCCCGGGCTGTGGCTGGTGCTATATCCCAATAGACAGGCGTGTCACAGTGCACGGCAGCAACAAGGGCCTACGCTGGCCGGAGTAAGCCGGCGCGCTGATGGTGCCCTACTAAACCCCTGAAGACATTTGGTGCTGGTGAACCGTTCTGCCAACGCAAAGCGGACGCCATTCTGTTGCTTATAGTCAAGTAGCGTCTTGGGGAAACATGTTTGACGCCTACTCTGTCAACTGGCGGCTCCGAGGCCATTCAGTGGGTCGTCCAGCTTGCAGATAAAGGGATTTGCGTTAGCGTGGGTGGCCATGCGCGCCTGGAGATTGGCACTGAGCAAACGCTCTAGAAGACCGCTCATATCGGAAGGGTCCCGTGTGGATGAGCGAATACGTTTTGAGGGCCAGCACAAGTTAACATGGACAGGGAGGCCTGTGGCGCTTACTTGGAGATTTCCTGACTGGGAATAGGAGAAATGGTATGGCGGCCAGCTGAGTTGATGGAAATTCTGTTAGAAAGTTAGTTAGTGTCTTGGATTATTCAAGAATCTAGTTACTTTAACATTAAAGCTAACTGCGCCTGAACGACATTAGCTGCGCTTTCTTTTACATAAATATGTGTAGCTGTGTTAATAAGTTAGCATCTCTCTTTAGTGTGTATTTAACTAAACTTACCTGTTGCCTATCATAATGATTACTATTCACTATATGTATATATAGTTATACGTCAGTTCTCCTATAGGTGAGAGGTCGGTTACGGACTCTTTTATTTGTAATGTAATGCGTGCAGGGGCCTGTTAGCCTAATGTGGGGCTTAATGATAGCTGTAATAATGTCTTTCAGGACAAAGTCTACAACAGTCTGTAGCACACGCGATTTGTAAAGAGAGAATTAACTAGATTGGCACAGCCTTGTCTTGTGTTTGTTGGTTTGGCCATGCTCTTGTCCAACCACTGGCTACAAAGGAGAGCGAGCCCTGCGGATGTTCCGTTTCTTGAAACCAAACGTACGTAGAGTTCACAGGACAAGATCATAACAAAGAAGACCAGTAGCTACCCCCACCAGACGACATCGGCTCAGCCTCACATGCCTTTAATAGATACAACCAGCCGTCTGATCACATGGCTCCAGCACCTTTAGTGTTCTCAGGCTAGATTGAAACACCGCAAAGATAGATATATATCTATTATCTTTTTCACCCATGTGGAGCTCAGTGGCGCGAGGCGCTCAAAGGGGCGGGCTAGGTCTCTATGGAAGATATAGCCACCACTTGCATGAGCAAATCTTGATATCCGAGCCGGCGATTGGAAAGGGAACACATGGGTAGGCCCAGGGCCTGATCTATAGACTGTCATGTTTAAGCTTGAGACATTTCTTTGAACAGTCATGATTCAACACGACAGCATACGTACATCATGGCCTTAATAAGTAGTGAAGGAACAAATGAGGTTACGGGCCCCTGCTTGACGTCCTTTTAGAAGATACCGCCGCAACCAGATACGTTTGAGCCGTGTCTCTTTTTTTGTCCGCCTTGTCAGAAATCACGTCAATTGCCGACGCTAGTAATAAGAGCCAGCCAAAGCACATAATATAAGCGGCATGGAGCCTCAGCAGCGATGGGCCATCATGTCGCTCAACAATCCCTGACACCCATAGGCAGTTCATGTGTTCATGGCCTCATCTGGCTACACCGGGATCCGCGGCACGCTCAAGGCTCAGGTCGTCACAGACGACATCAGTAAGTTTAGTAGTACCCAGAACACGCTATGCACACGCACACACTTCCCCCTTTTCTTTTACCCAGCGTCTTTGTCTTACCCTTTCTTAGCTGTACTCCTCGGGTTGACTAACTAACAGCGTCATTGATTAGCAGGCAGTATTGAATCCCTTGCACGACGGCACCGGCTTGAGATGAGCTCGGCACAGGCGGAAAAGACGGCTGTGGCCTTGCAGCTCCGTAGACTCCGAGCGCGTCAGGTGCGACGTCTATATAACCACCTTCTCAAGACGGCTCCCGACAGTCACAAGATAACAAGGCTTGCCGAGGTAGACGCCGGCTTCAGATATCTGGATTACCTGGGCTGGACTGAGGCCAGCGACGCCCAAGAGAAAAGGTGGCCGGCAGGGTGGGATGTCGGAGAGAAGGGGGCGTTTGGTACGTGGCTTAGTGTGCACTTTGTCCATTGGCGGGATGAGTGGTTAAGGACATGGCACGACGGCGCTGATGCGGAGGAAGGGGACGCAAAGACGGCGAGCACACGGGAGGGAGACGGAGCCGTTAGGGCCGATGAGCCCATACAGTCGTCCCCGGAGCCTGAGAAGTCCGACAAGCCTGTGAGCAGTAAGTTCGCGACGAGAACTGCGGTAGACACACCAACGGATAACGCCGGCGGCAACGAAAACGAGAGACCTCGTCGTGCTTGCAGCCCCTACTGGCTGGCACCACCGCCACGACGACGACCGACGGAGCCTGGACGTGCAATTGATGACGAACTACGGTCCCAGGTCCCTCCTGGCGGCAAGACATATGCCAGGCCCCGTCTCCCTCTCACCCTCGCCCTGCCCATCTTCTTCCTCCTCTACTTTCTACACCTTCACGGCCGGGAATATTCTCAGGGGGTGAGGCCTCTCCGAGCCGTTCCGCCGATTCTACCGCCAAGACAAGACTGGACCATGCGATGGGCGAAATGACGATAGACGAGCTGCGCACTCATCTTCCACCGTCTCTGGCCCCGGTCCCGGTTCCGGTTCCTGTTCCTCGAGGCGGAGAGCAGGCCACCTCCAGACGGGATGCAGCAATGCCCGGCGGATGGGACGACGGCGGCGCACCCGCGAGGTCGGTGGGAGCACAAGTGCAGGCTGCGGTAACGCAGCTCATGGCTCCGTCCGGCGATGATCGGCCCCAGGAGTGGTCAGCGGCGACACTCGGGGCATTCTACGAATACTACAAGGAACATCTCCGCCACCGGTCGTCTCGGTACAGAGAGATGGAGAAATAGGCAGAGAGGAGGAGGGGTGTGGTGTGCGGTTGCGGCGCCGACCAGTCGAGTGCTGACGCAGAAGGTACGTACCCAGTGGTGCCACGCCTTCCTTACGGCCATAAGAAAAAGCCATGTTCTCTTTGCCGTTTCTATTGCAGACTCGTGTAAGATTCATTGCCCGTGTTGAGCTCGCCATGGCATGGTGTCGACTTTGTGGTGTGAAGCAAGTGGCTTGGCGGCCAAGCGTGTGGCTGGTGCCGCGAGCATGGATGGCCTGGCCTGACATGCGGCCGGACTTGAAGGAGCCACCACCACCACCTGCCTAGATAGGTGTGTGCTTATCGGGCTGAGATTAGGTCAGCATTTTCATTCTCTACCCACACACCACACTTAGAAAAAACAAGCACAATTACCAGAACTTTCAGACTTGGCCGCCCCAATCACCCAGCCGACGGCACGTGACTCCAGTCCCACGTCTAACAGTTACACGTGTGCGTGACATGCACAGGGCCACGTGACAAGCTACCCACCTCAATCGCGACCACTAGGCACGCTCGTCAGCTTATGGTGTCAGTTACCCACCCACCCCCTGCGATACCAACAGCTTCATCATCATCAACGACACAGAGTGCAGGTGATTGATTGATTTCACGTCGCTCGCCAAAGAAGCAACGTCATCCTCGTTGGCGTGTGTCCTCGTCTACCTCGCCGACCGGCTCCAACACGAGCTACGAGGTTTCCCCCCTTTGCAGAGACGGAAGGACATCTCACGGGTTGGCCATGATGAAAGGATGGTGAGAGGGTGTAAGGCGGGCATCCTCAAGCTTGGCCAAGCCTTCGGAACGCGTCGCATCGCATCACATCGCATCGCATCGCGGACAAGACGGTGCAAAGAACACATCGAAATAAATCTTCTCGTCTGCTGTTCTGCTTCACTGTGCTGTCAAGAGCTGCTAATGACCTTTACTCCCAGCCATCCATCCCCACTGCTATATCAAAGTTTCAACTCCAACCTACCCCCTCCGTCAGGACTCGTTCGTATACATACTCCTCAAGGCACCGACAAACTCCCCGATCTGAGCCTCGAGCTCCTCCTCAATGCGAACGGCATCGTCATCAGAGCACACTTCCATGTCCAGCATCGCCAGCTGCCCCTGAACGACCCCCCGCCGTGTGTCGAGCCGCCTCCGCTCGGCCTCGGCGTCGAGGAACCAACCCTCTAGCATCGCGCTCGACTCGCGCGCCTGCTCGCACACCTGAGACCCGAAGGCCTGCCACCCGCGGAGAGTGAAGACGGCTCGGCTCAGCTCCCTGGTGGTCAGGCTGGCCTCGGCCTTGGCCTCGCCCCTCTGCATCACCGCTTGCTGCCGCCGACGGCCCTGCTTGCGATGCGCATTCGTGGCCTGGTCCACGGCCTTGTCCCCGACGAGAACGGCCCTGTTGAAGACACCCACCATGCCGCACACGCCTTCTTCAACGACACTGATCCTCCGGTGCAGTTCTGAGTTGGACGTGGCGTAGCTCATCATGAGCTCGCAGTCCAGGATGGCGCTCCCCAGCACGTCCGCAAACGACGCCGTGCGCCGGTGGACAAGTTCCAGTGTGGCCGAACGGCGTCGTGGACGCCGTGCGCGGGTGACAGCCCCGACGGCCTGGTCGGCCACGGTCCGCGCGAGCCGGGAAGCTCGCGCGACGAGACCGCGACGAGCCGAGGCGTCGGCCGCCGCCATGGCGGAAGCGGGACGATTGCGCATTTCGACGAGGATAGCGGTGGCGCCGTGGAACGCATGCGCCAGGCGTTCCATGACGGCACCGTGGGCTTCTCTGTCCGAGAGGGCAGCGTCGGCCATGGCGTGTTGAAGGTCGTCCCATCGTGAGCTCCAGGCCGTGGCCACCGCATTCGCGTCGCCGTCCTTCGGCCTCGATCCCTCCTCAAACACCGAGAGAAGAATCTCGGACGCCGGCCCGTCCTGAGGCCGAGTGACGACTGCCGAAAGGTATTCCAGGCCGACCTGAGCCCCGGGGACGTAGGGGTTCGCAGGGGCCGCCGGCGCCGCCGTGAGCTCGTGTTTTGGTGCGGGTGGATCCCGCTGTACTTGTGCAAGGTGTGTTGCGATTCGTGGCGCCGAGCCGGGCGTGTATGAGCCGAAGACCACGGCTGTTGCCCACGAGAGGGGGCGCCGCGCCACGGTGTATAAGAACAAGTAGACGAGGCCCGACAGGATGAGGAAGACAAGTGTCTTGCGGAGCACCTGGAGGACGAGCCACCACAGCTTCTGGACCACTTCCCCGATGAGGACGGTGACGCATTGGGTGAGCACTTGGCAGAGCTCCATCAAAGGGGCATAATGACGTTGCCTGGTTGCTGAATCCTGCGCTCGGCCCGAGGTCTTTGAGCCACGGTCGTCGTTTGGCACATGGTCTTGGGCTTTGACAGCGGGTATGCGACGCCCTGTCGTCCTGTGTGATTCCGGATGATGCGGACCCCAACCGGCGTTTGTCCCTTTTGGCGTTTGTGTTTTTTCTCGCGGGGGCGGTATGACTGTTCTGGACCTGGACCTGGCGTCTCTGTGCTGCTGGATCTGCACTTTTCCCGCGCAGAAGAAGTCGCGGCGCGTCTCTGCCGAATTCTCTCCTGCTTTCTGGCAGCCTTTGCGATGGACTCATCGTCCATGTTAAGTGCGTTTGTGGTATTATGCCGGTAGAGAGAGACAGGAGCGGCACGTATGCGAGGGCGAGGGCCATGTCGCGGATGACAGGGGCTTATATGAAGCACCGGTGACGACCACCCTTCCGACGGTTTCTCGTATCGGCACGGGGACAGCCGTGTTCCCAATCAAAGAGGGTTGGCTTGGTTTGGTTTGGTTTGAAAACATGACGCTGGAAATGAGCATGAGATATGAGAGGTACAGGGTATGAAATGTGACTTTAGACATGTGCGCGAAGTCAAAGACGGACGGAACAGCCGTCATGTTTCAGTCTGCTGATGTATATGAGCTGCCCATCCTTGCGGATCCGGGACTTCTTGAAGGGTCCTGTACCCAAGAACGGGCTTGTCTCGAACAACGGCTCTCGGTGAAAAACAGCGGGTTGTTGCTTGGTAGATGACGGGTGTCGTGGCCTATGAAACATGACAGACACGCGTCGATTTTGTGCTCTAGGTTGTTGGCCTTTTGCTGTCTCTTGTGGCTTTATCTCACCTATCATCTATGTGGCGCCCGCCGCACTGGAGAATACTTGGGCGTACACGTCGATAGTTAAATGTGCTTGCACCTCAATGCTGTAACGCGAGTGTCGCTGCATCACCTACTGAACAGCCTGGACAGGAAGCACACTGTCACACAAACTCACTCACTCACTTACTCACTCACTCACTCACTCACTCGCTCACACAATGAACGGTATCTCGCCCTCTCCGTCTCTTGCTCTGACCCCTCGCCGTCTACTCTACGTGATTCTCGTTGCCTCCACCGTTCTCCTCCTTCCCTGGAATCTCCTCAACTCTCCATCACAGAAAACAGCCATCGTGTCCCTCACGACGGAACCTCGGCGCAACGAAGAGACGGACGATACCGGAAAGTACCAGGCGTCGGAACAGCCCGTTCAGCAGCACATCGCCCCTGTCGACCCCTCCATGGACCGTGTCTGTTCCGCCCTCTATGCCCTACGTCAGCTTGTACCCGCCGGCTCCGCGATTCCGAGGCCGTTCGTCTTTCTTGGCATCGACCAAAACGCAGCACCGTTCTCGCCAGCGGCGGACTCGGCATACCCCGGAAGCAGCATGCATCGCGAGGCCCGCCGGGCGGTTTTGGACGCGTTGGGGAGGATGCAGGCCACCATCGCGCCGGCTGTGTCGCGGGGCGACAGCGGCGCCGAAAAGGTCTGGGTGGCGTCGGTGCTGGTCGGGTACATGTTGCTTGACGACGCGGCGAGGGCGCTGTTTCTGAGCACGGTGGATCCGAAAATGAAGACCGGGCAGGGCAGTTGGCTTTTCGGGCTTGTCGGGGGCGGAAGAGGAGACGAAGATGCCGGCGTGGTCTGTGACGAGATCTGGGAGCGGATGGGATGGTCGAGGACGTCAAGCAGTCGTAGGCCTGGATGTTATGTTGGGCTTTCTTTTGGGTCAAGTGGGATGAGAGACATGGTGTAATCTGATGAGCTCTAGGCTCCCAAGTTCAGGGTCCATGGTTGTTTATGCACTGGTGAGCTTATGAGAGAGACCCAGGAGGGCACATGTTCACCAGACTTGAAGAGAGATGGCCAGGTGGTTGTGTCTCCTTGAGTTTAGGAGGTACCTATGGGACATTGACACTGTCAAATTGTGAACGAAAACAAAAAGAGTCAGTCTTACCTCGCTTCTCAAAAGAATAATAAACCATTGACTTAAAAAGCCAAGTTGCAACACTATTGCCATCCGTAGCATAACATCATGTCTACATGACTGGGTTAATCATTCAGCTATACACTGGAAGGAACCAATTACTAAGCACGGCACGCTCCTCACACTCCAACAAGCTGTTTGCTTTTTTCTCTTCTTTCATCTTATCACAACCTTGTTTGCGCGCGTTTTGTTTGTTTGTCACACCGTCCATCCCGCCGTTATCAAACAAGAACACAAGAAACGCAGCAAAAAGGGGTAAGCAAGCCAATGGCCCACTTAACGCTGTCTCTGTCTTTCTCCACCTCTCTCTCCTCGAGTTATCGCTCTCTTTCTCTTTCCATCCTCTCTCTTACTCAGAACCGCTTGCCTGAACCGCGCCATGCAGAACACGCCGGAGTCCCACCGGAGCTGTCAAGGGCACGCCCGAGGACCCCATCCAACGGACGGCTTCACCATGGTCCGTTTGTCTGTGAAGATGCTAGTTCATACCGCCTCCACGCGTGGGTCTGGAGAGCGAGAGCAATGTGGTCCCGGCCCCAGTGCCTCATATGCCGCGTCGGATGCGGGACTCGAAGCAACAGACCCAGACATGGATGCCGATCTCTATGCTGACCTCAAAACCAACACCCAACTACAGCAGTTCGAGCTGTGTTTCCACCATGGTTTCGTCGTTTCGCCGCTCCCCGTCTCGCTGCACTTTGACGGGAAAGGCGGCGACTCGGTCCTGCGGTACCCGGCGCCCCTGGTGTTGACGAGGCCGACGCCGCCCAGCTTCATCTACGAGGTGCACGATATCCTGGACCTGGCCGGTGGCGAGGGCGTCTCAACGCCGCGTGATGACCCGTCACAAGATCACCACCACCTTGTGGCAAATTCGCCTTCTGTCGTCGCCCACTGCCATCGCCACAGGCCTGAGGACCCCGTGGGTATGCAAAGGGTTCAGAAGGCCTTTGCAGTCCTGTTTCTTCTCCTTGTGGGGTTTTCTCTGGAGTACTGCACTGCAACACATCATCGTCTCCGTCTTCATTCTCGCCACCATCATCGTTCTCATCGCCATCGGGGCGGTCATTAGAACCAACATCACCATCACATTCGTCTCGCACTTTCTCGTCGTCCTCTGCTACATCCCCACGGCCAGTGACCCTCCCCGGCCCAGATGGCGTCCTCTACACTCTGCAACAGACACAACGATCGGCCCCCGTGGGCATCTTTCAAGACATGATCGGAACAGAGCGGCTCCGTCTCTCCATGTCTGAAATGCTCCTGGAGACTCTATCGCCTCACAACAGAGACGTCCTCTCTCGCCTCTCCGACGCCACAAACAAAGTGTGTCACCACCTCCACGTCTTCCTGACAACATGTGAGTTTTCGCACAAGACCCCGCCCTCCAGGAACGCGCGCCATGCCCACCTCCTCTGCCAGGCCCTCAAGCAGCGCATCCATTACGCTCTCCATCTTGTTCCGTCGTTGCACATCCATTTGACAGATCGCTGGCTCCCCGAGATCCAGCGCAACTTTAACTTCTTTGCTCTTGAGCTTCAGAAGCTCAGTAACGCAGGGAATGACAAGCATGGCGTTGGCGCCGGCGTCGAGGACGTCATCAACGTATACAAGGACCTCATACTCAACCCGTGGTTTTCCACCCGGGTCTCTGGGCTCTCCAATCTCTGTCCCGGAGCGTCTCGGCAATGGCAACAACGGCAGCAGCAGCAGCAGCAGCAGCAGCAGCAGCAGCAGCAGCAGCAGACGCCCTCGTCGCCCACTAGCAGCAGCAGACACATGACCGTCTACAGTGCCTCCGCCGCTCGCATTTCCGCCGAAGGCTGGCACCACTTTGCATGCGATCCTTCGTTTCCCGAATCGTTCAATCTGACCGATGACGGCGGTGCCGCTCTGCGTCGTCTCTCTGCATGGGCCGCGGCCAGGGCCTTGCATCGTGACGCGTCCGTCTACGACACTGCTCCCTTTGACGGGGATGGAGATGCCTTGTTCCCGAACAACCGGCCTCCCTACGGAAAAGCCGACGATGGGGTGAAGATGAAGCTGGCCAAGGAGGATGAGGTCCTTGCTCTGACACGACACGTGGTCGAGATATCATTTGCCCTCGGCCACGTCGTCGGGTATATAGCAACAGACGACATGTTGCGGGACGCCGTCCAAGTCGGAGCAAGCCATGCGGCTGTCAAGCCCTCGGCCACGGCGTCGAATTGGTGGAATCTCTGGCCTGGGCGACTGTCGCCGTGGCCCTCGCCGTCGCCGTCATTTGCGTCCGACACCAAGGCGGCGATCCGGAGCGGCGTGGAGCAGTGGTTCGAGATTAAGAAGACGGCCCTCGAGCCTTTGGCACGCAACCTCAGCCGCGCATCGGTGGGAATGAGCTTCGCGTGGGCTCAGACGCAGGCCCTCGGTTCTCGCCTCGACGAGCTCGCACGCAGCGGCGGTTGGGCGACGCCCGCGGCCATCATTGTCGACAATGACCAAGACGGCAGCGACGACGAACCGACGGCAACCATCTTTCTCCAGCACACGCTCTACACGTCCAACCCGGACGAGGACGCCGAAGCTCTCAGACAATTCGCCGACATGGTGTCCGAGGTCCGGATGACAGCCAAGATGTCCGCGCCGTTTCCGGCGCGACGCCCCGTGTATACAACGCCCGAGGCCGAGACGACTCCTGGGAACGAGGGGCATTCCGCTTGATTCTCACGATGGCGGCACGTTCATCTCGCCTCTTCATCTTCGGCAGTGCTGCCCAGCCACCAGAGCAAGGAATCGAGATGCATCCGACGTTCGTCCCGGTGGCGGTCAGTCATGGCTCTCACCATGGCCCGCAGCTCGGAAGACGTGGCGCCTGATAGCTTGAGCGCGGCTTGGAGACGCCGCTCTCGGGCTCTTAGGGGTCGAAGCCGTTCTTCTGCTGCATCGTCATCTAGCGCCGAGCGTTTGAGGATCTCGGTCACTGCATGCCAGACGCGGGTGGGAGGGTCTTGGGCGTGGAACAGGCTCGTCAAGATGGCGACGTAGTATTTCCGAGGGGAATCTCGGGCGGGGAACGCATAGGCACGGCGGACGAGCTGTGCACATTCTGTCAAGTGCGATACGTACGCACTCACTTCGTCGTCTTGGGCGCGTTGGTTGGTTGTGAACATGTCGACGAGGGCCTGTTCTGTCTTGTCGAGTGCGCGAGGCGCGACGAGGGCGTCATTGTCGATGGGGACTTGGAAGAGGCCGGGTTGTTGCTTTGCCGGGCGAGAAGAGTACGGTGATTCTGACCGGAGGCGAGGAATGATTCCCCACGGCCCTTTGACGACGCGGTTGAGGGGGACGGTGAAAGAAGGCGGGGAGGTAACGACGGCTACCGGTGAATACTTGCTCGTCGTCCCGAGGCTTACGGGCGTTGAGTCCCAGTCGATGGGACGAAAGAGTGGTACCGCATTGTCAGGCGTCCTGGGACAGTGCTGCCGTGCGTGTGGCGCATGCGGGCTTGGGGAACGGAGCAACCGCCTCGGAGACAGGGTAGATAGACGATGTTAAGGGGGCGTTGATGGCGATGGCAGCGGCGATTCGCAGACGGGTCGTCTATCTTGTGGCCTGCGGTTTGAGGCCTGCCGAGTTGTTTCAGACTGTCTGGGCTGCTGTTGTCTCTGGCGGCGTGTTTCTGGAGGAGTTGGATGAGATGAGCGACTTGAAGGGGTTGAAGGAGGTGAAGGAGAAGGGGGTAAAGGAGGAGGAGGCGTGACGGGCAAATCCTCAAGGCGCTGCTCCCCCTCTCTCCTCATGACGGCAACACCGTCACTCCATGTATTCTTCAACGCCGCCGGCCACTTGAGACGGTTCCTCTTTTCTTGGGCGTCAAAGTAGACCTGTAGCTCGCCCACCCGGACCGTCTTGTCGAGCCAGTAGTGAAGCGAGCTCTGTATCTTCTTCGCAATGACGGCCCACTCAGCATCAGCGAGACCGTCGACGTCAATGTCCATTTAGCGGGCGAGGCGCGTCAGGTCGGCCGTCTTGATGGAGCTGTAGTCGTGCTCGCCGTGCGCGAGGAAGGCCTTGATGAGCATGTTGTCGAGGGGCCGCCACGATACGGCCTTGCCGCCGTTGGGGGAGTGAAGCATTTCGCCAAGCGTGCGGCCGCGGAACACATACGAGCTTCGATCCTGTGAGAGAGAGAACAAGAGGGCGATCGAGATTAGCTTTGGATCCTTGGAGCGCGAGGTTCTCGGCCTTGGCGACGGTGTTTGCGTTTCTATGCTGGACTCACCTCCTTGTTCCCGTTGACAGGACAGGCGGGCTGCTTGGCAACGTGGGTTTCCTGGCGCATTCTCTCCCCGGAGGATCATGTTGCTTGTGCCATTCTCTCTGTAGATGTATGGATGGTGTTGAGGAGCGAGGGAGAAAGATGGATAAGGCGGCTCTCAGGGGGGTTGTGTTGGTTGATAGGATATGCAAAGAGTGCGTGAGTAGATGGGATGCAGACAGGAGGAACCGGAGACCAGGCAGGACATGTTTTTGTCCATCATCTTCCAATCCGCTACTCGCCGTTCTTTACACGTCAATGTAAGCTCCCTCCCAGCTTCCGCCACGATGTGCTTATGTGTCTCTTGCATCCTCGTCCATGCCTGTGTACCGGTCCGTGTGGTTCATTCCGTATGTTTCGGCTCGTGTGGTGTATCGAGCATCAGATGCCAGCGTGCTTGAGAGGCTGGCTTATCCTCCCATGGGTAGGTGCAAACGGATGGCCGTCATCTCAGTGAGCGGACAGGTCTCCCCGAGCCCTAACCATGACATGCGCGTCAATAATATCCGTCTCACTCAGCCACGTCGACCACAAACGGCGCCGGCTAGGTGTCTCAGTAATCGCATGCCAACGTCTCCGTCGTCCTGGTCCTTACTTCGTTTATGTGTCTCCCCGCCGGCACATGCCTCAATCTCTCCCATCTCCCATCTCTCCCATCTCTCCCATCTCTCCCATCTCTCCCTCTCGTCCCCCCCTCTCATCCCTATCATCTAATCACTAGGCCACCAACAACCGTCTCACAAGTCACAATGCAACACAACAAGTTCTTTATGCCTCTTACCGGCTTTAACAATGTGCAAGACTATTTTGAAGAAGCCCTCCACCGCCACCTGCGCGTTGTTGACGTCGAGCTCGCCCTGGGACGCGCGTACCAGGACTACGTCGAGGAGCTCCAGAGCCGCCCCTCAACCGTTGCCGCCGTCTCCGACCTGAGCGACTTGTCATCTCCGCTGCCTGACTTCTCGCACGTCGACCAGAATCTGCTCATGAAGAAGGCTCGCCAACACATGCCCGAGTTCCTGCGCTTTGACGCTGTTAGGGGTCGGCAGGACGTCGAGGGTGCTTCCGATCATGTCGCAGTGTTTGGCGGTTCGCCACGAAAGCCTCTGGATGAGAAAGCCCGACGTCTCTTTTCCCCCAGTCCGTCGCTACAGCGACACCAGCAGCATCATTTTCTACCTCCAGGGTTTCCCACCAAGGCGCGGAGATCTCAGATCCCAGAACCCCTGAGTCTGAATCTGAATCCACATCCGCCGCCGTGTCAACGTTTGTGTTTCTCTCTTTTCTGCCTCTTCCCCTTGTTCAGTACCATCCAGACACCCCCAGCTCACGACGGCCGCACTCAGCAGCAGAACCCCAAGTCAAGCCGGACCGCATCCCGGGCTCATCGACGGTGTCTCCCCGGCAGATGATCCTTGACGACATGGAGCGCGCCGCAGGCCTGTTCCAGACAAAGTCGGAGCAGCTGAAGTTGGCCCTCCACAGAGTCACCGAGTACAAAGCGGACCTCGGCCGACTTTCTGCGGCCTTGGTACTCCTGGATGCGCGACTGGAGCATCTCGACCGTGCCAGCGACGTCCAGGACAACGACAACCAGAACAAGGATAACAAGGATGATGAAGGCCGTGACGACGGCCATGATGACAGGCCTGCGCCTCGTCGAGACGAGGAACAAGGAGGGCGGCTTCCCGAAGAGGGTGTCGACGCAAGCCAGGGGAAGAGGCTGACCGAGGGGCTGTTTGGGCAGTTCCAGTCTCTGCGTGGATTTGGAGCGCCGCCGCCGCCTGGCGATCATGAAGAGCAGGCTGGCGATGGCCCGTCTGGGGACGGGGGTCGGGTTCAGAATCAGGGGCAGGGCAAAGGCAAGAAGCCCAGGAGGCGTAACTATCACCCGCGGGCCGAGAGGCGCGTAGAGGTGGAGGATTGCGGGCGTGCTGATGTATAATGAGCGCCCGTGTAGTTTCTAGCCTTGTAGCAATAGTTTCCGCTTGCTGTGTTGTGGATGAGTGCCTTGCTCAAGTTGGTAAAGGCTTCAAACCCTCCGTCTCACTTGGTGTTGTGAAATCTATTAGCCTCAGTGGTAATGTTGTGATTGCGGTTCCTCTTTTGTTATTACAGCGAGAACACACCACGGTTTCTTTTTCTTTTGACTACACTGGGGTTGACGTCTGCTTCACTCCTGTTCATCATTGTTTGTAGGTCTTGACTTCAACATGGTGGGTGCTCTTGTTCTTCATGTTCTCGGTCAAAGGCAACGAATCAATCATGATACTCCCACTCTACTATGCATGCATGCATCCTCTGCCATTCCTCCATGCAAAATATCGTCCATCTTCCAGCCTCATCGAATATCATGACTGCAGTATCTCTGAATAGTCACTTCAACCAACCAAGACACCATCACTGCGTACTCATTCGTCACGTCTCAGCACGGGGTGGCACAGAATCATTGGGGACCCTGCCTGCCTTTTGATAGCAACATCACACCAGCCGTCAATACAGCAGGACCATGTCCTTCCCCTGTGATCTTCTTCCCGCGTATCTAGACCAGAAATAGTCCCGATCTTGGCTCTCATCCGCCATGCATCAAACCCTGCGGGCTTATTATGACGCCGTCTTTTGAGGCTTGCGAGTGTGAACGGCTCCTTTGTGGATTTGTTTGAAGCGCGTCCTGCCTCGAGCCTTTGAGCGGTCCTGAGGCTGTGGCAGAAATGCCGGACTTGGACGGGGTATGCTGTTCAGCGACCTCGACACCAAGGCGCCTAGGAGCCTCGCGGTCCTGTGCCGGCTCCAGTCAAATGGTGCACGGTATCGTGGGATTGAGCCGTGAGCAATACAGACAGGTGTTTGGTTGTGGCTGTGGTTGTTGTTGCCAAGTGGGACAAGTTTCCATGATACAAAGCCATAGCAACGCAGCAGCATGTCTGACTGGGGCTATCCAACGCCTGCCTCCTAGTCCGGCCTGCCACAGTAGAAAACCGGCGGAGACCCCCATTATATCCCCAACGCACAGAAGACGGATGTCGAGGCCGTCTCTTTGTGCCCCCGGTGCGCTCACCTCTTCAGCAGACGCAAACCTCAACTCAAGGACAAGCACCGCCCCTAGAAAACGGGACCTGTCAGAGAGAGAGTGCGTCACAAAGCAGAGGTGTTGCGGATCAGAGGGCATCAAAGAGGCGCAGGCAACCATCTTCTGGTGAGGGTATGTAGGGATGCGTCATGCGCCAGATGGCTGTTTGGCCCCGAGGCTCTGCCGAAATCAACACCGATAGCGATGGCACGCCGGTCAAAGCAAACACAGGTTCTCTTTCGAGTTCCGGCCCAACCATCCCGTCCCTAGAAAACGAGGTGATTCGAGCATGGAAACGGCGGAGACCCTGGGATACGAGACCATTGTACCAGCGACCTGGTGGAAGGTTGTAGATTGAGCGGATGTGCGCGTGTGGGTTTGTTTTGCTCAACCGAACTGTGTAATCTTTCTGATCGCTGGACGGGGTGGGTTGCGGTGGATTTGGTTGGGCTGGTTGGCTGGCGGAGGTAGGTAGAATCCCCAAGAGCGATGGGCCAAACCAATGACGCATGTATCAGAGCCAAGATGCAACCACCTAAAGAAAGCACCAGGCACAATAGACCGCTTGTTTGAAGTGCAGAGGCCCTGATTCTGTGTCTGAGATATGGTTAGCTTAGAGAAACATGGCAGTGGGATTTCCTAAGGATCATGCATACCATAGATGTCCAGCCAGTTTGGATGTGTTCAAACATCAAGCTCGACCCATTCATGGGCCGTGTGAATGTGTGTGTAGAGTAGTTCTAAATTGGTTCCCTGTAGGAAGCTGGCTTGGTTTCTTCCGTAGTGTTGTCTTCTCTTGGTGTAGAGGCCTCCATAGAGCAGGACAAGCGAGTGGGTTGTTCTTGTCTTTTTCCCAAATGAAATAGAAGACCCAGACGCAGTTTCGCAGAACCAAGATCCTATTTCAACTTTTCAACCGTATCTCCACGGAGATAAAACACGCTCGGCCCCGGGTTCAGCTTGGACAGCAGTGGCATGAATAGCCATTTGGGAAGGCCGCAGGCACATGTCTTCCAACGCAGCAGCCCAGAAACAGAAAACCATCCATGTCCGAGCCTATGAACATTGAACATTCCCGAAAGAACAGGCCTGTTGCCACAAGCTGAAAACGAGGCGGTGAGAAATGGCCGCAGCACACCGTATCCTACACACACACACACACACCCGGCTTTACTGTCAGGTGAGACACAACCAAGACAAGTCAAGACATTTTCTTCAGAGAGCCACCGCCATGCCGGGCTGTTCGCTGCTGGGACTGAGCTCCCCGTCGGACAAAGAACTGGAGCGAGACAACGTTCCCTTGGGCACCTGGATGGGTGGATGTGACTCAGTTAGTTTGCTGACGACACAGGGACACCTCACCGCATGTTGTGATGGAACCGAGGAGGCTGGAGAAGTAGGCTTTCGGGAGTCCCAAGCCTGGACGTCAGGCCTCGCTGGGGCTTAACGTGGGTCGCACATCATCCCTTCGACGGCTTCAACACTTGTCCAGTCTGGGCCGCCAGGCCGATAGGATCGGCCATCAGATAGAGAGGGGACATGGCCAAAGTCACAGACTTACTCGACAAACGCACCTCCTCCACGGGCATGGTACATGCCCATCGCTCTACTGCACTACCTCATCCGCATATCAGTACGCGGGAGGAGTAACGGTTAAGCTCGAGATGCATGGTGACATTAGCAAAGGCTTCTTCATGTCCGACAACGACGGGACCAGGAGGCGGCTCGAATGAGACGGACCGCACATTCGAGCGAATCCTGTTCAAGCAAGCGACGGCAAGTGTAGAAGCATGACGGGGGACCCGAACAACACCATGATTGAAGACTTCTCTCAGACTGGTTCTGGACCATGACCACCACCATCCGCCGTTGAGGCCGACCGTGGCTTTGGGCTTGGGGTCTCCGGCCGGCCGCTCCCCTTCACCTTCCATGTTCTCCACCCGACCGGGGGGGGGGGGGGGGGTTGGTGCGGTGGGGTCATGCTTACGTAATCTTCTGTTACATCGATTGCCTAGCCACTGTGGCGACGAAAGCGGGCCCACGGGGAAATACTGACTGGGAATACTATGGTACCGGGCGGAAATAAAACCCCCCATGCCCAATGACATGGACATGTATACATCCACATCCCCCTTCTCGACTGCAATGTGAAGATCAGTCCCTTTCTCTCCTCAAAACAGCCACCATGCAACCCGTATACCTATTTGAATCAAGTCCAAGGCCGCAATCGCTACTTGTCGTTCTCTGCATTCAAGTCGTGCACCATGGTAGACATGATGGACATGCGCTTCTCGCACTGCTTATGCATCTTTTGTCGCTTGGCCTCAGCATCTTCCAGCAGAGTGGATGACTCCAACTTTCGTTTCTTGCATGCTTGGATGCGCGCAAATAGATCTTCTGGGAAAGCTTCCATTCCCTCACTCGCGTCATCCGAGTCGATGAAAGTAAGCAGGTTGGTGATCTGAGCCTTGTGTGCGGCCATCTGGCGCTCACTATCCTTGATCGCCGCCTTGGAGGCACTCTCAACCCCCTTGACGAAATTTAACTCTTTCTCGACCGCATCGATGGCGGCAAGCTCGCGAAGAAGATTTCGAATGGCGTCGATTGTCTGTGTCTTGTACTTGTCCAGGCTACTCTCGTCACTGAGGCCGGTATGGGTGGCCAGCAGAAGCATCCAGTCGTTTGCTTCGGTTGCGGAGATGGTTCGGGAAGGGGAATGGGGCGTTTGACGGCGGCTGGTGTGACGGAGGGGGTCTGGTGACTGCGACAGCCGAACCTCAACTGTTTCGGGCGACTTACTGCGCTGTCTTTCCAAGCTCCGGCCAGGTGTCGGGCAGAGTAGCTTGGGATCAATCGGGGTGTGCTGCGCGGGACTTGATGCGTCATCGTCGCTTTTCATGCGCCTGATGAAATCGGATCGGTAATAGGCCGTGTCGAGTTGATTTGGAGCGGCCTGGCCTTGGGCGAGCAGTTGGACGAGAGCCGGCACAATCAGACCGTCGCTGAATCTTTCTTTCGCAGTGGGGCAAAACTACACGACCGAGTTAACACCACTGTCAAAATCAAACGAATGGCAGATTGGGGTTATTGTACAAACCTTGACCTGCACGCTTGGGAACGGAATCCAGGCCCTTGCACCGGACTTGACGCGCTCTACACGGCCACTCTCCGGCAGAGGATCGTAATAGTGCAAACGATTTCCGTTTCGGTAGTAGATGGCGAGGGACCAGTTTCCGTGAGAATCGTAAAGCGGGGTGAAGAGTATCTGCGTCGGGGTTGAAGCCTGGACGAAGCCTCTAGGTAGTTCGCTTGTGAATTGATCTAGACTCTGCGGATAGATAATCTCCATGTTTCCCGTCGGCCGAGGGATTATCTGACAGATTCTCTACATCAAATCAGAGCTCACATAGCCGTCGAGGTCGAGGAGCTTCGGTGGCGTCTGGTGCTCTGGTGCATCATTGCTGATAACGTCGGCCTTCTTTGCAAATGGGTTCCCCGCAAGCCGGTCTTTGAAGAGTTTGCGGGCCATGTCAATTTTGGTTTTGCCGATTGGTTTCTCCTCCTCCAGACTCTTGCACAACGCGATAAAGAGACAGCCGTCTGGCTCTTCCCAGAGGGCTGATAAGGGGATTTGGGCTTCGGTCGCGTCCGTGGTAAGAGCGAGCAGCGACTGCAGGGCGTTGATAGAAAGGCCGGCTGTTTGAGTGTTGAACTGAGAGGGAATCACGGCCTGGTCTTCTCTATGCCAGAAGGACTCAATCTTGGACACAAGCGTCAACCGGCGTCCGTCCGTGGGGCGCCTCGATGACGGCGTATCGGTCGACATGGATGGTATAGAAAGGATCGGAGAGGGCCGTGATCGACGGAAGAATCGACTTGTCAATTGCGCATCACTGTGTCTGCGATGGAAAAGATGAGCTGTATTTCTCGAGAACCGCGCGATTAGAAGTGTAGGGGATCGAGGGAATGCTTACCTGTTGACCACGGAGCACCAATGACGATGCCACTCGACTATTGCGCGTCGGAGCACTCAGGCGGCGCGCACTTGATCGGGCTTCTGGGGGGTTGTGTTGAGGTGGAATCTTTGACGAGAGATGGGAAGGGAAATCAGCGAGGAGGTCCTGTTTTTGATAGTGGCAGGAAAGAGCAGTGGACAGGCAGCAGCACGTGACCCCGTCAGTGCAGTCACCTTCCGATGGATGCCACCCAAGGTCATGCTAGCCGATGCTGTCGCCCATGCCATGCGCAGTGGGGCACAGATTCAGCGGTCGTCAAGGACGTGGTGGTACTTTTTGCGACCACTTCCCCATACCATGCCATTTACTTCTGTCATGCCAGTTGCCTATATTATGCCGGTTTTCTACCATGCCAGCTGCCCATGTCATGCCAGCTGCCTATGTCATGCTAGTTGCCTGTGTCATGCTAGTTACCTACCATGCCAATTGCCCGCCGTGCCAGTTACCTATACCATGCTGCCTGCGCAAATATGTTTCTGCTACTCTATATGCTGTTTGCAATACTACAATGCACTCACAATAGACGAATACAGATATAGCTCTCATGCCTACTTTCATTGCAAATGTGTATCGCGGTGCAACCAGTGTGCATTATCGCCGCTCGGGGCGGGGGAGGGGCGCGCGCCATGGTGAGCTTGACAAGCACGGTGACGTCCGCTCTGGTTTTACAAATGTCAGATGAGGACGGAAAAGCGAGGGAGGGGAACTCACGGCTGTCGTCTATTGTGTTTTGCAAGACATGGCGGATTCGCGCCACCGAGCATTCGGCCTTGATGTGCTGGCAGAGGCTAGATGGAAAGTTGAGGATGTTCAGGCGGCGCACACCAAGGTGCCGTTGACGTTGAGATAGGAGTTGAGGGACTGCTGACGTCAGCTGGAATTGGGCACTGACCGACACCTGCCATTTGACGCCGACAGGAATCCAGCCACACACACGCGGGCCCCACCATTGCCGACATGGAGTCGCTGTTGTCATATCTTGCTCTCATATTTTCAGGGTCCTCCTGCGACCGTGCGATTTAGGAACCAAGCGACGCTCTCGGTTGGAGTCAAACATCAGCGATCAGTAGGCCACTTTCTTTGTACTGAAATCTTACCAACATGCACTAATTGTCAACACAGTCTGCGCAACGTTACTTCCAAAGCCGCTTCTATTTACAGCAGGCTACCTTTCAGAAACTATTCAAGTCCTCTCATAAACTTGACTCACTTGACCATAGATAGATCACCATAGCACTCCCTTGTCGCATTCTCTCTGGCAATTATCATACGATCATGTTCATTCGCTTGAGATTATGCCTCGATTTAACGCTGGCGTAGAACCGGAAGTAAATAGCCCGGAACAACAGAAAGCTACCTTGAACTACGTCGAATTTTGTTCAAATGTTGCCAGGCTCCGCCTGTCTACAGGCATCGGAATTGTCCCATGTTCTATCTCTTTGCCTAGGTCCGGTATGAGCCCGAGATCAATGTTTATTCCACACTAGCTACGAAATAATGATACACTGGTACAGCACCTCTTTCAACGTATGCGTGACAGGTGGACAAAGTTGTAAACTGAGGAAACACGCGATGAGTACTGCGCACTCACTTGTACTGCCAACTTGTAACAGCCGGCGGGATAGTGAGAATCGCCGGAACGAACTTGTTTGCACACTTCATGCCCTTTCACCAGAGGAGATTACTAAAAGATCTGTGTTTTCAGCTGATTGAGCTTCTCCTTGTCAGCATAGAATACCGGTCAGCGTCCTAATGAACTTCTGTCCAAAGACGTACCGAGGAACTATGTGTCTTCACCTAGAATTCAGACCCCAGAATGACAAGTCAGTTCCAGCTCCATAGGGGCATAGCACAAGGCACAGACATTCTAGGCGACAAAAGGTTTGCTGCAGGCAATTTTCTAGTTAATATACCGATTGAATCTAGCCTGGTTACTGTTTGTTTGACGGCATCGCTTGGGTCAGCTTTATGCTGAAACTGGCGCGACTAGGCCTTTAGGTCGGTCTAAAGACTGCAAAAAAAGAAAGACTGGTATGTGGTTGGATGCGGACTGGAACCCGAGAACGGAATGTAAGAGCAAGCGATTGCGGTGATGGCCTGGCGTAGAAGATGGAAAGCTATTACTGTCTGTCCTACTGCACCTTGGCCGCCTCCGCAGCAGCCTTGTCTGCAATCTTACCGCCGCTTTGGCCCACACACCCTCGCTTGGCGTTTCTGACTTGGTACATACCGCTTCGACGGCGGCGTACATGAAGGGCCGAGTGGTGTCACTGGAGCAGTGACGCTGGCGACTCGAGGCGGTGTTGTCGTCTGTCAGCCGGGGTGCTTCACACTTTGGATGAGGGGAGGGGCGGAACAGAAGAGGTCGGGACAGGGCAATGTTGTGTCCTGGTTGTGGCTAGGGGGCGTAGACTGTTAGCGTTGATGACGTTAGGAAGTACGTGATTGATGATTTTATCAAACCAGAGGAGGGCCGCCAGTGCGCAATGCGGTAAAACCGGGAGAATCCTAAAATCTATTTCAGCCGGCGGGGCGGACTCTGTCATTATTAGGGGAAGGGAAAGGGAACGAGGCAAGCGGCGCAAGGCAGGCAGCCTAAGGTTCATATGAGAGTTCCGGCCCAGCGGGAAAGGTGCAGAGGAACCTAGCTGCCCGAAGCAAGCTATGATCAGCAAGGGCTGTCTTCATGGGCAGCGATGAGGCGATGTTGGTAGCTGTCAAGGTCGTTCTCCAAACGCTTGTTGAGCGCAAGGCATGGTGGACTGAGGATGCGGAGATGGCAGCTGCTGTGTGTGCTTGCTCTCGCCCTTGTCCTCTTCCGCGCGCCTGGCTACATGCCCCATCGTTACCATGCGATCGTGGTTCACGCTTGGAGACAAACGTGTGGCTTGGTTTGTACTGGCTTTGTAGTTGTTGCGTCTGGAACACACTTGACAAGCGTTAGGAAAAGTCTGCCGGCAGGCAGGGTGAGGTTGCTAGGGGAAGGCATCGTGGATGGTCATGTTGTGGGAAAGAATCGGGGGTTTGTGGTCTCGGCGTACGGCCCCGTAGAGGCGACAGGGAGCAGCATCTATGTTGACTGCTGCTGATACTGCTCCTGACCATGGCCATGTTAGTCTCCCAGCTACTGCTATTACTGCCACCCGCCCCGTAGTGCTTTGGATTCGGCTGGGCTGAGAGGTGGCGGGAAAAGAGGCCGAATGTGTTTTGCGTCCTAGCTGAGAAGCCTTCTGGTTGTGTGTTGCCGTTCTTGTGTTGACGGGAAGAACCAAGGCAAACGTCTAAAACCTAATGAGCATGAAGGTGTTGGTGTTCATGGAAAAGTCATCGGTTTTAGAACCTGGGTTAGGTTTCCGGGAGGGCGACGCATGTCATCGTTGTAGCTTTGCAGCGCAATTGCCAAGGGGTTATGTCAATCATAGGCCAGAGCCCGGAAAAGAAAGAAAGCCAAGCCAAGAAGAAGAACCAGAAGGCAGCGAGATAGGGCGACGGGTGGCGGCGATTGCCTCCAAGAACCCGTGTCCGCTTGGCGATTGCTGAGTTGAAGGGCTGTAGGCTGAGGTCAAGTCTACAATGTTTTCAACCTTGTTAATATAACATAACGGGCTTAGCCGCAGGAGTAGGAGGTCTCTGGTTCATGTGGTCGTGGCCAAGGAGAAGAGACTTAGAACCACCGGCATACATGGTGGGCAAGGATTCCCAGTGGAGGTTGTTCCCATTTTGGGGTGTCTGTGACTGACGGACGAGACGAAGGATTCAACAAGAGCTCGCTGCTCCTCGGATAATTGTCGAAAATCCGAGAGTACCCCCAATCTTCGGGCCTTCAGATTCTAAAGAATCGTGTCTTTGAGTACGCAATCGGCCCGACAGAATGGTTTCGCAAGTGTCGCGATGGCTTCACATCCATCGCGGGATCCAGTGTGAAGTTTCGCCGGAGCCGGAATAATAGTTATTCCGGCCCACCCGGCCGGATCCACCCGATCCACTCCGTAGACGAGTATTTCTACGTGTCAGCACAGGCAAACTCACACGTCAATAATTAAGCCGTTTTCCTATGCCCTTTCCCATCCGAAAAGTGCCTCCACGACAGTTATGAGCCCAGCTCGTGCTGCACCCTTGTCTATTGTCGGCTGCCAGAATGGTATGTGCCTGCATGCGCACGGCTTATACCTCACCCCTGCGGGTTCAAATCCCGCGACGGCCACATGAAGGATTCCAATATACCCACATAGATAAGTCGGGCGGCAACCACCTAGACTTTGGCGAGATGTACCCAATTAGAAGGTTAGAAAAAGAGTTGTGGCAGACCCGCACTATAAGATTGGTGCGAATCTGGGGGGGTGTGTCACGATACGTGAAGGTAATAAGCCACAATTGCAGCACAGCAATAGTGGATCCACTTTTGTGCGCGACAGCAAGGCAATAGGGTGACAAAGAACATATCAATCATGGTGCCCCCTGTTGCAGAAGTGACATACCCGTTGGGGAACATCAAGGGGTTTGGTGCAAGGGGTGACGGAGACTGGGAAAGTGGTAAGGAGATTCAGATGGTGGGTGGTTGGTGACGGGGTAACAGGACTAATGGAGTTAACTCCACGCTGCGGTAGCGGGCTTTAGATGCTGAATATTCAGAACCAAGACTTCATTAAGGTGTAGCTCTTGGGGAATTCGGCGCAAGTAGCAGATACAGTTGCTGGTAACCGACTGGTTGATGTTGCTTCCCGAGCTGGAAGGGCCTCTGTTGCTTAGGGTCTAGCTCGGGTCTGTGGTAGGTGAGAGGTAGGATGCGGAAACCGTAGCAGCGGTGCTTTCGTAACACTCGCTATTGAAAGTTAATGCTGGAGGAAATGGATTAGGGGTCTCGATTGACTGGGCAAGACGAGACGAGTTCGCAGACATGGACCTCGCACCACTCCGACCATGGCGAGGAGCTCCTGATTTTGAGGAAAAGATAATCCTAGCCCAATGGTACGTCAGTCCGGGTGCCGGTAGTATGCTTAAAGAAGGAGACGATACTCTTGCGTAGCTCTCTATCGGCAGTAAGAGCACCGAGCCTTGCCTGGAGAGGTACCCAAAAGCGAACGCTGCAGACCACGTATGCTCTTTTAGTCAATGGTATTTTGAAATCTCTTGACTGAATTGGTCGCTGGTCCCGACTCCCTACTAATGTGATTAGAGATTGACTGCTAGGGAGGCAATCATGGCTAAGCACAGACAATCGCACAGAGGGAGCTGACTTTTCTGGAGACGAAGTTGACATCCGGCAAACCTCACGACTACGGTCTCGGTGTGTTTCTCTGTGGCTGTGCTAAAAGGCTAACCTACGGGCATCGGACGCCAGGTATTCCCGGGGACTGGTGATTCTTACCCCTACTTTTAGCAAAAGCTATCACCAACCTGGTTTAAGGCAGAAGAAGTTTTGCACTATGCCACGATCCTAATTCAATTCTTCTACTGCAGCTTCATTCCAGCCCAGAACTCGTAGTAGATTCTTCTATTGTCTGCGCAGCTACACCAAACAGCATAGGTATACGTTACCCAACGGCGCCATGTCATAAGTTAAGCTAGCCATGTTGCTTTCAAAAGAGTAAAGACGAAGACGAGAAGCACCAGATGCAAACAATCTAATCTCAACACTTAGGCCCGTTATCAAAAGCTTCATCGCAGTATGATCGTGCTCTGTTCCACTGCATCTTCTGTGTTCAACACGTCCCAGAGACCGAGAGTTGCAAGACGGCCATGTAGAGCCTCATACTCGTCCCGGATCGCGTCTTCCATCTTGGCCATCTCCAACTGAACCATTGTCCGACGGTTCTGTGCCTCAGCTAGCCTTATGCATGTAGTCTCGAGTTCGTCTTTCATGGCTGCCATGGGTTGGCGGAGCCTCGACAGGCTCTGCATCGCCGAGTGACAATTTGCGAGCTCCTCCTGGATCTGGTCTACTCCTGGCCTGCTGGATCCTGCGAGCTGAAGTCTGCCAAAAACGCCAATGATGTCTTCCAACGTTTCAAGCACGCTTTCGTGTCGCGTACGCGCCACGTTAAGTTGCCTCTGTGCAGAGATTGCGATCTCTCGGCGGTATCTCTGGTATTGTTTATCCCATGATATGAACTCGGCCTCAGTCATTTTTGTAGGAGGTGCTGGCGGGAGCGGAGTGCCGCACGTCGATACAGTGAGCAGCTCCTCTGAATCGTGCGTCAGGATTCCTTTTGAAGCTCTTCGTCCTGTGCTGAAAGCGAGGAGGATGCGTCGCCACAGGGCGTAGTCGGTGGTTGTTGGAACGTCTTGGCAGGCGACTGCGTATAGACCATTAACGATGACGGCGACACCGCAGTCAGTCGTGTTTGACTGTCGCGGACAAGGGACATGGGTGGCAGTGGGAGGCTCGGCTGGGGCTGTTGCTTCTCCAATGAGCGACAAGAGGCTTCGAAGCAGGCCCTTCAACTCTTGCTCGTCGGTCGCACTCGGCAGGGAATCCAAGATGTTGACTGATGCTGCTGATGCAACCACCAGGACCCAGTGCCTGCCCTTAGACGCCAGATTCAAAGGATAGAGAATGATCATGTCGCGTTGTGCGAGAAAACGGGCCCTGATGCGTTGGGGGATGCTGTCGTGGTTAGATATCAGGGTGTCCATGCACATCGTCGAGAAGGGAGACAGCGCGCAGGCCGCGTTGAGGATTTCTGAGATGACGGTTCCTTCTATGTACTGGTCGTCCTCCAGGCATTGGATGTTGAAGCCATGTTTACTAGATAGGTCCAACTTGTTCGGGAAAGGCAGTATTACACGCTGCCGCTTTGAGAAGTCGAGCATTGCGGACGCAGTCTCTCTCTCTCGTTTGCCCAATGCAATATCAGGGACAGTCCCGGCAGACTTTGGGAAACTCCTTTTCAAACCGCCGGAACAACCCCTCGAAAGTGAGATTGTGGGCGGAAGGCTGACATAAGAAAGGTTGGCGGGCGGGGAGAGGTGTGACAGGTAATTCGTGCTAATACTTTGCTGTCGCCGTCTTGTTGATCAGTCTCGGTATCCGGGCTCAATGCGTCCGATGTGTTATTTGCTACGTTGTTCTTTTGAAGTTCAATTGGTGCGGGTGCTCTCGGCTTTTCTATAAGTGGACTGTATTGTTGAGGAATCCTGTCGTCATCGTCGCGGAAGTTATCGCTGGCATTGATCGTCAGACGGGATGCTGAGAAGCTGTCGTCCAGGACCATGGATACACTAGATTCATCTTCAGCGTGGCGATGTTCCTCCCTGGGTTCCTCTTCACCATCGCTATCCCGGGCCTGTATTAGCTCGCTAGTTAGAACACATACAGTAAATCACGAGAAAAGCAGAGAGCAAAATACTCACAGAAGACGCATGGCAATCTGCATCCCAGTTCTCGTCCTGGTCCTGGTCCTGGTCCTCGTCCTCGTCTTGGTCCTCATCTTGGTCCTCGTCTTGGTCCTGACCCTGGTCTTTGTCCTGGCCCTGGTCCTCGTTTGAGAACTCGTTCGCATTGTCGTTGGTGTTGGAAGGGTCAGCTTCGTCCATACCACCCCCGTCTCCTTCCTTTCTCCTGTCTTGGCCGCTGGCTCGTTGTGGCCCTGCACTCTGGTCTCGCTGGCGGTTCTCATCTTCGTGGAGGGGCGGGAAGTATCGACGGCATGGCACTGCTGCGAAAGACGCTTCCACACGACATCCAGCGGCTTCTTCTGGTACCGTACGTTATATAGGTGTCCGCCCGGCTCCCAAAGGCTGCCCAGTCTCTCTCCGTGGGAGAGTGACCACTTGATTATCTTCCGGAGGTCTAGCACTGTATCGTATGAGATTGTATCAACCGAAAAGCCGTGCGGCAGCCAAGAGCGCTGGCCCCCACAGAGTTGGTCAAGTTCGTCGAAGTATGGCTGGAGATTGCTTGCACATTGCTGTCGGCTCCGCGCCGTGGCTATGTTGCGTAGTTTCCGCTTCTCTTGTACGCTCATGTTGTTTTTCACCACTTTGCGCGTCATTCGGAGCTTAGAGGCGTCTGCTATGTAATTGAGACGGACGTCGGCTGCGGTTTGGGGCCGGAACTGAGCAAGGGAATCGTTGACTTGGGCGCGGAGTTGGGCCGGCGGGGCGTTGCGGTTGATGAAGGCAAGGTCGGAGAGGAACAAGCTATATTGCTTGACACAAGTTAGTCCGCCAGCCTCAAGGAATAGAACAGGAGCAATTTGGGATCTGGATAGCTATGGGATCGATGGGATGCTTACTAGCGCTGGTTCATCTAACCTCGATCCACTGAGCGACTGTGGGCTTCTGTCTCCAATCGGGGGCATTCGTTGCTTTGCGGAAGGCGCAGGTGGGCAGACGTTGAGTGTTATCGAGGCGTCTGGCGTTCGGTTTGTCTGTGACATTGTCGTATCCCGTATCTATTCGGGGCCGTTGGTACTTGGTGTAGTTTGCGTAGGTAGTTGGCGTCGGGAGTGCTTGGAGGAGACGCATGCAAGGTTCAGCCCGCAGCGGAGTTGTTCAGAGCAGACTGACTATGCATCGCGTGCTAAGGCATAGTTAACTGATATGAAGAAGTAATGAAGCAACTCCTGCGACTTGCGATCAGAAACAAGGAAATCGTGAGGTAGGAAGAGGGGGAGGGGAAAAGGATGAAGTAGAGTTGGTTGCGGGAGGGAAGGAAGGGGATCATTGCTCCTCACTAAGATAGCTGACGAGGTGCGAACGAGAATCAAAAGTCTCGTTCGCGTCTCGTTCCCCAGCTGCGGGACCCGCTCTTGGCGGCTGGCAAAGTACGTACTGTGTAGATATCCGCCCTCACCTGTCCTGCTGTTGCACCTTCCCCCTTTCTTACTTCATCTTCCGGAAGCCCACCTTGAGGTGTTGTCATTCTCGCAAAGCTTGTCCGATCAGCTGTTTCCCGTGCGCAGCCTTCCTGTTCACCTCTCCCCGGCTTGCCGACGACCCTGATCCCCTTCCTGGTCCTACCGTACCTTCTGTTTCTCATCTTCATACATTCTCCCCTTCAATATGGATCGCTGACGAGCTGTGGGGGAAAACATTGTATCTGAACACCCACTACCGCAGTTGACCTCCAGATTAACCTCACTGTCTCGCCTGCCGAAAACCTCATGCCACCTCGCGGCCCGAGCCCAGATTCACAGGCCGTTTATGCTATTCGACCGCGCGTCGCGTTCTTGTCAGGAGACTCTGCTGCCGGCTCCAAATTTACGGCATGATACTGAGCTCCTTTCCGTACGTAGGCCGACGAGTCCCTAAACATGATCGACCTACTACCTTGTCGCTGTGATAGGGTATTTTCCCCTTGTGTTTAGATGCCGCTTAACACGCCTTAATTACTTCGGGTTCCAGCAAAGGCAGAGCCTAGGCAGAGCCTAGGCAGTAGGATGCAGGTAATGCAAAGAGCCGGGTCTTTGCGAAGCCTCTAGTCCATTCCGGACAGTCTTCAACCCTCAAGTGTCAGTAAATAGCCAGATCATCAAACAGCCAGCATGTAGCTGGGCACACTTTCGTAGTGCAATAGCAGGTCAAGCTGGTGAAATTTCATCGCCCAGATTTGCCCTCCCTGTCTGACCTCAACCAACATCTTCTCCATTCTGCAAGAGTGATGACAGATGATTATGTACGGCAGCTTGTAACCAGCGGTTATTGTGGCAGAGACAGAGAGAGAGAGAGAGTCGCGATGTGATATGGTGACTGTAAAAGCCACATGCCCATCTGCTGAGATTGACAGCACTATTCAAGGTAGGAAGTAAAGCCTGCCCGTATGAAGGGCGAACTTGTCAGAAACACAGCCTAGGTGAAGACCAGCGTAGGCCACAAGAAGTTGAGCTCCAACCCTTTTGTGCACCATCCTGAGATGAAGCCCACACACGGCCCAAGCCAGGTGGAGTTTTGTGCGCAGACCAGGATGTTATAAGAAAGGCTCTCTGCGGATGACCCGGGGTGAAATCATCATGTAGCCAAGGTCGGTGCGAGTGTGGAGAAAAAGCCGAGGGCAACGCCAACAGCAGCTGCTAATGCTGAACGGTCCATAATCAAAAGAAACCCTCAACTGGTTTGGAACTTGCAGCAAGTGCTTCATTCGGCGTGGTATTGCACAAGCCATATGTAGCCTCTCCCAGTCAGACGCAGCAGATGCCCAGCTGAGTAAAACGACTGGCGAACCACGCGTTCAAGAGGGTTTCCGCACGTAGGCCAGATGAGGCTGCAACTGATCACGCAGGGCTAGGTCACACGCTGATGTAACAAGGGACTGCAAAAGTGTTTTTATTTTGACAAATCCGCTGCGTCGAGTTTCCACAGAAAAGCGTAGTACCGAATCCCATTGTTCCTCCCACCGTCGGCCTCCGATATGAAAGGGCTTACTGGCCTGACTGATATCAAATGGGAACCAGTAGTGGCTGTCTGGATTTTCTACTTCCCATAATGTCATTACACTAAGCTCTTGTTGCAGTGGCCAATTTGTACATCTGACTCCTTAAAGCGCTTGCAGCGAACTCGGACACTAACAAAACCCCGGTCTATGATGGGTCCGGTGTTACTGAGGGTCTTGAGCTTGGAGAGGGTTCCGTGATGGACTTGGGCTGGCCATCAACTTTGTCTTGACAGTTCAGAGACATGCGCCAGTGTCATTCCAGCAACGCTACCCTGCATTACACTTAAGGCTATGGCTGAAACTATCTTTGCCCAATGAGACGCCAATGCTGCCCAAGGGGAAAAAGAAAGCCGAGGCACCTGACTGGATGAAGGGGAGAGTTTGAGATGTTCCCACAGGGCAAGAGCAATCTCAGTACGCACAGTGTCCTGGCCTCATTGTCGTTCTCACTGTCGCGGCGGGCTTCCTTGGCGGTCGTATTCTTCACAGGCTGTTGCAACCTCCTGCCGCCTGTATCGTCAATTGCCTTGCCCTTGACGACGAAGAGGATGGCGATGTCCGTGAGACCACTGACGCCAACCTAAGCAAGACAGTAAAGGCTTTCCGTAGTAGCCTTACAGACCCAAAACTCAGCTTCACCCCTTCCGAAGTAACTTCCCTCAGGGATACAGCCATTGTAATGAACCATGCCGGCTCCGGCGGACAGCTGCTTGAACAACTACGCGTAGCGCTTTGGCACTGGCGAGCCTCTTTTCGTCTCGTCGGAATCGAGCCTGGGTTTGGCGATTTCGGTGGTGGCCTTGAGGTTGGATCGTTGCATTGCCATTCTCTTGAGGGTGTCGGGCCGTGTATTGGGCGATAATGGGTCGACCGTCATGTTGCCGATAGCAACCAGGCCTTCCTTTTGTTGAAGGGGGCTGAGCTCTACACCCTGCGCACCGACAGACAGCAAGATGGACTTGACCTGCAACGATTGGGAACCCGCGTCAGTAAAGATGGCCAGGGCTATTGTCACCAAGAAGCGGAGGGACCTGGGGAAACTGGCGGGGGACGGCGCTGCGAACCTTGCATCATTGACCGGGTCCTCGGGCTCTGACAGACCCGTTGATCGTTTTGCTTGGAACGGGTCTGGCGGCGGCCTTTGTAGGCTTGAACTTGGGGCCGGGGTAGCGGCGGTGTCGGCATTGATGCTGAGGCGATGTCGGTGACGGAGTGGCACCGGACCGACTGCCGTGTCATCACTGCCTACTGCACGTGTCTCTGTCCTCCCGTTTCAATCCGTCAAGCTCTAGTTGCACAACAGAAGGAGCAAGGTCGTGAAAGCGCATTGCGAGCTGGTGCCTGTCGGGGGCAGAACAAGATGGACCATGCCGCCAGACATTCCTGTGGCGGCGGGTGGAAACGCGCGCGGCGAAGAAGTGGCGCGCATGCTGGACTTGAGGTGGTGCAGCAGGACGGGAGGCGAGTGACGCCAGTGAGGACCTCTGACCTTTGGGGCACGTGCGTTTGCTAAAGCGACGCGACGCGACGCGACGCATCACAGAGGCGGAGGTGGAGGGGGCTGTCCGTACAGGTAGGTACACGGTCATTGATTGATGACGGAACGCGCAGCAGTGCTTTGGAGATGGCAGTGCAGAACGAACCGCTGGTCGTAGCAGTTGTAGTAATTAAACCGCTGGTTACAGTAGTTATAGTAGTTAAACAACCAGTTGTAGTAATAGTAGTAATTAAACTGCCACACTAGTTATAGTAGTTGACCCGCTGGTCGCAGCAGTTCTAACCGCTGGTCACAGCAGTTAGACTGCTGCTGGCTTTTTCATGGCAAGCAGGAGAATGACAGTACCTTCCCTGCAGCCGCCCGCCCCCGCTCCCAGGAAGCCAATCCAGGTACGTACAAGCAGCAAGTCCGACTCGCTCTGGCGGACATCAACCGCTGGGACGGCAAGAATCCCAGGAGGGCTCACCCAGGATGGGACGAGGCATGTTCCCACATCCTTCCTTTGCCTATTACCTGCTTACACATCAAACCTGGTTTCTCCCTTACCCCGCCCCGTCTCCTTCGCCAATTGCCGTTTTTCCACCATCACGTCTTCGTTTCATCACCGCATCTCTCCATCGGCCAACCTCCTCTCAGCAAGCCCACCGAGCCAGCTCCATCCTCCCCCGCAAGAGCACGCAAGAGAAGACGCCAAGACGCCGCCCACCTCTAGGACCGTCGAGAAGCCGGTCGAGCACGCGCAGGACGCCCGCTAGCTCAGCCGCAAGAAACAGTTCGCCTCCCTCCGAGGCCACCTCTGCGGCCCCAAGGCGCCTCGCACAACCACCCACAAGGCCGCCATCACCGACACACTCATCTTTGCCGTCTGCAACGAGAGCAAGAACAGCCTGCCCGACCTCGCCCGCACGACCTCGCCTGCACGATCGCCAAGCTGTCCCGCGTTGAGGGGATAGATGCGCCCGTGGCTGAGGCTTCCCGCTCGCTGCCTTGCATGGCGTTCGTGGTGTGGTGGGCAAGGACGCCCGAATGCAGTCGGTCTAAACCCCCAGGTACCTTGGTGATCAATGTACCACCCACCCACTCCGCCTTGATGACCAGCTTTCACCCTCCAGAATCACCGCCTAGGCGATCGCCCATTTGCCCTTCGCAATCACGCGTGAACAGCAGACACGGCCGATCGCTGGGGTGGCCAACATTGATCTGTGGTCGGCTTCAGAGTGCCACCGCAGACCAGCAACAAACCAACGCATTTACAAGGCTCACCCAACGCCTCCTCTGACACTGGGCCTGTTCGGCGACTCTACCCTCCACCCCATCAACGTCCCAAAAGATCACAGCCGCGCGGCACCTAACCTCATCGGACTGCCCAAGAGAGCGAGGGGCAGCGTGTGCAGTCCACCACCCTGCATAGACTTGCTCAGCACTATCCTGACTCCCTCCATAGTATCTAGCGATGATACCTAGTCTAGCGGAGTAAGATAGGCCCCAGGAGAAAAGGCGAGCGCAACCGTGGACCAGAAAAGCGCCAAAGCATCATAAGACCACCACCACCGCCTCAGAGCAACGGCAGCTCCTCATCAGTGATCAAACGGCAGCAGTCTTGCAGCGCCCTAACTCCGGGCGACAAGCATCTTCACCCATGCCTCCAGGCACACACACCCTGCTGGGAGCAAAGGCCAAGAGGAGAACGACGGTACGCTACACGCCAGCACTACCTTGTCTCGGGGCGCTCCCCTCAGCAGCAGCGCTGTTACCTACTAATACCTTGCCAATCCGCCCGCCTACCACCGACCGATGAAGATAGACCCCTGCGACCACGCAGCAAAGGAAGCCGCTGCTGTAATCACACCCGGCTAACACGCTGCTGAAGTCTCTCAGCGTACCTTGCCGGATGTCGGAGCTTTGATGTTTTCCCGCCGCCAGTCACCCGCACGTTGTTGCTCTACAACGATTCCGCCCGGCCACAACCATTGACATTTCCATCGCGGGCCAAGCGAATGTGTGCTTCAGCAGCAATGACCTTCCTTTGAGCAGTGCCCGCGCAGTCTTGGATCAACCAGCTTGAAGCCGTACCATGCAGACCCAGACGCAGCCAAGCCAAGCGACAAAGATGCCAAGCCCGTCAGCGCGCCGCATGCTGATAGCAGCAGCAACACCACTGAAGACGCCATCCTCGTTGCGACAAGCCCTGGAGCCCCGGTCGCCTCCTCCCCACGCCGTACTTGCAGCCGTATTCGCAAGCCCGCCGTCAACATACTTTGGCAGTAGACCAATGCTCCCAGCATCCCCCTCGATACCACCCTGGTGACGCCATTGTCGATGCTCCCGTCGACGACTCAAGTTGCAGACCCTGCTCTCGCGCAGAATCCACGCAAAAACGGCCCTTGTTGCACCCGGCTAGCCCTTGGAAGCATCCACTAAGACCAAGAGTGATGGTCGAACCGTCTGCGGCGTCTCCGGGTTCGTCCGCTCGGACGCGTCCACCCGTAATAGACAAGTCCTCCAGCCTGGCACCGGTAAGGAGGCAGAGATCCTGCCCCAAGGAAACGCGGACGACGGTAGGAATGTCAGCAGACATGCCGAAAGGCATCCCCAGTTATCCCGACCCCCGGGAGCCTACAACAAAATGTCCAGCACCCGTGGGACGGGCAAGTGTACGACCACCATGCGACATCCCACCCGCCTGTCTGCCGCTTCCAGGGCCTCGTGAAATTCGCTGCGCGCGCCATCTGCACCGTCGCCTGGGGGCCATCGATGCCTATATAAGGGGCCGGTTTCACTCGGATAGAGAGAAGGAGGTCAGAGATGAATGCAGTCACCCATTCATACCCATCGTTGTTGTTGACCTATCACTCTGTATTGCGACCCTGACACTGTCCACCTTGGACACCTGCTGCGGCTATGAGTACGACCTGGTGTAAGAATGATTCTTTCCTGCGGATTTTCCAGGGACGTCGAGAGCCCACCGGACCCCAAGTTTGTCTCGGGATGGTCCGACCTGATGTGTGACCTATCCTTACGCGCTGTCCACACCGTCACGCAGGAGGCGGGCAATAGCGCCAATCGCGCTGGCAGATGGCCGCTAGCGGTGCTGTGAGCGGCACCGTAATACTGCCGAAAATCCTCAAGGCAAAAAGCATCCATGGATTCCCGACTTCACGGAGGATGACTCGCCAAACAGTCACCGTCAATCTCCAAGCCTACTGCCGCCAACTCGACAACGACCAATCGAAACCTCGTTGCAGTGGTCGGCGTTGACGAAGCATCGCTGCATCCCGCGCAGTAAGCGCGCCGAACGAATATGGAGCGGTACCGGGGAAGCCACTGTCGAACAGAACAACCAGAATCAAGTTGACGGAGGCCTGTTTGACTGTTGAAGCGCTAATCCACGCAAGGTTGACGTCGTATCTCCGAGCGGCCTTGTGCTCCAACTCTGGCAACACCCTGCGAGACCGAATGACGTCTGCCAAAGTAACTGAGAAATGTCCTCCCCAACAGTAAACCGTTACTTGTCCGTTCCACTGAGGGAGGATAGTAGCTGTTGTGTTTGGCCGGAAAGCTACCCTCGGATGGCGTGGCAGCTATTTGTGTGTCGGTGAGTGGTTCTCTGCTTTCCTATATTGGTGATGTCGTGATGGCATCACATTCGTACAGCCTCGACAGGCCACCCGGTCGCTCTTTAGTCCACCAGCGCAGCCCACTTGAGCCACTGCGCTTCACACCTATAGTTAGATAGTTAAGCCTTCTACTTCACACATGTCCCTACCCCTACCTGTAGCTTCACGATAGGTGGCCTTGTCGATTCCATCTTGATTGACGTGGCCATGGTCGACCACGAGGCTAACAAACTCGGCCTTGTCGTCGGTCGTCATGTCGAAGAAGAATTTAGTGCTGAGTGGGAGGGTGAAGATATTAGAAGCTACGTAATCATCGCCTTGTGGGTTGATGTAAAGGGCTCTTGACACTGAAGACGTGGTTTTCAAGGATCTTGACCTGCTGCCCCTGGGTGGGCTGGATGGCGCCGCGCTCGTGGTCGCGGATGAGCCCGATGGCCTCAGAGGCTGTAGTGGTAGCGGCTTGGCTTCCGTGATAATGTGATGGTCTGTGGCCCATGATGTCAGCAGCAAAACCACGCGTTTGTAGCTTGCCATGTGTTTGTTATCGGCGGGCCAGGTGGAATGGTTGCTTCATGAAAGAAAAGGCTACCTGCTTGCTGGGGAGGGAATTGGTAACCGAGACGTGGTGAAAATGGTAGCGACAGAGACGTACTGGAAGAGAAAATAACGCGGGATGAAAAGAGGAAAAGAACGGACACAGTAGGGTAGTAAAGAGACAAGACTAACAAATAAGGGCCATCTCCAGAAGGAGAAGCGGGCAAGGGGACTTTGACCTCCTTGACCAGACCAGATAAGAACAACTTGTTCCCATCAAAACCAGCCCAAGCAAAGCATTATCGCACACAGCTTTCAAGAAAGCCATCCCACACACCTATCGGCCGTCAACCATCGATATAGCCGTCATGAACAACAATGTCGCCGCCGGCGGCTGCTCCCTGCACATCCACAGAAGCCCCCTCTCGAGGGTCGGCACGGAAAGGAACGGCGAGAAGAACTTCACCGAACTGGATTAGGCCCTATTGTGCATATTGCCTCTTTTCCCGTTACTGATGCAAGCGCCATCAGAGTTTGCGTATTTCGGTGGCCATATCCGTCCCAGCGATGCGGCCTGCATTCCTCCGGGCCGCCCCACCTTTGCATCGCCCGGGCGGCCGCGCTACCCACTTCACCGCGGTCGGTCTCTGCACCAATCAGACTTTCCAACCCAGCCCAGTTGGGACGTTTAATTGGTCAAAGTCTCCCACAAACCAAGCCTCGTTCCCATCGCCAAACGCAAACGCTGCCCGCCCGGCTTGCTACCGTATCGCAGCCGACTCTTCTGTACGAGTGCATGAGGCAGAGTTGGTTGCTCCTGTCGGATCTTTGCTGCGCAGTTTCAGGGTCTTGGCAAGGGTGCAAGGGGTGGGTGGGATGCGCCTAGTGGACGGTATCACAAGCACGGGGTCCGGACGTCAACCCATTCTAGTAGACCAAGTCAAGAACATGCAGATGGCAGGCCGAGCAGGTCCCGATAAAACAGGGCGAGCCAAACGTTCCATTGGTGTCCATGGAGCTCTCGTGTTCAGACCACCACCACATTCATACGGCTTGTGGTGCGCCAAATAGCAGGGGCACGCTGCCATCCATACCGGGCTGCCCAAATGCCACAATAGCATGCTGGGCCTTTACTGCTAGGGTCAACCACCTTGGCGTAAATCGTGCCCCTGAGCACTCAGAGATGTCCCATCTTCACGAGTCGTGCTGCCAGCGCAGACCTGTGACTGTCCTTATCGAATGATATTTCCCCCCTGACCCGTCAAGTCATGTCTTATAAGAGGCCTTGTCTATTCCTTTGAAGTCTCTGTCCACAAAAGCCGCTTCCATCATAAGTCAATCTAGCGTGGCTCACGTTTCAGAGGAGTGGCTTCTCGAGATAGGATCTGAGAGGTTTTGATTTAGTGTCCTTTAGAAAACAGGTCTTCCTTTGCCGAACGAAAGCAGGTACCTAATCGCAGGCCTAGATTGTGCAGCCATCATTAAAATGCGATTGGAGCATGTGGTTCCCCACCGCCTGCAGCTATCCCTCACCTTCCTCACCTTCCCTCCTTGACTGACAGCCGCCCTCAGGCGCGCGCCAATTCAATGGCGGCCAACATCTCCAAGTCCTGTCGGCGGTCTTGTGACCCAGCGCCCGCTTTGGCCACGACGATGACAGGCCTTGAATGCCATGGGTAGCCTGACTCAGCGCCAAATACCTGGATGTGCTTTAACCCCTTGATGTTAGCTGTCCACATACAGAGGGTCAGCTGTTCCCTACACCAGCCATAAACCCAGCTGATTGGAGTGGATGAGAAAGCGGAGCTCTCGCATCTTGAGTAGTTCTATAGATAATCGTGGTCACGAAATGACCTCCATCCTCTTTGAAGTACTTGGCGAGTTGCAGGAATTTTGCAGATGCGATCAACCGGATCTCGCCCGCCGCACCACCTTGCCAACGACTGTCGCTCATCAGACCAGTCGTCTCCCAATATAAGGGAGACACAAGGGGCGAGGCGATCGGTCAGTCGAGAGCATTGTCCGGGCTACCCATAGCAGAGGACCAGTGTGCTACCTCGGAGACCGCATGGGAGGGGAGCAACGGCATGTGTTCATTTCTGCACAACTAGCAGTAAGCACTATTGAGACGCCTTAACTAGAAAGGAAGTTGAGATACATTTCAGCCTGTCTCTCTACCTTGAAGACGCACTTTGGTACCGCCAGCGTTCTCCATCTCTTTGCTTGCAACACATCTGAAGTCTCTTAAAGTCTCTGGAAGTCCCGAGGTACTTCACTTACCCTTCTGACCCGGGGGCGACCTTCCTGGGATGGATAATGCCTACGTACCATCTAGCAACGGTACCACAATGTAAGCTTTTCCTTTTGGAAACTGGTAAGAACTACTGAAATACAACACAAAGACACGCATTGTAACTCCTCAGGCTGTGTCCCTAGAGGGTTTCAGAAGATGCGCCCTCAAATTAACTATCCTTACCGTCACTAAATTGTTACATAAAAATCCCCTCGTAAGCCATGCTTTCGGGGATCCTCAACAACCACAGCAAGCCGAGTAACAAACCCGCCTTGACTCTTATGCCTTGCGTTAACGCTTAGGGACGCCATATACCATTACCTTGGCTTGCACGTACTACACTTTTCAATCGACCCAGCTGCAGCACAACCCCAACTGAACTCATAAAATGAAGTTCTGATCTCGCAGCTAATGAAGATGTTTTCTACACAAGAACGGCTACTAGCATCAGTGGAATTTGTTCACCCTGATGCTGATGTTCAGCCTGGGAGTAGAAAACATTTCTCTTTAGCGATGGAGCGAGCAGAAGCGGTCAACTGGAGAAGTCTACTGGCTTGCACCAGACGCTTCAGTGAAGAATGGTGCGTGATCATACAGGGGTGTTGCAAGGATTTGGTTGAAGTCCAGATGCTGCCGCGATTGAACCGATACTGATACCAACCACCAGAATGATCTCGTCGTCTTTGGGCTTTCAAACGTTCCGGCTCGTCCTCGAACCAGTTCCAAACTTCTTCTCAAAGTTAAAAATGCGCCATACAAGGCTATGTTGCAACCTTCTCCCTCCCCTAGCCCCGTCCGGTCTGAACTTCTTGCCGGTCTTAGTGTTCGCATGCAACGACATCTACTGGAAGGGCGCCATGAACCCCACCGTCGCCTTCAGCCCGTGGCACGTCGCGAGCTTGTCCCCTACCTCGAGGTCCTTCTTAAAGACGTAAACGACGGCGTTTAAGGCCCCATTTCTGTTGACGTACGTCCTAAGAGCCAGTCCCAGCATCGAACTGCAAATCCATAGAAGGGGATCAGTAACGCGGTTGCAGAAGCCATCTGGCCTGGCTCCTTTCCAGTGGTCAGGAACGCCTCCTTTGAGTACTTCATCGTGCGGACAGCGCGTACGCTTCCCTCAGCACGAACGTGTAGCCCATGCACTTCCCGCTCCACTCTGCGATCCTGGATAAGAATTGGTCGGTGGACGACAACATGTGCCACGCGATCTCCATGGTCCTCGCGGTTATGTTCCTGATAAACACGCCAGCCGAGAGAATCCCCAACTTGCTGGCCGCCTTCAACTGCGGGATGTAGTACGGGTGAAGTAAGCCCCTGTGGTCCGGCCATGCTTATTGTATACTTTGCGATCTTGAATGTGTGCTTCGGGATGGCCAAGCGCATGAGTGTCGACCTCATTGTCCCACGTCAAGCTCTCCTGCTTGTTCTTGGCAGAGATGACCTCCTTCCCTTGATCTCCACATTCACTTTGTCCCCTTTACTGACGCTGTGGTATTGTCATCAATCTTCCTCCCCCTCCTGTTGCACTCTGCCTCGCAAGAGCCCTTCGCATGTGTAAATATAGGATGGATGGCGCCATGGAATACGTTGTACCTAGCCTCTCTCGCAACCCTGGCCATGTTCTTCAAGCATTGCCTAGCCGTGTCTCTCACAATTCTGGCGTACGTCTTAGAGCCGATGACCCTGTGGATGCTCGCCGTGGCGCCAAACCCGCTACCCACCAGCAATTGGTACCCCGACGCCCTGTCCAGCTTCTTCTCCAACTCCACCTTGGTCTTCCCCTTGATGAACTCGTTGAGTACGCTGCTCAGCAACATGGGGCGTCCGTTCACGATGCACACGTTCTCAACTGAGCCCCTCGCCAGGAACAAGTTGTAATACACCGCCACGTCGTTTGGGAACTCAAACCTCCCCACGCAAACTTCTTGCACAAGCTCTCCATTGAGTTGGTCAACAATGCACCTGTCGATGTAGATCTAAGCTGGGACACTATCAAGCGGTATAGCGAGTTTACGTAATTACGTACTTAGTCTCGGTGGTTCCGACACAGGTCCGACGGCGAGGTCAGGTTAGAAAGACGGGTATTCGTTGCTGTATTGGCGCCCAAGTCTACAAGAACAGTACTGGCCGAGGGCGCCTCTGAGCCGGCCGGGCATGGCTCTAACATGAAGGCCGATGCTATCATGCACCCGCGATTTGCCCGCGTCTTTGTGTCACCATTTTGGTCGGCGACAGGGCTGCTGACAAGACTCTACCGCGGGCGAAGTACGTTACGGAAAGAATGACACTGGAAGATGATATTCTACAAGTGCTGGCACTTGGGGGTGCTGCTTGCTCCACGCATAGCCGTCCTACTTACGGGAATCCTTTAGGAACCAAAGAAGAAAGACGAACTGCGACGTTGGTTCCTGCCATGCCTTGCTCTGTTTTGAATATTCCATGTTTTTTCCTGGACTTTCCTCGTCACTAACAATGGCAAACACGAGGTTAGGAATTCATATCCCCGGCTCTTTTCCTTCTTTGCGTCTCCATTTATCCCCTTCCGGTTCAACCACTCACCATCGTATTAAAGACATCATAGACCTTGCGCTACTCGTCTCCGCGAAGCCACGAGCAGTCCAACCCCATGACCCTTTCCATCCCTGCCTCCCGGTCCGAATAAAGCAACAGTAATAACAACCATCTCAAGCCCCAGTCATTTGTTAAGAACCACGGCCAAGACAACTTTCTTTCCGACAGCGCATTTGAACAGACCACACATGGGCACCAAGCCCGACGCTTCCCTCCTCCGGTCCGATGCTCGAAACACCCTCAAACCCCATCACCCTGGCCGTGTCCACCCTTGGTCTCCGTGGCGCTGGCCCATTCGTTCAAACTTTGCGAGACCACTCTCCATGGCAGATCCGCAGAGGAACTGGCTCTCGCGCTGACGATGCCTTGATACAAAGGCTCAATGCTGTTTTCTTCAAGTTAAGAATCCGGTGATCTACTCAACAACTCTCTACTTTTACGGTAGAACTCCCGATCGCTTTTACCAAGTCTCTTTAGTCCCGTCACAGGCTTCGCTCAACAGAACCCCATAGTGTTAGGTACAACTTACTTCACTACCTGTACAACTACGACTATAAGGTAGCTTAACTCAGCATAGGGGAAAGCTTTATTACTGAATATCTTTGTTTTAGACGTCCTGGGCTATTGATATCACGGCGAGAACAAAAGCTGCCTTCCCAGCTTGCCAGATCATTAAATAAAAGGCTCTTCTCCGCTGGTTAGTGCCGATCTTTTCATCCATATCGCCTAGTACAAACTGGTGAGCTCGTCGACCAATCTCCACGCTTCTCAAATTTACAAGAACCTCGGTACCAACCAACGACACGGGACAAAAGTAAATTACCTCCAAGTAGTAAATACCGTCATCAGACGCCATCAGATTTGTTAGCTTAAAACCTTATCTCCGCCCATACAACACTAATGCCCAGAAGGGACAGAGTACGAAGGTAAGTTGTCTCGATACTTGCCTTTGCCCCCTTAAGCTTCATAATACCGTTAATCTGGCCATTGGTTTCCATCAGCTACCCCACACACATGGACGCATGGCTTGAACCCTTACTATAACGGCGACTTATGGGTGCCTGTTACCCATCATCTCCCTCGACTGTCTCGGTAGCAAACCGCTGTACTCCCAGAGGGGTCTGTGCTCCCCGATCTCTCGAACAAGCCATTCTGGAGCACTCAAAGCTGCTGCTGCCGCCGCCACCCTCCATCAAGCAACAAGCCCCATCTCAGGTACGTGTCATCTCTCCTCAGGTTATTTCTGATCACCGGCTTCGCACTGCCTAGCATTACACCCACCATACCGGTCAAAGGTCCCCTCCAGCAATGCAGACCCAGGAATACATCCCATAGGGCTGCCGAACAGTCCGGAAGCACGACCTAGCTTTGCCCTCACGTCCCAAGCGTCTCTTAAACTAGCGCAGAAAGGTCCCGGTCCTATTCCACTCATCTTATTGCGATGACCCAGACCTGTCGTCAGCATGATCCTTCTTTTGTGTCGTGCTATAATTCCACCCCAGAACGGCTGTCCATTCGTGTCACGATTACCCTGGCCCATAATCTCGGTTAGCCACAAGGGAAGCGGGGAAGAGCTGACCTTGTTTGCTCAACAAGTTGCTTGAAATAGAATTAGGCACTGTAGCTTGTTCAGGCGGACATTACCATACTTGGGCTTCTTCCTTTCATTTCTTGCTTCATGGTTCTGGTTCATGGCTCGTAATCTCTTTTTCACTTTATTTTTAATACCGCCATGATGTTCACAAGATCTAACCAATTTCAAGCTGAGCCTCGCTTTTCAACCACCCAGCTTTTAATGATCTTGCCTGATCCCGATTCTTGACCGCTTCCTTTTGTAAACACCGACCCCCTCTAAGGCTCCTTTCTACGCCCGTGACTTCTTTTAGGACTAGTCGTCATGGAAAGCCAGCCCAAGATTGAATGTGAGCCTCCGCAGGCGAGTGAACCTCATGTCGATTAGGGCCTTGCTGCTGCTGTTGCGGTGCGGTGCCGGGAACGACGCTCGCACTGAAGTAAGACTGGGACCGTGGGTCGTAGCTTGAGCCAGTCGGAGAGTGGACCGGTGATCTGTTGATATTAAGAGAGCTGAGTGGCGGCATGCTGACCTCCCCAGCATTAGAGTTAGCTCAAGTATACGTCGCGCTTGAATGGCCAACTTACTACTCTTCGAGGCTTTTGGCGTCTATCCGCCGCTCCGCAGCCCATGCCTTGACCGTGTCCCGGAATTTCTGGCCCACCACCTTGCTCAAGTCGTTGTAAAACTTTCGTCCAACGTCGGCATTGTTGACAATCTCCTTGTACTTGTAGTAGGCGTTGTCAAGCCTCTGAAGTGCCTGCTCGCGCTCTCGACTGCCGCTTGACAGATTTCTCTTCTGGCATGACTCATAAGAGCTACCAGGGCCTCTATGTCCCCGCTCATGGAATATTCCACCATCGCAATGCCGACGGCCACGTGTAAAGTGACACATATGTATATCGTCCAATGTCCCTGAATCTCGTCATCTGGCCGAGTCATTGCCATGACGGAGGGGTAGATGGCGGATGCCCCTTGACCGGTTCCGTCATACTACCGCGTTTTCTTTTCCAGGGTGGGAGGTAACGGCCGACTGTTGAAGAGATGGATCCAAGAAAGGACTGTAATTGAACTCAGTTACCAATGCGGCAGACATCAGCGGCAGCAGTTCCAAAGATTGCGTACCACATCCTGCTGTCCTGCCTCGCTAGGCCTAATGGCAGAGGCCGGCGACGCCAAACATCTGATCCTCGTAGGCCGTTGAGCATGACGTGCAAGGCAGAGGCAGCTGACAGGATTGGGCGTGGCCTGTTCCGTTCTGTCATGGATATGAGGCGGAAGCCGGACAAGGCCGGATGCTCAAACGAATTACGGGGCGTTCGTTCACTGCGCAGAAAGGAACAGTGTTCGGTCTGTGGAAGCGACGGCGCCTCCGCATGGCGATGGCTTCAGCAGATGCCATGTCGGAACTTGCCACAAGTTCATGAAGACGGACATACGCAGGTTTACCTGTCGATGCCACAAGAGAATGTGTTGCTGTATCTGATCAATCTGATTAGTGCTGCGTCATGGCACAGCAGTATAGGCCTTGACGGATGCGATGCGGGCTGGTTGGTTGATGAAGCTGGGAGAAGACGCCGGAAGCGATGGATGTGTGACGTTGGCGACGAACGTGCGGCAGGGAGTTGGGGGATGACTCCGGGGGGTCGCCACCAGCTGGCGCGGGGTGGTGGGTGGGTCACAGCGGTTGACGTGCTGTGGCAGATGGTGCAGCCCCTCCGGCCGAACCTCGGGCATCATGTCCCAACGTTCATGCTGGCAATTGCAACTGCTGGTGTCAGTCAAACGACGCATAGCACCAAAAGATGAAGCCTCGGCTGCATGCATACGTGGTTTGCTAATCTCAACAGGCTGAGTTGCCGTCACTGCTCTATCGCTGTCTTGTCATGTATGTTATACCAACCAGGATCATTCACGAGTCCGATGATCCTCCCGCAAAAGAATCCAGCATCAGATCCAGCTCCGCCGCAATGGCGTCCAGTCCTCTTTCGCTCCGCACCCGCGCTTCCTCCACAAGGCGACGTCGAGCCGCGGCTGCCTGCTGCTCTTCGTTGAGAATCCTGATCTTGTCTTCCAGAAACCCTGCCGTGGATTCGTCATTGCCCAGTCGGCGGATGTCGCCCATCGATTGCCGCAAGCATTTGATGCTACCCGTCTTGTCGTCACGGGTCGCGCGCATGTTGAGGGCCTCCTTTGACCGCCATGCTCCGGCGCGGAGCGCCTGGACAATGAGCCGCATGCATTGCTCTGTGGCCAAGGCGTCCCTCCGGCGCGCCTCGTACTGCTCCTCTGCCTGAGAGTTTGCGGCTTGCACGGCGTGGTACCATGCGCCAAGCGTCGCCTCTAGTTTCTGACACGTCGCCAGGTCTAGGCGAGTATAGGACTCGTTGCCGATCGTGGGATTGGTCGTTTTTCCCCCTGGTAGGAGTTGGTTGATGTTGACGAGCGGGAGGTGGTCAATCCGCACCGTGTTCATGCCGGCGGAGAGAAGCTCGTCATGCACCTCTCGGAGATGGTCCAAGCTAGATTGCTCGCCTGTTTCGTCTTCGTAGTCGCCGTGAGCCCGGAGAAAAGCCGCAATAATTCTTCGCCACAGCAGCCAGTCTGCCGACTGTGGGACTGCAACTCCGGCAAGGGTGTGGAAGACATGCAGAATGACCCCAACTCCGCAATCATCCTCTCCCGTCTGCTGAATACTTCGGGCAGCAGGTCGCGGCCATGTCTCGACCAGGGCAAGCGCTTGTACTCTTGGAAATTGCTGGGGTGACTCGGCTGCCACGACGTCGATGACTTGTTGAAGAAGGGCAGCCGCCTCGACTGCGTGGGCCTCGGATCGGCCGCACCCGGTCAACGAGTCGAGGACGCGAATCGTTCCCAGTCCATCTTTGATGCAAGCCACAGCGACTTTCCAGTGTTTGTCAACTTCTGCTGGCAAAAGAATGAAAACGCCACTCTCCGACCGAGACTCGAGAAGCATCTCGAGCGTGTTTGCGGGCCACTTCTCGTTGCCAGCCAGCTCCGCGGGCGAGCAATCCAGCAGCATGACCGAGTCCGGCCATAGGTTGCTGAAGGCGTTCAGCGAAGACGACACAACAGATCGCAGAACCCAGGCCCGAGGACGGAGGCATGATAGGGGACCAGCAACGAGCTTCTCAGTGTCCCCTGTCTTGATGCCGGCCATGTTGCTTTTGACGCCGCGTCCCGGTCTGGCGGAGGAGCGGCGTTGGGATGCAGCTTGCAGGATTTGCGACCTTGCCGTCGGCCAGTCGGTCGAGACTGCCGAGAGCTTTGCAAGTGATTCGAAAAACGGGCGACCGTGTCTGGCGGCGTTGAGAGAGAAGATGCAGTGGGATGGCACAATCTCCTAAATTGCGCACGCGTCTGCCAAATGCAAGGTGGAAACGCGGCTGGAAAGAGGTTGGTTTGGGTCAATGGTCGAGACGATGGCTTCGGCAATGGGCCCCGGCAGCTGCGCTCGCAGGTCGACGGCATCGATGCAAGGAGAAAGTTGTTGCTCGAGTTCGAGGTATCGTGCGGCGAGATCGATCTCGCGGCTCGAGGGTTCAAGGTCGTCGAGACGACGTTGACAGTCGGACACAAAGTCGGCGAGTTGCACATCCCACGTTGCCATGGTTGGCAACAAAACGGGCACCAAGAAGATTGATGGGAAGACAAAGTAAGCGGCGCGTCCGGAAGGTTGCCGTGGGTGTGTTGTGAAAGGAGTGGCGAGCCCGCGACTGTCGAGGCACGTGGACGATTTGTCAGTAGGCAGGTGGGCCCCACCTACCTACCTACCTACCTAGGCAAGAGCCCAAGACCGGGGCTCTTGCCTCGGCAGCTGCCTGATTACCTAAGACGGTTGTGTTCATGGTGGGCCTGTTTCCGAAGCAGAGGCAGCCGGCGTCGACGGACCGGAAACCCACCGAGATCGGAGCTGGTGGTGCACGAATTCAGCCTCCTCGGGGGACGATGGTCACGATCAACCTACTGTAGCCAGGGTGGCAGTGAGTTCTGAATGTCTGCTCCTGACAAGAAGCCTTGTACGAGAGCGCCAAAACCTCGCTCGGCTTCCCCAACTGCCGATCTGATTGCATAGCAACGTGGAGGCGAGCGATGCCCCAATCCTGCCTTGGTTTCTGGAAAGGGAGGAGGGGGTGCTGGGAAGGTGTGGATGTCAGTCCAGTCTAGCTTTGAACTTCTGCGCGTTACCTCAAGCCCAGAAGTTATGTTATCCCAGACACACCCAGCGGTTCCCCCCCCAATGTTCCGTACTGCACATTGCCCGTGCTTCCCTAACATTGTTAGGGCGGACCGATGTTGAAGTGTTCATATCGACCTCGCTGGCTCCTTCTCTTTCGTCCTCGTGGGTTCTGGTGAAGACCATTATACTTGCGTCCAAGTCTGGGATCGCCATCTTGACCTTCTACGAGAGCCTGTGGAGCATCGATACGACGCGGCCAACCCTGTCTGCCGACTCCCTGGTCTTGTTGAGATTTGCCTCAAGATGCTTTCGCGTGAACCCTGCAGCACCACCCCCGGCCCCTTCCTCCGGAATGGTTAGCTTGACTCGCCTCTACTCCAGGTCCCCGCGGCTGATTAGCTGGCTGTATGTAATGATCCGTCCAGCAGCCTGCTGCAATAACGACTCGAAAAGCGATAGCGAGACCGTAATGCTTCTCGCCAGGTCTATGTAAGCGGCCCTGGTGCGGCGAGCTGCTGGGAGCAGTGTCGCGCGCGTCTCCGACCTCCAGGTTTCGTACTGCTTCACGGCATCCCGGACCATCGACAAGCTCTGGCCGCCCTGGCGGGGCTCCAATGTCGGGAATCCCCTGTCGTATGACTCGCCGGAGTCGACATCGGGAATAGGTTGTCCTCGGCGTGCGTCATGACGGTCTTGGGGTCCCCGTTGGTGAGGAACAAGGCGGTGACGTAACGCCAAAGTTGTGAGTGGAGCGCGCGTGGTCGGTCTTGGGCTACGACGAAGGACAAGGCGGCAACAAAGGCGAAGACGCCGCAATCAGAGCCGTTGTGCTGTGCCATGGTCGCGACGTGGGACATGCGAGTCTCGTATGAGCCCTCGAAGTCTGGCAGGTATCGACGGACCAGTTGTCCGATGAGGGCCTGGGCGGCAGCTTCTTGGTCGTCTGACGGCAACGAGTCGGCGATTTTGATGCTCTCAAGAGAGTTGGTTACACCGTCCAACTAAATAGACGCCATCACCCAATGGCTGGGGAGATATAGCGGGAGAAGGATTGTGCGGTTCGAAGTAAATTTGCTGGCCGTTGCCCTCTTGGGCCGGTAGGCGTCGTCTCCCATGCAAACCAATTCGCCCGAGTCAACGTACGACACGTCTTCCACACACCAGACGACAAGGTCTAGCGCGTCGTTGAGCCATGTTGCTTGCATCCAGGCGTCCGTGCCCAAAAGGGCCACCGCGTCGACCTGATTGCCGGCCTCCTCGTGGGCAGCTTTTGTGGCGTTGTTATTGTCCATGTCTTTGTTGCCCATGTTTTTGTCGTCGCCGGCCTCGTTGTCGGTGTCCTTGCTGCCAGTGTGTTTCTTATAGCTGCCCTTGTCATCTTGGCCATTGTTATCGTCAAGACGCTGCCGCTTCGGTGGGCCGGCTAGGAAGGGAGTAGAGGCTGAATCTGGGACAACGTGACGTGTCAGTTGGGCAAGACAAGCAACATGGAAAGATGAATTGTAACCAGTCGATGCAACTTGACGTGGCGGGGCTTCTTCGGCTTATCGGGCTGGTCGAGGCGGTAGTGTACTTGATACTGTGTCCACCCGTGGAAACACCGCCACATCTACCGCCACACTCACCGTCTTCCCTTCCATGCCTTCTTGTCCGACGTCATTGCCGGGAGGACGCCCGTAGCCACGGCGTCCCCGGCCCCATATCTCGGTCGGCCCCACCCGGAACGTCGACATAGTACGTACCTCAATCCGCACTCCCGTCATCTCGTCATTTCTCCAGGCAAACAAACCCACAAAGAGTCGGGCGGTGCCTTGTCGATAGGCATAGGCACGCCGTCCTTTGTACTCCACCAGTTCATCCCCTGTGTGCGTCTGCGGCCTGCCAAAAGACGCCCGACATCTCGTTGCACGTCAACTCGTTGAGGTTCCGGTCGGCATCACCAACTTCGCCAACTTCGCCGTCGCCACCTACGTGTTTGACATGGCCATAGCAGCCCCAATGATGTCGCTTCTGGTAATGCAATTCCTCCTCCAGTGGCCTTCCTCCTGATTTTAACTCTACCCCTCACAGGTGCCAACGAACACGACAAGGCTCAAGCGAGTCCATGGACCTGCCACCCACGGACAACCAACGAGCTTCTGGATTCACGCGTGAGCGCTCTCGGACCCGGATGCTTGAACTCGTGCGCATCCTGGCTTTTGCACCACAGCGACCGAGACACAGACTGGCACCATCTGCACTTAGTGAGACAACACGTCGCGCCAGGCCGCAGCACCTCTCTTCAACTGTCGCCCAGCCCCTTCGCAGAGGCGGCTCCTCACATCAGAGCTCCGTCAATATCGTCACCCAGCTAACGTATCTTAACAAGACGTCCACCACCGTTCAGCGTGATACTGTCCTAAACGACCCCAATACCATGTCTGTCAAGATCCATGTTGCATCCACCAACGTTCACCGCCTGTTCCTAATGCTTTTCCACGTATCGTGGTCTAACCAATCCTTTCAATTCATTACCACAGAACTCAAGACCCTGTCGAAGACTCCAGGGAAACTGCTTCAACACCAGTGCCAGCCATTGCAAGCAGAATGGCTCGTCAGCGTCACCGTTACGGATCTGTGCAGCGACAGGAAGCTTACGCAGTACTGCGGTACGGATAGATGGCCTGCACACGGCAAAACTCCAGAAACTGGTCCCCATCGTGTTCCCACGTGAACTCTAGCAAGAGATGTTCTCTCGGCTCGCTATCAACCTTGAGTATTTTCGCGGCCCACCATACACTCCCGATGTGCGCTAAATCCACTTGAAAATTGTTCAGGTCATAGATGCTTCAGGTAGGACCCTTGTCTCCCCCGGCGAGCAATTAATGCTTGAGGTGCTGTTTGCTAACATCGGGAACCTAGTGCAAGGACTGTCTCACACCAGTGCCAACAGTTGGCGTGCAGCATTTGATCTGGTTTAACTGCTAACTACGACTAAGAGTTAGAAAGTTGCTACAGTCTTTGGTGTATGTGAGGCTATTACCATTGAGATTCAGGTCTGAAGCCCCTGCCATCTTGCGCTGTTGTAGTAGTGGCCAGTAACTTGGCGGGGTGCTCTGCTGTGGCTTCTTGCGCTTCATTATCTCCTCCTGGTGTATGGCATTGCTTGGAGCAGGGGCGTCAGGCCTCTTAGCTAGGACAGACATCCGACAATGGGCGCCGTAGACGGGTTCGACGTCATTAGGCAGCCCATCAGCGGTCTTATCGACCTGAGGCACGTATTCTGGGGCAAGATGATACAGGAGTTCATGAAGAGCGATATCGGCGGTCGTTGTCTTTTCCGTTATGCATACATCTTGAGTGGTTGGCCTCTTACCATCGTCGAGGTTGGGGGCTGTGGCGAAGGTGAAAGTTGAAACGGTCGGGAACGTTGTGGGAGGGCGAAGCACAATGTCGGAAGTCGAGCGTGAACCAATAGGCGGGACCATCGTGATAGATAGGTCCATGAAGTGTTCAAGACGAGCGGGAGAGTTGTGCAGCAGTTGACGGCAAGGGCACAAACCCACCAACAATGCGGTTCGGGTTGGCAACGAGATGTACTACAGCTTAGGACAGCTCTTTAAAGTTGTGTTGGTACAGAAATAAAACACTCGCGCGAATGAAACTACTTGTAGTATCCCTACAGGAAGAAAGCAGAAGAAGTAGCAGAGAAGCGAGCAAGTAAGGGAAGGCATGTGAAGAATGTAAGGCAAACTACATCTAGTATTCCGGTATTCTTCCTTAAAGAAACTCTGTCCCACGAAACTGAAGAAGACTAAAGACGAAAGGGAGTGCCTATATCTATTGAAAAAGGTTGCTGTCAGGCGCAAAACGACCGCGGAAGTCGACAGTGCCGTCGGCGTTGCAGTACGTGACCATCTCCATGGCATCGGCGTCGCCAGGGATGACCGTGGTGAGGCCGTCTGGGCCTTGGTTCGCAATTGGGCGGCAGATCCAGTCGGGAAGGTCATAGTCTCCGTCGGTTTCGTTCTTGACAGCCTCAGCCGACTGCCTCAGGCTGACAATGGTGGCAGCGACATCGGTGGTATCGCGTCCCATGTACTTGGCGACAATCTTGATCGTCAGGGGCCCATAGGCCTTGATGAGGAACCGGATAAGCTTCTCGATGTCCTCTGTCGTCCACAGGTTGGCCTATATCGTACGAGGCGGTCAGCTTGTTGCATTCTTCTTCCCAATCCAATACTACTACTACTTTCTGTTAAGTCTCTCTTTATGTGAGAGTCATAATGTGATGGAGCAAAATCTAACAAACTTACGGGAGGTTGTTCTTGACAGGCGGGTGTACTGACTCTGCGATGACTGGCGTCCGTCTTTGACTCAGAGGAACCGCAGTCAGAGTCGTGTTCAACAATGGGAGGAAGAACAGAGGACGCGGTAGTAGAAGTTGAGGAAGCCTGGGTTTGGCGGGAACGTTGAAGGGTTGGCTGGGGCGTCGACTTAGGACTTGTCGTTGGCTCCGGCTTAGGCTTGTGCTCGGATGGCAGTGGCGGCGGCGACTCAGAGTCAGATGGGTTTGGTAGAGGCGGCAGCGACATGGCGGCGAGGAAGAGAAGAGAGCCAGGACCGAGAGCTGGATTCAGAATCTGTGTCTTGGGGGAAGCCGACGAGGTTAGATGATGTGATATAAGGTACCGAGCGATGATAGGAGAATATACCTGCTGAAACTGAACACGACGTTGTTGTTTGTTGTTCTTATTGTTTACGAATCACCTCCCGAGCTGAGGATAAAGAAGCGACTGAGTGAGTGAGTGAGTGTGAGAGCGAGAGAGAGAATGAGAGGATATGACTAAAACACGTAACAGACCGAACACTTTAATAAAACTTAGTCAGATAAGGAAGGAGACTGTTTCCTGGCTGGTTCCTGCCTCCTGCCTTTTGCCTTTCGTTGTAAGGGCATATAATTAGGGCTATACAGTTATTTTCCCCTTTTCTCTTTTTCCCCTTTCTCTCTTCTTCTCTTTTCTCTCTTCTTTTTCCTTTCCTTTTCGCTCGGCCGTCAGTCTTTAACCATCCGTCGTTTTTTCTTATTTTTTTCTTCCGTCTCCAGTCATTTTCTGTTCGTCGGTTTCTATCTCTCTATCTCTCTCTCTCTCTAAAATGCCGCCGAAACGCGCCAAAGGCCCCCGTGGTCGTGTCTCCAAGAAGCTCCCTTCGGAGAATGGCATGAATGTAAGTATAATAACCCCCGACTTCCTTCTACTTTACACATCGTCTGCCCTACACGTCTCCTTCTTGTCTGGTGTTTGGATCCAAGCTAACATGCAGTCTTAGGACATGACCAACGACTTCAACTTCCACCGGTTTCCAACGGATGACAACCTCGCCTCCTGGGCAGACGCTGCAGCCCCTCGCGCCGGCCGTCACCAAGCCGCTGCTTTGAAGCACCACGTTGAGCAAACGGCCGTCGGTGTCGTCTCGGTCATGGAGGAGAGGGGTCTCAAGCCAAGGCCGGCAGACGTCCGCCTCCAGAGGCTCCTCCATGAGTTGAGGAACGCCTGGCCCAACGGGCAGTGGTATCCAAACAACTTCGCCCCCACGAGCTCCCCCCCGACCCTCGGCTTAGTCAAAGCCATGGTTGCAATGACCAATCTTTGGCAGAGTCATCGTCCGGGCATGCCTCTCGACGACCTATGGAACCAGACCAAAGGCAGCCAGGGCGTCATCATAAGAGCAATCTTTGAGAGGCAGAACCAGGTCTTCACCCGCCCCGCGGCCCAAGCCGCGCTGAAGATGCTGAAGGACGAGCTCGGCATCACCAACGCGCAGTCTACCCCTGAGCCCGCGCCCGCACCCGCACCCGCGCCCGAGCTCCCTCGCGGGACGCCCACGGCCGAGTTTGTCATTGAGGACAAGGTCGACGACGACCTCAGTCTCGATCTCGACTTCAACCTTGACAACAATGACCAGCTCTTCTTTTCCTTCAACGAGCCCGGTTCCCCCCCTCTCCCTCCCGCCAGGACCCCGTCGCCGCCGCCGCCGCCGCCGCCGCGCAAGAGACCTGAGGTACCAAAGGACCTCATCGTCGCGCACCTCTTCTCGCGCCCGGGTGTGCCCGTCCGCCCAACCACGGAAGCGACCCTCACCAGCCGCCTCAAGGGGCTCGAGAAGGCGTTCCGCAAGCAACTCCGCGCCGACGCCTCCACCAAGGCCAAGAAGCCCCGCGGGGACAGCCGCCGCCACCGACAAGAAGCCCGCCCCTCGGCCGCGGCCGCCGTGTCCAAGACGGAGATCGCCGAGGACCTCGTTAACGCTACGGTTCGGTTCCTCGCGAAACGGGTCAAGACCAAGTACGGCAAGAGACTGTCGGCGAAGACCCGTGGCATGATGTCGAGGATGTTTCGCGCCGCTGGGAAGAAGATCATGTCGAAGTTGGAGTTGTAGCGACGCTTTTAGGGGAGGCTGTGTGCTGTTGGCGTGTTTAACTGTTTGACTGTTCGTTTGTTTGTTTGTTCTGAATCAAGAGGCTTGACCACAGCGGGTAGATGCCCGTCTGTGTCCTGAAGTTCTGTGCTACGTCTTTTATATCCTCTTTGTGATGTACAAACGTGATGATTCCTCTAGCAAACAGGTGTACTTGTAGGTACTTGTAGGAAGCTGTCCAAGGTTATTCCAGCCTTGAGCCTGCATTCTTGAGACCTCCCATCGTTATAGCCTGTGTTAAGCACATTGTCAGCTACCAATTAGATGTAGGCCAAGCTGAATGGCTTTCCTTCACGTATCCGTATCAATCGCCTGTTTGACAACCCAAACATACATGCCATCGAATGGTAGGTTGCATTAGTTGCTTGTGCGACGTCTTTGAAGGTGACGAACGGGGAAGCACATGTGTCGATTTGATCTAACATTCTATCTGATGTTCATACCCACACGCACTGGCCGTAGCCCTTGGCCACTGCCAAGGAAAAGTCAATAGCATACCGCCACGCCCTTGGAGAACAACGGTGTGTGTTGTCCACCTTGAGCAGCCGTGAAGTAACCAAGGCCGAGTCTCAGGCGACCATCCCGTACCTGTTCTCCTGCTTGTCTGTTCCACCCCGTTTGTGCGCCCAACAACTATTCTGCCGATGGGGCCACGAGCGCCATGACAACGCATCACGAAAGGCTCGCCAGCATCCGTCACTTTCTCCAGGCCTCTCAGGAGTCGCGAGCGACGACAGCACGGGCGGCCTCGCTAGGTGTGTCAATCGTTCTCGCCGCTGCCCGGAGCGCTCCCGCGATTGAGTGGCTCCCACGGTGCGCGGCGAAGTCAGCGGGCTTCAGCTGCAACATCCACGGCGTTTGTATGAGCTCGCGGCCTCGGTAGACTCGGGACGACCACTCGTTGGTGGATTCGCGCTCGTGCTGCCTCCACTCTGCGCTGCCTATGGCTTCCAGCTCGACCAAGCACCGACGGGCAATGTCGCAAGTGGCGTGTGTGTCGTACACGGCGCCGATTCGGATCAAACTTTTGATCAAGGCCTCTGCCAGACGCGTAGCAGCGCGCTGATGGCCTTTGTTGCCCTCCATCTCCATGAAACTCGCATAGTGAAGAGCGGACCTGCCCCAGTCATCCGGCCAGTCATGGAGGCGCTCGCCAGTATCGCCATCGGCAAGCCAGTCAATCAAGTCCACCATGCCGCCGGCGGCCATCATATGCAGCGCAGTGGTTCCAGCCGACAGGGGGAATGGACGGTCCCAAACTGCGCCCGCGGCCAGAAGCGTCTTGGCGATAGGCTCACGTCTGTAGGCCAGGGCCAGCTGAAGCGGGGTGGCGGAGATGATGTTGGGTTCGCGGACAGTCTTGTAGCGGAACATGCCTGCATGCGGCAAGGGGCAAAGGCAGCAGAGGAAAGCCTGGCCGTCGACTTCAATGCCCTGCTGGAGAAGCCATTCCACCATCTTGCCATGGCCAGACCGTACAGCCGCGTGGAGCGGGGTAGCGCGCGGGACATCACAGTCTCTGACAGCGGGACGGGCGTGACTGTTGCGGTTTCTCGGGCAACCCCACGAAACGAGAAATACCAGCGACAGGAGTTGTTTGGCTGTGATACCGACTCTGCGTAGGTGCGGTGCGTGATGCAAAAGGCGCTGCAGGAAGCCGATGTCGCTCGACAGCACCGCAGACATGACGAAGCTGTCCTCTTCCGTGGGTACTTGACTAGAAACCAGCCGCTGCGTCAGTGACTTGAACGGATGGCATCAGAAGGAAGAGAGTAAGGGAACGTACTGATGGTGGGGGGTACGGGGCGAGACCTCAAATGCGGAATGCGGATGGGAGGAAGTGGAGAGACGAACATCCGCCAAGGCAACCTGTGTATAGAGTACTGGAGTGGCAATGGCATGCAAGGCGCGCGAGACGAGGCACAAGCGGGCTAGAGATCGCAGAGACGTGCGACGACGGGGGCCGCGAGGGTCGCAGGGTTCGACGAGTGCGAAGGCCACGGCGACAAGAGTCTCGGGTGGGAGGCGGAAGAGGGCGGGTTGCAGTCTTGATGAAGATGCATCGTGGTCGTCTTGCTCGTTACTCTTAACGTCTTCGAGCTCAATAGCCGGAGCTGAATTGCGACGCGGTGCCTGAGACGTGACATTGGATCCTTGTCGCCAGGAGGCTGCGTTCACCGGCTGCTTCCCCCTCGGCTTCATGGCTGGTGCGAGAGATTCTCTTTGTGTGTTATGCCGGGAGGGTACACTCTCTGCTTGTCCGCTTCTGTGTTCGGCTTCAATGGTGCGGTTGGGAGGAGAGAACAGTCTGGTTTGGCGATGCTGGGGTCGAGCCTGAAGTTTTGGGCGTGGCGTGGTGTAGAAGAGGTGAAGAAGCCAAGCGGGGACACCGAGAAAGAAGAATCACCAAGATACCAAAGGCAGGTACCTAGGTACTTGTTTCACGTGTATAGGCGGGCTAAGGTGAGGTTCGGTCAATTGCCCAAGGCATACCTTGGCCGCTTAACGTTGACCTGGTCGCAAAGCCACACAGTTGGAGGAGCCAACAATACAGCCAAGGTGATAAGATAAAGGTTTCGGTTCAAGTCACACGGCGTATCTTTATTTATTGCTTGCAATAATGGTAGAAAAGTGCTACTTACAGCACATGCATTCGACAAAACCGGCAGAGGCAGAGTAAACAATGGCCGTCTCCGCCTGTCAAGCCCGACTCCCCGGACTAGGCGCCGACGGGGTGCAATTCTCTGTTCTCCTGTTCCTGGCCAGTCATGGTCTCTTTTTCTGAAAAAAATAATAATTCAAGTTTCTTTTTCTTCTGATTTTTTATGCTGCTTCCTGCCGTTCCTCCCAACTTCGAAAGCGCGTTACCTCGATATTCCAGCCCTCCATCTCACACTCTAGACGTATCTTCAACCTCGCCTTTCATTTTTCATTCCTTGCCCGTCTGTCTTCTCTTTCTTCGTCTATTTTCTTTCTGTTCCCGTCGACAACCGTCCTCTTCATTGTCATCGTCAACAACACCAACGGCAACAGCAGCCATGGCCGGTCGTTGTAGACACAAACGCCTTGCTCGACGTGAGAGTAAGTCGTCGTCTAATGGCCCATCCAAGACAACAGGCATCGTATCTAACTACTTCCATATAAAGACGCAAAAGAGAAAGGAGAGCATCTATCCGTAAATACCGTCGTCGAGGTTACCGCCGAGATGCTTCACCAGCGCATGAAGGAGGGCGACCCTTTGCCGCGCCGTCCGAACCAGCCGGCGTCTTCTCCGATCCCATCCCCCATCAGCTCAACCCCGGGTCCCCGTCTCTTCCGGCAAGTGTTTCTTGCTGTCTTGATAGTGTTATGCTTGTCGTTCTCTAACATTTTCTGTCAACTTTCAGGACGTCAATCTCTCAGAGGCCCCCGCCCTCAATGACAAGGCTGAGTCCCTCTCCCTCTCCCCCATCCAGCTTCCGGCCTCCCCTACTTCTTCCGTAAGCCCAAGCGTCGTGATCTGTGTCTTCCTTTTCTATTCACTAATGTCTGAATTCCTCTAGTCCGTTGTACTGCTGGAGGAGCCTTGGGCCTTCTCCACCAAGCGTGACCCCGCGCCCCACAAGACCAGGGCCGACGCCTCGCAGGCCGTCCGCATCAACAACGAGGCCCGCATCGCCTCCCTCCGGTTCCTGCAGCCGCGGGAATCTCTCGACGATGTCGTCATGAATACAGTCCTCGCAATGCTCGTCAACCGAGATGACCGGTTCGAGGTCGTTGATACGTTCATGCTCGACTACGTCTCCCGCGACGCCGAGATTCCCGACTGGTTCCGCCAGTACCACCAAGTCCTTCGAGGACGTCCCAATGTTCTCATTCCGTGGTGTTACGGAGCGCACTGGGTGCTGTTTTGGTACACCTCTAGCGGCCAGATCACTTACTATGACTCTATCCCTGGTTACATTCCCTTGGCGACCGCCGAGCACGTCATCAACAGGTATCTCGATACGGCCCTTGGGCCAGAGACGCCGCGCGCACCCATGGCTTTAGCGGATGTAAGTATCACTCCCTCCACTTGCCAACGCAGTGCTTCAATGCTTGCTTCCATGGTGCATGAGCACGGATGGTGCTTACAAGACCTCACAGGGTCCGGTGCAGAACAACAACTTTGACTGTGGTCTGTTCGTGTTGAGATATGTCGACGCCCTGACCAGTTCTCGAGTAGCTTCGCCGGTGCTGCCGTCGGTCGAGGAACATGAGCTGCGGAGCCACTATAGGGCGGTGTTCTTGAGTGCTAGCAGGGAGTAATCGTGTCCATGTTCCTTTCTCTTTTTCTCTTTGTTCTTTGTTCTTGACTACTATCCTATGCATACCTCGGCTCAAAGGGGAATAGAAACATGAGCATCAAGTCAATAACAAGGGCAACAATGTTGGTGGTGATGAAACCGATGCTAGTGATGAGATGATGATCAATGTTGGGATATCCGGATCACCGTCGGTTTAAGTGCACGTGACATCAGAATTCGCATATTTGGCTGGCGGAACTCCGGTCCGATACGGACCCGACATTCCTCCGGAATGCCCCGCTTCCACGGCCCGCCGCCCGCTTCAACAGATGCACCCCCGCGAGACAAGAGAGTGACCACATTCCCATCTGCTCCCCAATGCCACCGTCTTTCGCGCAACGCTACTGGTACTACCACTACGAAACCCAAGCAGCCCAGCCAGGATGACCGAGCCTTCCACCCACCATTGTCGGCACGATCGCATTCGGACGAACCACGAGCAGCGTTGCGCCCAAGGCGCTGGGATGATGCATGCAGTACGCATCTGATGGCTGCATCAACGAGAACATGCTGAAGCCGGACGGAGCTGTGGTTCGGTAGTGCGGTCTTGCTTGGCGGTGCGCCAAGATCAGGACCCACTATGGGGGATGCAACCTGCGCAAAAAGCCGTCCCAGAGTGGGTCCTGATCCTGACGCACCGCCACACAGAGCCACGTGGCTCAGGTAAGCGAACAAGTGAACAACCAAGCAAATAAGCAAGCAAGCAGGCAAAGCACGGATCATCGCCACGAACACGAACAGAGCAAGCAGGAAGGCAGCAGCTAGCGGCCATGACAGAGGCCTTCGATGGCTGTTTTCCACTCGCGGTGGTGATGATGATGTCCTTCCTTTGCCTTTGCTGAACGTCCCCGGCGCGGAAGAAGGGAAGGCGAATGTGCCTGCCTAGGCCACTTTTTCCCTGGCCCTACTTTTTTCGTCCTGGCTACAGCACCTCAGCACCTAGATACCTAGCCCGGTCCTCCTCTGTTGATGTGCTACCTGCATAATCACCAAGTAATCCCCCTGAGTCCATGACAAACCAAGCCTAGGACGAGGACATCGTTAACACCGATGTAGACATATGTGCTCCAGACCGTTGTGAATCGTGTCCTGAAAGTCATCATTATGGATGACAGACCGGCCGGCTTTGATTGCGGTCTGTAGACTGGGAGGCAGAGACGTTGGGCAGGTCGCGGTCGAAGCCTTCATCTCGCTCGTTGAGTATAGTCAGTTGGTTCGCAGGCGGACAGGGGCGTTTGGTCTAGGCACCTCGATTAATAGTGCTATTGAGGGGCCGCAGGTCCATAATTGAGTGTGCAAACGTTGAGTGTCGATGGAGGAGGCGGGAGAAGACCGGTGGGAGAGATAACATAGGTATGGTCGGGCATTGTATAGCGGAAGGTCAGCAATGAAGGCACGCAGGATCCCATGGCGGAGGGAGGGAGGGACTCTTGGTTTGGTTGGCCGCATATGACTGAATGGAACAGGTGAAGAAGAGGCCACAGAGGTTTGCAGACAGAATCGATTCATTGTGCGGATGGCGCGATTGAGGATGGATGGATGGACGGACACAGAGGGGGGGGAGGAGGGAGGGTGTTTGCCGTTGCCGTTGCGGGTCCCGGTGCCGGTCTTGCGTGCGTTCTGCAAGAGTGGAAGCATCGACTTGGCCTGGAGAGAAATCTGAAGGCGCAGAGGTGCAGAGGTGCAGAGCTGATATAATTCTCACCTGTGCGCCGGTGCAGAGATGCTTTTTAGATGGCTCTTCACTTACAATACTCACCCTCTTGTGCCTTCTGCTTGGCAAGCTAGGGTCCCACACCAATGCACTTGGCTCTCGACTTGGGATCAAACTACCGTGTATTGTACAAAAGGTGACTGTATTGATTGACTGGTATGTATGTGTTGCTGTGTCGTGAGGTTTAGTGTGGTGTTGGGAGCGGGTGGGAAACAGGGTGGATAACACGAAGATGCCAGCCAGGGGAAAAGAGATTCTCCGGTGCGGGGCCACGTCGTGCCGTGCGGTCCTCAGCTCCTTCTGCACCTGTCTGTGTGGGACATGACAGGCGACTTGCCCTGGGTGCCTACTGTAGTGCAACTACCATGTGGACCGGTGGCTGGGCGGTTGTGCGGGAAGCGGCCCGCAAGACTGGGCCGTTTGGCAAACATCGGCCCCCGCGCGTATGCTTGCTCTCTTAGTTACTGACGGCTCCACCTGGGCGTACCGTACGTAGTTCATGTAGGCTGACCATAGTTCCTGCCGGTTCAACTCTTCCTTTCCTGACTTCCTAGCTTCCTATCCATCTCCTGTCTGCCTCCTGCCTCTTGCACCTACCTCCACACTCCCTCCAACGTCCCTCCCATCAAGTGACCTCAGCCCACACACAACGCAGCAACACCGTCATGATTCTACTTTTCATCAGTCACCATCTGTGTCCGCGATTCCGTCCACGTCTAAACGTTTGCCGTTGTGGTTCTGCCAGCAACCCAATCTTGACATAGCCACCCGCCCTTCTTAGCCTCGAATACTGTCAAGTCCGCAGCCGCGCACACAAGCCTCCTCCCATCGCCATGCCGCCAGCAGCGTCGCTCGAGCCGGCACCCGACGAGGGCCACTCACCTAACAACCTCAAGCGCACGCTCGACCGGCTGAATGCGCAGACCAGCTCACGGTCCAAATCACCTCCCGGTCCCGGCTCCGGCCTCGAGCTCTTCCCGTCAATCTACTCCCTCTGGAGCCAGCTTCGCCGAGACTTTCAACGCGCATCGCCTGATGACACTGCCGGCCAGTCCTTCGCCGCCTTTGCCCTCGACAAAGTCGAACGCCGCGTCCTGATCATTGTCCTAGACGACGAGTTTACGGCCGAGCTGCAGCGCGTCGCGTCTTGCCACGACATCGCATACCGTCTTAACGCTGTGGCCCTTCGCTGGGCTGCCTCGGCGAGCACCTTGTTCTTCCTCTTCGGCTATGACTCGGTGTGCCGCCGCGTCGCCATCGATGCACTCAACAATCTTCTCAAAGATCAGCCTGAGACCACTCTCGTTCAACTTTACCGCACATTTGAGCACGTCGGACTCGCCACACGCAGGCGCGGGAACCTGATTCTGCGCAGCAATCAAAAAAGACAGCTCCAGCTCGCCATCTCAAGCCGTACGTCTTGTCTCGTCTTCTCTGCCCTCTTTCTCTAGTCTGCCAACCAACCCCGTTCCTTCTCTCCTCCACACATCTACACCTTTTGCATTGTTTCAAAGTCTAATCGTTCTTGTTGTGCTTGACACAGTTTCTGCTACCGCTTGGGTTCCTCGCGACCGCCGCACCAGAAAAAAAACCCAAGATACCGAGATTGACCTCCAACCGTCGTCCCCCTCACCTGCTGCCATGGGGGTCGGTACAACAACCGGCGAGCCTACCGATCACCAGCACATCCTCCCTGCTCTTGCCACCGACATTCCTGCGGAGGCGTCAAGCCACGGCCCCGCCGGCCAGACCCACGCAACGGACAAGCGCGGGAATACCAGGATCCAGAGACCCGTCACTCCGACAAGCTTGTCGACCCCCCTCGCGCAGATGTGGACGCGCAGACGTCGCAGAGCCCGCCAGAGCAGCGCCAGTATCGAGACCGAAATCCGCCTCGCACTGTCGCCCGTGCCCATTCCGCAGGCGCAGCCCCTGATGATCGGCACAGCTCCGGCTTCCTGTCTGCCGGCAGCCACCAAGGCGACTCTAATAAAAGCGACTCTAATAACAGCGACTCTTACGACAGCGACTCTTACGACAGCGACCATGACGACAACGCAAAGACTAACCACAACGCGGATACAATAGTGGACGACCACGGCCTGTCGACTATCATGGAAATCACCGAGGCGAGTGTGTTGCCTCAACATTCTTCCTCGATCATTGTCCCCAATCCTAACAACACCAACAACAACAACAACATCAACAACAACTCAGGCGGACGTCTTGTTGAAGCACGCGAGGCTGTTACACCCAAGGGCAGTCCTACCGTCATTTTGAGCCGCAACATCAGCTTGGAAAGACGGTTCAGTCGTCTCCCACGCAACAGCCTAAACCAGCGCAAAAGGCCTTGCCCCGACTTCAATGACAGCTTTCATTTTACCAAGAAGTCAAAACGCAGCAAAAGGGACAACGACGACGATGACGACGCCGACGAGGTAGTGGATAGTATCGCCGATGCCGCAGAGGGCGAGACTGATTCAGACAGCCAAGTCAGCGTCGAAAACAGCAGGTTCGAAGCCGCGGACACGAGTAACCTGTTTAGCGACTTGTCATTTGTCCTGAGTCCCCAGGGGACCGGAGGACTCGACGGGGATATCTCAATAGTGCAACAGGCAGCAAAAGATGTCGTAATGATTGACGACGACAGCGGCGACAACAACAACGACGACAACCTCGACGGCGCCACTCCTCCTGTACGCACCCTGCGGGCTACCACGGAGGCCATCGATGGTTGCCTCCACCCTACCAGCTTGCTCAAGGACGATGTTGTCCATGCTTGCCTGTCCATGATCGCCGTCTCAGGCCCAGAATCTTGGGCCCTCGTCGACTCGTTGGTCACGGCAAAGCAAGTCACAGGCAAGCCCACGCGGGTGATCTTCCGGGATCTGACAGCCCCTGCGATAATCCTCCCCCTGTTTGTCGGCGGTAATCATTGGACCTCGGTTTTGTTGCGGCAAGACATGTCTGGGGCTCTGCAGGCAGAGCTGTACGACTCCATGCAAGGCGACGAGCACACCGAGCAAGCCTTCACACAACTGGAGGCGTTTTGCTGCTCCTACTACCCCAACTCGCAACTGACTCGTGCCAGCCTGGTCGAGATGATGTGCCCTCAACAGCCCAACGGTTACGATTGCGGCGTCTTTGTTATCGCTGTCAATGCGCACCTCATGGCCGGACTTGCTCTGCCACGCCAGATTGATAGGTGGCTCTGGAGACTGATCATCTACGCCATGGGCAAGCTATGCTGCAAGTCTGTCGGAGCAGTTGGCCGGGAAGATGAGATCAAGGATCTCTTCCGGCAAAGGTACTTGGAGAGTGAGGAGCTTTCGCTGCCCCGTGTGTCTCCACAAAGCCTCCCGGGTCCAGAGTGCCCTGTCGACCTGACTTTGCCATACTCGTTGCAGGACGCCATTGAGTATTCGGATGCCGTGCTCCAATGGCGCCACCAGGTCTCGGAACATGTCAGCCGGGAGACCAAGAAGAGGGTGGCAGCTTGGTCCTCGGCGCTCCACCAGGCCATGCGGGTTCGGAAAATATTTAACAAGCTACGGGCCGGCGCTGGAGCCGCGTTGACGGCGCTGGATGACGAGCGACAGCGCTACCATCTCGCCGCGGGCAGATACGCCCAAGTCGCGTTGCAGGCTGATGGCAAGATTCGCGAGGACGAGAAGGAAGTCAAGCTTCGTCTGAAAAGAATGGATGAGAAGCGGTCGGTTCTCAATCAGAGCCATTCAGCTTGCGGTGTTGTGATGGAGCTGCTGGACGAGGTCGACAAGGTCTTGACGAGTCGTCTTGAGGAGAAGGGTAGCAGATAGATATCAAAATCACAACAGCTTGTTCTCTCGGCGCACGTGGTTGTCCTCTCGGCACCGATGAAGTACATTTTACACCTACAGGAGTTGACGGAGCGCAGAAGTCGATGAGGAGATTCGTCACGCTCCATGTCGCATAGGCGCGATAAATCACGCCCTTTCGCCATTTTTACTTCCAGGATACCCCGGGTCCTCCCTCAGTCACGAATGAGCCGGCCGAGCCCCCTCTTTTTTACGCCGCGGTACACAAGCATTATGGACCATTCAAACGACTCCGTAGACCATTAATCTGCACCCCTACTGCTTCACCATCTGCCATAAACACTCATACTTTTTCCCTGGTAGATAAGTGACTTAGCCAATACAATGGTCTCGGAGAACATCTCGGCGGAGGCCTCATCAGGAGATGGATAACGACCTGACGATGAAGCATCAGCTTTCGCAACACTTCTCACTAGCGGGCTTAAAAACAGACGCTCGGCTCTGATACATGCATTACTTCTCCAACCAGGTGTCGTTGCATTTGGGCCAGGCCAGACCAGACCAGACCAGACCAGACCAGATAGGCTGGCATCACAAGATGGGCATCAGTTAGGATCGAGAGGACATTCATTGACAGCAATTCATTCATTCAGACACGTAAGCTAGTTCTCGGCATATAACATACATATCCGACTTCCCAACTGCAGGTCACTGACCGACTACTATTTTACTCACACCTCCTGCGGCAAGACCCAGTGCTGTGGATTGACGAGCCGCTCCAACATCCGTTCACCGCGCGCCCACACGGCACACGCTGCGATTTCACCCCCACGTGCAATCTGATGACGCATCCGTCCTAGCAAGTGTCCTCGTTGTTCGTCCACGGCCGCGTGCTCTTGCTCCCGTTGGGCTGCGTCGGGTCCAGCCGCAGCTGTCGCAGTAAGATAGCAAAGGCGACGCATTTCAGTCGCCAAGTCAACAAGTCGGTGGCGAAGGCCAGTGATCTCAGCCAGGGGCATCGAGCGCCGTCGCTTTGTTAATGTTGGCTTGAAGGCGCCCGGATTCGCCGTTAATACTCGCATGCCTCAAGGGGAGAACCAGAGGCGGCGAAGGCGGTGGTGGCGGCGGCACGGGGCTTGCTCCCGAAGCATCGCGTCGGTTTGCACCGAGGTTTGGTCTTTAGACGGTTGTTCTCAGACGTCCCGGCACGAAAGCCTGCCTGGTGGCCTCTTTCCACTTATATACGATGCAATCATTCTCCTTGTCGACCTCTTTACGCATATTGCCTGCCTCAACCCACTGCTCCATTTGGTAGGCAAAGTGGCTCAATATGCGCTGTTTGAAGCCAGCCTAGTAATGGTTAGCGATGCAAGTCGTATCCAATCCGAAGTTGGAGGCAACAGCACGCAGGACCTCATCAGTGCAGCCAGAACAGCTGCCGCTGTCAGCGCCACTGGCCGACATTGGAGAGTGGAAGTGTCTGGCGAGAAAGGCATGAAATGTGGTGCAGTCTTCGTGTGTATAATGGATCTGTACCGAGCGGCGGCGGCGCTCGATGTGAGGGTTCTTCGCAGCAAGCAAGTCCAGATGGTAGCTTCGCCATTTGGTTATCATTTCTTTGGGGTCATGCTGCAGAGAGAAAGAGACGTTGTTCAGTCATCACGTTAAGTCAGATAAATACAGAGTGCGAATCCTACCGCCGCCATCCTCTTTATAATTGCTTCACTTCTCTCCTCCCTCTTGATTGTGTAATTGTTCGCTCAGTCGGGCTCGGAGTCGCCTATGTGTCAAGGACAGGGCATAACATAACGCAGGCTTCCACGGTTCCCACGGGTTCGTTCGTCTATCTCTTCAGACGTAGGGACAGCAGAGGTGCATAGCGTCTTGAAAGCGGCTGGGTGCTGTGCAGTGGTTCACGCATCAAAAGCGGTAAGGTGTGATGTGGTGTCTATGGATTCTAGAAACGTGATAGGGACAAGGCAGCACTCTAGCAGCGCGTGTTGACCATACCTAAGCTACCTTAATATGCTTGTATTTCTCAGACTTCAGCATAAAAGGGAGGGATTCGAATTTGCCGCCTCTACATTGGAGCAGGCAGGGAGGCAGGAGGCCGGAAGCGTCACATTATCCATTTACACTTTAGCCACACCGTACCAAACTACGCTCTTTGCTTCCGTTCCTTTTCTCAGGTTTTCTTTCTCTCAGTCTGCCGGTCGCCGTTTTCTATTCTCCCCCTCCCTCCATCTCTCCCTCTCTATCTCATAAACTTCTATCGTCTCGCCCGTGTTAGTGGTAGGATCCGGAGATTCTTCATCCGTTTCTCGCCTGGTTGTTGTCAAAGCACTCCCCCTTTCTCGCCTTTCTCACTCCGCATCTGCCATTTTGAACGAGTCGCCACTACCAGTCATCTTCAACACCATCATGGCCAACTGTCCCAAAATGATAAGCAATCAGTCCCGCGACGGACCCGCCTGATGCTTAAGATAGATCTCTCTATCGACGACACGCCGCTATCACCTGAGACCATCACCGCCATCAACGTCATCAACGCCATTGCCAAAGAGTGTAAATGTGGCGCCCTGGATATCTCGACGCAGCTGCGCATCCGCGAAACAAGAATACATTCCCCGCCTTGTTCAACCGTTGCCGCTCCGTTGCCACCACTTCTAGCCTGAGCGGTTTCTCTCGTCTTCCCGAAACCCCAAGCCAACTGCCGCTGGGCACGCAGTAAACGCTTCTCAAACTCCAGGAGAGATCCTACAGCCGATACCTGCCTGAGAATGGCCTCACCAGCGTCAACTTACCTCAGATCCTTTCAGCCTAAGGTCTACCTGGCTTTATCCTTTGGTATTTATTGAACTTGGGACATGATCTCAACACCCAAAATCTTGTCATGCTTAGGACCCTCTGAGCTCAGTCATTGACATCCCCGAGGATTCAGACGTTCCAGTAAAGCCATTTCACCTATCATTTCGCGACTTCCTTCTCGGACCGTCCGCTGGAGACTTCACGATTAATTTCCGGCGAACACATCAGAAGATTGCTCTTAGCTGCCTAGACTTACTCAGCAGAAGACGGCCCTTGAGCTTCAATATGTGTGAGCTGCATCCCACGGAATATTGCGAAAATGTGAATCGAGGTATATTCCGGGAGCGTTTTCCTCCGTATGTGGCATACGCTTGCCTACAATGGGTTTACCATGCAGAAGAGGCTGGGCTATGCCTCGAGGATGGCTCCGCTATCTACGAGTTCCTCCAAGTCCATCTTCTCCACTGGTTGGAAGCTTTGAGCATCTTGACAGCCGGGCATCGAATGACGGCAATGCTCAATATATTGATCAAAATAACCAGAGTGAGTTTCAAACTCCGTCCTACTGGAACAGTGTGAGTTAATTTACATCTACTAACTTGAAACTAGGCTTCAGGGCATACCGAGCTCTTGGAATTACTCTACAATGCGAAATGGCTTACGACCAATCTTAAGCACACGTCAATGCCTCTCCAGATATACTATTTCGCACTTGCCTTTGCGCCCACAAAATGCATTCTAAGAAGCACATTTTTAGATTCCATTCCGAATTTTGTGTCTTTTAAAACTCCAAAGAATTTCCATTCTCGACCTTCGGATGCTAAAGTTTCCCACATAAAGGAATGGGGTGTCCCGGTTTGCGAAGCAATATCCCGAGACTCATCTCTAATTGCTCACATGCGGGATGACCGCCAATTAACAATTTGGAGCATATCAAAAGAGGCAATAACGTGCAATTTGTATCTTCAGGGTACAACGGATAAACTCAACATCAAAGAAGGAGTCAAAAACGAATCTCGGGGGCGCCCTGTCTCAGATGTGCCAACAAAAACGTTGACATCTCACTTGAAACAGTCAACCATAACGTCAATTTCGTCCTCTGCTGGAAGTTTGAAGAACAATCGGCCTGGCGAGGTCCCAAAAACGTCTCTTCCTCAGGAAGACCGTAGCTTCCATCGTGACATGCTTACTTCTAGTAACCATCGTTCCTTTCAGACGAAGGCAGTCACATTTTCTCCAGACTCTAAGCACGTCTTGATAGTCATGCGTTGGAAGTTGTCTATTTACAACATTCGCAGCTCTTATGAAGGCACACTGCGCTGGATTTTAAATACAGCCGCTGCAAGCTATAACGCCGCATTCTCACCGAAGGGAGACGTGATTGCAATAGTAAACGAAGACTCCGGTGTCTCGTTGCGATCCGCGAGTACAGGTGCAGAACAGCAATTTCTGTCAAGAAGACATGCAAAAGAGTACAACGTTGAGACTCCCACAAACGGGTTTGTTTGTTTCTCAGACGACTCCTCTGTCGTTGCCGCGTCGATTGGACGAAAGATTTACGTATGGACTATCGCAACAAGCGCCTTATTACACACCATCTAGACCACCTCTCAGGCTATCTCTCTCGCACCTCCATCACCCGCTTCCTCTTCTTCTTCTTTTTGCCTTGTACGGCCTCCTGGCTCGAAGCCTGATATCTGCTACCAGGCTCCCAGACTCGTAAGCCCCTGCCGGCACCGCTCGAAAGTCTCGAGGTGTATTGTCGACAAGTCACAAACCCTTTGGGCGTATTCCTACGACATTACTGTCATCGCCAAGCCGGCCTTGTTCGTCCAATCGAAGAGTTTCGATCCTGTATGCTCCAAGCGTGCCTTGCTTCACTGGAATTTCGGAGAGAGTATGTAGGGCAAGAGGGAGGGAAGGACCAGGACACCGTTGGCATGCACTAGGGCAAGAAAAGAAATAGGGAATCCAACGCCAAAAGGCCCGCAGAAGGCCGGAACAGGCAGTCGATAGAGGCCGCGGTGGGCGAGTCGTCGTCGTCGCTTCATCAAAGGACGCCCTTGGTCAAGTACTGGTTGAAAGGTCGTACCGGAGTCGGACATTCTAGAAGCAGCCTAGGAGACTTGAAGCTTTCGCTGGCTTGGCATTTCTGGCTTTGGGAGACGGCGGAGGCGGGCACGTCGTAAATAAGCACCACCACCAAACACGACGCTACAAGAGGGCGGATGCCAGTAGCCCCAGGGCTGGCATGCGTATTGGGAACTGTTTTGTTCCCGGGAAGGGAGTGGCCGTAGCGCCTACAATCGCAGGAGCCGAGTCTGGATGGATAATGGATGGATAAGCAGCAGAAAGGGAACGTGATAAAAGCACGCTTGGAATTTCTTGATTCAACCGGGTATCACTAACAAAGCTGTCGAAAACCACCAACGCCTATCCCATGCGTACCCCCTCCCACCCCCCCAAGCCTGATCTTATTCCAAATCGATCCCTTGCTACAGCTCCGTCCATTGCCATCCTGCATTAAAATGTGTCTTCTTGAGAGCACTACAACGGGTAGGCAACGATGGTGGTTAACAAAGGGTAGCGACGAGACGAGATGAGGCTGCTTCAAGAGCGCTCGCGAGCCGCTTGGTGGCTCCTGTGCAGCCTGTAAGCCTTGAGGCAAGCGGAACGGAGCTCTCCGTACATGATCCGGGCTTGTCCACGTCTGTTCTCGAGGATAAGTCAGCGCGGGTGTCGAAGAAAATAGCTCATGACTTGATGCAGTGCTTTCCCGTCTGGGAGGAGGGGTGGAGGAGGGGGTAGGAAGCCAGAGGAAAGCTCAAAGGGGCGAGAAGTGTAACGTTACCTCTGTTCGCCACCAGGACGCATTCTACGATACGGACGACGCATTTGACGAGGCCAAGCAGCGTCGGGCTCCAGGAAGTCGGAGGCAAAGAGCTCGATGGCACCCTCGGGCTGGACCTCAGCATCGGCAACGTAGAGCTGGACTGTTTGGGCCTTGAAGGGTTTCGCGACGGCGGCGCGCCCGTCGACCCGTTTGGCAACCCAAAGAACGACGTCGATTCGGCGGATGTCGGGGTAGTCGACGTCGACGACGAGGACAGCGCGGACCGCTCCCGTGGTTCTGGTGATGTACTTTTTGGCTTTTTCCGTGGCGCTCTTGATTGACTGGGAAAAGGCCGTCTCGACGACGAAGGTCGGAAACCGGCAGCCGTCCTCGAGAAATTGGGCGTCGGGCTGGGAAAGCCCTAGGCCCGGAACATCGATGGTGACGGTACCAAGCTCTGCAATGTTGTCGAACCTCTTAGCGACGTTGGGAACGAGCTCGGTGGTAGCCGCCGCGATGGCCTGGACGCAGCGTTCCAGCAGAGTGACAGCGTGCTTCGTGCACTGCTGGTGGATCACTGACTCGACCATGATATGGACATGGCCACGGGCAGCGTCGTAGTAAAAGCGGAAGCCGGGATAGCGAGAGAGTATCTGTCGGAGGGCGGGAAGTTGGTGGCACGCAAGGTAGAAGGACGCGGAAAGCGAGGGCGAATAGGTGGAGGCTTGTTGACTGCGAAGCGCGTCGATTTCTGTTTCAATGTCGGCAAGCGAAACAGAACATGGCTCATCGATGGAAACACCAGCGGCAGGATAGTCGAGACCCCAATCATCAGGAGCAGCGTCGGGAGAAAACTCCAACGCTTGGGTGGACTGAGGCTCGGTGAGCCGTGGTGAGACGAAGACGTCCATGGCGGATTGGACAACCGTGGCGCAGAAGGGTTGACGTGATTTTCGTGAGGGCGGGTGAGGGTGCAAGTGCGATTGCGATTGCGGTTTTGGGTGCACTCTGCGCGAGGGAGAAAAAGATGGCAAACAGCGGAGGGCGGTGACAATGGTGAGTGATGGAGAGGAAGGGGGAGAGAGGCCGCGCATTTAATCTCACCAGGTTGCCTCTGCTTTGTGGAAGGAAATGCAATTGAAGAGGGAAGGGGCGAAAGACAAAAGCGCGAAAGACAAAGCAGGTAGACCAAGGGTAGATGGAAGAAAAAGAAGAGAGAAGAACAAGCCCAAAAAAGGTTAAGATGATGGAGACGCAAAGTGAGGTGAAGTTGGCAAAGGGGCGCACGATGTGCTGTGTTACTCAGGTTGTATTTAGTCAGACCGAGCGGGGCGGGGCGGAGCGGGACCGTGCTAGGCTGGGCTGGGCCTTCTTAGTAGTCCTGAGCCAAAAACACTTAACTGAACTACTGTGAGTGAATTTATTAAAGTATGTTAGTTAATAGAGTTTATAATTCTTTCTCTTTTCTTCTTTACTTTGAATAAATATTAATTATAAGTTAATAAAATTACTATTAGTTTTTAATCTCTTTTATTAACCTAATTTTAATACGTTGTTTATAAAATAAAAAATAACTTTTCTTATATATATAGGTACACTAGAAATTCATGATGTTTAAAATAAGCTAAATATATACTATAGTAGCTTTAGGCGTTATAGTTTACTACTAATACTTACTTTAGTATACTATTATAGGCACTAGATACTTTTACCTTTTTAAAAAGAAAAAAAGAAAGAAAAGCCTCTTAATTAACCTTTAGAGAATTTAGAACCTCTTAAAGATAAAGCTTATAGGTTAATTATTAATAATGGTTTTTTTAAAAAAAAGTCTTTTTTAAATACTGTTATACAGATTCTTTTAAGTAACCTAAGAAGTCTTATAGTAATTTTCTTTTAACTTTATATTTTAGTCTATTTAATTACATCTAAGTTTTACTAAATTTAAACTAATTACTTTTAAATACTAGTTATAATTTAACGCGTGTTTCTATCTTAAGAATAATTCTTAAAAAGAAATAAAGTTTAATAAATAGCTTTCTTAACTTATAGTATTCTTAAGATATAATAATTTAAAGGTATATTATAAGCTAGGCTGTTAACTACTATAACACTATTCTTTAAATAGAAATTAAAATAAAAATAACTTAGATTTCTAAACATTTAGTATAAGTAATTGTTCTAGCTTCTTATAAGCAGTCTAGTATAGCTTACCCTATAGAAAAGGAAATTATAGTATGTATAACCTAATAATATAGTACCTCTAGCCTATACTAGATCTTAATGTCTTAATGTGTTATAAAGTACCTAATAATATAGATTAACTACTAGTTTAGACCTTATATTAACTATAGCTATAGACAGCTTTAACTATAGCTAACAATAGCTTAGTTAAAGTAACTACTAAGGTTATAAAACCCTTACAGCTTAAGTAACTAACAATAGCTTTATTAAACCTACTACTAAGGTTATAAAAACCTTATAGCTTAAGTTACTAATATATAAAGCTAGAAAAAGCTATACTTTTATCTTATGCCTTATGTTTAATCCTAATATTAAAAATCCTATCTAGAGATTATTATGCCCCTTAGACTGCCTATTAAGATCTACTAAGAACAGAAGCATATGCTAAACAGCTTAGTCTTAGGGCTGTCAGTAGAGAGACACTATTCCTCTTACTGCTAGGCAATCTAAGGCGTAACATAGCTCTCTTTAGCCTAGCGCTTTTATCTAAAGATTAAGCTAATTAAGAAGCACGCCTTAAGATTAAGTTATATAGTTAGATATTAGAGGCAGACTTTATAAAGGAGCTTAATCTGTATATCTAGCCTGGCGACTTAGAATATTTTAGGGACGTTATGGATGCGGCAGCCTAGGCTATTGAGTGGATGGATGAAATGAAGAGCTGCTTTGATTGTGGCAAAAATAGGTGGGTTGTGCGAGGCCGAGATGTACTAGGATTTTGCTGACAGCGGCAGAGAGCTTTTGGACTGGATTGGCGAACGTCAATTTTGGAGGAGGTCGGCGGCTTGGTTGATAATAAGCAGCGTTTGATTGAAGCAGCACCAGGCGAGCTCTTACTTATGGCGAATGAATTGGAACTCGGAGGGTGGCGGCGCGCCCGAGCGTGGGTGTAACTAGGCTGTTATAGTCATGTAGCCAAAAGGCGATTAGCTGATAATGCGAAAAGCCGAAATGATAATCGTTCCTAACAACGGTTCCACAAGCACGATATAAGGCCAGAGGCCTGGTTTCTAAACATAAAACTCTCTAGATCACAGTTAATAAATACACCTTTTCTAGAGTAGGTTATTTTAGTAGGCCAGAGTAAAGATTATCTTGGTCTCAGAAGAATTTCACAAGGCTGCGTGATACATACGAGGGTATTGCGACAACACTGTTGTTCCCTCGGCTGAATTGCTCCCCTACGACCTTTCTGTGACCAAACCTAAGGATCTTACCGTCCAGACCGCACCCCCCTATTTCCAGCAAGACAAAAGCACCCGCCAGACCACGGCGCGCTTTGCGACCCGGCGGGTACTATTGCCTTATGGCTGAGGTAGTGGGAATGAACGAGGTCGCAATGGGGAGGTGAGAGGGCGTGGTGGGTGTAGCCGGAATGGAGAGGAACGAAGGAATCCCAAGAGAGGATCAGTGAAGTTTGGCAGGCGAGAGTGGATGAAGGCTGCTAACGGATGGGTTGGTGTGTGGTTGTTTGATTTTGGTTGTACTGGTTGTGTTGTTTGTTTGTTTTCTTTGTGTGTGTGTGTAGTTGTGTGGTTGAGGACGTGAGGTCCTGGGGAGAAGAAGATTCTGACCTCTGAGCAAGAGGTATGGCGTGGATGAAAATGAGCGGCAAGAGCGTCATGACAGACTGCGAATGGCGTCGTTAAGAGATGCACCCCATCTCATGGCCATGGAAGCGGTGTGATGAGGCCTGAGACTCTGATGGTCTGACCACCAAAGCCAGCCCGTGAGGTACCAGAGACGCCGACAATGAAGTCTTGGGCACAAGTCACGGACGATGCCCGTGACGTGCTTTGATGCCAGGCTGGTTGGTCGAGGGTGAGACGGCAGTGAAGTCTTGTCTACGAGCCTGCGTCGCCATCCGTCCCTTGGGCGAGGAGGTGGCAGAGACCCAGACACTTCACGAGACCATGCACGTCCCGTATCTCACGGGATGACATGAGAAGAAATTAGGAGGAAGAGTGAGGGTCTTGCATGATGGGGTTTAGTGTTGACTGTATTGAATGAGCAAACGACGAGCTAGGTAGGCCTGCCGAGCCCAGATTGACCACCAAGTCTGCGAGACAGGCCCCCATCCTTCCTGACCAACTCACACCTGCCGGCTTCCCAAAGAGCTGGATGAGATTTACTTTGTGCCTTGCTTCTGCCTGCCGCCCCTGTGTCTGTTCCGGCTATGGAACGCCCACTGCCCATCTGACGTCCCAGGCTCTGGCTCTGGCTCTGGCTCGTCCTCACAGAGCGTTATCTCCTCTACACCTTGGAGGCCTGCGTTCTCTTGCGCCGTCGACGCAACCTTCCCCTTATCTGTGCCACGTGGAGCCGCAGTCTGGGGACACTTATTCGGCACCTGGAGCTGCTCGTGGACCGCTAGGAGGCCGGGCTGAGCCCTCAATAAGGCAGCCTTGTGGGCGAGGATCTGGCTAACTGCGTGCTGCCACGCCCCCATCTCTCTATCAAAGACACGTTGAGTGCGAAAAAGTTCGGTGATAAGCGTTTCACGTTGCTCGTGTCCGTCGTTGTTGTCGTTGTTGTCGTCATTGTTGCCGTCCTGAGCATCCACATGGTGGCGGTGGGGTGCCGGGGACGGCGACACGAGGGCAGCAGGCCGCCATGGCATATTGTCACGAGACGGCGTTTGATACGGTATCTCCAAGCCGAGTGGAGGGGTCGGCACGGCCCGGCCGGGCGCGAAAGGAGACTCGAGGGACCGGGACGTGGGCTGGCGACGAAAGGGGTTTGACGCTCGCATCGTCGCCGGGAGAGGCTGCTCGGGCAAGTTGTTGAAGGCATCGTACGTTGCTGTGTGATAATGGCTTGATTGGTGCTGATGAAGCGAGCCGGGGACATGGTCGAAGTCGAAGTTGCCGGGACTATGTGGCACTAAACGGGATGGCCCGGTCAGCCTTTTCACCGAAAGGAATCTTGGAATGGCAAGAGACGCCGGATGGTTGGCTGGGATCTCAATGATTTGACTCACCAGGCGAGTAGGTAGGGAACGCCGCAGGTGCCGATGCCTGCGCCGTGGCCCGATCGGTGAGGTACAGCCCAGCGAGAGCGGGGAACTTGGCCTGGACGAGATGAGGTGGCAACGTGGCAGCGCCGTCCGGCAGATTCTCAGTGCGGATACGAGACAGGTCCGATATGATGCTCGAGGCGCTGGTGGTGGGCGAAGAGGTGATGCCGGCAAGGGTGGTGAAGTCTCTGCAGTAACTATTGAAGGATTCGATGAGGATGGGTTCGCAGCGGCTAATGATGTGGTTGTTAAGCAGGAAGTTGAAGTATTCTTCCTCGCTTGCAAAACAGGACCCCGGCCGGCCTGGGACATGGCGATGGTATTGCCGTCCTTCTAGTTCCCGTAACCCAAGGCGCCGCAAGTGCGGAAGGCAACGAGAAAGGAAACGACAAGAGAGCGAAGACGAGATAACGAATGAGTGAAGAGAAAAGGGGCTATACTTCTCTGCCCGTTTGCATCTGCGGCCGCGCGGCAGTCTCGACGGATGGCCGACAAACGGACGCGAGAATGCGGTGGCTGTACCCTCATCCGCCGGCTCAACTCTTCCTGCGATAGCACCACGACAGCGCTCATTTCTCACTCTTCGTGCCAACGCTATCGTCAGTGTTCACCAGGCCATGCTTGTCGGTCTCCCATGTTGGACAGTCCATCTGCTCCTCCTGAATTTGCCCCTTCCCGGGGGGCTCTCTCGATACTGTAAGCCAAACAGTCCCCAGTCACAACTTCCTTTGGCTTTGCTCCTCTTTCAGGAGGTGTTGACATGAGTTCGCTGACGCCAGCATCGAGCGTTGTAGGTCTTTCTCGGGCGAACCCTCGGCAGCCTCCTCCGCCGACAGGCGAATGGCCCCGACACAGGACGCTACCAGTTCCGGTGGCTTGCCAGCGACCATATGCTTATGCGGTCATCTGGCGCCCTATATCGCCTCGGCCCTCAAATCTCAAAACGGTCGACCTGAGGCCGGTAGCACAGGCCATGAATGTCGCTCTCGACTCGTTGAGCCCCAACGAGTGGTGCGTCATCCGGAGCAAGATGATGTCAGCGATGCGCTACGCGCTAGAGAAGCACTCGCGCCGCGATGACGGCCTCGACGTGCGATACGATGCCGTGCTGTGCCGCGACGTCACCGTCTGGCCCGACGCCCTGCGTGACGTCCGGTGTCGTAGGAACTGGCTGGGCGACGAAGCAGCCCGTATTGTTATACAGGCAAGCCGTCCCTCAACCCCAACGCCGACGCCGACGCCGAAGATGGCATCGTCGCAATCGACGCCAGCCTCGGCGATGTCCCTAGCCGACGATCATGAAGAGCAGGACGCCGGGCAGGGCGAGCTGCATGTGGGTGCTTCGCCTCGACCGTCGCCACCCGCCTCAATCGGGCCGCATAACAAGAACGCCGCCTCCCAGATCCAACAAGCCAACATGCCGTCTGTTGTCCCCCCAGGCGATGAGTTCAAGCAAGTGCAAAGCCCGGCGATGAGACAGCTCGGCCGGTGCATGAGCGAGATAGACGGGGCCGACGAGGCTCTTGCGGTGTGCGTCTGGGGCGAGATGGCGGCCGTCAGCCGTGTGCATCGCTTGCTCGTCCGTCTCCATCCCGACGACGAGCATGTTGCAGGGGCGTCCCCGGATGCGAACACGCACCGGGAAGGCCTGAACCTGGCATACGCGGGTGTGTTGGCCGGCAGCCTCTTGGTTTAGGGCGCCGCGAGGTCGGCATCACCAATGGCCTCGGCGTCGGGACAAGATGTTGCAGACGTCGTGGGCTGGAGGGCTCTGGCTGAAGCCGTCGTCGAGCTTCAATGGCACCGGCGGGCTGCCGTCGCAAAGGCACGAATCGCGGCGCGGCGTGTGGCGGAGGCCATGTCGGAGCTCAAAATAGCAATCGCGGGTTGATGGGCTAGGGATTGTGTTCTGGGGCCGTGGGTTGTCTGATGAGAGAGCCCTGCATTAATACAAACTCCACTTCAACTCACCCCCACTCTATCTTGTACCATGGTACCAGGCCGAAATAAAATACCCCCTGCCAGGTACGCTTCCCCACCCCAATACTCGCATCACACTAAGATGTGTATCTTAGATTATGTCAGCCATAGGGTGTGCATGCGTACCCATGAGGACATAGGAACGTCTCATCTCATCCCATCCCCGCCCATCTCATCGCACCTTATTTCATCTTGGCCTATCTTACTCCATCTTATTCCACTTTATCTCATCTCATCTTGATTCCTCTCATCTCATCTCATCTCGCCACCAACTCTCTCTCACCTCAGGTATCTTTTTACAGGCACAGTCCTCATCATTCTACTCAGTATTAGATCTGGAACCACCACCAGATCAACGCCGTGACACAACGGAAGACCACCAATTCGCCAATCCATTCATCCCCCATTCGTCCCTCGTCCCTGATCAGTGCTCACTCTTAGCAAACAGCAAACAACACCCGCGCCCCCTCAGACATCACGGCCTGTCAACACGTCTCCGTCCCGACAACGGCGCGTGTCCAGTTCGACGTGGCAAACTCGCCACCACAATGCCCTTTGTCTTTCCCGGCCTCACTGAGCCCTTAAAAAAACTACCTCAGTTCCACCTTTTTCTCCCTCTCCATCCCTCACTCGCCCGCTATGACTCGGCCGCAACCGCTGGACAACCACCCGCAAGATGACTTCACCGTCCTTCGCCTCATCCTGCGGCTCCCCGTCCATCATACCGAATCCTCCGCCGGCGGCAGCAAGCTGCAGTGCCTCGAGGCCTGCTTCCACCGCAGCTTCGCTCCCGATCCCGCCGAGCCCATCCCGCTTCATTTCTCCTCCGCCGTCGTCGACGACGATGATGGCCTCGCTCGGACCGACTACACCATCGTCGACTATGACGGGCCCCTCATCCTGCCCACACCGACGCCCCCGGGCTACATTCACGAGGTCTCGTCCGTCATCGACCTCAGCCGCGCTCCCGCTTACGGCGTCCCTTTCCTGTCCGTCATCCGGTCACCGGCACCTGTCTCGGCCTCTCTGTTGTTCTGCTTCTCTGGATGTCCCATGGCACCGGCATCCCCCATCCAACTACCCAGGGGCCATCCAGCACCAACGGTCGTGTATCATCATGAGGAGCATCCTAACCAGACTGTGGTCGCGCTGGGCTATTCGACGTATGTTGTCCAACTCACGCATCTCGCCCAACCACTCGATCTACATGCTCGCGTCCTCCCCTCGAAGATGTCCGTATCTCTCTGTCTCGGCCGCTCCTTGCTGCTCTTACTGCACCCAACGCGAGCCTGCTACCAGACCTCATCGCCACTTCTCGCGCTCTGTGTCTGAACGTGTCCCGCTTGGCCACCTACCTCGACTTTGACGACACCAACCCCCCCGCTAGGCCCTCCTCCAGGCCCCCTCCAGATGCACCTCCGGCACTGCACGACATGATGCTCATCTGCCAGTCCGTCAGGTAGCGAACCCGCCACATTCCCCTCCTCTGGTGCCTCATCGAGAGGGACCTTGCAAAGGGCTGGATATCGTCGTCGCTCGACAACACGCACTTCCTTTCTAACCTCTTTGGTCGGTTCTAGCGTAATTCCGATGCCCGCAAGGCTACAACCGACATCGTACAGACCTACTGCATGGCACTTCTGGATCCCCAGCTGGCCGAGTGGCGCATGAGGGCCTGTCGTCTGTGCGCCATCGACGTCAACCGCCAGAACAACACCGGCTTGTCGCCCGTCGTGCCCGCAAGCCCCCCGCCAGAGTGGCACTTTGCCTGCGAGCCGGTGCCGCGCCCAGCCGACGTGCCGTGCGTCGAGAGTTGGGCCGTCGCCCGCTCCGCTGAGCGCTGCCGTGCCCCACGACACCCACGACTCGACGTTGACGGCGAGCCTCTGAATCTGAACCAGGAGCATCCGTTCAACGAGGCCGAAGACATTGTCTACTATGTCGTTACCGCTGAATCTGAGGTGTTTGTTCTCGCGCGGAATATCGTCGAACTTGCGGTCGCTATTGACGAGCTTCCAGCCCTTGTGGCGACCTGGAACACCTCACTCGCAGCCCCACTTGGTGTTGCTGATGACGAGGCCGGTGGCGAGGCCGATGGCGACGGCAGACAATGGTTCAGCTTCATGAGAAGACCGTTGCACGACCACACCGTTGACGAAGTGAGACGTGGCATGGAGCACGACATACTTGCCAACACCCACAAAGTCACCTTGCTTCGCGCCGTCGTCCTCACGCCCCTGATCCCAGCACTCGAGCGCGCCGGTCCAGGCAAATAGTCAGCCTGTGCTCTTGCTACGGAGATTGACGCTCTCCTCGACTCTTTGGAAGACGGGTCGGCGTAGAACCGCACGAGTGCAGACGTCGTGGGCCTGGATCCCAACCCTGCCTTGGCTGCGGAAACAAAAACCAGAACCAAACGCAGGCGCAGACATGGAAACGGACCCAGCAGCCGCGTCGAGCACCGCTTCCCTAGGCCGGCAGCCTGCCCGCCGTACAACCATCAGTATCGCGTTGACCCAGCTCTATCTTGAGCCGTCTAGCGAAGCCATATCCGCCGCTGAAGCCGTGTCGCGCGGGGAGGCCGCGTTCCAGGCCGTTCGAGACTTGATCGCAGCAACCGACAGGCAGGTCAAAAGCGCACGGGCGAAGACGTTGGTTAATGTGAAGGGTGGGAGATGAAAGCTTCTTGGCTTTTTGTCAACGAACATCTTGTTACCCCCTCTTCGCGCTGGATCTCCCACGCCGTCGCGGCCGCTTCGCGCGCTTTCTCCCACCCGGACACGGCCCGTGTCATGGCCTTGTCGATAGAGCAGAGCTGCTCCCGCACGTCCTCGGCCATCACAACGCCTCGGGTGTCCAGCATCTCGACCGTCTCTGGTCGGTCCAGCAACGACTCCTCCACCAGGCCGTACACGGCATCTGCCAGAGCCTCGAGAGCCCTCCATCTTGCGTGGCCCTCCAGGGCCCCGGCAAAGGGCAACATGCACCACACCTCGAGAGCCCAGGCCCTTGCGGTCGCCCCAAGCCACGCCGAGGCTGTCGGCCGTCTTCTAGTCTCGGCCTCGCGTCGGCGCTCTTGCCGCTGCGCCCGGAGCCCGGCGAGGAGTGCTTGACCGCGGAGGGAGTCCCGCGAGAGATGAGCTCTGGCCTTGTCCGCGTGCCTCATGTCTTGGCTCACAATGGACGATGTCGTGTCGCTTATGTCGGCCCAGAGGCCCTGCCATCTCTTATCCGCCGCGGTTGCGTCCCAGGACAAGGCCAACTGCCGCCTCTCGAGGTCGAGAATCTCCTGGACGATGTGGACCTCGGGGTCCAGCCTGTCGCTGTGTGCCACCGCCGCGTTCTCAAGACCCACCGGTATTGTTGCAAGCACTTGGGCTGTCGATCTAACGTCTTTAGAAGCCGTCTGAGATACTATAGAGGAGCATTGGGATGGCGAAAACATGCCGCACGATTGACTTTGCCGCATTCTGGGCACGAGGTGAAGGCGGGCCAAGGGAGCGAGCCATCACCTTGTTGTTTCTGTTGCTGGCTGCGCCGTCTTTGTTGGGCTGTGACGTCGTCGACTGGGACTCGCCACGCACGCTTCGGTCTCTTGGGCGTCGTCCTTTGCCATTTCCATTGCCGCCCGCGTCGTTGACATCGCCACCATTCGCACCATGGGCCGCACTGCCGTGGTGACGTCTCCCGTTACCTGCCTTGGCTTCTTGCTTTTCTCGCTGCCGCTTTAGCTGGAGTGCAGCCGCAGCAGCAACGGCCAGATAGACCTGGAGGGCAGCCTTCTCGTCGGGTTTCTGATTTGCCGCTGAGTTGTTCGAGGTGTGTCTTGTCTTAGGTTTCTGGTGAGATTGGGGTTGAACCTTGGAAGACACAGCCTACATAGAAACCGAGTCCCTTTTCTGTCAACCTGTTTTATCTCTTCTCTATCAAGTCTCGCGGAGCCTGATACATGGAGCCGAAAGCATGCAATCCATGACCGAAACGTGGGCCACTGCCACACTCACCTGTGTCAGCATGATTCAGACGTGCTTTGCTGTGATGTGAGGGCTGTTTTGAACGTGCTTGAAGTGATGCGACCTCTTTTGACGTCGATACATCATCCCTGCTGATGTTCTAATTATTACCATTTCCATCGGCCCCATATATGTTAGATCTGACGTTGTGAAACATAGAAGAAGCGCACTTCTAGTCACCATCTTCGCCAGTTAGGCTTCCATCCATCAAGAGACTGTAGATACCGACGGTTTCCAGCTTATCAGGCTATCCACTTGAACATACATAAGCTATCACCAACCTTGGCACACTTGAACCTGAGAGGCAATGGACACCCGCCCATGTCTCCGGCTCGTCGCCATCCTTGTGCTCGGTCTCGCTGCAATCTACGCGACCCTTTGGAGGAATATCAATCTCACTCGCCAACGATGGTGCTGCCGCTGCCAAAACGCGACCCCCAGAGCCCACAGGGCCCCCCTTGCCTCTGGGTCCGTCGACGCCCAAGATCTGCAGCACGCTCTTTCGCCTCCGTGCCGTGACTTCCGGCCACCCGGACGCGGCGCCGGACCCGGGCTCGACGCAGCCGTCACGCCATTCTACCCGCCAGAAGCCGCGGAGTACCCCGGCGCCCCGGCCTACACGGTCCTCGTTGGTGAGGTCCTCAGAGCAGCAGCGCGCGTCCGCGAGCCGCTGTGGGCGCGGGCCAGAGCTGGCGACGAGGCTGCCGACAGGGTAATTGCTGCCACGTGGATGGCCGAGGACATGCCGCTCGACCAAGACGCGCGGATGAACTACCTCGAGCGTGCCATTCCCGCATCATCGCCCCTTAGCATTAACATAAGACATCTGACTGTTTGTGTTTGGGGATGTGTTGAGTTAGGATTGTGTTTTGTTTGTTAGTTTTGAGATAGCACTTTGTTCTTGTGCGTCTTTGTTTGATGCCTGTATGTGTCTGTCTTAAGCTGTTTAACTGACAATGCCTGTTGTGATCTGTGTCGTCTGAGACGTCTAGATCTAACGTGAAGATGCTAGCTGTATCTAACACTTGTTCCTATGGCTCTGAAAGTCCCAGATTCCCCTTCTCTTCTTCCTTCTTCTCCAGACAGAGTAAGACCATACGTTAAAGCCTGACCGCCACACTGTAAACAGAGTTAACCACTCTTCTTGGTTATAAACGGCCTACAGATGTTCTGCTTGCAAACCAGCATTGTTACATCTGAGCCAGTGCGTAAGTTAAAGTTGCAGGAGTGTTAATCTCGTTCATGATCTGACTCTGTTACGCTTTGTGCTAACCACAGGCGCGGTGGCATCACTCGCAGCTTGCCACAGCCACGACGCGAGAAGCATGTCGTCTCCTATACCTAAGCCTGGTGAAGAGCGTTGGCTCGCCTCTTGGAGGGACTCTAAAGGCAACTTCACAAAGTGGCGCCAGGGCTGTCTGGCGAAGCCTGTGGACCCCTGAGCAAACGACGCGGCGCGTGCCAGGGGTGGTCATACCGGTGCCCCGTCCCCGGCTGAACCCGGACGAGCCGATAGCCAGCCTGGGTCCTCCAGCATTCCCGGAGGCGTGGGAGAATCAGTTGAGGCTCGATGGCCTGTCGCGGACGATGCTGTCGACGAAACCGTTGCAGCCGACGACGTTATCGTAAGATTGGCTGCTCTTGACTTGACCACCGCGAGCCAGCCGGATGTCTCCAACCAGGGCGAAAGGAAGTGGTCCCAGCCAAGCCTCTCAATGATCCCGGGTGCGAAAGCAGCAACCGCCGCAAGTCCAGGTCGACTGTTCTGGCAGGTCAGGCGGCGTGTCTCCGCAGGGTTTATTGGCACGCAGGGGGTGGTGGCTTCCGTCCGCCGTTGGGGGCCTGTCGATACGGGCGTCGGATGTGCGAAAGGTTGAGGCCTCGCCTGAGGCGAGTCGTCGTAGTGGTGCCGTCGGTGCCGTCGGAGATGGTGATGTGGACATGGACGGTTTTGTTCGGTGGTATAAGTATGACTATCGAGGTAGGAGGAAAGTCAAAGTCGCATCAGGACTGAAGAGCGTCGAACTGCTGGAGAAGGATGGGGGGTTCATGACGTCGTGTCGTTGCTGTATGACACAGCACCATGCGGAAAAATGCTGTATCATCCACCTGTGGCTGAAGCTTTGACCAATTGAACAGCCCAACTATAAAGTATTAGAAATCATGATTGGTGCAATGATAAGGATTAGGAAGATCGCCCACCCACATTCACTTCTGCACCTCTGCACCTCTGCCCAACATCGCTGAGGTTTCTCTTTGCACCTCGACTGCCTTCGTTTTTCGTCTTCATCTCCAGCCGGCACCCGTTCCGTCCTTCCTGTTTACCCGATCGCCTCCCGCCTTCTCAATGCGCCATCGCCATGAGCTTCGTCACTCCCGAAAAGCGTCCCGACGGCGTTCCCGGCCGGGCCCCGTGTTTGAAGCGACCGTCGCCTCTCGCCGACGCAGCAGACGTACATGCAGACATCCCAGCCGGCACAACGCCCACCCGTCGCTGTGCCGTTGTCTTTGGCGCTGGAGTTGTTGTCGAGAGCCAGTCCAACCCATATGTAGGTCGCACACCTTCTCCTCCTCCTTGTTCGACCGTCACCTTTGGTACTAACGAACGCTGCGCTACAGCACCTTGACGTCGTCGCCGGCCTCGCCGATGAGGTGCCCGCCAAGGGCCCCAAGCTCACCGCACACGTCCAAAGCACCATCGCTGGCTACCCACGCGAAAGCAGGCGGGGCATTGCCGACAAAATGGCCGAGCAGGTACCCCTCATCAAGCAAGCAGGCCGAGTCATCCGCAAGCAAGCGAGCTCCGATTGGCAGGCGATATCGCGCTGGCGCGTGCCGTTGCAATTCCAGAATCGCAGCAAGGGCGACGGCATCAACGACCTGAGCAACTTCAAGTCCATCACTGAGATTGCACTTGCTCACGCCATCGCTCTGGACTCGCTGTGACAGCCCAACGGTGCCCTCTACGATACCATGCCGCGTAGCTCGAGGCGCTGGGGATCGATCACTCTCAAGACTGCTCTTCGCATCACCAAGTCCCAGGCCGCAGCCATCCGACAGCGCGAGCAATCTTATGCCGACGAAGTACCACGAAACGAGCCCGACGTTTCCGACAACGATATCATAAGTCTCTACGACCTCAGCCTTGACAGTGTTGACAACAGTGATGGCGACACCAGTGACCATGTCTCTAACGGCAGGGACTGGTCTCCAGAGCATGCCCTCGTCTCGCCGTTCCATACCACCCCTCCACCCCTCCCATGATGTCCAAGACTCAACTGCTCTTGGCACGGGCGCCTCTTTTGTGAGCGACCTTGACGCTGGCAGTCGGTCTGTCTACCATGACCATCACGACCACCCCGACATAAGCTTGGACCGCCTTATGCAACAGGACGCTAACAACTGCGGCATATTCGTGGCTGAGGCCGTCTGCTGCCTTACAAGCTTAAAGCAAAACTTGAACAGGATACACATCAGGCCCCGGCCGCATTAGAGGTTGCTGGCAGGCTCCGGGAGGAGATGAACAAGGCACTGGTTGCGTAGTAGTAGGCAGAAGCCTCTGGTCAGGAGGAGAAGGAGGCGCTTCTTGAGGTCGAAGCCTCGTTAAAAGCGTGACGCATGCTGGAAAGGCGGCAGTGGCAGGAAGCAAGTCGCATCAAGCTACAAAACTCAAGGCCGACTTGCGGTCGTTTGCTGAGAACAGCAGAGATGCAAGACGCCTCGCACTACGCAACGCTGAGGAAGCACTACTTGCTAGGGAAGCAGCCCTACAAGCAGTTTCGGCGGCCTTGAAGTCGGCTGAGAGGGAGGCAAGCCAGTTGCAAGCAATTGTTGTCGAGGCCGCGGAACAAGTCAGCAGGGACAGGGAAAAGCGGCAGCTTGCCAGGTCATTGGGGTGCTCTACGGAGCAGGAGAAACAGGTGCAGGGTGGAGAGGAGCGTTGATTATTGCTGAATGGAGCAGCGCTTGACTCATCTTTTTTGCTTTGCATTAATTGGAGATCAACACAGACTTGTTTATTCCTATCGTCTACTCAGTTTCTGGTAATGACGTTGGGACGCTTCTTTTGTCCGGCTGGTGAGCTGGATTCGTGACCAAGAAGATGAACCAAATAAGCGAAATCTATGGCATGCAATGACGCTGACAAGCGGCTCACATGTTTCGACCCCGAGGTTTTGAAACCACCCCCGACACCAAGAGGAGAACGCCATAAGACAACCTAACTACTGTGCAACAGTAGGTAGAGACATGGAGCAATGGCAGCTAGGGTAGGAGAGGTTAACCAAAAGATCACGGTGCAAGCAAGATGTTGTCGCTGTCATCACCTTAATCTCCTTGGCGGCCGGCAAAAATTGGCGCCTTAAGGTTTTCATTACTACTCCAAGTTCAATTCTTCTTTGCCTCATGAACGCAGAAAGTTAGGAGCAGGGATGTAGTAGTAGGGATGAGTTGTTAGAGGAGAAGAAAGGGTATACAGACAGCAGCCAACAAAACATGTCAGCAAAGAATCTTAAGTACTCGACGTGGCTCCCCATGATGCATCCTGCTAGGCATTTTTTGGTTTAGACAGAGATGACCTGGCGACTTTAAGCCCGTCCGAACAGGCATTCGAGCCCTTATCTCCCCCGTAACCGCCTCCATCGCTGCTTGCGATGTCGGCGACGCTGGCGCTGTGGTGAACTCTGCGGGGTTCAAGACACCAGGCTAGTTGTTGTTGAGATCAGGCGTGAAGACACCCGAACCGGCTCAGGCATATTCCCATGCCCTGATGCAAGGGGTATCTTCGACTCGGAGTGTTGGTAAGCAGCATAACGGGCTAACCAAGGGCCATAGATGGCTGAGGTAGGTAGGGAAGGATAGGTCGGAAGCAGCAGCATCATGTCCCACAAGTGACTCGGGCTGTGCGCAGCGGCGGCGTTAGCTTTCTCGCGGGTTTGGTGATGGTCTGGAGCGAAAGTCGAGGGATGTCTGGGAGGAGAAGCCAGGTCAGTTGGTGGAAATTAACCAGAAAGAAGAAGGAGTGGAAGAAAAGGGGAATACCCTCAGACGTGGTGAGTTCGCACTGCGTTTGTCGTCCGGTCAAGGACGCCAGGGAAGGCGAAGGACTCGTCGCCATCGATGTTAGGACTCAGTATCGTAACAAGTATGCATCGCTGGCCTGCCTGGCTCTACTGTCGCATCTTGAGGAGGAGGGCTGTCGGACGAACAGAACTGACATGGGAGTCGAATCCCACGAGAAGTCGCAAGAAGAAGAAGACCGCGCCCCTAGTACAAGGTAAAGAGTATGCAATCTCGGCAACAACAGGCGGGTTTTGGTCTCCGGCATAGGCCTCGGATCGGGGGCTCTGAAGCATAGCAACGCCATTATGAACCTAGACCAGGCGTCACTCGGCAGTCCCGTCGCAAAACAGCAAAGTTTGCGCAGCATTTCAAGTTTCAGTCAAAACACGTCCAACTTCAACATTTCCAAGACCAATTTCGATATCCACAACAAAGCCAGCCGGGAGCGCAAGTACGAACTCTTTGGTTCAAGTGTGGCTGCTCGGGGATGTTCAGTTTCCCCCCGCCTGTAGCCGTGTCTGGGGCCAGTATCGCCGCGACCTTGCCCAAAGCCACGATGGATTAGGAGCAAAAGCAAAAGCACCTGCTTCGGCTCGATCCTCACGCGTCCTGCTGAAGATGATGTGCTGGCCCATTGAAGAAGAGGGGCCGCAGGGGTGGGCAGGTGCGTTGGGCCAGGCTGTTCACTGTGCCTGGTTGAGTATCAATCAGTGTTGGGGGTGCGTTGTATGAGTAGAGATTCTGAGAACTGCAGAACTCGTCTACTCGGAACGACCCGTTGTCAGCCACTTGTGGCTGGCTGCCTAGCAATTGGCGACGCCTGCGTCGGCCGGGCGTCGGCAGGGGGCGCAAGCATCCATGCAGGTCGGCGGTGGCGCCCCGGACTCGGCCCGGCAGCACAGCGCAGCCGCTTTGCGACGCGACATAATGGGGAGTTAAAGGAGTCACCTGGCGAAACAACTTTCACAATGCTCTCCGCCTCCTGGCTTCCTGCCTTACTTCAATGCCGGCCCATAGTTCTGACCGACAAGCAACATCGCCATGCCCATCACCCCCCGTCCCTGTGCACATGACGATGCCCACCGCTCTCCCATCACCAAAGACACGTGGCACCCTTGTTGAATTAACTCCGACATCTCCATCGCTCAATGACTGCCGCGAAATCCATCCATACCACCGCCTTCCCTTGCAGAGAGCGTCCGCACGTGACATCATCATCAACTGTGCGGCGCCTTTCGTGGGCAGGTCATCTCTCCACACTCATACATGGCCCCTGGGACTATGTTTGGAGTCTTTGCAACAATGCAGTACATGTTACCTTTGGCGGAATTTGTCAAGGGAAGACCCATGACTAGGAGCAAGGAGGGAGAGGGGAGGTGGTGGGGGACGATGTTTCGTGATTTTGTCGCGAGGTACCGTATGCATCCACCGACATGTCATTTAAAAGCCTGTCTTTCCGAGTTGCGAGCCCTGTCTTGGCAAACTTGACTATATTGGATACTACCAGGTCCAACAGAGAAAACATGGGCTACTTGGTTCTATGCTTACCAACTTGAATGACCCTTCAATGATGATCGCCAATCATCAGCTCAACCACAAAGCCTTCTTCTACCCATGTTCCATTGGCCTTTTTCACCTGCCATTTGCTTCAGAAAGTTTTGGCTTTGGATACGTCTTGTATGTCCGTCTCTTGGTAGTCAACAGTGTCCCAAGTGACTGTCTACAACAAGTTCTTGTTCAGGCTTGTGCGAAGCCGAGTCTTTGGCCGAGACTTTGTGCTTGGCGGTTCGCACGCGTTGTCGCATGACGGAGAAGCAAGATGTGCACGACACACTGGCAGTACGTTTCATGCGCCAACGTATGCACATTTCTGACCTGTGGCAGACTATCAACAGGATTGCCTGCTGGGGCCGGCGGCACCTGTGCCACTACATGTGCCACCACATGTGCCACCTGCCGCATGTCACCCTTCCGATACATGCGGCCGTCCCAACTGCCCCGGTGCGTAGCCTCATCTCCAGTATGCGTTGCCTCACCTTTAGCTACCTCCCCGACCCCAACTTCCGCCCCCCCTCCTCTCTCTAGGCCGACATCCCCGTGTTGGTCCAGTGCAGCGTCATCGCCCGCGTCCTCAAGACAAGTGGAGCCGTCGTGCTCATCTCGAGAACCGCCGCCCAGGCCATCGTGGAGATTCGCCGCGAGGGGGTCCAACGGGTCCGGCTGGCCGAAAGCGGACGCGGCGGCGGAGCAGCAGGCTGCCAGGGACCTCAAGCTGATGCCCTCGTACAAAAAGCGTTTAAGCTGTTTCGCGAGATGGAGGATACGGAGAGAGCTGCGGCCCTGGAGCAGCGAGTCGATGAGGAGGATACGCAGCCGAGGTGAGTTTGGCCGTCAGTGCCGCCATACTGTTCTGCCTGGTCGTCGCGCGCTGTCGGTACCGTTTGGCATGGGAAAATTCGTCTGAAGGGTAACGTTATGAACTCTGGCGAATTTATACCCCGCGACAACTTTGCATTGTGCCCGTCTCACCCTCAAGGGCTCCTGTGTCCCGCACCGTTCGCCGCCTCCAACCCCCCGGAGCCCGTTTCCGAAGACTACATTGTGACGCCCGGGGTCCCAATCCCCGCTCTAAGGTCACCACCGTCAGCACCCACCGCGCGGTCTACCTTGACCCCTCCCTTGTGCGACGCGCTCGTGAGGTCTGAGGGCCGTTGTTGGAGTACGATTGAGAGATAGTGTGTGGGTAGTGTGGATAAGCCATGTCTTGATCGTAGGCTTTAGTTATAGTAAAGAGTAACTAAATCCAACAAATATGTCAACAACAAACCTGCAGACTGAGCTAGACGACGGAGATCTAGATAATGTCATAACTAAACGTCAATGTCAATAGGTTAGGGTGTCAACAGATTAAGACAGGCCAAGTTCAGTAGCAACGGCAGACAGAAGGCAAACCCAGGCTCAACTCATTAAGGGTGTAGGATAGTGTTAACCATAGGGGTTATGACTGTAATTACCAAGATAAGGGCAATAGCAGCAGGAACGCAGCCGTAGGTAGTAAGGACCGTAACAGAGGATAGCAAATCAGACATCCTGCTTTCCATCGCTGCTTCCAAGCCAGAGCCCATCTAGACCGCAGAAAGGCAGGTATTAAATGAGCCGCAGGAGATTGGTTTTCAAATCAGCAGCATCCTGTGGCAGGCAGGCAGATCACCAGGAGAGACGCAAATCAGGGTGCTGTTCAAGAGAGCGGCCTTTTAAAGAAGGGTAAGACAAGTTAGTTAGTCAAGCGTCATCAAAAGTGCCCAGAATCTTAGACCATTACAGCAACCTGTAAGTTACCTAGACATGGTTGTAGTAGGACGGGATACCTAGCCCAGCCCTAATCAATCGACAAGTAGAACTCACACCAATCTGGTGTATCCAAGATCATAGGTCAAGCAACGCATCGTCACACCCTTCGCTTACCACTCCAGCCCCTCACCATATCACCATCAAGGCGGTGTCTTAGCAGGTCACAGGGACTACAACAAACACCACGTCTCACGTCATCAAATCAATACAACCGGCACACCCGCTCAAGCATTATGTAATTTATGTGTCTATTTCATCATATCATTAAAGTGCCCAGATATTATGCAATATGTATGCCTATTATACCATCAATATGCCTAAGCTTCATTAGTGCCACACACCCGCCTAATTAAGGGCATAACAAAAGAAGACGTAAGAAGAAATAGGTTCAGTTCTTAGCAAGAAATTAACTTAGAAATGTATAGAAGTTACTTTCAAGGCCAGATTCACATTAGGGTTACTCTCATCACTACGCCAAGTAACTTCATTAAGATTCATCTTGGCCCACCAATCTGCTTAAGGCGCGGCTGCATCAACAACAAGGCCTTATCAAGTCAGTACAAGGGTAAGAATAGCCAGATAATACCCATAAATCACACAACCATAGAAATACACATGCTTCACACTTCTTTACACAGGTCTAAGGCTACATCTTAATCACAACAGGCCTTAATTCAAGTCAAGCCTCAAGCAGACACTAGAACTAATTTTTACGCATCTGCCCTCAATATAGGAATACAAATAGCTAAGAACCTACACAACTAAACGTCCGCTTACAGTACCATGTTATACTAACAACACCCAGTTCGTTTCTCAAGATAAATCCTAGCGACCCTTCCATACCTATAGAATAAAAGCACCCCTGCTATTTTAAACCTAAAAAGCTCAAGTCACAACAAATAAGACTTTTCCTAGAACAACAAAGACTCGTTAAAAGGAATAAAAAAGTTATTATTTAAAGCCATCCAACTCACAAAATCATCACTCCATGCTTCATTTGCCTTTATTATTAACAAAGCCCTTGTGAGACTAGCAGCATCCTACGTGTTACTATTACACAGACGTAACAATAAGGCTCAGCAGCCGCCCAGACGATTCCAGTACTCTCGCAGTAGAATCAGGCTGTTTTTCTTCATGAAATTCTCAGTAACACTAGAAGTCTCAGTACTCCCAACCCAAGATACCAGCATCAAGACGTAGAGGTTAGATCTACCGCTGCGCGTATTACGACAGCAAAGCTAGTAGCCTTTAATGTCAAAAACATACCAGAGATCTGCATTTTACCCAAGGATAGCAGGCCAGTCTATTTTGGAAATATACAATGCCCATGCGTAGCAAGCGTCAGTCTGTAGCAGGCTCTCAGGCTCCCATGTACATTGTGGTCGTTTGTCGCCCGGCTGCTAGCAAACAAGTAGTTAAATTCTCGTGGGATCCTCAGGATCAAGGCGGTAGTCAATAATTTCCTCAAAGAACCACTTCCTTATGGTAATACCATCTGTTAGAATAAGGCAATTCACAGTAGCAATAGAGAGGACGTTAGTAGATATGCCAACCACCCACTCGTATATATAGAGGGCAGGACTGCCCACTTCTAAGAGGACTTCTGCAATACAAGAAACATATATCTTATCAACTACACCCATACTTTCAATACCATCCACGTCTGTAGACAGCACCTCAACAAAGCTAGGCGATAGCCCAACAGAGAGAGATTAAGCAGGAAGACGTTAGCTAGGGAAAGGACTTTGTAGGTCACCGTCAAAGTCAATAGATAACAGGTTACTTGGTTTAACAGCAAGACTAGTTATAGAGAAGAGACAATGGCCTAGAGATAGAAGGAGGGATAATTAGCAGACGGCCACTAATTTGCAGCAACATGGTAGTAGCATGAAGCAGAACAGAGTAAGACCAGTAGAACTAGGCCAAAACAAACGTAACTCACTCCTAGATCTGCCCATTGATTCAGCGTAGTATGCCTGTGCAGTGGTTGTGCTTCTCCAAGGCGCTGGTCAGGTGAGCGATCGGATGCCCAGGGCCTCTACGGCAGCAGCAGATGGACGGTACAAGTGCCGTTTTGGCTTCATCTCATCAGTCGCCGCAATGGGTCAAGATGCGTCAGAATGCGTCGGTCCAGCCAGACTGGATGTAGATTAGATAGGTGTTGCAATGGACGAAGATGGAGAAATTAATGAGTGAAGGAATGGATTGTTTATCTTCAGGAGGTGAGGTCGGCACACACACACGTACCTTCAACGTACCCTGGCCAGCTAATATCCATCATGCTTATATAAGATATACAAAGAAAGCACGTGCCCATGGTGATCAATACATTAAGCAAAAGCGGCGTGCCTACCGTATAAAGAATCTAGGTCAATACAGAACGTGTGCGCCCTTGCCTGCTTCAACTGTCTAAGTTGTCAATGACATGCAAAAGGATCCTTGCATTTCGCCTCTGTCAACATACTACCTCTTGGAGCTAGGCAAACTCCTTCAATGCTCCGTTCCTGTCACCATGTCCTTGATGTTAGCCTTATTCGACAGCGGGTCATTTAGCCACGAGTGCTGATCGAGCTTGGAGTCTGTCTTGTGTTTCCTGAAGGAGACGGGTTGTGGGTTTTCTACGGTAATGCATTGCTTTGCTGCTGATGCTGACGTGTCCAGGCCCTGTCAGGCACGCCAGAACCGGCAGATCCCACAGTTACATCCGTTGTCGGCTTCCTAAGCTGTTAATACCAGAGGCTTAAACGGAACAACCGAGCATCCTGCCATCCAGCTCTTGACGATCCTCACTAGCCCTCCCTTCCACTTCCACCGACTGTGAGGACGCTCAATGTCTGGAACACGCTTGAGGTATTCTTCCACTTGTACCCGGAGATCCAACCTCCGGGCTGCCAACTGCGATATCTTCACTACTGCTGCTGCCAATCTACCTACTTTTCTTTCTACACACATATACCAGAATACAGGACAAGTTTTGACCTTTTGTTTACGCTTGAATCGCCATCCGTACGGGTATCCTATGATACCAACAGTATCTGAAATATCTCGGGACACACGCAAACCCACTCGCAAATTAGGGAACTAGACAACGAAAATCCTGGAGGTAAGTTGTATGCAAGCTACACTTCTTAGAGGGGTGATAAAAATGATCGTTGGGGTTTAGAACACTCCTATCCTGGTTCGACATCGCTAACGAACGAAGTTAGATGCGTACGAATGAGGATGGGCTATGGCGGTTAGAAGCAGCAGCTCACTGTCCGGTGAATGAACCTGGCGCAAAAAATGCAAAGAATAGGCCAGGCGGGATGTAGAGTTGATATTTATCAGGTTGTAGCTGATTAGGCATTGGGCGCGTGAAGTTACGAAGGTCCCGTTCCCTCCTAGCCACAACTGCAAGCTCCGGATGTCGTCGGCGGCATGTTTGACACGGCCCCACGACCAAAATTACCTAGTTTTACCTTAAAAATGTCGATATATAAACATTTAATTAGGCAAATATTTCTAGACATTTTCAAAAAATGCATCTTATTGGCTCTACTCCGCCCTTGGCAAAAATGAGGTCAGTCTGCACCCGATGGGATATAACGACGGAAAAGGGAACATCTCCGGAGCAGCTCATTCTAGACCTAATGAGCTGAAGCCCATCCACACATTTGTACTCAGATCGGATATGCTACAAAGCCGAAAACGTGAAGTGGGTGGCAGTAGGATTGAAAACACTGGAATGTCCCCCCTTCAGCCCGCCACCAAGCCCCAGTCTAAGACATTAGAGCAGCCCCAAACTTTAGTACACTAATTTGGTAAATCAGACTGTTGAAAACGTGAGGTAAGTAGCGGTGAGACTGGAAATATTATATTGCCCTTAGTCCAGCCCGCCACAAAGTACCGCTCTAGGACCATTGCAGTGCTGCGTATTACTAATCCATTAGCGTCATGAGACTTATCCCTATTAACCCTCCACAGTATCCTCTAAAGTAGCTTTCCTATGTTCTCAACCCTAATAGGGTAAGTCCAGGATTATATAGGGTAACAAGGTGAGGTTCAGGAGCAGTATGTTGAACTTGAATAGCCGCATGAGCTAGTAAGCCGCTATCTGATTCTAATCACCGTTCGTTATAAGCCAATGTCGACCTCACCTAAGTACATGTAATGAGAGTTGCTGATTAGCTCGGGGTCCTGTGCGTAAATCGCATCCCGATAGATACAGAGGAAGAAGATTGTGTTGACACGGCATCACCTATTGATTTTAGAAGGGATTTCTTGTTAATTTGTGTCCACATATGTTTTCCTTATCCAAGGCAGCAGAAGGATAGGTCTTGATTTCATGTTCGAACTTGTGTCGATGCTTTCCATGAACTAGTAGCGACATAATCTACGTATCGGGGGGTCGACTCTCAGACCATTATGCATGTCTGTGGCGAGTCAGCATCGATTCATGAGCCTGTCTCGCCAGTTGTCAAATGTATTAAGACGCTGTGCTACGTGCACATCTTGTTTTGATATATAGATGGAATGAAAAGTCGGATGAGATCTCACACCTGTCCTTGTGAAGGTTTCAGACACCAGTTTCACTAGCGTCGAAAGTGGCTGGCTGTGTGCCGCACTTGTCTGTTACAGCGAAGGTCGTTATTTACACTAGTCGGACTAGGAAACTTCCTACATTCAATGTGGTTTGCTAGTATTAGGGCTTGACCGCCTGAGAAATGTAGGCGCCCATGGCTAACTCCTTTACGTGCTAGTCGACGGGAGTTCCCATGTACATGGCCGCGTGGAACTAGTCTCGATTACTATGCGAGGCGTATTATGGTGAGGTGCGCTGAGACAAATGGTCTACTCAGAATAGAATTCTTGGGAGTATCTGGAGCTCATGCGAAAGTAATACGATAGGTCGTTTTCAGGCGGTTGTTGAACACTTTTATCATCAGCCAGTGACATTTCGTTCATCGGTAATGCGTAACATACTTGAACTCAGACCCCTCGTTGAATACATTACCACAACTAACCTTTACATTCTCCTCTTGGTGAGACAATTATCGAGGATTTTTGAAAGCGTCAGAAACTGGGGTCATGTCAGGGCAAAGTTTAGATAGCACTGGTTTACCGTCACCGACGGCAACGGGTGACTTGACTTTTTCACGAGACAGCAATCTCATGGGTTGTCTCAGTTCCTTCCGCAAATTCTGACATCTTCCAATAACAGGCTTTTATCGTCAAAAACACCCTGTTTGCAGGCCGAGACGAGGAGTCTCTAAGGGTTACTCAACCACAGTCTCCTTAAAGAAACCATTAAGACTTAATGCAACGGGCTGTCAGCTGACACGAAATCGAGCGAAGGTTTCATACATAAAGCTGGAGATTGTTTGCCGACGGCGAGAACAGACTTTTTCTCATCTTTTCTTTTTCACACACGTCTCATTGATCTTCATTCACTCTACACTATACTCACTCACCTACATTTCAACTGCTGTCAACATGGGTTCTATGCCACCTAGAGAACGCCTCGACGAGGTAGATGTCCTCATCGTGGGCTCCGGACCTATTGGGGCCGTCTTCGCTCGCAAACTCGTGAAATCTGGAAGAAATGTCGTGATGATTGATGTTGGAGAACAGTGAGCTTTTTGATTGGCACAAAGTGGCTTTCTACGACTAACATATCATTCAGAGAGACCAAACGGATTGGTGACCACAAGAAGAATGGTATCGCGGTTCAGAAGGACATCAGCCTTTTCACCAAGTAAGCCTTTCCGAAATATGTGGCAGATCATTAACAATCAGATATCCGCTTATATCCTGTAGTGTTGTTAAGGTAAGAACTGCCTTTATTTACCATATTGAATCTTGGCCTAATGTCCTTTTGAGGGTGAACTGCAACTTCTCTCCGTGCCGACCAGCAACGCTGACCCTGGCCTCGAGCCCTCAGCCTGGGTCCCCGAGTGAGTTCCAGGATTGATTCTTATAACAAGCTTGGTTAGCTATGCTTACTATATGACAGACCCTGCCAACAAAATTTCGTCCTAAACGGCCAGAACCCCAATCAGAAGCCGCACGAGAATCTCCCCGCGGCTGCTGCTACGCGTGTTGTCGGTGGTATGGGATCTCACTGGACTTGCTGCACTCCTCGGGAGGATAAGACGATTGAAAGATCGACCCTCTTTAACGATGAGCAATGGGATCAGCTGTACACTGAGGCCGAAGAGCTGTTCTGGACTAACCCCAAGATCTTCGACGACTCAATCCGCCAGAAGCTTGTCAAGTCAATTTTGGATAAGGCCTTCGAGAAGGATAATCGCAAAACTGCCTCCATGCCTCTGTGCGGCAAGCGCAGAGAGAAGAACAAGGACTTTACCGAGTGGGCTTGTACAGCGACGATTCTCGGCGACGTTGCCGACGCTGAGAACTTCAAGCTGCTCCCCAACACCCAGTGCGTCAGATTTGAGCTTGACGACTCCAACAAGGTCAGACTTGTGCAGGTCGAGGATCTCCTCAACAATGAGAAGTACATGATTAAGGCGAACAAGTTTGTCGTATGTGCTGGCGCTGTCTTAACTCCTGGGATTCTCTGGAATTCCGGCAAACTTAGGGAGAGTCTCCCCGCTTTGGTAAGTTGTATTGCTACATTTCACAGCGGTATAGTGTGGAGGATTGCATGGCAACTGACGATGCTTTGACACAGGGTCGCTATCTAACGGAGCAACCCATGTCCTTTTGCCAAATTGTCCTTGATCGCAAGCACATTGATGCGATCAAGGACAACACGTATGAGCTGGACGCCGAGGAGAAGAAGCTTGTCCAGGAACACAAGGAAAAGTTTCCCAACGATCCTCTGCCTTTCCCCTACAACGACCCTGACCCACAATGCTACTTCCCCCTCACCAAAGAGTACCCTTGGCACACCCAGATTCATCGTGATGCCTTTGGTTACGGTCAGATTCCGGCCGGGGTTGACCAGCGCGTGATTGTTGATCTCCGATGGTTTGGGTATACCAAGCCTAACAGAGACAATCGCGTTGAATTTTCCACAGAGATCAAGGACGGCTTTGGAATGCCTCAGGTGAGTTATTTTCTGTGGTTCTGCTACAATAACTAATAGCGAATACCTCTGCCAGCCCACTTTCCATTTCAAGATTGACCAAGATGATGCCGACCGTTCCCGCAGAATGATCACTGAGTAAGTTCCCAGTTCGACACCCATCACATCGCAATGCTAACAAACTCCTTTTCTAGCATGGTTGACGTCGCCCGCTGCCTCGGTGGCTTCCTCCCCGGAGCCGAGCCTAAGTACCTTCCAGCCGGCTCCGCCCTCCACATTTGCGGCACCTACAGGGCTGGAGAGTCTCAGGAGGATAGCGTTGTAGACTCAGTCGGCCGTGTCTGGGGCCAGGAAAATCTTGTGCTTGGTGGATGCGGTGTCATTCCGACGAAGAATGCCTGCAACCCAACGCTTACTGCTGGGTGTTTCGCGCTGGCTGCTGCCGAGCAGATCATTAAGGACCTTGAGGGAGTTAAGGCCATCAAGCCACACACCATCTAGGTCTAACCTGCAGGATAAGCGGATATAGGATCTAACAAGAGATTTAAAGGGCTAGAATGATGTTTATAAATATTAATACAGGTAGAAAGGGTTAGGACTTAAAGATTTCTTAAATTTCTTAAGTCGCTATTAGCAATATACACCAGACAGCCTAATAATAGCTAATTACTTAATAGCTAAGTGCTTTATAGCTAAGTGCTTAATAGACAAGTGCTTAATAGCCAAGTGCTTAATAGCTAAGTGCTTAATAGCTAGATGCTTAATAGCTAAGTGCTTAATAGCTAAATGTTTAATAGGTAATAGTTAAATTCTTTTAGTTACTATTAGCGACTTAAACCGGGCAGCCTAGTAATAGCTAAGTGCTCTTAATAGCTATATACTTAAAATAGCTACTAAATACTTTAAACTCTATTTATTTATTTCTTACTAGATTATCTTTAAGGCCTTTATAAGTTTAAGATTCTACTTAATAAGTATCTTCTTTATAATACTTACTCTTACTGCTTTATAAACCTCTTATAAGTATAATTTTCTTTTTATAAGTAAACTATATACTACCTTTATCTTCCTTTTCTTTAAAGATCTATATATAGTACTCTTTTTCCCCCCTTTTAACTACTTATACTACGCCTTAATATTTTTAAATAAAAATACTTATATACTTAAACTAAAGGTATTAACTAAAACGCTAAGTGTTATAAAACAGTAGATTATATCTATAAATTACTAGCTTTTATTTAAATCTAGCTTTTTAGTAAAGTAGTTAGTGTGATAACTATTTAGACCTTTTCTTTAGTTTATTATAAACTATATATCTTTAAAAACTACTTTAAAGATATAGACTTTAGCCTGCTATAATAATATTAATCCTTTAATTTATTCTACTTCTTTTAAAGCTTATACTACTGTATATATATATAGAAGTTAATATATAGGCGTTATAAATTAATATACAGGCGTTGCTTTTATACAGGCGTTGCTATCTAGTGTTTTAATTAGCTAAAAAAATCAGGTATATCCTTACTAAGGCAGTAAGGGTATCTGTAGTAATATTTCCTTATCTATTTTATTATTTAACTACTTCTAAGTAATTCTCTTTTAAGATTTATAAAAGCGTAAATTACAGCCTCTTTATACCTAGTTTTATAAATCTTAGATAGGCTAATTATACTATATCTCTTATACTATAGATTACTACTTTCTTAAGTAACGTTACTATATAGGCTTATACTTATCCTTATTACTAAGAAGTATTTTCTATTTATACTATTATCTTTAAATACCAGGCTGTAACAGCTGCCTTATCTAGTAAACATAACAATTATACTATAGTTAGTAAAAAAGCCTTTATCTAGTAAACATAACGATTATACTATAGTTAGTAGAAAAGCCTTCTAACGAAGAAGTAGAGACGCTAAAGACAGAAGGTATAGTTAGTTATTTTTATTTATAGTATAGTTAGTAAACCTTTTTAGTACTAAATCTAATAAAAGCAGTATGTATAAAAAGTATAAAAAGCACTCTACTTATAGTCTTACTAGAATTATATATAGTAACCTAGACTAGTATGCTTTCTATATTTAACATAATTAGCATTTTTAAATAGTGTTAATAAGGAAGTATGCACAGGCTAAGTAATAGTTATTACATAATACTACTAAGACCTCTAGAGTAGCTTATATAACATATTTCTCTATATACTACTATAGTAACATTAATTTATTTACTTCTATCTCTAGAGACTAAAAAAAAAACTAACTATAATATAAAAATAAATAGAATATAAAACTATTTATTTATAATATAACGTTTTTTATTACTATATATAAGATATACTAGTTTACTATTATTACTAATAAGGTAGTAACCTATCTTTACATAAGATATTAATCTTTCTTAGCTACTAAGTATAAAAAGATTATATAAGCTATCTAGGTATATCTAGGTATTATTTAGAACTAAGAGAGCATAGTAGCAATCTAGCTACTAAAACTAATAATGTAGCTAATTAAGTATCTTACCTTTCCTAAGCCTAACAGACTTAAGTATATAATATATAGCTATATCTGTTAGTAATAAGAAGTTATATAGTAGTACTACTATAACTAGTATAGGTAGGTAAATAACTAAAAAAAGGGAGGTAATATAAAAAGAAAGGCTATAGAACTAAGGAACATACTATAAATAAAGGGGGTCTTATGCTAGTACTTCTTTTTATTTTATACTAGCTACTACTAGTTTTAGGTTAGCTAGATAGTAAAGGTAGACAGAGGTACCTAGACTAGGCTAATAAAAACCTTAGCATAAGATATTATTAGCTAGATTTACTAAAAATAAGCTAAACAGGTTAATACTTAGGAAGATAATATTATCTATAGTATAAATAATAAACTAAACATAAACTTATAGCTAGACTATGTTAAATAAGTAAAGTTTTTAGAAAGGTAATTTATAACTAAGCTTTAGAAAATAACTAAGCTTATTATAAAGAAAAAAGAGGTACTTTAGGCTATATAGACTATAACTAAGAAGGTCTTAGACTAGGTATAAAAGGTATTAATACCTTATACTATAAGAAACGTTATACTATTTAAGGTATAGTAAAATAAAGTATATGTTAAGCTGTATAAGCTGTTTAATAACTAGCTAGAAGACTAAACATAAAAGTAGTATAAAGCTGTTTAGTAAAAGGTGCTTTATATCTAGTACTATATACAGAAGATAACTAATAATAAGGAGCTACTATATTAATACAGGTAGAAAGAGTTAGACTTAAAGAAAAAAGAAATTTAAACTTAATACTTTTAGTAAAAGATTGTTTTAAACCTTTATAAATTTAATTTACTATAGTAATCTTAGTTCTAACTTATTAACTAAATATACTTTATTTCTAAAATAATTACTAAGAAACTTAAACATACTTATAATAAATAATAAAATTTTATATAGAAATAAGACTACTTTAAATAATCTACTACTGCTATATAATTTTAAGAAAATCTATAAATAGGTCTAGTTAAGGTTAGATTTAGAAAAAAAGGCTGTAATCTTAAATAAAATTACTTATAAATAGCTTATTAGTCCTAGCTTATATACTAAAACAGTATTATTTCTATAAAAATGTATTATATAATTGTTTTTATAAAAACATATAAAGTGCTTTATAAGATAAGGTGTATCCTACATCTTTTTCTACTATCTCTAACTATTTATTATAAATATACTAGAGATAGTAAATAAAAATAGCCTACTAAAAAGAACACCTAGGTAGAGATAGCTACTAACAAATTAACTAAGAAAGAATACCTTATTAGAAAGGTTAATAAAAGTAACAGTATTATTAAGGGTAAAGCTAGGCACTAGGCGTCTCCCTTATCTCTCTCTGCTGTCTCCTATGTATTTATAATAAATACGCTAGAGATAGTAAAATAAAGAATAAGAATATTATTATAATTCTTCCTTCTGCCTTTTCTCTTCTTTTTACCTATTAACACTATAACGTTATAACTTATTATATTATAAATAACGTTCTAACTAGTGTTAATAATAAGATTGCTTACTTACTAGCAGGCCCTTTAAGTAACACACCTTAGGGCCTAAACAGTAGGTATCTCTCTTGCCTTTATTTACTATCTCCTGTGTATTTATAATAAATACGCTAGAAATAGTAGATAAAGATAGCTTACTAATAAGACTATTTAGGTAGAGATAGCTAATAATAAGTTATAGGTAACGTTTTCTACCTTATACTACTTTACTATTACTAAGCTACTTTTAAGTAGCCTACTACCTTATGCCTATAAGATAGAAGCAAAAGGGTAAATACTAGTATATACTGTTTTTATAAAGATAGAAGCTAGTCTTAGTTATATATAGCATTATTTAACCTAGCTAACTAGAAGCTATAGATTTAGTTTCTTTAGTACTAGTTTTATAAAATAAAAAATGTATAAGGTTAGTAATAACCTAGCATAAGGCTAATAAGAGTATACTAAACTACTAGGCTGCTAACTAAGTAAAGTAGTACTACTACTTACTATTTAGTATAGTATATCTTTTTAGTATAATAATAGTATACTTATTTTACTATTATATTACTAAACTACCTTATAAAGTTCTTTTATATTCTTTAGTAGTATATCTATAAAGAAAAAAGTAGCTACTTAATTTAATTAGAAGTTTAACTATATCTAGCTTTTTATATCTTATACTATTAACCTTATTACTAGTAGTAGCTACTATAGTATGTTTATTTTATAGTTACTAAACCCTACCTTTTCTTTAACCTTAAGTACCTTATTTTTACTAAAAGTAGTATGCTTTATATAAACTATAGGTTACTACTATACCTATTATGCTGTTATACTTACCTTATAAAAATTATAAATAGTACCTTACTATAATGTATAATTACTAAGAATTAGGGTAGGCTAGCTAGAAAGAGTAAGTATAATAAAAAGCTATACTATTACTTTAGCCTTATTTTTAGCTATAGTTAATATAAAAGTAGATAGATTATAGTATATACTACTAGCTATAGTATTATGCTTCTAGTTAAGTAGTAAGGCTTATTTACTAGGTTATATACTTTATAAGTAGCTTTTACTTTATATATAACTTATGTTAAAAACAGACTACCTGTTTTATATATTACTATTAATAAGGCTCTTATGCTTATATATATATTTACTATAAGGTAAGTACTTTATACTATATATAATAGTTCTTAAGTATATACCTAACCTTATGCTTATATATACTTATACTATCTTTACGTTATATAACTAGCCTTTTATATTTAGTAAAATAAAGACGTACTATACTATACTAAAAGTACTACTTTATATATACTTAAGAATAGTAGTATTATTAGTAAAAAGTAACTTTCCTTAGTACTACTACTTTTAGCTACTTATTTATCTTACTTACCTAGCTTATAAGACTACTAGTATATTTATACTATCTTACATAGTACTTATAAAGTAGTATATATAGGGTTATAGGGTAGTACATAATACCTTAGTACTTTACGTAGTTATATATTTAGACTACGTTACCTACTTTATTAAGTAAGAAGTAAGCTTCTGTATTTCTAGCTAAAGCTAGGTATATATCTTCTAAAGAAAGAAAATAAGAAACTGTATGTAACCCTAAGACCTATAGCCTAAGTATGTTTCTATATAGATAGAAATAGAAGACCTAGAACCTAAATACAGTTTTATATAGATAGAAATAGAAAACCTAAAACCTAAATACGTTTTTATATAGATAGAAACCCTTACCTATAATATAAATAGACTGTTTTAGAAATAGAAATAAAAAACCTAGAACCTAAATATGTTTCTATATAAACAGAAATAGAAGACCTAGAACCTAAATACGTTTTTATATAAATAGAAACCCTTACTTATAATATAAATAGACTGTTTTAGAAACAGAAATAGAAGACCTAGAACCTAAATATGTTTTTATATAAACAGAAATAGAAGACCTAGAACCTAAATATGTTTTTATATAAATAGAAACCTTTACTTATAACATAAATAGACTGTTTTAGAAATAGAAATCTAAGACTTATACTCTAAAGGTATATAAGGTTATATATAGTATATACTCTTTTTTATATACTATTCTTTACTATAACTACTATACCTTAGACTAAAGCTACTTATACTACTATAATATAAATAAACATAACTTTTACTTATAGTACTCTGCTTAGCATCTTTCTATATAATAAAGAAGGCTATAGAAGGTGCTAGTATGTTACTTTTCTATCTTTAGCTTATACTTACTAAGAAGTAGTCTTCTTTATAGTATGTAAGAACTAAAAACGTTAGTATAGTATCTTTATTACCTAAGGTATATACTACTGTTTATAACTAAAAAGAATAAGATAGAATATAGTTATATTTTACCTCTTTTTTCTTTATAAAGAGATAGTACTAGGTATAGTATAAAAGCCTGTTATATAAGGTATTTATTTTCATATATATAAAAAAGAAGTATATAGAATATAATAGTAATCTGTTTTCTTACCTTTTACTTAGCCTTATTACTATATACTATAAAGAATACTATTAAAAAAAAAAAAAAAAAGAAACAAAATAAAAAGATAATGTAGTCTTAAGCTAATTAGTAGTTAATATAGCCTTTATAATAAGATACTAACTAGCCTAAGAGTACTACCTTACTATTATATTAGCTACCTTATTATAAGGTTAACGCTAGCCTAATAGCTAAAGCTAAAAGATAGAGTACTAGGTCTAGTAAAAAGAATTAAACTTATAAGGTTTATAGATTATTTTATTAGTTTTAGAAAGGTTAACTACTAAACTAAGCACTTTACCTTTTATTTTTACTTAGAAAAAGGGATCTAGGCTATATATAGTATTAGGTAGGTAGCTAGGTTTAGTAGGTAAGTAGGTTTAGTAAATAAGTAGGTCTAGTAGGTAGCTAGCTAGATAGCTAAATAAATACTTAGCTTTTAATAGCTAACGCTAGCCTAAATAGAACAGACTACTATAAGGTAAATCTTTCTATAGCCTTACACCTTTTTCTAACAGCTTTTAGACTAATCTTAAGTAGATACTATCTTTACTTAACAGTATGTGTTAGGCGTTAAGTACCTAAGTATGTAGCTAGAAGGCAGGCCTTAGGCAGCCTTAGCTTAGCTTCTTTAGAAGGCTAGAGAGGCTAGCTAACGTAAGCTACCTAGGCTAAGGTGTAGGCCTAAGGTAGTTAAGTAGCTAGTGTGTCTTCTTAAGAGACTACTCTCTAGCTAGTAAAAAGTACTCCCCCTTAGGTATACTACTAAAAAAAAAGAAACCCTTAATTATCTATAGTAAGTAGATAGGTATACTTTCTAACGTAATAAAAGGATAGTACTATAAATACTATAAGCTTTAGATAAGGTGTAATATAAAAATAAAGCTATTATAATAGTAAAGTAGTAGGCTATAGTAAAATAAGGTTAGCTAGATATAGTATAAGCTGTTAGCCTAGCTAAGGCTAGCTAGTACTTAATAGCTAGTAAAAAAGGTAATAAAGCATAGATAGGTTAATAAAGTAACCTAGTTAGTAGCCTTAAGAAGGATACTAGACTAACTAGCACTACTCTTAAGTACCTAATTATAACGTACTACCTTTAGGTAAATAAAGAAAAGCTTAGTATAAAAGATAGTAGCCTAGTGCTAGGTAATACTACTAGATAAGTTAAAGACTATAGTAGTTACTAAGTAGATATAGCAGTAGTTAAAGTTACCTTTATAAGTAATATAGCTAAGGTAGTCTAAAAAGCTAGAATAGTATATAGTAATTTAGTAGTATAGTAATATACTGTTAGTAGGCTAGGCTAGATACCTATTAGTAAAAAGAGAGCTACTAAGGCTAAAGGCCTTTATTAGGCTAGTAAGGTTAGTAAAGAAAAAGACGTTAAAGCATACTTAGGTATAAATTATAAAGGGTCTCTAGAGAACTAAGCCTCTCTATAGCTACTAAGCCTCTAGCTAGATATAGAAGGCATCTTAAAAGGTTAATAAGGTAAAGGTAGTAAAGACCTTATTAGTAAGATAAAGTATGCTATTATTTAAGACTATGTTTTTAAGAATAGCATAAAGAATTAACAGGTTATTGATAAGGCTACTGTTACTAAGTTATATAGGCAGGCTAGTACTAGCAGCATCCTTAATATATATAATAATCTTATTCTTTATTAAAAGGTAGGTAGCTATAATAGTAAGCTAAAAAGAGAGGTTAAAGCTTAAGGTATAAGGCTGTTAAAGGTTATTAGTCTATAGAAAGAAGGTATAGAATAATAAAGTTATTAGTATTAGTATTAGCCTTTATAATATATACTAAGGCCTTTAGGTAATAATAAAGAAGTATGTAGATAAAAAGAAAATAGTATAAAGATAGTATAAAAATATAAATAGTAACCCTAGATAGCATTCTTTACTATAAGAATAAAGAGGCTAGTAAAATAGAAGAATATTATTAGAAAATAA